>JANAVB010001400.1:3476139-4086139 GCA_029216955.1 Iris pallida
CTGATGTGCGGGAGTCTCGTCACTCGGAGTTTGTTTCCTTTTGACAGGGTCGTCAAGCTCTGATATGTCTTCTTCTCACATGACTTCAGGTTCCTTGGCTGATATTCCTTCGATGCCGTCCTCTTTGAAAAATCTAGACGAATCATCAAGGGATATAGTCGAGAGCTTCTACCGTCATCTGAAACGAGGGGTTGAAGCTACTTCAAGAAGAGGGACTTCATTTGTCGTGGCCCGTTACTGCGGCCTAGGCCAGATTGACCTACTGAAGATGCTTCCGGGTGGAGAAGGGGCGACCGTCCTTCTGGAGCACAAGCTGGCAGAGACTGATCAGTGCCTAATCCAGTTGCAAAAACTGCGGCAAGTCGATATGTCTGCTGCAGTGGAGTAGGAGCGTTCTTTTCTTACAAAAGCCATGGAAAAGGTGAGGGTTGTACAGGAGACGACCAAGCCCACCTTGGAGAAGGACCTTCATACGCTGTCTCTTAAGTATGACAAATTAAGCTGAGAGGGAGAGATCTGCTTGATTCGTAAGGAGACCACTGTCCGTGCTATGACAAAACTAACGAGCAGCTCCTCCAGCTCCAGGCCAGGTTGATATCTCTGGAGGCTGAGCTCCAAGCCACTCATCAAAAAAAGAGAAGATCTGCAAGGAGACTGATGATGTCACACGAGCCTCTGTCGCTCTAGAGGGTACACTGAAGAAATTAGAGAAAAATTGGCGAGCTCATGCACATCTTGAAGATGCTGAAAAGCTAACCCAGGAAGCTGAACGCCAAGCCAGACTGAGAATTGAGCGCTCAACTGCGCAGTTGGAAGACATTCTTGCCAACTGTGCGTTACTGATGAGTAGTAGCCTTTTCTTCCGCCCTTTCTCTTTTTTTGAGATGTAACGAATGTAACTGATTTTGAATAAACAGAATGCATTCACTCCATTCTTTATTAGTGGTATTGGTGGTGCTTGTACTAGAGGGCCTAATACAATATTTGTGTTTGATAAAGGACATCCCACTAGAGGACTTTTTTGTGGACCTATTGCCCTTTTGTGCATTTAGAAATGCGAGCAAATAGATTTGAATGATATTTTGTAGATATTTTGTGGACCTACTACTCTTTGGTACACCGATGGTGCGTGTAATAGATTAGGATAACTTTTTTGGACCTATTACCCTTCTGTGCACTGGCGGTGCGGGTAATAGATTTGAAACAAAATCCAACAGAGGTAATATGGACGTGATAGGTTTTGTGGTCTTAACACCGTGTCTTTTATCCCGGGTTGTGTTAAGTCGGAAGACTGTCAGTATCAGAGGTAATATGGACGTGACACACGATAATTAGGCATAATCTTTGGTGGAATAGATTTTGAGATAAAATCTAACAGAGGTAATATGGACGTGATAGGTTTTGTGGTCTTAACACCATGTCTTTTGTCTCGGGTTGAGTACAGGTGTTAAGTCAAGAGACTATCGGTATCAGAGGTAATATGGACGTGACACGCGATAATCAGGACCAGAAAGTTTGCTCAGAGATAATGATAAACTGGGCAGACTCCTGTGAGGTAAAGCATTAGAGTGGGAGTTCAGAGGTATCATCGTACATGACTCGCCACTCTGGAAGATGCGATAGAGTGTGAGTTCAGAGGTATCATCGTACATGACTCGCCACTCAGGGAGATACGATAGAGTGTGAGTTCAGAGATATCATCGTACATGGCTCGACACTCAGGGAGATATGATAGAGTGTGAGTTCAGAGGTATCATCGTACATGACTCACCACTCAGGGAGATGCGATAGAGTGTGAGTTCAGAGGTATCATCGTACATAACTTGATAGTTTGGAAGATTTGATGGTTTGAAGGAGTACCAGCATGTCTTTAGACATAGTATTTCTTCAAGAATTTGCCGTAATAATCTCGAGGTCTCCCAGATAGGGTTGACAGCTGCAGAGGCGATCGTCGACCGTTGCCGTAATTGAGACCTGGGGTAGCCTCCATGTTGTACCCCTACTTTTGCATGAAGTACTCGGCATGAGGACTATACAGGTAGAGCGGTAGTCTTCTAGTATCGGGTTCGAGATCAAACTCTTGAGGCATGAAGGGTTGAGGTCCTTCTTTTTGGCTAAAGATGATTGCGTGATCCCTTTTTCTTCTGCCTGGTACTAGGAAGTAGGCATCTTTAATAGGAGCAAGTCAGTTTACGGTATGGACGGTTGTCACCTGTGTGTACAGGTTAGTCTCTCGACCGAGTCCCACAGTATACATCAAATTAAGTTTATTATACTCAAAATATTTCAATGGTAGCTCTTATTGATGAAATAAGGAATTTTATCCACCGGAATTACATCATCAGGAGAGGGACTATCCACCTTTACAACCAGATACTTTGTGAGTTCTGCATCCTCTTCAGCAACCCCCTGCGTGATCGAAGGTGGGGACGCTGTCCTGGGCAACTTTGCCACCAAGGGTTCTGCCTGTGGCATTGGCTTGTCTAAAGGTGTCGGATCGACACTTGGTTGCCGGCTCGTCTTGGGAAGACGGATGACCATCGGCTCGGCAGGGGACTTCGTGTCTTCCGATTGCCTTTAACTCGATCTTGGCAATCGGATCACCATCGGCTCCCCAGAGGGCCTTTCGTCTTCTAGTCGTCTTTGATTGTTTTTGGCAATCGGACCACCATCGGCCCTTGACGGGTTCTTGGTTGGTCCTTGGGAGTCGGATGACCATCGGTTCCCACTGTGCGGCTGGGGTGGGGGGACTGGGCACCTCTTTATGCAAAGTTGCGACAAGGGGTACGGCTTTGCCCGGTTTACGGGCCTGGAGATGAATTCTCAAGGGTTCCTCTGGCCCTATGATGGCCTCCAGTTCGTCAGTTATGAGTTTCTTGGATTCTTCATATAGACAAGCCTTCGAAGAATAATAAGACTCAACCCCTTTAAAGGGATCGATGTCGACGAATTTAGTTTTCACGAAGTCGTGCTTACTGACATACTTGAAGCATTGGTGGAGGGTGGATGGCACGATCATATAGTCATGTATCCACGGACATCCCAAGAGGATGTTGTAGGACGTGTCTGCATCTATGACGTAGCTGGTAACCTCTGTCCTTAGGTCGCCAATCTGACACTTTAATCGAATCTTTCCTAAGGGATAGCTCCTTCCTGAGTTGAAATTGCTAATGGCGGTGTTGGTTGCTGCTAGCCGGTGCATAGGGATGTCGAGAACTTGAAGCAAGCTTTTCGGGTTGATGCTTATCGACGAGCCAGGATCGATGTGCATCCGATCCACCTTGATGTCGCCTATGTACCCAGTGTAGTACAAGGGGCGATCATGCATGTTGGTCTTGATCAGCATGTCCTGTGGGGTGAATACGATTTTGGGAATTATATCCACACTGTTGCCGCCCTGGAGATCTGTCGACGAGTCTTCCCCTGTAGGTTTGACCTGGGCTACGTAAGCGTCAGCATTCTGGAGCGCTTCGTTCAATGCGACACGAAGATCCTTGGAGAGCCTTAGGAGCTCATATAACGACAACTTTGCCGGCGTATTAGCCAATTGTGCTAATATGTCAAAGTTTTAATGTCTCTCCAGCCCTTGAGGCGGATCTTTACGGAGCGGCCTGTCGAAGCGGGTTTCTTTCGGCTTGGCCCTGTCTGCCGATGGAGGCTGAGATGGCCCCGGAACATCAGTGGCGGGAAGCGTTGCCGGTTGAGGGTCTTCAACTGAATTCTCCGGAGTGGGGTGGACTTGTGCCCCAGACCGGGTAACAATAGTCGTCGCCTCTTCAGCTTCGGTTGAAATTATGTGGCAGGATCTGGACTTCCTGTCCTTCTTCTTGTTGGCTGGAGATGACACTGCCTGGGTAACTTCGGGCACAAAGTCGGGGTGCACCCACATGATCTCTCCTCGTGACATGGTGAAAGGTACCAAGCCAGTCGTCTGGTCCCGGACGGGGGAAAGATTAGTAACCTCCATCATTGTCCGGGGGATAGATATTATCCCGTTTTGAGTGCTTGTTGGAGAAAAGTCGCTGAACTGAATTGACACCATGTTCGCCGCCACGGTAACCTCTTCAAAGTCTAGCGACAGAGCTTTGGAGTCGATAAGATTCTGGATGTACCGCTTTAATTGAAAGCAGTCTTGAGTGGCATGATGAACATAGCGGTGAAAATGGCAGTATTTTGGGTCCTCCTTCTCTACCGTTCGGGGCTCGCTCCTTGGTGGAGGGAGTTGGATCCTGTCCCCTTGCGGGAGAATGTCGAAGATAGGCTTGACATGACTATCTTCGAATGAGTAATTGACCTGGGGCCACTGAGCTTTTGCCTACTTTTGTTCAGGCTTCTTGGTCGTACCGGCGACCAGGGCCTGTTTGCCCTTATTATCCCGATTATTGGATGTGTCGTCAGTGTTTTTGTTATTGGAGGTGGTACCAGGACATTTGCTTTTGACCTCTCCATCCGGGATGTGTAATTCCAGCTGGCGAGCCTTCTTTAACTTTGTCTCCGCATTAGTGGCGCTTATGATAAAGGTCGTCTATTCCCTGAACTGATTCACCCATCCAGCGGCTTATTGCGGGGAGCAACTTCTTATGGCAGATTTTAATCAAGAAGCTTTCGAGATTGCCTTGGGGCAATCGCATTGCAGTTTGGCGGAACCGCTCGATATAGTTCCTTGTTAGCTCCCTCTTCCCCTGAGCGACGTCCATGAGGGATGATATTGTCACATCATGTCCCACTTCGTAGAATCTTTCTAGGAACATGTGCTTGAGGCCGTCAAAAGACTGGATGCAGTTGTTAGGAAGGTTGCGATAACGCGATCCCCTCCAATGCTCTGATGAATAATCGTGTGAGGATGGCATCACTATGCGGCAAGTGGTCGGTTGTGACCTCGAAATAAGTCATGTACCGACTAGCAGAGATCTTCCCGTCATATGAATCGATATGAAACGGCTTGTTCCGTAGTGGAAAAGGCACATCTCTCCATGCAATGGGATACGGCTGCCGTATTCTGAGGTCTTAGGAGGAATCTCGGGCATTAAACATTGCCCGAAGCTCCTGGACTTCCCTCCTTGCCTCCCTTGCTTCATCTGCAGCTGAAGGAGCGGAAGCTCCTAAAAGATTATCATCCAAAGGAGGAGCGGTCGTGTTGGATTCCGCGTTGACTGCGGGTCCCAAGCTTGTTTGTCCAGGCGTCCTTGCTGGTTGAGTCGGCAAGGCAGCTTTGATTTCGTCTACTGACTTGACCAAGGACAGGAGCATGGCTTCAAGTACTTCTAGACATTGTCGGTCAGTAGGCGCTTCATGATCATCGTCGGCCATAAAGACTGCCCGTACGTGGGTAGAGGTGGAAGGGATCGTAGCAGATGTGCTCTCTGTGTCATACTCCCGTACCGAGAAATCGTCGGGGAATGTCGGAATATCTTCCTCCACGGAATCGGAAGGGGTGCTACCCCCTGTGCAGGAAGCCACATCATCTTGGCGAAGGCGGTCATCCTCAGGGACGTCCATGTCTGTTGCATAATTCCAGTAGATCGCCATCCCCTGTGTTTGTTCTTGGAACACCGGGTTGCCGCATACTTTGAGGGGACTACTACCCCTGACCTCATCTACCCCCAGGGAGGTCAAGGATGCACCCGCAGGTGTTGGAAGCTTCTTTTTGGATCGAGTGCCTAGGCAGACACCCTCTGTGGTTGTCGGTGGCAGTCCTCCAAATGAGAGTTTCCTTACAATATTGGCAGAGATTGTCGGGCTGGAAGAGCCTGTCTCCTTTTCTCCCTTGTCGAGAAAAACCTTTCGGATTGAATTACAGGAGGCGACAGGAAATTCCTCATCTTCCAGAATTTGCACCTGTTTCGGAAGTTGTTGTTGGAAAGGTGCTGGCTGCTGCAGTCGTTGGAAAATGGACTACCGACCTTCAGGCGTTGCTGACTTTTTGTAACAGCAGTTGATGATGACTTGGGTGCAACGAAGTCCCGAGAGGGGCTCATCGCACGCCAAGATTGCTTTCTTCTCCTTACGTTTGTGAGTAATCACCTATCGTAAGTCGATTCCAGGCTGATCTACCTTTGCATCCGATTTGTGGACTCGGGTATCCCGAGCACACGGGTGCGTAGGTATCATGTTAGCTCCCAGATCCGAGGCTAGTAAAAGTACTTGCTCTCGATCATTGGAGGGAGACTTTTGAGACCCACCCTGTCCGTTAGCCCTAGGGGACTGGACGCGGGTGGTTTTGTAAAACTTTCCATCTGGAGCCCGTATAACAGTTAGCGGTGCCCGCTGACGGTCAGCAACTTGGACAGTTGACTGGGCTTGTTGGGCCCATACTGCCCTAGACTTCTTTGACTTAGCACCCGAAGGCACATAGTAAAAAGAATCCAGATTGATACATCCCACATTCTCAATGGGTCGTATGGAGTCGAGCCCGCATGAGAGACGGTTGAACACAGAACTTCTAGCAGGGTCGCATGAGACACTCTGTCTATGGCCAGGACTGGCTGCTGCATGGGCTATCTGCCTGCGGCCAGAGTTGGCTGCCGCATGGGCGATCTGTCTGCGGCTAGTGTTGGCTGCTGCATGGGTGATCTGCCTGCGGCCAGAGTTGGCTGCCACATAGGCGATCTGTCTGCGGCCAGAGTTGGCTGCCGCATGAGTCATCTGCCCATCTCTCTTATGCGGTCTCTTCCTCGTCCGCATAGATTTCCCTTGTGGTCCCAAAAACTCAACATCGTAGTATTTTTTTTTGCTGAATTTGGGGATAGTGGGGTTATCTGCGGTTGGAAGCAAGGCCGCAGGAGAGTCTTGATCACCATCTTGGGCCGCAGAAGGAGCTTCTTCGAGAACCTGGTCGGGGGTAACAGTTTTGTGCTTCGACATTCTACGGGCTCTTTTTGGGTTGTCCCGCTTCTGCGATGGGTTGGAGCTCCCTTCAGAGAGCATTTCTTCGAATGCTTGTTGGTCAAATCGAACCACGAACATTTACTGCATAGAGCCGAGCTTGGACGTCAGATTGCATCACCAACTTCTCATCAGAAGATAAGGATGTCCCCAGCAGAGTCGCCATCATATTTGCCATTAAATATCAAGCACAGCAAAATTACAGATAAATTGAACTTGATTGCAAACTCGTTTGTACAAAATGAAGCCTAGAAAGAAAGCCTAGGAAACAATCTAAGTAAAATTATTTAGTTTTGATTCTAGGGGATGACGATAGAGGCTCGAGAAAGTGTAGCAACTCTGTCTTACTCCTTGGGCTATCTGACGTGCTCCTTGCTCTTGAAGAAATTACCCTTCGTAGGTTACCAGTCTTGGATTGCCAACCATTTGTATGGGAGTGGTACCCTGCTATTTATAGTATTTCTGTAATAGCAGATTTTTGGGCTGCATAAAGGGCCACGTGGCCACGTGTCTCTCACAGCGCACAAAGACTCGATCTCGGGCTGCCAGTTGGTGGGGGTTGTTGAGATTTTGTTGTAGCGAATCTGCGTGGTTGGACTTGTTCAGCCTGCCACGTGTCCCATCGCAAGATAGGATCATTCTGCTTGAGTCATTTTGAGCCGCAAAGGCCTTTCAGTGTTCGGCCATGCTGGGCCGTATAAAACTCATGCAGTAGTCATCCTTAGTCCGCATGTAGCTTGGGAACTTTTGAGCCGCATAGGTTCTATATTCTGGACCGCATAAAGCTCATGCGGCTCAGATTATAGTTACCCTTGGCCGCATGAAACACATAGATTGAGCTGCATAAAGTTCATGCGGCTCGGGTCATAGTCCTTTTGGCCGTATGGCCATGTCCAGTCTGGTGGCGTAAGATTTTGTATGATCACATCTTATCTTCTTTTTGTCAGAGTGTCAGAGTTGTCAGTCTTGCCAATTTTGATAGAGTTTGTCAGTTTTATCATAAGGGTTGATCAGCTTTGTCCGCATAAGTAACTATTCTCTCTGCTGCTCAAAAATCAGTCTGGTAAAGATGGGCCGCAGGGGGCATGCTGAGTCTGTCATACGGCTCTTCTTTATGTGGGTCAATATGTTCCAGGGTACTCATGCGGTCAGTTGTGATCCGCATGAACCCCATATTTTTTATGCTTCTACAACATGTTCACATGTTTTCTGTTATCTTACATGTCCATACTTTAAATTATGTCACACGTTAATTACTTTATGCTCCATGTTGCTTTACTTATTGTCTTTCTATTCTCGGGATAAGAGCATTGGTAGTGCATGAGTCTTGATCAGCATTTACTTATTTATGTCTCTATCCGTTGCTATGTTAGTTATTGCTGGTTTTAGTTCATTGTGTTGGCTTCGTTTGTGGTACTTGTTATTGGGGGTCTGACTCCACAGGTTTTGTTTGGCCAGATCTGTTAGAGGAGCCCGGAGGATCTTTCGTACCATCTACTCGACGGTGACTACCCGGAGCACCAGAGTACCTTAGTGAATTTTCTTATATCATTCTCCCACTAGTTATGTACATTATTCTTTTGTGACGTTTAGCCTCCGAGTACGTGTTTAGCTCGTGTTTTGGATCTTGACATTTAGCCTACGGGCCTAAACATGATTTGCATATTCTAGACTATAGCTAGAGCTTATCATGTATGACTGTTACTCTTGCTAGTCCTTCACTTTGTATTACTAGCTTCATGATCATTCATGTATATATAGTTTGGGACGCTTTACTATTTTACGTCTGATGATCATACTTCTTGTACTTTGCATATTTGTCTATGGTTGAGATACCTAGGATTGCTTGACCTAGGATTGACTGTTGGCTTGTAGTAGTAACTCCCATGTCTTGACAGCTTATACGTTATTTCAGAGTACTCGAGTACTTTGGTATTACGTAGCTGGCATGGTCCGTCCCCACTTGCCAGTATTCTGGTTCTAGGGCGTAACAGCTGGGCTACAAGCTATCTTTGGAGGAATTTTTTCGGTGAAAAATCAAGGGCAAGAGTTGTATAATAAGGATAGAATACGGATACTCTCTACAGTATGGATATTTGGCACAAAAGAAACATGAGGATCTTTGACGGGGAAGTACTATATGTAGCTAGTATTATCACAACATCAAGTGTGATATAAATTGTGTGACGAGATAGTAGTCAAGTTGGGAAGGATATTATTTGCTGTTAAGGGATAAAGAGTGATGTACACAGGTGTTACTCAATAAAATTACCCATTTCCCTTCGTGTGTGTGTGTGGGTCGAGCAGAGGGCGGAGTTTTGAAGGGGCTCCCCTGCGGATATTTTGATCCTCGCCATGAAGAAATGGGTGATTTTCATGTGGATAAGAACGAATCTAATCCATAGACTTCCCCCTCCAACTCAACACATGCGAAAACATCCCTAACAAAGGACGACCGCGACAATTTGAAGCCTACTGGCTGTGCGACACCATATTCAATGAAGTACTTAAGCGTCACTGGAACACAATTCACCAGTCTCACTCGAGTGCGGTGGACTTCCCCCTCCGACTCCGTCAACTACTGACCAAACTTCACAGATGGGGACAAGCAACCTTTAGGAACATCAAGAGATGAATACAAAATCTCCAAAACAAGCTACTGTATATCCAATCTGAAGGTCCATCCCCAAGCTTGATCAGTGAAGAAAGAGCCATTAGAGCAAAACTCAATGACCATTTTCAACTCGAGGATGCGTATTGGAGACAAAGGACCAAGTGCAAATGGATAAGAGATGGAGATAGGAATATCTCATACTTCCATACCAAAGCTACGAACATGAGACGTGTCACTATCATATTTTAGCTTGAGGGTATTTTGGTCATTTGGTGAATTTTTGAATTTATTTGATTTATTGAATTGGTGATTGATATCTTTGACTTTGACTAGTTGAGACTTTGTAGACTAGCCTAGAATCTAACCCTAGCTATGGTAACTTAGTAGGCAATGGTGTAACCCTAGTCTAACTTAAGTTAACCCTAATTTAGTCACTTAGAATCTAGTCTTAAATAGGAGAAATTAATAATAGGTGCAATGACTTGTGACTTAAGGGTTTAATTTCATGACTTATACAACTTAGCCCATGGACCATAACTTGAACCCTAACCCTAACCCAAGCCATTAGTAGCCGGCCATACATAGGAAATCCCCCTATTTATAATCCTCTTTCCTTGTTCTTGCCTTTTTTGTGCTCAACCAACTTTTAGGAAGGAAAGGTAAATCCCCAACTTCTCAAATTCCTATTAAATCCATTTTAATTTCTTTTTCATCCAAATCTTTTGCAATAGTTTCTAATCACCCTCTATTTGATGTTCATGGAGAGTGATTTCAGTTTTTGTGCAATTTGGAGGATTTGGATAGCAACGGGAACCGTTTAATTTGGGACTTTTTCTTGATCCTTGCAACCTACAGGTAAACCCTTTAAATTCCATTTAATTTCTGTTTTTCTTGCATGGTAGCCTAGATCTAGGTGTCCTCTAGCTGTATTGAAGGTTTGGTGTCATTTGCATTTGGTTTCGTGTCCGTATCGGACACGTATCCATTTCATAGTCGAGGTGTTTGATGAAATGCCACAACCAATCTTTTTTTGCTGTTTTTAGAAATTTTTTTGAATGGATTTCTAGATCTAGGGTTTGTCTTTACATTCGTGTCCTTGGTCTGTGGTTTTGGAGTCGTGTCGTGTCCACACGAGGACACGAACACGCTGTACTAACACGCGCGCACTATCCTGCTGTCCGATGTGTCGTGTGCACTGTACACGACACTTGGACACATGCAACTTGACACAGAGGTGGGAGCAGTATCTGACACGGCTTTCTTAAAACCTCGTCGCGTATCGTATCGATCGTGTCGAGAGAGGAAACACGTGTGCACTGATCCGACACTGTGCTGCACGCACGCATTTTGGCCACTGATACGTACGTGGCTGGACACGACACGATAACCATTTTGGACACAAGGCAGAGTGTCAATCGTGTAGCCTGACACGTGGGCATGACCACGAGGCCACGCGTGTCTTGTGTCGTGTCCACGAACACGATGAACATGTACACGAGACTGTGCACAATTTTGACATTCGTGTGTGTCTGTGTGTGCTTGGGGTGTCTGGACACGTTGTGTCTCGTCGTATGGACACAATATGACTCGAGGGACACACTGACATATACACGAGCCTTTACCAACCTTTAAATTAGATTATTATCTGTTATTTAGCTTTCGAATTGGGTTATCCCCAAATTCCTGATACATGTTCCACTGTTTTGGTTTTTTTGAAATTAAAGGAGATTCTAAACCGAATTTTCCTATATGTCTGAGTGATTATATACATGTTAGATTTCATGATAACAAAGAATTTGGATTATAGGATTTTTAAATTGTCTTTGGGACTGATATGTATAAACTGTTTCCTATTACACACACTGTTAACTGTCATTTGAACTTGATTTTCCTGAGAACTGTTCCTGATAACTCACACATGAGACTGAGATTGTATGCACCCTACATTTTTCACTTAGACACACTGTTTTTATATTGATACATACACACATTTGACACTTCCCCATAACACACTTTTCCCTATTGATTTCCTAACATATATGTATCACACACACAATTGTTCATACACAAACCTATCTACATTGTCTTGTTTCCTGAGAACAGCACCCTACAGATTTCTCTATATCACACACACACATTAATCTACATTACACCCTCACACATTACACTGATTTCGGTTTCCTGCATATACACACATTATTTACATTGCACTGTCATTGACACACACATTATTCACTAGATTCCTGTCACAATCTAGCCTAGATTGTATACACACAACACCCTATATCCCCTGTCACATTTCACACACTGTTTTCACACACACACGCATGTTAGTTGTACACACACACATGTCTATCTCTCTATGGGTAATATATATATATATATATATATATATATATATATATATATATATATATATATATATATATATATATATATATATATGTTAATGGCCTATATGTAAATATAAATATTATCTAAATGCTTGATAATGATAATGGGGTTTATATAGGTATGCTATTTATATTAAATCATTGTATATATAATATGTGTGGGTTTAGATATGGCATATAGCATATGGTTCCTAATGTAGGAATATGCCTATTGTTGAATATGTATACATGCTATGTATATATGAGTGTATATACATATATGTTATATATGAAATGTGTGTTGATGGCTTGTATAGCCTTGTAATGATGTGTGTTTGCTAGAATAGGCTGGCTAGGCTTAGTGAGACTTGTTTGGGTTAGGCTTGACCTAGTTGACCTACTTTGACTAGTGTAGTTGACTAGAGTTGACCAAAGGTTGACTTTAGCCTAGATTGACCCCAAATATCATGTAGATACATTGTAGCAGTCTATTTTACTATTTTAGACATGTAGTGACTTGTACTGTTCTATAGGAGCCAGACACCACTCCTCGGACAGTATATTCTCTTCAGATATTCAGGATACCAGGCGAGTGCATTCTCTAATCATTTCATATCTTGTTTAGGATTATATTTTCTGCTTTAAATTACTTTAAATACTTGATGCTGACACATTGGTAACACGGATTAGTACTATATGGATCTTGTCGTGCGATATTATCCCCTTAGCGGATACATCGGGTATTTCATGTTCGTGTATTTTATCATGAGCATTGTGTACTCCTTGTATTTATGACATTCGTGTACAAAATGTGTGAAATCGTGTACTCTCATGTGCTCATATGACCTTCGTGTACATTCCTCATCGTGTGCAATAACATAACTTGAATGGATCCTTGTGTATAGATTGGGGACGGGGGAGTAGAAGTGGTTATGTACTCAATCTTATAGCTTACTCGTGTATAACCTCCGTAGATTACTCGTGTACAACATCGTGCCATTTACATAACCATATTGTGCTCTAAATTACTAGTCACTTACAATTCTTACCTACTATATATATATATATTTCCAGTTTACAAATATCACTCATGTTTTCATGTACATCATATTGTTCTTTCACTACACCAAAATAGCCATTTTGGAACGGAGGAATTCTGTTCCAAATAATTTTTGGAACACCTATATTCCGTGCCTATTTATGGGCTGCCAAATTGCTTGGAACGGAATTAAAGTGTTCCAAGTATCATATATTGGAATGGAATTAAAGTGTTCCAAGTATCATATATTGGAACGGAATTAAAGTGTTCCAAGTATCATATATTGGAACGGTTTTAAAGTCGTTCCAGATTTGGAACATCAATAAAGCGTGCCTAACAGAGTGTTAAAGATTTGTTTTTGTGTTTTACATGCTGTAAGCCTGTAACGGCTAAAATGTGTTCCAATTTTGGAACACCATAAATACGTTCCTAACAAAGTGTTTTAGATTTTTTTTTGGCCTATTTACTGTAACGATTAAAAAGTGTTCCAATAGGAAAGCGTTCCTAACAAAGAGTTTCGAATTATTTTTTGCACCAATTAGTGTTGGAGCAGCTAAAAAATGTTCGAGTATGTGAAGAACATAAATTTTGTTCCCATTTCGTTGTCCACATCGTAAATAATATATAGACAATATATTACAACATAAGTTGTTATGCTATGAATTACACAACCTGTAACATTTCAAGAAAATCTAAAGAAGTTTGTAACAAAATGGCAATTGACAATATCTTGTAATTATAAGTTTTTATGAATGTAACTCATTAAAATATAAATGAAAGTAAACAACTTAGCACAAGTACATGCAAAATAGTTCATATTAAAGCTACATAGACTAATAAAATCAAAATGTCTTACATAAATATTGTTAATACAAATTTACTAAACTAACTATAATGCTAAAATAATATCTAAGAGCTGTGAAAACAATTCCTCTTCCATTCCTCTGACACGTGACGTTCTTGTTAGTAACTGGAGGCCTAGAGCGTTGATTACCGAGGAAGCAAAAAATGTGACAACCTGTAGACATTTCAAAGATTATTTAGAACCATGGCAAAATAATTTGACCACAAAGCCATCCTTTTACTTTTCTCTTATATATACAACATGCTTTTGGCAGTGGGTGATAAATAGTTTTGTTTAAGAATATGCAATAAGAAAGAGGAGGGAGCAAGCAAAGCATACATATGGCCATCAACAACATCTCCCATAATAATCCTATACTATTACTGTTGTCATTGGCGGTGGGCAATATAAAGAGTCAAAACAAAGGGAGGGAGCATTATCCACATCAATATCACAAAATGAAAAAATAAGAAAAGAATGCATATGGTAGTCTTTCTTTTGTCCCCAAATCACCATCAGCTCCATGTCTCCTCTTAAAATTGACAATATAATTTTAATGCACCCAATGAAAGCAACACCATATAAAAAAACATTGCAACACAAGGAGGAAGGCACTTTACCTGGGATATAAGGAATTTTTGTATGTCCCAATTTCTCTTAAAGCAATCATAATTTAAGTCACTACAGGTCCTACAAAGCAAAATAGCTATATTAGTAGACATGTCTAAAAAAATGACATTCAAAATAAATTCTATCTGAGTGATCAGTCAATGTACCCAAAAAATGTCATTCAAAATGAATTCAAAAACATATTCGAAGGCAGTCAAAGGCAGAAAATAAAGATCTTTACCCAAAAGCCATACTGAAATTAAAACATGTAGCATTAAAAAAATTGATTCTTCCCCTCAATAAATAAATGCCACCTAAACTCACTAAAGTAATGATATATGTACTGCAATTAAGAAACAGAGTTGAGATATGATACACAACAATGATAATTAAATTTAGTTGAGAAGAAAAGGAACAATTGATGGCATTTCTTTTCTTCCTTTGTCCACTTTGCTCACCGGTCACTTATTCCTCAATCTCACTTTGCTCGTGTCTTCACCAAATAACTAGTTTAATTACAATATCCCCTTGTGCCTGCATCCCAGATGACAGCAGAGTTGGAATCATCTAATCAAGGAAATCTGTCTGTTGGTATGTGCCATACTGGAGTTTGAAATCAAATAATATTCTATAGACCTGATGTTCAAACCTGTTATATTGGACTCTAGGAAATATTATGTACAAATAAATCAACAATAGGCAAAACATAGAATGCTGACTACGCTTGTTGAAGAGGAATCATTTGATGCAAAACATAGAATGCTTATCTTGGACACTGTAACAAAAAGTACATTAATAACATGATCTCATTCAAACTACAAAGTTAAATGGAAAGCTTTGCATACCTTCAATAAAAGCCTTACAGTGCCCATGACAAAACCTGCATCAGTATTGCCAATTCCACTAGCAAACTCACCAAAAGCTCCAACATTTCATGCGTGAAAATATGTGCCAAAAAAAACCTAAAGACAGGTTTTAGAATGATACAACTACAGATACCATTACGCAGAAACAAGGTATCAGTAATATTATGCACCTCCCCAGGTCTGCAATGACCTTCTTAGGCCAAAGCAATGTGACAAATACCGTTATAATCTGGATTAGCCTACAAGTTTGTACAAATACTAGTGAAACAGAAATTTGTCCAAAAACTTAAACCTGATAAAGATAAGATTAATCAATAAGCAGATCACATCATCTTTCGTTGCATCAGATACCAGAAAAGTACAAAATTACAAGCCATATCTTGAAATTTCCAAGATCCTTGATGTCATAGAAGTACTTGATATTTTCTTCCATACAGAAGTCCCTCAAGATATCGACATTCCTATTAGCATGCTCGTTACTGGTGAAAATGTGGTGATCTGGTATTATAACAACCTTTTCATGGTCCCAAACTTGTATTTAAAAATAACCAACAAGTTTACAAGCGTACAAAACCTGATGAGCATTATTTCAACAAGCAGACAAGTGGATGCTTTTGAATTGTATTCCTTTGACCTTGCTTATAATCAACAAATGTATACTCACTGTCAGGCGGCCAATACCTTTCCTCAAAATAACAAATGATTTGCTCCTTGTTTTAATTTTAATTAGAATTTAGAAGTTCAAATAAATAGAATCTTAGCACGAATAGATCCAATAAATAGAAAAATACGTAGCAATACAAATATTTGTACAATTTGTCACTTGATGACGGTTTGCACCAGGACTGTAAGCATTTCTAGTTACTGACGTTTATGCCCTGTGTAAAACACATTGGCCCACATGTAAGTGAAAGTTAACGAAAACTCTTGTAGGGCCTGAGCACTAGCAGAAGGTATTACTCTATGCAGTATAGGTGGAAGTTAGAGGTGAAGGGTTCATGTTGGCAGTATATATACAACTATCGATACAGGTGCAGTTTGTTAATTGAGCATTCTCCACTCACCTACTTAACATAATAACTTTCCACGGAGCAATTTGATGAAACACCTTGGCCCGCATGTCACCAACATGACTCCTTTTGGCAATGAAGTAGAGGTTCAAGTTGCAATCCTGTGTTAAATTACCACAAAACAAAGACTACCAGATTGGCCAAAAATAATCTGAAGGTGCTAAATTAAATAATTGCTTACCGATCATCGTCATAATTAGCAATTCCGTGCCCTTAATCATGTCAAGATTTTATATATATATATATATATATATATATATATATATATATATATATATATATATTGGAAAATGTGATTCTCATTTATAAATAATTCAGTACATCTCAGCCAGTATTACTGGCAACCCCAGGAACCTTCAAGTGTGTAGTACGCTCTCTTGCATGAATGCCATAGTCCCCGCTTGGTTGAAGGTGTAGTACGCTCTCTTGCATCTGCCATATCCATTTGGTGACAGAGTGGTGAGGCTCGAGTGTGTTTCAAGCATTATGTATGTGAAGTGTCGACGCAAAGGCCTTGGGAAACAAAGGAGTCATCAACAATTAAGCCAAGTGCAGATTGATCATGTTCGAACAAGTTCTCAACTATAGTGAATGAAAGGGGTCTCAGGATTATGAGGTTCAAGTTAAGGACTTGAAGGTTCAGGTATGAACATGAACCTACTAGGCAGAAAAGGAAGGGTTTAATTGATACTTGAAGGAAGGACCTGAACAAGTTCAGATATGAAATGAAATCAAGGGTGATATCTACATTGGTTGAGTGAGGGAGGGACTGGACTCAAGATGATCAGCCAACATGAGCCCCCCTTCACTACCTCCACTGATACGCAAGAGTATCAATATCTGATACTATAATGGACAGAGCAATTGGTATGGACAGGGCATCATCAAATGTTTAACTGCACCTTCAAGGATGCAGGACAATATCTAATATGCAGGGTAGAAGCTAACATATACAGGTTATCAAGAGAGAGATACAGTGGACAGAAATGTTCTAAACAGATTTAAACTTAATTAATATGCAGGGCAATGTCTAGTTGACAGTGGACAGGTTATCAGGAGAGAGATACAGTGGACATGGCATCATCAATTGTTTAACTGCACCTTCAAGGATGCAGGACAATATCTAATATGCAGGGCAGAAGCTAACATATGCAGGTTATCAAGAGAGAGATACAGTAGAAGAGAGAGGTGTTCGTTGTACTCTGTGGAAGCTGACATATGCAGGTTATCAAGAGAGATATACAATGGACCAAGCCAGTTAGGTTAACTCCACCTTGTTGGACCCAGTCCCCATCATTCAGTTCTAAACAGATTTAAACTTAATTATTACAGTTCGGACCTGGTATGTAGTCAGCTAACAGCTTGTTAGTCATAGGATTTACAATAGCTAACCCCACAGATAAATAGGTCTTAACATTAGCAGTTGTGTTCTACGAGTTCTCCACGAATCCAATTAATGTTACAATCAAAGGGGTAATCGAACAGAAAAGATCATCACTCAAGGATCTATATCAATAACCATAAACCTTGAATAGATGTAGCACACTGAATGGCAACAATCTAATACGCAAACTGCATGTTGTGAGTTCTATTATTATTTTAGGATGACTGTTGCCATTCAGTTCAGATGAAATTGGCTTATAAGTTACAAACTTATTAGTTTAGATGAAATTGGCTTATAAGTTACAAACTTATTAGATGAAAATGGCAGCCAGGGAATCTGATAAATCTTAGTCTGACTGAATTGCCTATGTATATATGCATGCTAGGACGCACTACGAGCTTGCTCACCCACAAAGAGAGGAGTCTCCATGTTGTCTTGCATGTCGCAATATTTTGTCCATGAAACACGCACACAGACAATTAATACAATTCATTGAACAATACGAGGGCAAGTTATCTTATGATAGACTTTATGTATCCTTCAATACGATGCATATCAGCTGATAAATTGTCATCTGATACGAAAATTACCAAGTTAACCTGAATTTTAATGAGCTAAAGACGACTCTTAAGTGGTTTAGAAATTAATATTTGTATACCCCGACTACAATTCGAGAACTCAACATGACACCTAATTCTTCCATTAACTCCTTCCTGACTAGATGCTACTCCAATAAATGAAGCAATTCCTTCTCTATATTCAGTAGACACTCTGTTATCACTTTTTATCCACTCTCTGTTCATCATCGTTCCTCTGTATTATCATAGTAAGTAAAAAAAAAATCATAAGTAAATCACAAACTTCAAAAAAGAAATGGCAGGTGTTGTATCAAAGTTGGTGTCATGAAAGACTGATACAATTAATAGATAGAAACGGTGAATCATGAGAAATTATCATTAGTCAATGTACAATAAAAATAGGATATGATGCCATAGGAGCTCCTTGGCCTGGAAGGTTTGACCTCACATGTTTCACAATCGTGCAAGTGTTGAGTTAGACCTTTTTGGGCCAGCCCACAGGCCATCTGGTTTGAGAGTACGTCACTTCATCCGTTGACGATAGTGGTTCTGAATATTTACTGTTTAATTGTAACATTTGCAGTGTCTGACAAAGAGATAATCTCAGTACCTACTGTTGAGATTTCTAAAAAAGCCTCTTATCTGCATCACTTTTACTTGCAGATGTGAGAATCACATGTACTTTCTTTCTTTGTGTATTGTTAGTCCAAATGGAGGTTAATTGCTTACTATGAAGCGCATTATGTACTGAATGACTAGTTAATATTCTTTTGGTCAATTCAGACTTGATCCATTTATTCATCACAATAACGATGCTGAAATGCTACTTTCTTTCGTGCTTCTTTTTAATCTAAGAAATAGTGAGAAATTAATAAGAGCGAAAGGTTAGATGAATCTAAGAAATAGTGAGATAACTCTTATCTCTCTTAATAGTTCTATTTTTAGTTTTAGTTATTGATATATGTTGCTGTCTACCAAATGTGAACAATTGACATGCAAATTTGTATCCTAACGTATATGATATGCCATAGCATTCAATACATTTGGATACATCCAGGATACATGTTTGTTTGTATCCCGATCTTTAAATATATATTTTTCTATCCGAATAAAAACAATGCACTAGCATCCAATATTTGGGGAGAATATATCTATGAATGTCGATAATTGATGCATACATAATTAACTACCAATTCAATTATACAAATCTGTGGCTTTACTGTTTATTTATGTAAGACAATTGTCAAAATAAACACCATGTGATAGCCCTACTTGTATCCTTTTATGCTTTCTAGACTACTATGTATATAGATGTTATTTTTTAATTAATTATTGACTATGAATGCCGATGTTTAAGGGTCATTCATTGACCTTTTAATTTAGATTTACTTAGGGTCCAGTCTAGTTTTGGGAATTTGTGGTTTGTTGTGTTATTTTGTCGGATTTGGTAAAAGTATAGAGAACATTAAGTTCAGTTTCACGCTAGCTATTATATCACTCCCTCTAATAATTAATAGCGCTTTAATCATAAATATGAGAAATTAGGAAAATCCAAGTAGATCTAATTTCTTAATTCTACGAGAATATTGATAGGATTTGCAATAATTCTTAATTATATTTCTTAATTCTGTTTCTATCTGGGAGTATAAGGCTTCCATGAATCTCCAATAATTCTATTGTATGTCCTATATGTCGTAGTGCTTATTGAACAAGGTTTTTTTAAAGGACACTATGCTGCTGTTCTTTGTGTTGATTCCTTCTCAATACAGAACGTAATTGCAAAGGTCGCATTTTATGTGGTAGGTTATCTTCTAAGTTGTCTAGGATTACTATTCCTAGTTAATACAATACTTTCCTGACCTAATCAAACTTCAACATCAATTTACTATAACAGTTTGGGCCTTTAATGAGATTAATAAAATACTATCCTGACCTAATCAAATCCAAGTGTGGATTTAATCTAACAACTTGGGCCTTTGACTGCTAGCTAATACATGAACAAAAATAAAAACACATGTAATATAAATTTATAAAGAGAACAATATATATAAGTAGGGTACAGAACATCGCCTTGCCTCGGCCAAAACTAAGCACAATCTTAAGAATTTGTAAAGAGAATAATATATATGTAGGGTGCAGACACACGCACCTTAAGAATTTGAATTTTACGATGATGGCAATGGCTATTTGTCCTCCTCGAGCAGTCGAGCGGCTTCCGGCTTCGTTTCGGGAACGATTGCTGCCGAATGAACGATTGCTGCAACAGTACAATAGACAATGGAGGTCGGTCCAGAGTGTAGAAGAAGTTTAGGGTTCAATATCATTCAAGGATAGAAAAAAAAATTATAGAAGTAAGAGAGAACCCATACCTCTTCTTCAATTGATTCTTTTTTTTGGGGGGGTTTGAATTTTTGAGAGGTTTCCTTCAGAGAATAAAGAGGGGGGAATATGTAGCGGCAATGGGAGGGAAATTTGGCAGCGACAAAATCGTGGAGAAAAATGAGGGCGCGGGATTGCTAGGGCTTTGATTTCGTGGGAAAAAAATAGAGGGAATCGCTAGGGTTCTGTGGGACGGGATGAAAATTGGTATTTATGAGCAATGGGGGAGGAAAATTTGGCAGCGAAGGCACGGGTGGCAGCGATGAAGGCGCGGGTGACAGCGAGACGTGGACGCGAGACGAAGACGGACGGGAGATCCGACGATGACGATAGAGAGACGAGGACGGCCGTGATCCAAACATCGTGATCCCAACGCCGTGATCCCGTCGGTGATCTCAGACGAGATCCCGCGTTGTGAGGAGGCGAGTTTTTAGTTCCCGCCAGAGAATTTGACAGAGAGAATTGTGAAAAAAAAAAGGAAAGAGAAAGGATATGTGACAGGGAAGTTGTACGCTTTTTGCTAAATACACGTGAAAAGCACGTGATTTAATTTGTGTTTAAAGTTTCATTTGGAATGGTTTGGGTGCGTTCCAGAATAAATAATTTTTATTAAAAATAAAAAAATAAAATATTTGGAACGCTTTTTTATTTTGGCACTGTTTTTGTCCGTTCCAAAATCTAGGTATGGTAAATAAGTGTTCCAGATTGAAAAACGCCTAGTGTTCCAAAATGGCTATTTTGGTGTAGTGTCAGTTTCATGTATCTTACTCTCTAGCATGTTTATATTTCCTAACCTGTTATGATTTTGTTGAGATGTATTGTGCTCGCTCCTGTCCTGACTGGACCTGTTGAAAATATTACAGAGGATGAGGGCGAGGCGTTCTGTTCCACGTATTATGGGACTACCCTAGAGGATTGCTGTGACCTGGATCAGTAGTTGGACCTCTTAGCAGTGGATGACACACCACTAGTTTAGATTAGTCATTTTCAGATGTACTTATTTACTCTATGGATTACTGTATTTGAGATTTGAGATGTTATCTGGATTTGTGATATCTTAGACACTTAGACTTCTATCTGGTTGTATCTCTGTGGATTTATTTTATTTCTTTTCATATCTATCTATCTTATCGTATTCTGCCTTAGATGTGATTGAGACTGTATTCTGTTATGTCACCTCCATTCGGAGTGTATATACTGTACAGGTACCTTATATTGTTAGATGATTGATCTAGGACAGCGTTCTACCGCCGACACTGCGGCGTAGGCTGGACGTACTCACTTCTCGTGCCCTTACTCTAGGGTGCGGGTCGTGACAAGACGACATAATGAAATCAGAGTTATCAAACTCCCTAATGGCTCATGGACTTCTGATCAAGCTTCTATTGCCTCTGCACTTATAACACATTTTGATTCTCTTTTTTAGGGAGAAAATACAACTCCCATGGAACCCTCATTCCTTGTCACAGACGAACCCATCACCCATGAGGAGAATTCGAAACTTGGAGAGACTCCTTCGGAGAAGAAATCGAACATATCATAAAGTGTTTGGGACCTATGTAGGCGCCTGGCCCAGACGGGTTTCCTGCGCTATTCTATCAAATAAGTTGGCACATGGTCGTAAGGATCTATCCTCAATCATCCAAGGCTTCTTCAATGACCCGCACATGCTCTTTAATATGAACCATACACATATGGTTCTTATTCCGAAGGGTACAGATCTGGCCACCCCAAGCGATTTCCGACCTATATCATTGTGCAATGTCTCGTATAAAGTGATATCGAAGATTCTAACCATGTGTCTTAGACCCATGATGGACAAGCTTATATTGCCATTTCAAAATGTATTTGTTCCAGGGAGGCACATATCGGACAACATTGTCATCGCTCAAGAAGTATTCCATGCCATGAAGTCTTCGCATCTAAAAAAACAAATATTTGCCCTTAAAATCGACATGGCAAAGGCCTATGACAGACTCTCCTGGAGCTTCATCAGGAACGTTCTTCACTGCTTGGGTATCCAGGGACACTCCAACAACGTCATTATGGAGTGCATCACATCCTCTTCTTTCTCCATACTAATCAACGGACGACCCGAAGACTACTTCAAACCTGGAAGAGGAATCCGCCAAGGCTGTCCACTCTCGTCCTATATCTTCAAAATATGCACAGAAGTGTTATCCAGACTCTTCTACTACTATGAAAGAGACTATCTATTCCATGGCATTAGAATCAACAGGTACACTCCAACCATCTCCCATTTGCTTTTCGCTGATGACCTTCTGGTCTTTGGTCAGGCGACAGAGAACGATATCAACCAAGTGCACAACCTTTTGCATACCTTTTCTTCATGGTCGGGGCAGAGAATTAATTATATATGGAAAATCGAGTATACACTTTAGAAAAGGTGTCGCGGATCAGAATAAACGAAGTCTGGCTTCCATTCTCCACCTTCAACTCATGGGTGTAAATGACAAATATCTAGGCCACTTCCTGCTAAAATCGAAAAGGAGACTTTCAAATTTCTCGTGGACAAGTGCTTGACGCGCCTTCAAGGTTGGAAGACGAAACTTCTCTCCCATGAAGGACGAAATCTTCTCATCAAATCTACGCTTGGCTCCATTCCTATATACTACATGTCTGCTTACAAAATCCCAAAAGATTGTATTGACAAATTTATGAAGCAGCAAAGAAACTTTTGGTGGGGAGACGTCACTGAGGAGAGGAGGATGCATTTCCCTATCATGGGATACATTTTTACGGCCTAAAAGGGATGGGGGCTTGGGATTTCGCAAGCTGCAATGGGTTAATGAAGCGCTTATTGGCATTAGAGCAGACCCTTGGGTGCCAATAAGCTGCAATGGGCTAGTGGAGTTTGTGGGAAAATAAATGGCGGATGGGTGGACATTAGAGCAGACCCTTGGGTGCCTAATCTGCCGGGGTTCAAAATTTCCGGTTGTTGTCTCCCTCCAAATGGACTCCGACTGGTACGCGAGCTTGTGGAGCCCAATACCAGATCATGGATTGTCGATCTGATATGGTTCAAATTTTTTAAGACTTATTTAGCTACTTATCTAGCTAGCTTATTTAGCTACTTAGCTACTTCCTCTTACTCAAATCTCCGACTTATTTAGCTACTTCCTCTTACTTAAAATCAGTGCAAACATCAGACAGAGTCGATATGGTTCAAATTTTCTAAGGCTTATATGTGTGTGAGTTGTAATAAAAAAAAAACTTAACTTACGGAATATGAAATAAGAATACATGAGAAAATGTGAAATAAGATTTAACCAACCCACCCATTGGTCTCTTAGGTCATACTCGCAAGAAGTCTAGCTTATTATGACTCTCCCATTCTTCCTCCACGTCTCCCGTGAATTGAGATCTTTCTAAACCAGTTTGAAGAAATAGGACTTTTCAATTTCTAGCAAAAAAAAAATCATTTGTTTATATTCTTCTTTTACGTTTTTTCCAATTTTCAATTATGTTGATACCTATCGAATCTTTGTAAAGTAGGCTATATTTTTAGTCTTCTCCGACGAGTTATTAATTGTTCTCTACCATTCTAGACGAAATTCAGGTAAGATATGCACTTTTTTTAATCCAAATTTTATGCAAACTACACGATGCAACACCAATCTTAAAAGGGAAAAACAAACAGAGGCTGAATTGCAACTTAATACTCTCAACTATTTTCGTTTTTTAACTTGATACTCTGAAGAAAAAAAATTGAATAATAATACTCCTGCTCAAAACTAAAAACTACTGCCAACCCCCTCTCGCTCCCCAACGTCCCTCTCCCTGCGGCCACCCGCCACCCCTCCCGCACAGCTCCACCCCCCACTTCCGTACAGCACCCCCCCCCCCCCCCCCTCGCCCTGTGCTCCCTCCCTCCCGTCTCCCCTCCTGAGACGTGGCAGCAGTCTATTTATGATGTAAAGAGCATAAGTAATTCAATAAAAAAGTCTTTAAATTTTGAGAGAAAGAGTGTGATAGTCGATACAACATGTCCTATAAATACTCACTACTAGGACTGTAAAACGATTCAAAACGTTCGCATTCGGCTTGTGTTCGACTCGGTCTAAGCTCGGCTCGAATCAAACTCGTTCGATAGTTAAGTCAAACCAAGCTTGAACACTATTTGTTCGTGCTCGTTCGTTCGATTTTCAGCCCTAATCACACACATACCTATCTTTATTTTCAAACTTAATTGAATTATTTATGCTAACCTTTTTAGTATTTTCAGTTTATTGAACGAACTTCTTTTACTTTAAAAATAATTACACGAATTTTCATCTTCTTTATATTGTTAAAATGGTTACCATATTAATTATTTATATAAAATATTTTTTATTATATAATGAGGTTTCAAAACGGCTTTAAAATGAGCCATTTAACTCGTATGTATATTATGTTCCATTTAAAAAACAATTAAGTAAAAAATTATTGAAAAATGTTTAAATTTGTGATATATATTTAGGCTTAATTGCACTTTGCTACCCTCAACTATTACCATTTTTCAACTTTGTACCCTAAACTATTTTTTGTAACAATTTGGTACCCAGATGTTATTTTGGACTAAAATGTCCCTACCCCTACCCCTAACCCTCCCCCCCTGCACGCTCCGGCCGCCCCCCCTGCTCACTCCGGCCGCCCCCCCCCCCCCCCCCTGCTAGCTCCGCCCCCCCCCTGCTCACTCCGGCCGCCCGCCCGCCCCCGCCTCTTCCCTAGGCCGCGGCAGCACGGGAGGAGGGGGGCTGGGGAGGGAGGGCGGGGCGGGAGGCGGGACAGGGGGTGGCCGAAGGTAGCAGGGGGGGGGGTGGGGGGTGGGGGGCGGGGGGGCGGAGCTAGCAGGGGGGGGGGGGTGGGGCGGCCAGAGCTAGCAGGGGGGGTGGCCGGAGTGGGGAAGGGGGTGGAGGGAAGGAAGAGGGAAGGACATTTTCGGAATTTTTGAAAAATTAGGTATCAAGTTGAAAAAAAATAATAGTTGAGGTACCAATTTGTTACGAAAAAAAGTTTATGGTATCAAGTTGAAAAGGCGGAATAGTTGAGGGTAGCAAAGTGCAATTAAGCCATATATTTAATATGAGAAATCGAACTCAACAAAAAAAGAAAAATACCTCCTACCTTAACCACATGAGTTAGAAAAAATATATTTGACTATAATTAGATAATATTTTTATGATACGTTATTATACGTGCAATGTACGTATACATTTACTAGTAAAATATAAAGAGGTTCATGTAATAAATATAAAACATAAAAATATTAGTATAATTATTTTTAAAATAAATGAATTAGAAATATAGAAAAGGTTAGGCCACGTTCGGTTCACGGAATTGGAGCCTTGGGAAAAATAATAATTCCTTTCCTTTGTTTGGATGCCAAAAGAAATTAGGAGGAAAGGAATTTGATTCCCAAGAGGAGAAAAAATAGAAAAAAAAGTGGTTCCTCCCACCAACCTAAGTATTAATTTTTTTTCCTCTAATGATTCACTTTTTCTCTCATTTTTTTGGTTTTTCCAAATACCCGAAAAAAATTGATTGGAATTATAATTTTTCAATGGAAAGAAAATATTATAGAATTAATTTCTTTGGTATTTCCTTTCCTTTGGAAAATTATAATTTCCATCAATTTTTCTTTCCGGTGTTTGAAAAGACAGGAATTATTGCCGGAATATATCTTTACTTTTCATTATAGTGTTTGGTCTTTGTAAGGAAAGAAAACAAAATCAAGTTAATTTTTCAATAATATCTTCGTGATAATGAGATAACTTATTACTCAAAAATATTTTTGTCTAAAAGGTATTATGGAAAAAATGGTAAATTATACTTTTGAGCAGGAATATTTTGGTCAAAATTTTTTGTAACAAATGCAGAAAAGTTGAAGGGAAAGTGATTCCTTAGATGGATGGGGGAACCAATTTTCCTCCTTTTTCACTTCTTGGGTCAAAAGTATAATTTACCATTTTTCAATGAATAACTTTTTTTTTTCAAACAAAAATTCTGGTAAAAAAATGGTAAATAAAAGTGGTCATTTCAATGAATAACTTTTCTTTTTCAAACAAAAATTCTGGTAACCAAACGAGGCTTTAGTGTAAATAATCCAACTTAATTAGTGCGCTAGTGTACTTTAACCGAGTCTCCGGTCAAAAAAAAAAAAAAATTCGAGAGCCTGTTTGCATTCCAGGACAAAACAGGAACTTTGTTTTTGTCTCCCTATGGTCGGTCCCACGTGACAAACGGAGTAACCGTCACGTGCCTCTGCGTCCCGCACCATTCCCTCTCTCACACGTAACGTGTTACGGAAACTGAATCCTTGGATCTACTGTTTCTTCCTCCAAACAGCAGACAGCGTACGAACCACTGGAATCCTTCGATCCTTTTTGTACATTCACCCCGCTCCAAAATTCAATTTTTTGCACTTCAAGAAAACTTGTAATTTATTTCAACATTTAAGGGTGCACTCTATTGTAAGATGAAAAATATGTTAAAAATAAATTAATTCCACTAAATTATTTTACTAAGGTAAAATTATTTTATGAAAATTTAAAAAAAAAATTATGAAAAATTAAATTTGGGAGTATTACTTTCATTATTTTCTAGGAAAGATAGTTATTTTTCCATTAAAAAAAAGATATTTTGAAAAATACTAAAATATTGTGATGGAATACTTTTTCATGAAAAAAAAAAATGTCCAATCAAACACAACCTTAAAGCAAAATATTGGGATCAAATGTTTGGGTTATTTTCTTTAGGTTGTAAGAATCTGCCACAAAGTCACTTGGTCAACTATAAACTGTCCAATATTAAGCGACGACTTTGTATGGGTGAGTTTATTCGGTTTCAACCAATCGAAATAGTCAAAATTGAATAATTTGAAATTAACTATATTCATAACCGAAATCGATTCGGTTCATTCGTTTTGTCCTGTTGGAATATTTCTATTACTTATAGACATAGCTCAAAGTTGAAATTGTCGCTAAATTATGTTTATACACATGTTTGTTGTATTTAAAGTTAGTCTAGTTGTTAATTATCAAACTTGAGTTTTAAAACACATACATAAAGTTATTATTTTCAAAATATATACAAATATATACATATTTTTAATCACAAAATATGCATAGAATGGATAATGTTTCTATAATTGTCTGTCTTATTCGAATTATAGTTTTGGATTGAATTGAAAAAAAATAGTATTTTAAAAAAAAAACTGTTATTTCGTCTGTCTGCAGTTTTTTTTACCGTTGTTAGTTCGTCCGCTACGTGGCGGCCTTCTATTGGCCTCATGATCCGAAGTCTTAGGAAATGGGATCCAGTTCTAGTAGAGAGACCAATAGATGAATGTCATGTGGGGACAGACTAATTGACGATTGCGTAAACTACAGACAAAAATATATATATTTTTAATTAAAATCGACATCGAACCGATTTTCTTACGGGATTCCGATCGATTTTCAAGATAAAATACAGGACATGTACCTGTTAATTGCGTCCAATGAATTGGCCTATAGTGGGTTGATTGGACACGTGTAGAAAAAATAGTATAACAAAATTTGGACTATTGAGAAAATGATGTATAGTTGTCAATCAAGAAAACTATATGGACACATGTGTAGAAAAAATAGTATAACAAATTTTGGACTATTGAGAAAATGATGTATAGTTGTCAATCAAGAAAACTATAATAATACGTATACGAAGTTGCTTCGAAGTGGTGTACGATTACACACAAATATCGTACACGACAATAAGAATAGGTCTCCCAAATAAAACCCAAACTTAAACATCATCGCTTGCCGACCCATAATCTTCTTTTTTTTCCTAACCCTAAATTTTGTATTTATTCTTCTAGGAGGATAATACTAGAAAATTGGGTTGGTAAAGTAGACAAAAATCCAATCCCTCATCATATTGTTGGCATACGATCTAGTCTTCTATTACCATAAATCTATTTTTAGGCATTTGGAAACGTTTTGAAGTTTCGATGTAGCCCAACTCAAACTCCAAAATTGAAATTAGCAAACCTTTATTTGTCTAGCCTTCTTTTATCATAAATCTATTTTTAGGCATTTGGAAACGTCTTGAACTTGGGTAAATCTAACTCCAAAATTAAAATTAGCAAACTTTATTTGTATAGTCTTCTATTACTATATATTTTTAGTCATTTGAAAATGTTTTGAAGTGTTCGTAGGGGTGTAGTCCGTTGGGTACATCGGAAGATCTCGTGGAAATGAACACCGTTCGAATTCTTCCTATGTGTTGCTTGTTGGTCCGAAGAAAAGGACACCTAAAAAAAGTTTTGAACTTCGATAAAGTCTAATTCTAACTACAAAATTGAAATTAATAAAAGTTTATATTTTTGTAAGATTTTTTGATATTCTATCCTTAACTCCAAGTTATTTATACTTGAGTCCAATTTTGTGTGGCAGGAGTCTTATCATTTGAAATTTTGCTTTCAAATCTTAAAATTTCAAAATAAACCTAATTCCATTTTAGAAATCGTTCTTTGCTTCCATACTAGACCTAACTTGTCTATTTTAATAAATTAATAGTCCATCATTATAGTCTTATAGTGCGAGATACCGGAAAAACATGATTTCATTTTCTTTTTTGTTTTCTATTATTTTTCTTTTATTGAACCAAAACACAACCCTGAAATCCTAGGGGTGAGCATTATTCGTTTTTGGACAAATCGAACGAAATCAGAGATTCAATTATGTTTGGAAAAAAATCGATTCAATTTCGATTTTGAAAATACAAATTCATTTAATTACGGTTTTAATTTTGGATTTTGGTCCAAAACTGAACTAAATAAGGCTTATATAATTATGTAAGCATCTTAAATTTTATGCATATTTATGATTATAAATGTAAAAAAAATTGTGCATGTTTAGAAAACAACAATTCTATGTGTTTTGATGTCCAAGTATGATAATTTAACAACTAGTCCAATTTGGACCCAAATTTTAAATAAATAAAAGGGTGTATAAAAATTATATTTTTTTAGTATAGTACCACAATCACAATTTTGGACCGACTTATTAAACAATAAAAATAGTCCAACTGAATAAACGAACTAATTATATTGGCTCGATTCAATTTCGATTATGGCTAATTTCAATTTTAAAATTTTAAAATTTTAAAATTTTAAAATTTTAATTATTCGATTTTAACTATTTCGACGTAATGTTCACCCTATTGAAACCACATAATGAACATGTTGGTATTTTTGCCTTTGGATGAGTGTAAAATAGTCCCACATCAGCTACACCACCAAGTGGGTATCTTAATATAATGCTTTGTATGTGTTGAGGTGTGCATATGGGGTGTGGTGGGACACATGTGGGTGTCATGTGGGAGTATTTTACTAGAAGAAAAAAAGATTAACTCCGAAAAGGAAGTATGTTACTTTTTGTTGTTCGGACACGGACTCAGACACGGGTTCAAGGATGCTTCGTGCATGTACGGACGCGTATGGAGGTAGGCGTGGACTGGCACGCGACTACGCTGATTGAGGGATGATCTAAAATATCATACTCTATTTTTGAGTATTGATATTTTAGTCCCACATCGGATAGGTGAAGAAGTGAAGTCTCACTCCACTTTATAAATAGAGCCTCCTGGCCACTTTTATAAGATGCACCAAATAAGAAAGTAAATGGAGCCCGTTGAGTCCAGGGAGCCCGTTCGAGTCACAAAAAATTGACTAGCGAGCGTTCCAGAGGTTCTGTAGAGACTTGGTTCTGTAGAGAACTTCATGGTTCCTGAAAGCGAATCGTATATAGGCGAATCTTGTTTTGAGTAACGGTGATTTTCATCACCCCAGCAGGACTGTTGAAATCTCCTCTTTATTATTCTTCTTGGCTGGCTGCAGAATATTTTGTAGAGCAAATTTGTTTGCCGGAATCTCCAAAATCATAATACTTAGTTCATGTATTTTGGAGGGCGAACTCGTTTGCCGAAATCTCCAAAAGTACTAAAACTCAGTTGAGACACTTTGGGAGAGTGAACTCGTTCGCCGGAATCTCCAAAGTACTGAAAATCATTTCAGGTACTTCTGGAGAGCAAACTCGTTTGCAGAAATTTTTGAAGTCAACAACTTAAGAAAATTAGGAAAGCAAATTATTTGCAGGATGTCTCCGAAATCGTATAAAATCAGAACATAGAACAAATTTATTTGCTCATTGAAGTCTCTATTTCTGATCATTTTATTCAGAACAGAGAACAAATTTATTTATACATTGAAGTCTCTGTCTCTGACTATCTTCTATTTAGATCTATTTTGAGAATAACAGAACCTACAATTTGTGTTACTTTTTTGGGTTCCTGTAAAAATTTAGGAGACGCAAAACGGAAGAAGAAGAGATGAAATGGGGACACATTTCCATGTGACTGACCTCGACAAAGTTTCGAAAGTTGCAAAGCTAAGGAAATGAAGGGCACCACCTCCCTCTCCCTCTCCCTCTCCCTCCCTCTCCCTCTCCCTCTCCCTCTCCACTGTTATAATATCTACTAGACTAGGCCACTATAGCTCCAAGCTGTCAGTCCTGTCCTGGCTCACACACATTTAAAGTACAAATGAGTTGTACAAAAAAAGAGCATTCCCATGTGATTCCATCCTTACTTCAATTTCCAGGATCTTACATGTCAAGCTCATTCACAAGGGGTCAGTTACAATATTATTAACATTATCAGTTTACATGACCACATGGAGATCGTTCACTGGATGACGGTGCATCTTTCAGCACACTTTGTCTGTTCATAATCTGAGAACAGACGGGTTGGAAAGACACAGCATCGGTGGAGAAGCTCGGGAGGAGACGACTATCCGGTGGGTGGCATCAGGGGTAGGGTGGAAACTTAACACTGCGGCAAAGACAGGAGTAGATCCAGGACTTGCGTGCGAAGGGATCATCAGAGACAACCTTGACGACCACATTGTGGCCTTCTTCCTTTTCACTGCAGATAACGCAAGTCCACTACCGGATCTTGAAGCCCTCCTCCTGGCGCTGAGATGATGTGACACTCAGAATATCCGTCCAGCTGAAATCGAAACTCCTTCCGAACGTACTTTGAATACCATCGCCAAGAATGTTGCTCCCCATGATGGACCCTGACATACAAGACCCGTAAAATCTAACAACTACTTAACCCCAACACAAGAATTGTACATGCTTCAACTGCTACGAATGGTGTGGCAAAAGCTCTGGCTGAACTGGTCCATGAATCCAGATGAGATCAGATCTTCTTCCACACCTCCGACCTTCCGACCGCCCTGGTCCTTAGAAGGGCCCTCTCCTCTTCTGTTTAGTTCTCATTTTGTTACCTCCGGCTCTTTCCGGGGAGGATAGTTTTGCTTTTGTTTTTTGTCTCGGCTTTGGCTGGACGGGTATACTTTTGTTGGTCGTCGGACTATCTCCCGGCGACGCCTTTTCGGCTCTTCTTTTTTCAATAAAATCGTCACTTTTGTAAAAAAAAAAGTTTACATAACCACCAAAACAAAAAAGGATAATGCTATCACTATAATTAAATGATTACAATTCTTTTATAACTTGTCACGTGGACAGTCTTTATTGGAGGAGAGGGGAGAGGTGGGGTCGGGTGGGACTAGAAGATAAAGTAAGTTGTAAGAAGGTTGTAAAAGTTTGATAGTAAACTTAGCATTATTGTAAGAAAAATGCTCAATTGTAACTTGATACTTTCAACTATTTTAGTTTTTTAATTTAATATTTTATTTTTTAGGTATAACTTGATACCATCAACTATTAAATATATTTGTCGAAGGGACAGTTGGTGGTAGTAGGAGAAGGGGGGCCAGGAGTGTAATGCCCCGCTGAGGAGTGGGTAACTTTCAATTTTGAACATAAGTATTTTTTTCCCCTTTTTTTGGTATTATGTTGTGCCAAATTTTTTTTTCAAAATATTAAGTTGAAAAAACTGAAATAATTGAGGATATCAAGTTGCAATTAAGAAAAATAAGTTCTCTCATTATCCGTCTGTCATAAGCTATTTTTTTATTAGTTATATCATAAGGTAGGATCAAAAGTTACTAACAAATTAAAGCAAGAGTTGTTTATATTTACCTCCCTCCCAACCCAAAATTGCCAATTATATCTTCACTACTCTCCATTTTTTATTTTAATTAGTACTGCGTTCACAATTCTTAAAATATAATATTTTTGGGGGGTAATTATAATTACAATTAAATAACTATGAAAAAAGTTGAGGGCAACACTAATTAAAATAAGAATGAAAATAGTGGAGATATGATTAGCTATTGGAAAAATAAATATAAATAACTCTTAAAGCAACAAGAAGGTGTTTAAATAACATAGAAAAACACATCTTCAATTACTATGGAAAATAAAATCTAATGCTCCACTGGAAAATATTTTTTATTTTCCTAGAAATGTTGTTTGGATACATTAATTATAATTTTTTTGGATGATAATATCCTCAATGAAACCAGCTGAATTTAAGTAACAATAGCATCATAAAATTAATGAAAGGATATTTATGAAAAAAAAATTTAAAAAAAATTCTATTCATGTCTGAACCAAACATGAGAATGAAAAAAATTGAATTTTTCTGTTAGCATATTTCCGATCTAACCAAACATGAATGTGATAATGTTAAAATCAATGGATAGTGAATTCCTAAAAATACTAACCTTCGTCGAAACGTCACCTAAAAGTCATAAGATATTAAAATCTAAATAGTGTTATGTCAAAAGTTATGAGAAATAATTTTTAACAAACACATTTATGTGTTGTTTTTCAAAAACCAGAAACAACTTTTATCTTGTAGAATGATATACCTAACTTATCAGTCGGTGATAAAATTGAGAAAACATCAATAAATGATGTTCTCCAGGACTCCAACAAAAAATAAGTCATCCGTTGGGGGACCAAAAAAAAGTAGTGGTCAACTCTAATGGACAACTGGAAGTATATTCTAAGTAGCTCTATAGAAAATTTAAGATTGAACAGTAATTATTTATTAGGGAACAAAGACTTGCATTTCACATAAAGAGTCCATTTGGAGCATTAAAATGGTCTCACAGCATCCTGACATTGTCTATTTATTAATAAACAGCAGATACTTCAATAATAATAATAATAATAATAATAATAATAATAATTATTATTATTATTATTATTATTATTATTATTATAAAATAAACAGCAGACTATGTACTAACAATTTCTTTTTTCCCAAGACCCATCCACAATGAATAAAAATATTCAAAGCTTAACGTGCAATAGTAAGGTATGAACAAGGTTCATAGTAGCAGTATGGATATTGGAATTGATATCGGACCATTTCTATAACTATCGGAATCAGAGGTTCGGATCAGGTGTCGAATTTTTGGATATCGAGAAGCAAATAACTACTAATAATTTTTTAAAATTATTTTACATTTAGGGTGCGTTTGATTGCAAGGTAAAAAATATGTGGAAAAGAAATTAATTCCATGGAATTATTTTTCTAGGAAAAAAAAATTCCATGGAATTTTAGAATTTTCTCATGGAAAACTTAATTTGGGTGTTTGATTGTCATTATTTTCCACGAAAAATAGTTATTTTTCATGGAAAATAATATTTTCCTATGGGTTGGACAAGTTTCATTTTCCACCATTTTAGAAGAAAATATGGAAAATGGTAGTTTTTTGGAAAATTATTCCATGGAAAATATAAGCTATCAAACACTACAATTGGTGGAAAATTTGTGATGGAAATATTTTCCATGGAAAAATAGCCCAATCAAACACAGCAAGTAATTTTAATTATTTTTTGTTATTTTGTATTAGTTTGAAATTTAAGTCACCAATGTTGGTTTAGGGACAAAAAAAAGTAAGTTTACTTCATTTACATACTTTTACATTTTTATGATTTTTTTAAATTTATTTTTCTCAGTCGAATTGACCAAAAAAGAGATTCCGATGCCGATATCGATAACAGTTGATATCAGATTGGATATATCAAATTATACTGATATTGACCGTATCGTATTGATATCGTCCAATACTACAAACTAGGATGAAAAGCTCCAATTGATATTTAAAGACGTTAAAATTTAGGAGTTGAAAGCATCTGGATTGAAAATGCAAGATTCGACATTTAGTAAGCTTCGATGCTAAGCTAGGTCTCAGCACGACCCTAATCCTTTGGATTTGCTTAAGTAGCTTAGAAACAAAGTAGATATAAAACTATAGACAGTTTAGATCTAATTAGATTTTTGGTATATATAAATATGTGGATTAGTTTGTATATAAAACCATGGGTTATTTTGTATATAAAACCATGGGCTATTTTGTATAAGGATACCAGATTTAGATCTAATTTGTCCGTTTTAGACTTTGGATATATATAAAATTATGGATTATTTTGTATAAGGGTATCAAGTTGAGACCTAATTAGACTTTGGGTTTGTTCCTTTAGACTAGAACTATTCAAAGTCGGCCTTCCTGCACTAGGCAAACACCACCCTCTATACAAAGTCTTCGGACTCTTCCGAGTTCTGTGTTTTTTTTATAAACAGTCGTCCGGACATGGTCACTGCAACCCCCTCCGTGAGGAGCCACCCCTTCTTCCCAAGTTACGAGACTATCTTGCGAGTTCCAAAATACATCAAGCAATTCAGGCTCTGGTGCAGGAAATATAAGAAACGGTTGCCTATGAGAAGAATAAAATCATCAATAACAGTGATGGGAAGAAAAGTTCAAGACTGCGATACCACAAAAATTATTCAGTAAGCCGACTCATCACGAGTCTTGATTCTTCTCCACTTGATAGTTTGAAAATTTAAGGATAGGAAAGAGAATCAAATGTGCCACTGCATGCACTCACTCATCATGTGGAAGAGAATCAAGACTCACTGTGAGCAGGGCCGGCCCTGGGGTAAGCCGGACAAGCCTTGGGGCTTGGGCAACCCCCCTCTGCTAGGACAATCCCTCTCTGCTAGGGCAATCCCTTAGGCTCAGCATAACCCCACCAATGGGTTAAAGGGCAACCAAAATTAGCTCCAGGATAGGACAACCTAAACCTCCGGGCCGGCTCTGACTGTGAGCCCGACTCACCGAATGAGATCTTGCCAAATGACTCCACGTTGCACTTGTTACATTCTTCTGTAAATACATCAATGTAAGAAAAATAAGAGACATGCATGATATTGCCGAGAACCTTCCAACTTGTAGCTCACGTTGAACCTGGAAGATTGCCCCTTGAATCTTGTTGTGGGCTGTCATGGGGTGTCACATGTGATCCCGACCTCATTCAAGTTATGCTGGATCTAAAAGGTTCTCCTAAGCAGAAAGGAGTTGTACAAATTCGAAGTCTTGTCGGATATACCCCTGGACCGACACTGTCCTCAAGTGCTTACATGTAAATGTAAAGTAACAAGTTTGGGCTTCTTTTTCACTTTTTTTTTCCATCCCTGTGTTGCTTCAGGTCAGAATGTAAGATCAGAAAATTTGGTGAAGAAAAAGCCAGAATCCAAGAAGAAAGAAAATTTCCTTCTTGTGATCTCATCTCCCCAATCTGCAGGAGAATATATGTCATTTCAGTGGTTTAGGATTAAAAAAAAACTTTCATCCCGTTTATTTGCCGCAAATTAACTCTGACAGTGTTTTATTGAAGGTTAGATTATGTTCCCTGACTTATAAATTCTACCAACATTTCTAAAGGGTGCAAAGCATATCGCTACACATAAACCCCAATATTTTGATAAGATGTATTTTGTGAAATCAATTACTTTTTAGATATAAAATTGTCATTTCTCAAATCTTATCTGTAGTTCACTTAAATAGCACCAAGCGAACCAATCTCGATCGTCATGAGGGCCATTGATTTGTTGTACGAGTTGTCACTAATTTAAATCACACTTTATAATCCACATTACATCTGACTAGTATATATGCACGTGCGTTATACGTAACTATTCATATTAAATTTAATAATTAATTTTAAATAGTAAATATAGATAATGAACCCTAACTTTTTATGTATTTTTATATTATTAAACAACCCTAGCAAAACAGAATAGTCATTTTTCAAAAGAATTATTACCAAAAAGAATTATAAGCAGTTGTTCATCATTACTCACACACAAATGCATATATTGTATGTACATACATCTCTCTTTCCCAATTCCCCACGTGTCTCTAGTTAGCACTCTGCACCCACACATAGAAGCCAAGTTAATTGTGCTCTCGAACACATCAAATTTTTGGATGAGTGGACGTAGAACCAACAGTGATATATGATCCATGGAAAGGCAGTAAAGAAAAGGATAGGAGCAACATAATAGAAAATAAAAATAATTATGCTATTTGGTTCACAAAATATTTGGATGATGTTATCTCTCACTATGTGGCATTTGACATGACAACTGACATAACAGCTGACATGACAAATTTTAACTCAAAACATTAATTACCTTTTTTTTAATGTTAATATTAATATTAATATTAACATTAATATTAATATTAATATTAATATTAATGTTAAGATTAATCTTAATGTTAATTATTATGTTAATTTAATATTAATTTTAATGTTAAATTTTGCTATGTCAACTTTCATGTCAGCAACCATGTCATATGTCATATAATGGAAGATAGTATCATCCAAATATTTTGAGAGCCAAATAGCATTTTTGAAATAAAAATAAGAGTGCAGATAGCAAGAGAGAGAGAAATGACAATGTAATGTATAGCTTTGTACCAGTAAGCAAGCAAGAAGATCCATGAGCGAAAGCTCACACTTCTAGCCCTTCATTTTCTCCTTCGTTGCAGAGGGGAAAGTGAGCAGAGGGGAAAGTGAACAACAGAGCTCGATCCATCTAATGTCCAGAGCCTCTGTTAATGCCGGATGAACATGGTGCTGTGCTGGTGATGGTTTGGGTTTGGTTGTTGTATTGGTGGTCAAGGGACGGAGCCAGGATTTAAATTCTGGCGGAGCCGTACTAATTGTATATAAAAATTCTTAATTGAACTCGAACAAGAATGAATAAAAAAACAAAGTCAATATTTTCAAAGTGATACAAAGAAGGAAAGAAAAATTTGTTCATAAAAGATATTCAAAATAAACGACAACTAGTCAAATGCAAATATCTACTTAAATAGAACTCGACGTTCTTTAAAATTTTTGAAGGAATTCAGATGGAAGAATCTCATTATTAGAGGATGACAATGGCGTTTCAGGAATGGCCGAATTTAATTCATTTGTTCTCTTCTTTTGAAAAAACTTATCAATTGTAACATGTTTTTCCATTTCATTACCAAGTTCACAATAACCCTGTAAAAAGAAGATCCAAACATGAAACTTAAAAAAAAGACAATAACATGATTGTCAATGACTACAAAAAAAAATAACAATTTAATGTAGAATTTATAAAATAGCAAGCAATATTCTTTCATGCATCACTATTACTAAGATCACTTATGAAGAGAGAAAAACATAAATCTAATTAACAAGAGTGTTATTGTAAAAATATAGACATCGTACCAGGAATAGAAAATATGGTCGCTCCGTTGAAAAACAAAGAAAATTTGAGAAAGGGATAAGCTAAATATATCTTGATATTTTTCTGGAACAAGATTGAAGCCTTGTTAGCAATTCGGCAAACGAAAAAAATTCGGAACGGCAAAAGTACGAATATAAATCGGCTCAGTGCCAACAAAATACGTTCAAAAATTCGGACAAATATTAAAAAAAATAGAAATAGTGAGGTTAGAAACTTCACATTCTTAAATATATTGTCAAATTTGGTTAATTAAACAGGTCCCAGTACATTTTTGTGCCAAATAATTCAATAAATTATACAGAATACGTTTAAAACTTTGCATGATTAAAATTTTCGTATTGATTTGGATCTGTCAAAAGTACGCAAGTATTATACGTTTATGAAAGATACGAAAAAATTCGTGTATAATACGAGTTTTATTCGGGTGATTGCTAACAAGGGGTTGAAGGAGAACCTGGAGAAGGAGAGATGGAGATATAGAGAATAAAAGAGTGGTCAATTTTTTTTTTCTTTTCGGAAGAAATATTGCACATTATCTTATTTTGGTAAATTGTTTGAAAAAAGGAATAAGCTAATTAATGTATTTTTAGAATAATAAAAATTAATAAAATATTTTTGAAATATATGTTTAGATAAATGTCATCAAATCAAATCTCAAAACAAATTTATCATATTTTTGTTTTTAAATATTTGGTGGACCACTATATATGGAGTCATTATAACATCTAAAGTTTCTATGTATAAAATATATCAGCCCTATCTGGAAATAAATTTACAAGTTTCTATTCTATCTATCTGGTATTTGTCGAAAATATTTGCACCTTCTGTGCAAAAAAAAAAAATACCGCACATATGCTTTAAGTAGCTATCCATAAAAAATATACGGAAAAAATTAAGAATCTTTGGGGGTCGTGGCCCGCCTTGGACTCTCTTTAGATCCGCAATGGTGGTGGTGAAGACAAGTTGACTGAAGGGTCCCCTGTAGAAATGGGCAAGACCAAAGTATTCTCATGCATAGGTATTAATATGCATGAGAAGAATAATTAAAAGCTGTTGTAATTAGGAATATCAAAAGGCAGCTTTGATGTTTACCTAGATACCCCCATAAACTCTAATTATACTTTTAATTAGGAAATATATTGAAGGATATTTTTGGAAAGTAAAGTTTTTACGGTGAAGTCTGACTTTTGGCTTTATATATTAGAATAGATAGCTTAGGTAAATAATACTCAATGAGCACATTATCCGAGCTCTCTAGTTTAGTGGTAGTAGAGCTGACATCCGAATGGACCAACATGATTCGATTGCCCAAATCTTGTGTGTGCTTGTGATTTCAAAAAAAAACTCAATGAGCACATTATTACCATCTTAGTGTTGTACATTTCATCTATACGGACCCAAAGTGACGTAAGTCTTGAACTTATGATCTTATTTATACATAATCAACATACACACAAACACATTGTGGGCATTTGATCATATCAACAGTTGTACACTTTTCGGCCATGTGCTTATCTCGGTTTCTTGAGAGCTATAGAGAACAGTCCGAGTTCCCATAGAAAGTGGCTCCACTTTCACTCTCAAATAGGTGAATCTTTCTGGGTATTCTACAATTTATATACCCGACGTTACAAGCCACAGATTCATTAAGATTTTACACTCACTCTCTTATTTATTGCAGATCAACATTATATAGTAGAGAAATGGTTCATTCAATTACATCATATAGTATTTCCAATCACACATAAATTTTGTTGTTAACATTTTATTGGTTCTTCCAATCCAATGTTGGGTTGCCTTTGAGGTGACTCAATCTATGGGCTCCAGCCCATTCAGCTTGTCGTCTCCACTTCTAGTCTCCTTGAGAGACCTTTAGTTAGAGGATCCAATATATATATATATATATATATATATATATATATATATATATATATATATTATTTATAGATAATAATAAAATTATTATTAGTGATTCACAAAAAATAAAATTATCATTAGTCATAATCAAAATTTCTTCTTTAACTTTTATACAATTTTATATGTACATATTTACCATGCATACAACTTTATATGGTATTATCTTTAAATTAAAAAGACGATGAAATTGCTTGCAACTAATGGTTGTTATAAGATGATAAGTTTTTATATTATTATTTATTTTGGATGGAAAATTTGTTTAAAATTATATATTTTTTAAAAGAAAAATATTGGATGATATTATATAATTTGTTAATTTTTAAAAGAAAATTCTTAATTTATATCACCCATATGTAATTTGTGAAACTTTTATATAAAGTTAAAATAAAGAAGCATCAAAATTGCCTGAGAAGAAAAGTTAAAAAATGACATTGTAAAACCAAAAAAATTAAAATAAACCAAATGAAACCAAACAAATCAAAACAAAACAAAAACCCAAACAAAGCCTATTTCTGCCAGGACGACTGGCAAAATATTTCAAAAAGAACTAGTTAAGATAATTCTTACATATTAATAAAGAAACTTTTAAAAAACTTGATGGAGATTATTCTTACATATTATTTAAAAAAATAAAAAAAATGATAATTTTGACGTACTATTTAAAAAAAATCACAATTAGATAATTTTGACGTATTATTTCAAAAAAATCTGATTGGAATATTATATATATGTAAATTTTAAATAGAAATTATATAGGTAACAAATAGATATTTTGTTATCATCCGAATTATCTATTTATTTGTTATCTATATATATAACAAATTATTTATATAAATTTTTAAATAATATGCCAAAATTGTTTCAATTAGCTTTTCATATTTTTAAACAATATCCTAGAATTATCACAATCAAATCTTTTTATTTTTGGAATATTATGTCAAAATATACCAATCAAGATTAAAAAAATTAAAATATTATGCAGAAACTACCCAATCAAAGTTTTTGAAAGAATTAAATGGACTCTTTTGAAATTATCCTTTAAAAAAATAACATGCAAAATTATCCAATCATAATTTCTTTTTTTTAAATTATGTATGGATTTTTTTTTCTTCTTCCTCATAAGATGCAAACTCCTTTTGGCGTATCATTTTTCTAAAATAGTTTTGTGAGAACGACGGCCCCCACCCTCCCCCTCTCGCCCCAATTCCCATGACGCTGAACTCCTTCCACGGGTCCCACCACATGCTCGTCAAGGGACTTGGTATTTCATCTTTTCGCATGCCCTTTATACATAAATAGTGTAAATTTTTTTCCTTTATGTAAAAAAATATGTAATATAAATTTGTATTAGAGATGGAGAATTTTTGTGAGAATTTTTACATGGAGAAACTATCATAGAAATTCTCCATCCTATATCACCGCCACATATGATAGAAATTGATATATAAATCTCCATTGGAAGGTATTCTTTTTCTATAGCGGTTTCTACCATAGAAATATGGAAGATAGAAACCCCTATTGGAGATGACCTTAGAGTTTCTATGTAGATATTAAAGAATTTTTACATGTAGAAACCCTCTTATAAGAGCATCTCCAACCCTATTGTCTTGTTTTGTGTTGTGAATCTTAGGTGGCATGGGACACAAGACAATGTCTTGTATAGGTGGCAAGATTATATTCACAAATGACAATGAGTTTAAAAAGTCATCTTCAATGCAAAAGTATTGAGAAGACAATACAAAGTAATTTTTTACAACTTTCAAGACAACTTTTACTCTTCTACTTCATTTTATAAACATTTTTATTCACAAATGATGATGTGGACATAAAGACATTGTGAAGTGCATTGTCTAGATCTAGACAACCAACTTCACATTGTCTTTGCCATGTCATTGCCATGTCAACTCCACACTTTATTTCACATTTGCATTGGAGAAGTACTTTTGGAAAAAATGGTTGTCATTCCTATGTGGCAACCATTTTTTTCAAACTCACAATAGGGTTGGAGATGCTCTAAGCTCTCCATCCTACATCAACGCTACATATGATAACCATCATTAGGAATGACAATCATTTTTTTTTAAGTACTTCTCCAATGCAAATGTGAAATAAATTGTGAAGTTGACATGGCAATGACATGGCAAGAAAAATGTGAAGTTGGTTGTCTAGGTCTAGACAATGCACTTCACAATGACTTTATGTCCACATCATCAATTATGAATAAAAATATATATAAAAAAAGAAGAAGTGAAAAAGTTGCCTTGAAAGTTGAAACAAAAGTAATTTTATTGTCTTCTCAAACTTTTGCATTGGAGAACACATTTTTATCTCATTGTCTTATGTGAATGTCATATTGCCACATAGAAAATACATTATTTTGTGTCTCATGCCACATAGGATTCACAACACAAAACAAGACAATAGGGTTGGAGATGCTCTTAGGAGAATCTTTTTCTAAAATGAATTTGTACCATAGAAATATGTAAGGACGTAAAAACCCCATTGGAGATAGCCTAAGAGCATCATTAGTAGTTGGGACTTCCAATACAATTTGGAGCCCAAAATTTCAAAAAAAAGGTAAATGTAGAATGGGTTGGATTTGTATGAGAATAGTAGGAAATGATAAAGTGAGCTCCGGTCCCAAAAATTGTGTGGTCAAAAATTAATGTAGGAAAAAAATAATATAAAGTTTAGAATCTATAAAGTTGGGCTCCAAATTAGAACTTACTATTCTACAGAACGAGTTTCTACAATCTAGAATCTAGAAATTGGGAGGCCCAACCCTTAGCACCCATGGATGGATTGGAACCGAAATTGTAGAAATTGGGACTAGAAATAAGACTTATTATTCTACAAAATGAGCTCATACATTCTAAATCTAGAATCTAGAAAATGGGATGGCCTTACTAATGATGCTCTAAGTGATTACTCGAGTGATTTGATTCGTTCCACATTGGACAATATTACACATTGAATGCAACGGTGGGCTTCAATAAAACTTTGGATAATATTACAAAAAGCGCTAACGGCACCATACTTTTTGCAGTCCTAATTCATTGGAAGACTAGGACTGCCAAAGTTTTGATATTTTATATGAATTGTTTGATTGTTCTGAATATGATGTCGAAACTTTGGGAGCAAGGACGGTTAAAGTTTTTACAGTTTTAGATTTGTGCAAAAATGCTAGAATTTTCACAATCCTAAGACTAACAAAAACTACAATACCCTTAACAAAAGGAAATTTCTAAAGACATTCCAACTTTTACTCCATGACAGTCTATTATTTCAGGACAGTCCAACTTGGTACAATCTTTTACTCAGGACAATTCCAATTTTATTTTGGACTGCACCCCCCAAACCTTCTCCCAACTCTTCATTCTAAATTTTTTTACTCTCTCTCTTCAAATTTCCATCCCATTTCCAAATCGTAATTCATTTCTCCCAACCCTTCATTCTTTGGTAATGCTTAGAATAGTTAGATTAAATTGTTTAGAACTGATTTATGGTTCATATTTATTTGTTCCGAACCCTAGAAATCCAATTAAAGGATTATAAAAATTCGATTTGCCTACAGTCGGGCTTGAACATGACAGTACTGTATGCAAATTCTACAGTCCGGTTGTATAAGTAGGACGTCTGTAGAATTTTTCTATAGTCCTGTAGTATAGGTAGGACTATAGAAAAATTCTACAGTCATGCTTATACTACTGGACAAAAGAGTATAGTTAGGACTATCATCAAAGTTAATAGTCCTAACATAATGTATGACTGTCACTCTGTTGACAATCCTACATTATGTCAGGACTGTTAAATTTGTTGACAGTCCTAAAGAATTGGGGGTCAGAGTATATACTGACAGAGAGTGTTGTTTAGGACTTTTAACAAAGTTAACAATCCTACATTATATTAGAATTTTTAACAAAGTTGACAGTTCTACCTTACGTTAGAACTTCCAAATTTCTTGACAGCCCTAACATAAAGTTATGACTTTCAACAAAGTTGTCAGTCATTACATAAAGTTAGAACTTTCAACAAAGTTGTCAGTCCTATATTATGTTAGGAATTTCAAATTTGTTGACAGCCCTATAACATAAATTTTGAACTGCCCTCAAGTAAAAAAATTAAGTGACAAACTTGTAAATAAATAGAAAAAATTTGGACCATCCTAAAGTAAAATACGAAGTCCTTTAGAAATTCCCTTAACAAAAACTGTGATACCTCCTGACAAACTCGGTAAGCCATTGTAAAGGTGAAGCACTATTGAGAAATCCAGAAACTATATTTAGGGTCTACTTGTCAATTATATGGGTAGCAGTTATGAGGTATTTTTAGAGTACTGTTTGTGAACGTTTATAAGGGGTCCGATTTTGGATGGTTTTTAAGTAGAGGCTTTTAAACCAGTCCAATCCATGCTTGGTAATTCACTAACGAGTGGTTATGAAAGTTTTTTACACGAATAAATTAAATAGGAAAGGGTATCAGTAGTTATAATTATATATATTTTTGTGAGAATATAAATGAAATAAAAAAATAGAGCCGCTCAAAAAATCCACCGATTTGGGGTGTTTATAAATCCACCCAAAAATACATTACATCGGCTTTGGGGGATTTTTGAGCCGACCAAAATAGATGCCTAAAAAAAATTAACAAACAGAGATTTTCATAAACGATCGGTTCAAAAATACCCCAAAACAAGTGAAAACATGGTTACCAAGCAGACCCTTAAGTCCCAAAATAGAAAGGAAAATTAGTTTGGGGAATTGTAAAGAAAGAGTAAAGAAAATTGAGAGAAAAAAGGAATTATTAATTCCTTGGAGTGTAATATGGAGAATTTTTTTAAGTATAGTTATTTGGAGTTGAAGTCTTCACCGAACTCTAGCTTTATTTCCGAAGTTTGCTACCAAATAGAGATCAGTGTCTGTTCCTTAAGGTCTGAACAAAAGAAAATTATACAGTTTTCTTTTTCATGTTGATCAATATAAATATTACTAACTTTCTCTATTTTTATTTCCAGCAGCGGCTCCAGCAACTTTCTCTGCAAATGGGGTTTCAATTGTTGGGATCTCGCCGCAGTAAGTTTTTAAACATTCATTACAGTCCTTTTTATAAACCCAATATTTCACTGTTATCGTTTGAATTTTCGTTTGATTGCGCTCACATATTGAGAAAATAGAAACAATTACAACAATTAGGGCATTGAAACCATGAAAGAACCATAATAACAATAATTTTTACAAGTATTTCGTATTTATACAATTGGTATACAATCCCTCGAGCAACGGACCACAAAATCTTGGGTTAAAGGCTTTGTGGTCGTTGTTGCATATACATGAATTGAGAACTTCCTTATCAGTAGTCCTGGATGTGGTGGAATGTGTGTTGCATTGCCACTGCTTATGTGTGGCACTCCCTTTTGGGGAAGCAAATGTGAGCTTGCAGACGTAAGCTCCTCAAGTATGTGCTCTACTCGCTCGTGCAGAGGAGGTCGAACAAGTTGGACTTTAGGCATAGATGATAAGGGACCGGGACCGTGATCGAGAGTTGCAACCAGACCTTATGACGCTTTCGGTCTTGCCCGAGATATGGAAGATTGCAGTGCTTCCACATTTGAGCTCATAGTTAAATTAAATAATTAATGAACAAAAATGAAAAGAAAAAACTCTCAATTGGTGATCATTGTCGGTCAGGTGAGGCCGGCAGCGGATCCAAAGAAGGAGAGTGAGGTTTGGTCTTGGCTTATGAAGGGTTTGATGGTTGGGACAATGACGATACGGATCCGTTATTTCCTTTTTATAGACTTGTGACTCGACATCTTCTTACTTATTGCGAAGTTTCTCGAGAGAATTCATACTTAATTTTTGGTTGGTCCTTCTCCCGTGTATTAATTTTCGAAGGGTCATGAGAGAAACTTGATTTTTTTTTCCCTTTTATTCACATGGGAGATTGAACAAACAAACTCTTCAGATTCTCAAATACAGGCTATGTTTTAACAAAAATCCTAGACGAACTCATGAGTTCCTAATTTTGAAAACTCGTCCACAAAGAGCTGTTGGATTACATGCATCTCATCCCTTGAATTTTTTTTTTTTTTTGAGTTTATGTAGGTGAACTAATTTTTTTATATGGCTGGTTGTCATGGTTGAGATCCAAGGTTATGTTAATCATTTAAATTAAATCAGCCAACTAGCATCGTTATGATATATATGTACCCTTTTGTTAGATAATTTTGGAAAATACTATACATAGTTATAAAGGAAATATTTAATTGAATTCTGGTGTTGAGTACTTTCTATGGAGCATATGCTCATATTCATAGCTCAATGGATAACCAAATTATTTTGAAGAGTACTGGACTAGGGTTTACATGTAAAGAATGAACATGTGTTGATCGGATAAACATATTACATATATATTTGGAAGAGTACTGGAATAGGGTTTACATGTAAAGAATGAACATGTGTCGATCTCTGCAGCAACTTAATGGCTGCATTAATTTATGTTTTTGCAAGTTTGAGCTTTTGGTTGAGCCATGAAACGGTAAAAATGGGCTTGTGTTTGACAATTATAGTTTCAGCGGGCCACAAAATTTTGGGATAAAGACATCATTGTATATAAATTAGTGTTGGAACTGGAGATTACTGGAGACTAGATCAATAAAGACTAAAGGCTGTCCATCTGCCTCACATGAAATACATACGTTTGAAGAAAATCAAAGCAAGGTTTACAGAATGAGAACTTCCTTATCAGATCAGTAGTCCTAGATGTTGAAAGGAGTGCGGACGGTTTTGAGGGAGTGCAATGGGTTATATATATATATATATATATATATATATATATATATATATATATATATATATATATATATATCGGAAATGGTAATTGTGGTGAACGCTGTGAACGCTCCCACCGGGAATCGATGTCCTGACCACTCGGGCCACTTGTCTCACCACTACCACTAGGCTAGAGGGTCATTGGCTATATATATATATATATATATATATATATATATATAAGTGCAAATAAAAAAAGCTAATAAAATTAAACTTTTGACCCATATTTAGTTAAATCTTTGTTACAATCACTCTTCTGCAAAGCTAATAAAATTAAACGTGGCCTAAGTCGAACTTTTACTGTGGTACACTTGCTCCCTTTTTTTTCTTTTAATCCTCTTGAAAAGGATTATGCAGTATAACTGGAACTTAAGAAGCTAGGTTTATAGAGTTTCATGTAAGGATTATACAACATAACTGAACATTGCCTTAGAGCATCTCCAACCCTATTGTGAGTTTGGAAAAAATGGTTGCCACATAGGAATGACAAACTGTAGAGAATAATTGTTGTATTTTTATTGATTGGCTACTCCACTACTTATAGGGAGTCTAGCTCCTCTTCATACTACATTTTTCCAATGTGGGACTAAATCCCTTATTAGTTCTCAACACTCCCTTTCAAGATGGACGATAGATATTAATCATTCCCATCTTGTTACATAGCTTCGACAGACTTAATGAACTAAGACCCTTAGTCAAACAGTCTGCCACTTGTTCTTCTGAGCGAACATGATCAATCTTCAGTATCCCTTTTTCCAGCTTCTCTTTGATGAAGAATCGATCGATCTCGATGTGCTTCGTTCTGTCGTGCTGAACTGGATTGTTAGCTATACTTATTGCAGCTTGACTATCGCTCAGAAGACGTAACGGTGCTCCCTTGTCCAGCTTCAACTCTGTCAGCAACGCTTTCACCCACAGCAATTCCGACACTCCTAAAGCCATTGCTCTGTATTCTGTTTCAGCTGTAGATCGTGCTACCACTGACTGTTTCTTGCTTCTCCATGAGACCAAGTTTCCTCCTACAAAGACACAATATCCCGTGGTAGACCTTCTATCGTCTATGCAGCTCGCCCAGTCTGCATCGCAGTAGCCCTCAACTTCTATACATCCATTCTTCTTAAACCATAGCCCTTTCTCCGGCGTCCCTTTCAGATATCTCAAGATCTGAAACACTGCATCCATATGACCCGTTCTTGGATCATGCATGTAGCGACTTACTACACTCACCGCAAATGAGATATCAGGGCGAGTGTGCCCCAGATAAATCAATCTTCCTACAAGTCGTTGATATCTTTCACGATCAACTGGCTCTCCTGCTTCTGCTTCCAACTTGCACTTCTGGTCAATTGGAGTGACTGCTGCTTTGCATCCCAGCATCTCTGTCTCCTTCAGCAGATCTAGTGTGTATTTTCTCTGTGAGAGAACAATTTCTTGTTCGCCTTCACATACCTCGATACCTAGAAAGTACCTTATCGCTCCTAAATCCTTCACTTCAAACTCCTTCACGAGTTTTGACTTCAGCTTAGCGATCTCGACTTCATTATTACCTGTTATTACTATATCATCCACGTATACAGCAAGTATAGTGATGTGGCCTCTTGTATGCTGAAGAAAGACCGTATGATCTGCATTTGCTTGATGGTATCCCATGCCTGTAACAGCCTTTCTGAATCTGTCAAACCAGGCTCGAGGAGATTGCTTGAGCCCATATAGCGACTTCTTTAGTTTGCACACTTTTCCATGCGACGTCCCTCCGTCTGATTCTGTAGCGTAGCACCCTGGCGGGAGTTCCATGTACACTTCTTCTTGTAGGTCCCCATGGAGAAAGGTATTCTTCACATCTAATTGGTATAGCTTCCACCCATAGTTTGCTGCAATGGAGACCAGAGTTCTTACGGTGCTCATTTTTGCTACTGGAGCAAATGTCTCATCATAGTCGATGCCATATGATTGTGTGTATCCCTTTGCAACCAACCTCGCCTTGTATCGTTCCACATTTCCTTCTGACGTCTCCTTTACTGTGTACATCCATTTGCATCCCACAGTTTTCTTCCCTTTGGGTAATGGAACCAGCTCCTACGTCTTATTTTTCTCCAGTGTTCCAAGTTCTTCCATCATTGCAGCTTTCCACCTTGGATCTTTCTTTGCTTCCTGCCAACATTTGGGCAACGAAGTAGAGTCTAATGATGCAATGAAGGCTCGATAATTCGATGAAATGTTAGAATAAGAAAGGTAGTTGGCAATATCATGTTCATAATCATCAAAACGACTAGGAGCCTTACCCGCATTGATGTGAGAAGATCTCCTTAAGGGAGCAATAGGTGGTGGAGAGATCATACCATCAGAGTCAGAGAGATCCGCATCAGAATCAGATTGATTCAGTGCGGGGGCAACATCTTCAAGAGTTGGAGCAGGAGTAGACGAGGGACTTGGTACAGTAGGCACAGGGTACGGTACAGGCACAGTGCTGGACTTCTGCTGTCTCCTTCTGTAGACTTGGAGCTCCTTTGCCATTGTCTGCTGCTCCCCCTGTTTGACATATGTATCTTCTTCATCTTCTGTATCGGAGTCATTGCTTTCTCCCCCTGTCATCCAGTTTTCTACGACTGGGCATGGGACCGATCCGACCACCACAGATGGGCTTATTTTCTCCCCCTCATATCTAACACCCTCTGTGTTAGGTGTGTCACCGAACGCTGAACCGTCATCCGAACCATAATATGGTTCCAGTTCTCTGAATATAACATCCATGCTTACAAACATCTTCCGCTCAACTGGGCTCCAACATGCGTATCCCTTCTGAGTTGCCGTGTACCCGACAAAGACACATTTAACCGCTCTAGGATCCAGTTTGCCAACTCCTGACCTATTATTTTGGACAAAACATATACACACCCAAATACTTTCGGTGGAACAGTGTACGTGGTTGCACCAGTAAGTATCTCCAACGATGTCTTCCAGTCCAATACCTGATATGGCATTCTATTGATGAGATAAGAGGCCGTTAACACCGCCTGCCCCCATAAGTGTTTCGGGACATTCATAGCCAGCATCATCGTCCGTACGACCTCCAGCAGGTGTCTGTTCTTCCGTTCGGCTACACCATTTTGTGACAGTGTATAGGCACATGAAGTTTGGTGTAGTATTCCATGAGTGGATAAATACTCAGCAACCTTCTTATTTGTATACTCCGTCCCATTGTCAGACCGTAAGCACTTAATTTTAGTGCCATATTGTGTTTCTATCCGGCGATGAAAGTCTCGAAACGCCTCAAAGACATCACTTTTATTCTTCATAAGGTAGACCCATGTCACGCGAATATAACTATCAATAAAAGTGACGAACCATCGAAAACCGTTAATACCGGTTGTAGGACAAGGGTCCCGTACGTCCGAATGTATCATATCAAATGCAGCTGAACTTCTACTTTCTGAACTCACATACGTGCTTCTGGTATGTTTAACCAACTCACATGCATTACAAAATAACTTCTCTTTATTAGCCCTTTGGTATTAGGACGGATACATTTGACTAATAATTTTAAAAGAAGAATGACCGACACGCTGGTGGTGGAGTAGCAATTCATCTTCTACACTACGCCGTGAATCTTTCGGTGGTGTGTCTGCTACCAGAGATGCCAATGCTTTGTCCAGTCCAGTCCTGCCCAAGTACCACAGCCCCTTATGCCATGTGCCAGTCCCTAGTCGTCGTCCTGTCCCCTTCTCCTGAAAAGTCACCGTAGGAATGTCAAAGAAAATAGTACAGTTAAGATCAAGAATAATGGCACTAATAGAAAGAAGATTGACAGGAAAAGATGGAGCATGTAAGACATTGGTGAGAGTGAGAGAAGGGGTGTATGTGACAGTGCCTTTACCCATGACAGGGCTGGAGTTACCATCAACAGTCTGAATGCTCTCCGACGTCGGTAGGTGAGTATAGTCCTGGAACTCACTGCGGGACCCCGTGACATGGCGAGATGTCCCAGAGTCCATAATCCAACCTGGTTGGTGGACAGCAGCTGCAAGAGCACGCGCAGGAATACCTGTGCTGGTTTGGACAGAACAAGTGATGTGATCCCCCGAGGTAGATGACGCCCCATGACTGTCGTCCGAATCCAGCTTCGTGCTGCGTAACCTCGCGAGGAACTCCTTCTCAAAAGGGGTTAACTCAGCCAGGTGATTTTCTTCCCCTTCCTCCGCCAGATTAGCTTTGTGTCCTCCAGAATAATTTTTTCTTCTACCAGCATAACCGCCTCTACCACCTCGACGGCCTCCGCGGCCCCGTCCACGATCACTCGACTGACTTTGCAGGAGTTTTGGACAAAATCTGATGTAATTCCCTGAGTCACCACAGTTGTGGTAAACACCGGCCACATAGGGAGGCTGATTGAAGGCGGCAAGGGCAGACTTGTCAACAGCGGCTTGCTCCCCCTGGAAATAGTCCTTGTTGGGCATCAACTTCAATCGAGCCTCTTCTTGTGCCGTGGCAGCTATGACTTCTTCTAAGGTGGGAAGCATGGGCTGTGCTAGGAGTACGTTCCTTCTATGCTCAAACACAGGGTTAAGATCCTTCAAGAACTTCGTCATCCGTTGTCGCGAAATATAATCCAAGAACTTTTGGAAATGTTTTGCAAATGCTGGTTCGACTTGTGCATCTTCCATCCCAAGAGGATCATAGTGATCCAGATCAGACCAGTACTTCTTCAACAGTGTTGCATACTCAGAGATGGTACGGTCGTCCTGGGCCACCCTATCAAGTTCATCCTGCAGTTGGAAGACCCGCATAGGATTGCCTGAGCCTGAGTACATATCCTTCAAAGTCCGCCATATATCAACAACAGCCTCCATCGCCTCTACATTGTCCGACACCTGGTCGGTCAAGGAGGCAGTCAACCATCCAGCCACAACATTGTTGACAATTTCCCAAATAGCAAACTCCTTTGAGGAGGGATCATCTGGCGCCTTGGTTTGGCCATTGACGTAGCCAACCAAGCCTCGTCCCTTCAGCGTCTGCATTGCCTGCCGTGACCATTTCAAGTAGTTGGACGTTCCTTCCAACTTCGTCTCCAGCTTGTCCAGCTTTTCCATTTTGTAGGGTGACGGATCCACATCAGTATGGATCACACGTGGGGTTGCCTCGGTTAATCTCTTTGATAAAATATTATCAACCGAGGTCTTCATCTCTTCTGCTGTCAGTTTACCACTGATCGAATCCATGGCGTCTTCAACTGTGATTCGTCGTCGTCGTCTTCGTCGTCGTCTTCGTCGGCTTCGTCGTCGTCTTTATGTAAAGTCTTCAACAGAGACCTTACGAATGCGCTGTTAACGTGGCCAACACCGACGTGCGCATGTAGATCCTAATTTTGCATATCGAGAACGGAAAAACAAATAAAGCATTTTGTAATTCCGGAGGGCGTACTCTAGGAACAGATGATGCAAATAAAGCATTTGACGTCCATCCGTTTTCGAATAACCGTCCACATAATCTCTCTCAAATTAGGATTTTTTTCCATTTTGAAAAAGGGGGGGGGGTCGGCAACAGTTGGGGTCGAAAGAGGGGGGGCGTGGGGGGGGGGGGGGCAGCAGTAGGGGGGTTCGTCGGCGGGGGGAGGGGCGTCGGGGGGGGGGGGGGCAGGGGGGCGTCGGGGGCAGCAGGGGGGGTCGTCGGCGGCAGCAGGGGGGGGGCGTCGTACGGGGCGGGGGGCGTGGGGGGGGGGGGGGTAGGGTTGGGGGGAACTGTCGGGGGCAGCAGGGGGGGTTCGGCGGCAGGGGGCGTCGGGGGGGGGGGCAGGGAGGGGTGGGTTTGCCGGGTTGGGGAAGGGATGGAATTTTTTTTTGTGGTTATGGCTCTGCCAATGGGACGGAGTATACAAATAAAAGGTTGCTGAGTATTTATCCACTCATGGGATACTACACCAAACTTCATGTGCCTATACACCGGCACAAAATGGTGTGGCCGAACGGAAGAACAGACACCTGCTGGAGGTCGCACGGACGATGATGCTGGCTATGAATGTCCCGAAACACTTATGGGGGCAGGCGGTGTTAACGACCTCTTATCTCATCAACAGAATGCCATCTCAGGTATTGGACTGGAAGACATCGTTGGAGATTCTTACTGGTGCAACCACGTACACTGTTCCACCGAAAGTATTTGGGTATGTATGTTTTGTCCAAATACTTTCACCCATAGTATCCACCCATATAGCATGGCCGGTTTTGAGGGAGTACAATGGTATGACCGCACTAGGCCTCCCGAATTCATAGGCTCATATTTAGTTAAGTATTTGTTACAATCAGTATTTTGCAGGCTCACCTATTCTAGAAAACTTAAAAATATAATTATAGGATAAATGATGGTTCATATCTCAATTGAAAGATATTATAGTCGAATGATTCTTCTTAGTTGATGTTAATTTTGGATGATTTAATTTCAATTTTTTTTTTACTAGAAAAAAATTATATGAGATTAGACCTCCATTTACTTTTCGCACCGGACCTAGTCGTGCTTGATGAATCTCTGCCATGGGCTTGACTGCCAATGCTTATGTGAAGCACTCTCTTATACTAAACTTACAAGGGCGCAATCCTCACCCTCCCTATTGCTGGAGAAGCCGCTTTCGGCTCTCAAAATTGCACTGCAGTCCCTCCACCCCCTCCACAACCGAAGCAGCCACCCCAGCCCTCGAAACAATCGGCTCTCCCCCTGCCTCCCTATCCGTTTGGAGTCCATGCAAATGCTCACGATTCCTCACTCGGAATTGACCAATAGGACTTTGACACAGCAAGTCAATGTTTGTTGTGGTATTATGTGTGTTTTTATTCATTTTGAATCCTCTTAAAAAGGATTATGCCATACAAATGAACCTTAAGAAACTAGATTCATACAGTTTCCTTAAAGGATTATGCAAATATAACTGAACATTGCCTTCTAATTCCCAGAATTTCCATATTGGCTCCACAATTTTACAAATATTTCAAGTGCATTGTTTCAAGTGCATGATTCCACTGCACTACAGCCACCATAATTATCTTGCATATCTGATTAACACCATTGATGGCTTCTTTTTGCAGGGCTGGTCCGAAGGATTGGGTTGCCTTAGCCGGAGATAATTTTGGTTGCCCTTCATCCATATTGAAAAGATACAGATTTAAGCTGGATTTGGACTAGACCGGTCATAAGAAAATGAAATAGCCTGGGGGTTGCCCGATGGAGGGGGGGCTGCCCAAGTCCGAAGTCTTGTTAGGCTTACCCTGGGCTGGCTTGTCACGCCTTTGCAGACCAAGAACTCTTGCTCCGCCTATCATTTGAAGTACCACTCTTTCGAGGCAGCCACCAACACTAGGCTTCAAAGTGGTCGGAACCCAGGCAACAGGAGCCCACCTTCCAGTACTGAAAGGGGGAGCATGCGCTTGTTCTTAGGCCCAGGCGCTCGACTTGATTTTGATGGTAGCATATGCCTGTTCCCTCTCTTCATAAACCAGTAGGAGAATACCGGCGCTGGGCTTTGGTACATCGAGCAGGCTGGAGTTTAGGCATGGGTGCTAGGGGGCAAACTGGACTGACTGAGAGCAAAGTTTTCTTGGCAGTTTTATGCAGATTGTAGGATTGAAGTGGTGATAAAAACGGTTTAGAGAAAGTTCAAGGACTTGTAGATGTCAGTCATATTTAAAACAATGAAAGATGTTGGCAGGTGATTTCTGTTTCATGAATTGGAATGTTCGCGAGAGGTTCGGGGAATCTCGACAAAGTTCATGAACTGGAGAGGTCTGCAACAACAGACTCAAATTCGAAACCAGTCCAGGTTCACACCAATTTCATGACTAGGAACTTTGGACGTTTTGATTCGATTTAACAGTAAAATCATTCGTGTCCAGCACATGAACGTGGAGATTTGCGGATAGGAAAAGTATGACGTTGAAGTTGTTGCTGATGTTCAGTTTCAGTGGAATTTGAAGGTTTGCAGGAAATCAGAAATTTTCATATAGGGGGATGAATTTTAACAATATATTACGATAAGGGAATGGTTTCAAAAAAAAAAAAAAAAAATTTAGATGACGGGATGAGTCGCCAGCTCAATTGGCGAAGTTGCACTTCAAACCAACCGAGTTGCCAAAAATTCAAAATTTTACATGAGGGACAACTCAAGCCAATTGAGTTGGCAAAATATCTCTTACTTACCAACTATACTTTAAATTTTAAAGCCAATGCAGTTGGTAAAATACATTGGAAAGTGAAGTGAGTTGGGAGGAAATGACAATTTTGCCAACTCACTTGGCTAAAAATGCTTTTTACTTCCACGTTGGTAGGCATTCTAGCCAAATGAGTTGGCTGAAAGGAAGTCTCACACAGCCGTACATGACATGTTCGTCAACTCATTTGGCAAAATATCCTTTTTTTTGTCCACGTTAGCTAGAGAACTACACCCTCGCCAATTGAGTTGGCGATTCGTCCCTGGTTTTGTAAATCCCTCAAACCTTCCCCTTCACATGCTTTTCTATACAATTTTTTTCTCCTATATGAAAAAATCTGGAAGAAAATTTCCTCTTTCGTCTTTGGTTTATGACTTTGAAGGTTACTGACACGACTCCAAAGTCATTGAGCTTGTATGACAATGCAGCTCTTGCTACTCAAAATTTAAGGTTCTTCCGATTTTCTCCTCTGTATTGATTGATCCCAACTGGCATTGCAAATGAAGAATGAGATTTATGTAATAATAACGCATTGCTGGATAGTATCAAGTACGTACTGCTAAAATTTAAAACCTTAAAAATGGACAAAAAGCTTGCCAATTTATCATGTACTAGCTATACGCATGCATGCATGTAAGAATTAATACATATTTTACTACATCCAGTTTTAATTATTGTAGAAAATAATAGTTGGGATGAATTTTATTGATGGACTACTTCACTACTTATAGGGAGTCTAGCTCCTCTACATACTACAAATTCCGATGTGGGACTAAAAGTCCCTTATTGATTCTCAACACTTCCCCTCAAGATGGGCGATAGATATTAATGATCCCCATCTTGTTGCATAGCTTTGACAGACTCAATGAACTAAGACCCTTAGTCAGACAGTCTGCCACTTGTTCTTCTGAGCGAACATAGTCAATCTTCAGTATCCCTTGTTCCAGCTTTTCCTTGATGAAGAATCGATCGATCTCGATGTGCTTCGTTCTGTCGTGCTGAACCGGATTGTTCGCTATACTTATCGCAGCTTGACTATCGCTCCGAAGGTGCAATGGTGTCCCCTTGTCTAGCTTCAACTCTGTCAGCAGCGCCTTTACCCATAGCAATTCTGATACTCCTAGAGCCATTGCTCTGTATTCTGCTTCAGCTGTCGACCGTGCTACCACTGACTGTTTCTTGCTTCTCCATGAAACCAGGTTTCCTCCTACAAAAACACAGTACCCTGTGGTAGACCTTCTGTCGTCTATGCAGCTTGCCCAGTCTGCATCGCAGTATCCCTCAACATCTGTGCATCCATTCTTCTTGAACCACAGTCCTTTTCCCGGCGTCCCTTTCAGATATCTTAGGATCTGAAATACTGCATCCATATGACCCGTTCTTGGATCATGCATATAGCGGCTTACAACACTTACTGCAAATGAGATATCAGGGCGAGTATGCCCTAGATAAATCAGTCTGCCTACTAGCCTTTGATACCTTTCGCGATCAACAGGCTCTCCTGCTTCTGCTCCCATCTTGCACTTCTGGTCAATTGGAGTGACTGCTGCTCGGCATCCCAGCATTCCTGTCTCCTTCAGCAGATCTAGTGCATATTTCCTTTGTGAGAGAACAATTCCTTGTTCACCATTACACACCTCGATACCCAAAAAGTATCTCATCTCCCCCAGGTCCTTCACCTCAAACTCTTTGGCGAGTTTCGTCTTCAGCTTAGTGATCTCATCAGCATCATCACCTGTGATTACTATATCATCCACATATACAGCAAGTATAGTTATGTGGCCTCTTGCATGCTGGAGGAAGACCGTGTGATCTGCATTTGTCTGATGGTACCCCATGCCGGTGACAGCTTTTCTGAATCTGTCAAACCAGGCTCGAGGAGATTGCTTCAGCCCGTACAGCGACTTCTTCAGTTTGTACACTTTTCCATGTGACGTTCCTTCACCTGAATCTGACACAGAGTAGCACCCCGGAGGAGTCTCCATGTAAACTTCTTCTTGTAGGTCTCCATGAAGAAATGCGTTCTTTACGTCTAACTGGTGTAGCTTCCACCCATAGTTTGCTGCAATGGAGACCAGTGTTCTTACGGTACTCATCTTCGCTACTGGGGCAAAAGTCTCATCATAATCGATACCATATGTCTGGGTATAGCCTTTTGCAACCAGTCTCGCCTTGTATCGTTCAACTTTTCCTTCTGGTGTCTCCTTCACTGTGTAAACCCATTTGCATTCCACAGCTTTCTTCCCTTCAGGTAATGGCACCAGCTCCGATGTCTTATTTTTCTCTAGTGCCCCAAGTTCTTCCATCATTGCGGCTTTCCATCTTGGGTCCTTCTTTGCTTCCTGCCAATTCTTAGGTAAAGAAGTGGAGTCTAACGAAGTGAGGAATGTTTGATAAGTCGGAGAAATATTAGAATAAGATAGGTAGTTGGCGATATCATGTTCATAATCTTTATAACGAATAGGAGCCTTTCCCGCATTAATGCGAGAAGACCTCCTTAAGGGAGCAATGGGTGGTGGAGAAAGCATACCATCCGAATCGGAGAGATCCGCTTCCGAATCCGAGCGATCCGGTGCGGGAGTAACATCTTCAGGAGTCGGGGCAGGAGTAGACGAGGGACTTGGCACTATAGGCACAGGGTACGGCACAGTACTGGACCTCTGCTGTCTTCTTCTGTAAACTTGGAGCTCCTTTTCCCTTGTCTGCTTCTCCCCCTGCGTAATGTACGTATTGTCTTCTTCATCCTCCGTATCAGTATCAGTGATGTTGTCTTCCCCTTTCTGCCAGTCTGTCACGACAGAACAAGGTACCGATCCGACAACGACGTTTGGGCGTACTACCTCCCCCTCATGTCTAACACCCGCTGTGTGAGGCGTGTTCCCAAACGCAGAACCTTCGTCCGAACCATAATAAGGTTCCAGCTCTCTGAATGTAACGTCCATGCTTACAAACAGCTTCCGTTCAACCGGGCTCCAGCATACGTAACCCTTCTGTGTCCCGGTGTACCCAACAAAGATACACTTAAGTGCTCGAGGATCCAGCTTACCAACACCAGGCCTGTTATCGTGGACGAAGCATACACAACCAAATACTTTCGGAGGAACGGTGTACGCAGTTGTCCCCGTGAGCATTTCCAAAGGCGTCTTCCAGTCCAGTAATTGAGAGGGCATCATGTTGATGAGATAAGAGGCTGTCAAGACAGCCTGCCCCCACAAAAATTTAGGGACATTCATAGCCAGCATCATTGTCCGAGCCACCTCCAGCAGGTGCCTATTCTTTCGCTCGGCAACACCATTTTGAGCCGGTGTATAAGCACAAGAGGTTTGATGCAGTATACCATGAGAGGATAAATACGCAGCAAACCTCTTATGGGTATATTCCGTCCCATTATCCGACCGAAAACACTTAACACGAGCATTATACTGTGTCCGCACCCGTTGATGGAAGCTTTGAAATGCCTCGAAAACATCACTTTTATTCTTCAGCAGGTAGACCCACGTTACGCGGGTAGAGCAGTCAATAAAAGTAACAAACCATCTATAACCGTTAACACCGTTTGTAGGACAAGGGCCCCACACATCGGAATGAATCATATCAAAAGCAGTAGAACATCGATGCCCAGAATGCACATAGGAGCTTCTGGTATGTTTCTCCAACTCACAAGAATCACAAACTAACAACTCTTTATTTGCTTTTTGATATAATGACGGATACAGTCGACCAATAACGGGAAAAGAAGAATGTCCGACACGCTGATGTTGGAGGAGCAGCTCGGCTTCGACACTTCGACTTCGGACTTCCGGTTGGACGTCTGCAACCAAAGATGCCAGTGTTCTATCCAGACCGTTCCTGTCCAAGTACCATAGACCCTTATGCCATGTGCCAGTGCCTAGTCGTCTCCCCGTTCCCTTCTCCTGAAAAGTTACCTTAGGAATATCAAAGGAAACAATACAGTTTAGATCAAGGATAATGGCGCTAATGGAAATAAGATTGACAGAAAAGGAAGGAGCATGTAAGACATTAGATAGAGTGATGGAAGGAGTGCAATCAACAGTGCCTTTATCCGTAACCGGCCTGTAGGTACCATCAGCAGTCTGAATGCTTTCTGGCGGCGTTAGAGGAGAGTATTCCCGGAACTCTCCTCGGGATCCCGTGACATGGCAAGATGCCCCAGAGTCCATAATCCAAGCTGGCTGAGAGACAGATGCAAGAGCACGCAGAGGTATACCGGCACTGGTTTGGGAGAAGTAAGTGCAGTAATCTGCTGTAGCGGACGGCGCCCCAGGAATGACTTGTCTTTCACCAGAACCAAGCTTTGAGCCGCGCATCTTCTCGAGAACTTCCCTCTCAAATGGAGTGATGTCCGCCAGCTGATTGTCCCCACCTTCATCCGCCAGATGCGCCTTATTGCCTCCAGAGTAAGTGCCCCTTCCACCACCGTAGCTGCCTCGACCACCTCGTCGTCCACCGCGACCACGACCCCGACCATTCGAGGGAGTCCGTGTCGGTTTTGGGCAAAAGCGGATGTAATGCCCTGTGTCACCACAATTGTGGCAAACGCCTCCCGTAGAAGGAGGCTGTGTGAAAGTGGCAAGAGCAGATGTGTCAACTCCGGCCGGCTCCCCCTGGGAGATACCCTTGGTAGGCATCAGCTTCAACCATGCTTCTTCTTGTGCCATGGCAGCTATGGCGTCCTCTAATGTCGGCAGCGTCGGTTGTGCGAGAAGGACATTCCGCCGTTGCTCAAACGCTGGGTTGAGCCCCTTCAAAAACTTCATCATCCGTTGCCGCGAAATATAATCCAGAAATTTCTGGAAATATTTGGCAAAAGTCGGTTCAACCTGAGCATCCTCCATGCCAAGAGGATCATAATGGTCAAGATCAGACCAGTACTTCTTCAACAAGGCAGCGTACTCAGAGATGGTACGATCGTCTTGGATTACCCTATCGAGCTCATCCTGCAGTTGGAAGACTCGCATGGGGTTACCCGAACCGGAGTACATGTCCTTCAACGTTCTCCAGATATCAGCAGCTCCCTCCATTGCTTCAACGTTACCCGACACTTGGTCGGTCAAAGAGGCTGTCAACCAACCAGCCACGACATTGTTGACAATGTCCCATACAGTAAACTCCTTCGAGGAGTGATCGACAGGGGCCGTAGTGTGGCCATCAACATAACCAACCAAGCCACGTCCCTTCAGCGTCCGCATCGCCTGCCGCGACCATTTCAAGTAGTTGGTCGTGCCTTCCAACTTCGTCTCCAGCTTGTCCAACTTCCCCATTTTGTACGGTGACGGATCCACATCAGTATGGGTCACGCGTGGGGTCGCCTCCGGTAATCTCTTGGTCAGGAGATCCTCGACCAGGGGCTTCATTTCTTCTGCTGTCAACTTCTCATAGATGGAATCCATGACTTCTGCAACTGCAATCAGTGAGGTGTTGTTGTTTCCGGAGTCGTCTTCTTTGGAGTCGTCTTCGTCTTAGTCAGCTACCGGGGGGAAACAACAAAACGAGATCCCTCACTGATATGTCGTAGTTTATACGACCAACTAGAACCGCGTCATGATAACGCGTTCGGACGGCTCAAGGATAACCAACGTAGTTGTGCCTCCTTGCATGAGACAAACCAGAGGTATACCAGCCGTGCAGAAACGATTGTAAAGACAACGTTTCTGAGATACGAAAATCTAAAGAGATTTCGTATTCGTAGCAGAGCTTCTAAAAAGAAGGTACTAATTCTCGAAGGCAACTACAGAGATCTTCTAAAGAGAAAAAATCTGTTTTTTATTTTTTATTTTTTTTTTGGAAACAGCAAAAAGAAAACCCTAAAAAGGGTGCTGTAGTAGCAATAAAGGGGCGGGGGGGGGCGGCGCTGGAGGGGGGAAGGGGGCCGTCGGGTCAGCGGGGGGGGGGGGGGGAGGCGGGTCAGCGGGGGGGGGGGGGGGGCGCGGGTCAGCGGGGGGGGGGGGGGGCGCGGGTCAGCGGGGGGGGGGGGGGGGCGGGTCAGCGGGGGGGGGGGGGGGGGGGCGCGGGTCAGCGGGTGGGGGGGAAAGGGGGTCGGGGGGGGGGGGGGGGGGAAGGGGGGGCTGCTCCGGGAGGGGGGGGGGAAAGGGGGGTCGGGGGGGGGGGGGGGGGGGGCTGCTTCGGGAGGGGGCTAAATTTTTTTTTTTTTTTTGTTTTTTTTTTTTTGTTTTTTTTTTTTTGTGTGGAGAGAGTTATGGCTCTGATACCATGTAGAAAATAATAGTTGGGATGAATTTTATTGATGGACTACTTCACTACTTATAGGGAGTCTAGCTCCTCTACATACTACAAATTCCGATGTGGGACTAAAAGTCCCTTATTGATTCTCAACAATTATAATTATGGAATATTTTACTAAGCAATGGACAAAGAAAAACAATCATGCAAGACTACTTGCGAAGAACAATCCCTTTATTTTATTTTTTTCTATACATAATTACATTACTGCCCTCGTAAATTTAATGAACAATTTTAATTAGTATAGATAGGTAAAGACATATTTGGAAAAAAAAAAATTCACTGAAACATACTTTTCTTGTTATATATAGTAGTATAGATTAATAAAATAAATAGGTTCTCATCAAGAACTCGAGTGACGAGATGGGTTTGAAATGTCCGTCCAAATTTTGGAGAAATTATTGAGTGGGATGGGTTCACCACGTGGTATTGATGAGCCTTGAGCCATCTCCAATAGTATATTGACATACAACTAATACTAAATTAGCGGAAAAAAAAATATAGAGTGGTGCGTCATTGTACTATTGGAAGGGGACTTACTAGTGCCATGTGGTGATCCCATCCGACGGAATAATTTCTCCAATTTTTGTCATGGATTTTAGATAATATTTGTACACATTGAACGGAAATTGGTGGGTTCCAATGAAAGACTGAGTTCTATATGTAATTTGGTAATAAAGTTGTGCTAGAATTGTGTTTTCTAATTTAAAAACAGGCGGTCATCCCTAAATTCTATGTAAAAGTTGTTGGAATTGTAATGATAGTGGAAATGAAATTGTTCTATGGCTAGCTAGCTCACTACTAGTAAATGCTGATGTGGCGGAAAGATAACCAAGTTTACAGGTTTAGCTGGATAACATTAACATTAATATTAAAATTATCATTAACATTAATATTAGACTAAACATTAATATTAACTTTAACATTAACATTAAAATTAAAATTAATATTAACATTAAATTAAAATTAGTATTAACATTAACATTAACATTAAAATTAATACTAAAATTAATATTAACTTCAAATTAACATGAATATTAATATTAATATTAATATTAATATTAATTAGCATTAATATTAATTTTAACATTAACATTAAAATTAATATTAACATTAAATTAAAATTAGCATTAGCATTAACATTAACAATAAATTTTTTAGGTAATTAATTTTTTGGGTTAAAATATTACATGTTAGCTGCCATGTCACTTTCCATGTCAGATGTCACAAAATGAGAGATGTTATCACCCAAAAATTTTGGGAGCCAATTAACATAAGAGATGTTTAAAGAATATTTTTCAAAAGCTGTTGACCAGCTAAACCTTTAAACTTGGTTACCTCTTTCCGCTATATCAGCATTTACTAGTAGTGAACTAGTACTAAGCTAGCCATACAGTAAGATTGTGGTGGAAAATTGTTCACTTCTACTGATAAGGACTCTTACAAACAATAAACGAACACATGAATTACATTTCACATCTTAAAAATTCAAACGCAAACACAAACACAAACACAAACAAATTTTACTTGGAAATCCATAACCGAGAAAAAAAAGAATTATGGGATGCTCTGGTGTCCAATTCTAAAAAAAATCACTAAGGGTTTAGTCAAACTAGATTAAGATGATTTTGGAAAAAAAAATGATTTCAAGAATCCTCGTGATTGCACTTGTGGTTGTAATTTCAAACCGTATCAAATAACGTTTTGACTTCATTAATTATGAAAATTAGTACTTGTCGTGTTTATGTTCCATGTAAACGAAAATAAATAAATATAAAATAAATTAGTATAATTGAGTTTGATCGATATTATTTCTTGTGTTATTATTATTAGTTTAAAGATCCGAAAATATTAACACAGTAAACTTTGTTCTCAATCTTAACAATGGTTTCTAAAAAGTCTAAATAACATATAATCTGAAAATGTTGCAAAAACATAAGATTTACATATACTAAATTTAAATGCCAGGAAAACAATTACATAAGAATATATTTTTCATTGGTAACAAATGACAAACACTTGGAAGATGCAATTTTATCTTCTGTCTCAACCATTTGTTGGATCTCCATGTTTATTCTTAACCATATTTAATTACACCTAGTTATATTTATGTTAAAATTCACCGGTTGGGTGACAGACTTGAAGGTAATAAACCCACGTACTATTTTACTTTTTCTGATGGACACTCGTGGATGAATATGACACCATCAACCTGGTCGAAGAAGGAAAAGAAGTTATGTTAACCTTGATGGAGTTGGATTTAGCAGCCATTTGAATAACAAAGATGATGGAAAAGGACAGGTCCTAGGCTGGGATTCATCAAGGACAACTAGAGCCAATGCAAAAAAATAAATGAAGACCTATTCTCATATAAAAAAATTATATTTATTTTTCAGAAATTAAATTATCCAAAATTAATATCAACTAAGAAAAATCATTCATGCTATAATATCTTTCAAATGAGATATGAACTATCAACTACCCTATAATCATATTTTAAGTTTTCTAGAATAGTTGGACATGCAAATAGTGATCGTAACACAGATTAACTAATATGGACCATAAATTTAATTTTACTAACTTTTTTATATGTAGTTATATATGAATGAATGTAAAATATATAACATATACATAAAAAAAAAGTTAGGCATATGAATTCTGGAGGTTTAGTGCACTTGTACCCATTGCACTTCCTCAAAATCGATCCTGGAAAATGAATCGATAACCATGACAAAGGAGAAGATTGCTAGGAATTTTTTTTTACAGGAGGATTCAGGATTCCAAGGTGACTTGAGGTAGCGGGAAAAACAATGTTATTTTTGTAGGCGGTGAGATCTATGAAAGACGGTGGAAATAACCTTAATAATAGAGAAGGAAAGGCGAAAGAAAGAGAAGTAATTCTGGTTTTTGTTTTTACAGAAAAGAAAGAAATGAGGAAGTAGGAAAATTGTGACTTAAGAATCACATGTCTGATATTAAGAAAATCTATATAAATTTAGAAATTGTGATTGCAAAATCACAATGAATGAAAATTTAAAATCTCAATTGACTCTTGAGTCCCACTTTCCAACCACAATTGACTAACACTAGATTATAAAAAAATTTCATGTGATTATGAAATCCTGATTGACTAATTTTTTTTTTACTTTTCTCACTCTTGAACTGATACACAAATGGTACTACTGAATAGATGAGAACATATAACAATGAATATTATTGAGTAGATCAGTTATTCTATTTTCATCACATTTATTAAATAATTTTCTAGGACTAGTGATGTCTTTTTATATATTTTATATTTCTTATAATATTGAAAAAAGTCATAATAAATTTTTTGCCATTCTATTCATAACGTAGCCTCTACTTTTATATGGTATTAGAATCCTAAGTTATCCTTCTAGAATTTCTTAAGACTTAATGTCTACTTCTTCTTTAGCAATGCTAGCGATCAACTTCTACGACTATTTCAGGCACAGATTTTTCAAAGTTTCTTTGGTAGTTGAAGCTCGACTTTCTTCCGGACTTCTCCAATATGTAAAGCCCATTCTTCTGTTGGTCATTTGGTAATGAATGGGCAGGGTTTTGGTTGGAAACGCAATGGGTTTTTGTGTCCGAGTTGCTGATTGTGTCCGTTGGTGTGAGTGTACCAGCCTGTTTGTTGGGTTCAGTGTTTAGCAGTGTTCGTGTGTGCGTGACCAAGCAAGATCGTGTCTCCCTTTGTGTCCGCGGGAGCGACTCAGCTGGAACAAAGTTAGTAGAGTGAGTTTTCCTTATTTCTCTTTAATTGTCAAACCATTGATCCGTATAAGTTTTACAGTTTCCCATTTTAATCCTTTGTTTGTATAATTCTTCCTTTCATTTGATTTTTGATTTATCTTGAGTTTTATAAATGGTGGAATGATAGCTTGAGCAGAGCTATGCTTGGGTATTCTGAGTTTTGAATGTTGAGTATCATGTGTATGTCATGTTTTGGAAGCTCAGGTGGGTTCTGGCTACATGCGTTGAAATTGGAAAGAATGGTAGTAGTTATATTTGAATATGGTGGGCTAGGTTCATAAATTGTGGAATATTATATTTTTTGGGTGTTGTTCCTGAGTTTAGTTATATTTTGCTAAGATATGACTCTGCGAATGAAAGAATGGAGCATTAGTTGCATATAGAAAGGAGTTGTGTTGGGATGGTGTATGTTTGCTGGGATTGGGTTTTCGTAAATTGATTGGTTTTGGGTTGTGGTTGTTGAAGCTTAGTTAGCTTCTCTGAACTATAGAGGATGGACTCTGCAATGTGGAGTATGAGCTCTACTGTGTGGGCTGGGTCTTTTGACCTTGTATTAAGAAAAGATGGGATTCAGTAGGCTTGGTTCCTGGGTTTGTATATAATCTCATTTGACTTTAGCTTATTGCTATAGTAGGGTGGACTGATGTTGGGGAATAAAGGTTGGACTATAGCAGGGCTGTTCGATTGGCATAGAATTTAAAAATTCAAAGGACTTGGATTTGAGTTGGGGCCTTTCCTTTATAATTCATGTTTCATTATCCAACAATTTTATAATTCACTGATTAATAGTATTTAGAAATTTGTGTGGATGATTATCAATGTAATTTAGTTAATGTAGTAATTATCAGATGAATAATTTTATAAAAACATAAATTTAGCATACTATTTTGGTAATAGATTATAATATGGTTACTAAACTTTTATGTTCATTTTTGGAGAATATTTCATAATAGTCACTTTTGGATTTAATACCAAACTAAACCTTGTTGAGATTAGTATATGGTACTTCGACTATTATATATGTATAGATTGTACCACAGGTTAGCAAGTGTATAGGATAGAAGTTAGTATTGTATTAACTAGTGAAATGGTTAAGATAACAAGTATTACATTAGCAAATTGTCTTTATTTAATCCTAACCCACTTGTACATATATTAGGTGGACATTCAGATCTGTACTTTACTATTCCCGATCATCATGGAGCAAGGCAAGTACACCGACTCGAACCCTTTACTCTGTATTTCTGTCTTACTTCATGTTCTCATATTGACACGTTGTACATACGATTGTTCATCGTTCATCGTTCATCGTTCATTGTTCATCGTTCATTGTTCAGTGTTCTTTACTTGTACATTGGGGTGGAAAAATACTACAGATATGTGACCAATCCTATATTAGCTAGGCATTGACTAATAGCTTAGGTCTCACATCATGCATGTAGGACTCTAAGCCGTACCATTATTCATGTACTCTTGTATCCTGTACTACCCCAGCTGGTCGTATACTCTGATAGTTATTTTAAATGCATATTACACTGATAGTCTAGTTCATTGTTCAGGATCTGGTACCATAGTTTCATCGTTATTCATGTACCACAGTTTCATATTCCTGTCTTGTACCATAGTTCATATTGTGATTCTTTTTCATGCATTTCAGTTTACATTTTAGTGCTTCTTGTCGGGGTTATACTTTGCTCTCTTTCTGACAGGATACGTTGCAGGTTTACTTGATGATGTTCTATCTCCTTCATGGGCCAGAGCCCGAAGCCAGGATAGAGTTGCCTCAGGATAGACTTAGAATTTCAGAGTTATAGCTAGATCCTTCTTAGATCGTTTGAAGATTTGTCATGTACTTTGTATTTATGTTTCAGGATTGTATATTTTATTCAGGTTACCGGATTTGTTTCCGGCGTTATCATTTCTCTAATTGTATTTAAAATATTTGTGGATTGTGGTGATATTCGAAACGTGTATAGTAGCTGTGTTGTTTTATGTACCTTGTATCTTGGAGTTTTCCTTAGTTTGTACGGCTTACTGCGTTGTGTCTTCCAACTTAGGCTGGACGTGTCTGATTATTCGGGAGCGGGTCTAGTGTCCCGCTTCGCGAAGGCACTAGATAAACAGAGAGATCGGATTGCTGGCTCTGCAACAGAAGACGATTGATCAAGGTGAGTGGACGAAGTCTCATTTACTGATTCTCTTACGCCTAATAAGAATCTGAGTTTTTGATTGAATAATATTGTTAATAACAAGATAGTAAATCATTGAGTATGTTTTAAGAGAATCCACATACTGCCATGCTAAGAACAAAAAATGAGATAACATGTATGCTAAGAAGAATTGTTGCCTGCTAATAAGAAACAAACTGATGCATGTATGCTAAAGTAGAGATGTTACCTTTAATCAAAGAACTGTTGCCATGCTTAATAAGAAGAGAAAAGAGAATACTCAATTGTCCATAACAATAAGCTATCAAGAGTAGAGTTCATGCTTGTTGTTACTTGCTTAAATAAAGATTGTTCATTGTTCCTTGATTGTTGCTATAAAAAGACAGAGATGGCACAATATTGTGCAAAAGAGATGATACGGCTTGTCTGTATAGGGAAAAGAGTAGAGCTACTAGCTCGATTACATGAAAAAGAAGAAGATGAATATGTTTACAAGTTGCTTGATTGATGCATGATAGTTTTATATGATAGCTGCATTTGCATTGGTCTAGACGGCTTGTGCACAAGTTGTAATCTTTCGACGATTATGGGGGCACCCGGAGTCGATCGGCCTAGGAGAGAACATGACACCTGGGACTAGAAGTGTCACGACCCGTACCCGTTTTTCGGATACGAGACGTGTCCAAGCCAGCCTACGCCGCAGATTCGACGGTAGAACGCTGTCACGGCCAAGATGCTCAAAATCACAAAAGATACATTTATTGCTCATTCACATTATTAAATCAACTTTATAAATTACAAGGTTTCACAACTTCACATTTGCTAGAAAATACAATGTCTCACAAAATAGAAAAGACGACTAATTCAAGTATCTAGGTTGACCTCAGCATACCCATGCCTTCCCAGTGCTAAGAGTGATCGCGACTAAACCTGAAAAATATTGGTTTTCAGTCAGGAATGGAACGAGTATAATCTCACAACAGAATCAATAAATGATGAAATCCATAAATCTGTAATAATACTGAGATATATGATAAGTGGACAAACAAGGAATCATGGTATGAATCATACGAGTAAAAGCAGGAAGACATGGTACACAAGACAAGCAATGATAAGAAACTGTAATGTAGCAAGACTATACCTAACAAGTGATTTGAAATACACTTTCGACATGTACACGGCTAAGGGATAAATCCGGCACCCTGCACGTGTCGTGTGCAGCTGCTATTATTTACGAATAGACATCGTGGGATATTTCTGGATATGTTTACATGTCTACTAATGTACTTCCCCGCCCGGCTAGTACCCATGGATTCAAACAGGTCACGAACACGAAAATATATTGGTCACGAACAACATGCAAGAATCTATAACTACTATCTCGTGTGACAAGCGTGTCGAGAACTAATGGAATATCAATGTAAAACATTATTAAATACATGAAGTATAGAGATAATCAAATACGAAAACTATCAGAGATGTACTCGCCTGAGGTCCTGTGCTGATGAAACTGATACTCCCGTTGGGTCCGGAGTAGTCCGTTTGTCTAGGGTAGGCATGAAGAAGTCCCAAAGTGGCAAAGAAAATATATGAACATGATTATCCATGATCAAGGTTTCTAATATAAAGAAGATTTTCTAACTTAGAGGAAAGGTAAATGTTTAATTAGAAAATATATATTAGAGAAACATTACAATAATAGTTTTAGGTCAAAATCATTTTTACCAAACCATGAAAATAATATCGTACATATTGAATAGAGGCCCAAGCCCAATACTCTTGTTACCAATAATTTTGTAAGAAATTATTATTATTATTATTATTATTATTATTATTATTATTATTATATATATATATATTTTTTATATATATTTTATATATATATATATATATATATATATATATATATATTTTATATATATTTTATATATATATATATATATATATATATATATATATATATATATATATATATATATATATATATATATATATATATATATATAGAAAATAACTATTTAGAATTTATCATTAACCTTTAGAAGGTTCAACGGGTTCAAAGTCCAAAGCCAAACAAATTTATTTAATATATAAAGGAAAGTCTTTTCGAAATATATACAAAGTTCATCTAAGTGTATCTGTAGATATATTATATAGACTTATAAAAAATACTTGTATTTATAGGCATATTAATATTATTTATCATATGAAATATACTTAAGCTCAAGGCAATAATACAAAAGCCCAATGTAATAATTTAGTTTTTGATAGGTAATATTTAGAAAATGTACATAACAATAATATCAATAATAGTAAATACAATAATCATAATTATAGCAATACAGTGATATAAGGCCAACACTAAGGCCCAAAATATAAATCCATTCATTTTTAGAAGATGTTATTTATATTTCTCAAAATAACTCATAATAACATTAATAATCATGATACGAATAATATATTCAGTAATAATAATAATAATAATAGGAGTAGTAGTAGTAGTAGTAGTAGTAGTAGTAGTAGTAACAAACTATCACATTTTACTATATATATAAAATGCGGTATATATATATATATATATATATATATATATATATATATATATACTGAAAAATTATGAATCACTAATCCTCTAGAGTAATCCAACTTTTGGGGCCCAAACGTATTCATGGGCTTTAACCTACACTTTTAATTGGGCTCAACCCTCACCAAACAAATGCAAAAGAGAAAAAAAAAGTAAATAATTACTTAACACATGCTGTAATAGAGAGAGAGTGTGTGGGAAAGAAAAGAGCCATTGGGAAAGGAGAGGAGGAGCGAGACTCACTCGAGCTCGGGCGGTCGGTGGCCAGTGCTGGACGGAACCCTAGGCGCGGCTACGGCGGATCTATAGGTGTTTGGCACCGTGCTCGAGGAGAGCGACGACGCTCGGCTCCCATCGACGTCCGCAGTGTCACGACGGAGAGGAGCTCACTGGTCGCGCGGTGCTGGCGGTCGTCGGACGCGACCATGGTAGCGAAGGGCGGCGGCTTCGGCTGGGAGAGTCTCAACCCCGACGGTGTAGGTCACGGCGACAGAATGGTAGGGGCTCGGCGCTCTGGCAGAGCGCTGCTCCGGTGCTGAGAGGGCGGCGTCGAACTTCGACGCAGCGACGGGCAAAGATGCGGACAGGGGCGGATCTGGGGTTCGGCACAGGAGGTCGGTCCCGCCGGGCGGAGCTTCGCGGTGGCTCACTGGCACGGAGGCACGGTGATCTAGGACACGGAGGAGCACACATCGTCGACCACAGGGCACGGCGGCGCACACGTCGTCGACCACAGGGCACGACGGCTCGGGGTCAGCACTCCGGATCTGGAGGCGGTAGGCGACGGAGGTCCAGGTGAGTGATGGCTGATCTATTTGGGTTTTGGTGGTGGTTTGTGGTGTCACCGTTCCTGGTGGACTGAGGTAGCCATAATGGCAGGGTCGGCGGCTGCGTCGGGATGGCGCGACAGGACTGGTGGTGGTGATGATGGTCTTATTCTGGACGGGTGTCACGACCCGCACCCGGTTTTCGGATGCGAGCTCGTGAGCAAGCCAGCTACGTATCGAGCGGACTCCAGTCCGACTCGAGTACGTATAAGCTGTCAAGGTCATGGTATCATGGGTAATCTAAACTATATCTCAATCCACAGGAAATATATAAAACAAGAATAAACAAGTATGGGTCATGGTCTGCAGCCCACTAGCATGCATGTCCGATAAGACTCTAAAGAAAAATAACAAGAGTCTAAACTGAATCAAGAAACAGAATATCTCATGATAATGAAGGAAAAGCACGAGCGGATAATGAACACAATAGCGATACCTGAATCCCGCAAGCAATATCATCGTAACCGGACCCCACAAGTGTCATAATATCCGCCATCCAGAGCTGCTAACTAACTCTACGCAATAACTAACATGAAGAGATCATCAGGTCCTCCGGGGACATAGCAAGATATATAAAAGTATGCCTATCTAGCAGTTTATCATGCAATAAAGAGAATATAGGAAATAAACGGGTAAAGATCAATCCGCACGAAAATACGACTATACATGACTGGAAGAACCACTTCGCCTAGACGAACTGCTGGAGAAGAACAAGAGAACACGATATCACGATGTCAATGGATAACCAATCGAATACACAAACCCTCGTCCCTAGTGTGGACTCACAGGTTTGAACAACTACTAGCCCTTGCCCCTAGTGTGGACTCGTAGGCTAGCATCACCCTCGTCCCTAGTGTGGACTCGCAGGTGTGAACCATATACTACTAACCCTCGTCCCTAGTGTGGACTCGCAGGCTAGCATCACCCTCGTCCCTAGTGTGGAATCGCAGGTGTGGACATATAACTACTAACCCTCGCCCCTAATGTAGACTCGTAGATTAGCCTACTAACTCTCGCCCCTGGTGTGGGCTCGTAAGTTAGCTTAACTACTAACCCTCGCCCCTAATGTGGACTCGTAGGTTAGCTTACTAACTCTCGCCCCTGGTGTGGGCTCGTAAGTTAGCTTAACTACTAACCCTCGTCCCTAATGTGGACTCGCAGGTTAGCATCAAGATTTCAAGACAAGGAGGTAAAGTAGTTCCGATATGACTTATTCATCCTATGATACGATACGACTCACGACACGGTACGATAGGGAACCAATCCGATAGAACCATGACATCCAGTCAAGCATGATAACGATAAAGAACACGACTAATAAACCAGTAAACACTGTCTAGAGTAAAGTATGCAAATCAAGAAACTGTAATAACTAACTGTTAACATATAAAGATATAGGGATTAACTAAGCATGTAAATCATGAACAACTAGAGAACTATATGTATACTAGCATGCACGATGTACAAATCTCGTGTCAATAATCAACTAGTAAAACTGTATAATAATAATAAAAATATGCATGTAAATAAACTGTAGAGGGAGGCAAGGTATACTTGCTTGGGGGTTGCACGAAGAACCAACAATGTAACTCCAATCAATAAGTCAGAAAGTCCAAGTCATCACAACTGTCTTCGAAAGCTGAAACAGACAGTGCCAACAGTCTCAGAATAGTTAAATTAGCTAGAGTTGCCTGTCCTTAAGTCCAATTCTGGACACAGGGGCAAAACGGTAATTTTGGGCAAAAACGATGTCCGCCGTTGGACTCGCTTTGCACCGAAAAGCGTGACAGAGTCAATGGTCTCTAAAGTCGTCAAACTACATGTCTACGGATCCGGTTTTCCGATACGAACCCAACTGTATGTCCAAAGTTGGATTCCGGCAGGCCTTGCACAAAATCGCCCGTTGAGTCGGACCGTGGGGCCCGCAAAACGACGATTTTACCAACTGTCTCAGAATCAGACCAAACTTGGCATACAGGACCAGAAAAACGATACGTCCTGTTGGCACAAGTTTCGTCTCGATCTGACGAACGTGCATAAAGTAATTGAGAAATTTACAAAGTACACGATACGGTGAATTTCGACGGATACGCATCAAATTCGTCGCGCACACGCGACCAATTCGAATTCCGTCAAAGCCCACACGACCACAAAGCCGTTACGCAGCTTTCGATGCTTCCGGTTCGCGACCACGTCGCCCGGTTTGGCGGGACGCACGTCGTGTGGAACAATTTCTAAGTTTTGAAAACAGATTTTTAGCAAACTTTAAACAGATTTTGTTTGATGAATACAATGAATTAATTAAAAGTAAAAGAAAGGTTTTTCTGTCCTATAGGTTGTCTACAATCCTATTTAGGTGGATTTTTGAAAAGGTTAATGGGTTAATAAGGATTCGTCCGCAAACAGGAGTACTTCGACTACTTAAAGTCCTGTTTCGAACAGGTTTTCGGTTCGACTTTGGGTCGAAATATCGTGCAATCTAGGGCGTACAACTTTGAGCTAATAGAAGATCATCGAAGTCTTATATGTGGTGTGCATACCTGCGAAGACGACGCGCAAAACGATCACTGCACGGTCGAAAACCACGCCATCAAAACCACACTCATGCTGTTACCGCTGCTGTTGTGCTGGTCTGTTCCAGCGCTGCGTGCGCGTGCTAGTCCCGCGCATGGCCGGTGCTCTGGCCGCGCACGGCGGCGCTGCGGTTGCCGAGGCCGCACGCAGGGGTCAGGGCCGCGGCGGTGTCCTTCTAGGGTTTTCGATCAACTTCGATCGCGCGTGTGTTTAAATACTCAATTGTGTTCGGTTATGAACCGAAGGGAAGGGAAATTCGAGCCTGTGCTGGAAGGTTGGGTTGGTTAAGGGGCTTTGTCACGACCCGATCCCAACTAAAGGGGTCGAACCGGATCATGCCCAGCCTGCACCGTTGTTGAGACGGCGGCAGTAAGCTGTTCAGTAGCAGGTAACCACACAACAACACTATATTTGTCACAACTCAACATCGGGAAATTTAAAACTTTATTAAACTTTTACAATGAAATGAAAGATACAACTTAAACCATTTTCTACATACATTAAGAAGGAAAGAAAACACTAGGCAAAACAGCTCATCAGTCTCGAAATCCTCGTCTTCTAGTTGGGATCGCGGAACAAAGCCTCATCAGTGATACCTAAAATGTTGGGTCTCCAGTCAGGAGGGAGCAAAGTACAATTCATGCTAATTTGACAATTGAAATAATAATAGAATTATGCACTTTTAAACAGTTTTGAAATCCACAATAAAGTAGTTACAGTTTTAAAACAGTTACAGTTCTGTGATGTGAATAGGCAATGAAATATGACCGGCTTGGGTTTGTTACAGTAAGATACGGCTTATCCCCGTGTGTATGAGGGGTAAGCTAATATAGTTACAGTAGTTACAGTAGTTTGGATGTGGTCATACTCATTACACTACTCCCCCAGTCCCCAATAGTTACAGTAGTTACAGTCAGTGCTCTCAGAGAGAGTTCCGTGTTGCATCGTGGTTTAAACTTGCATTAAAACGATTACTAAATAATTGTAAACTAACACAAAATGTACTTGCCTCAGGTTTGACTGGACTAGAAAGGTTGATACGTCGAGATGGAAGTTCAGACTCTTCCTCGAAATCCTACATTCGATAAGCTGTCTCAAAAACCAAGAATCGTCAATGCTAACTAAGCTAGTTGTAATCTCTAAACTGTTCCCTAGTCAATTTTAAATCTTTTAATTAACCAAACACAGAAAATACGATTATTGTGCGTTGATTTAATACGAGGGAAAAATGTCATTTTAACTTTGAATTCGGAAAACATCGTCGCTGCCAGATTATTTTAGGAAAACTTGGTAATTTTTATAAATATAATTATAAAGCTAATTTTCTTATTTAAAGAGAAATATGTGACTTAATACTAAACTTGTCAATTTTTAGGTGAGAAAATATTAATTAATTTTTATACGAAAATACTTTTATTCAAATTACCCGTTATAGTAAAAACTCGCAAAACCAGAAATAATAAAAATCTAAGCTATCCATCACAGTTACAGACCACAGCCAACTGGGCTTATGTCCATTACAATTTATTTACATAAATTGAAATAAGACAAGACCGCCGTTAGTCCTACTGAAATATTAAATAAAATATAAACAGAATTTAATAATAAAATATAGAGATAAAATAGAGTCTCAGATATGGTCCAATCCTCATTTTGGCTAATTGCCTCAACGTCCGGGCGGGGCCGGTTTCGTTTGCACTTAGCCGGGTCCATTGACCGATACGGTCGTCACCCAAAAATCAAATATCGAATAAATTCCGAAAATCATTTTAAATTTATTTTAAAAATAATTCAGGATTTACGGGAAAATCGGGCAGCATCTTCTCTATTTTTGGTCAACCCAAAAACTGGGAAAATGGCGCCGATAATTCCTGCAAGTCCCAAACCAGAGAAAACCCGAATTTTATATATATAAAATATCCACAACCAATCCACAGAATAATCGGGACGACCCGAAATAATTTCGGAAGTCCGATTCCAATTCCACAAATCACAGAACGTTCCCGGAAAAATCCGAAAAGCCAACACATACTAAAAATCCATTCCCGAAATATTCCGGGAATCCAAAATAATTCACAGGACCTTTCCGAAAGTCCCGGAAAACTACGACGTCGCTAAAACCGAGTTCCCAAAGGGAATCGGGGACCATTTCATCATTGACTAAATAATAAAATAAGCGGGACAGGGGGGTATACCTCGGATTGCTCGGCTAGAGCTCTCAGATGAATAAATAGAAAGAAAAGAGCTCCAAAACAGCGTAGTAATCCCCAGGTCAGCGCTGAAATCAGCAGCGTTGATGAAGAACGCCGAAAACTCAGAACTAGGGCACGACAGGGAGGTGCTGGCCAAATAGAACTGACCAGGGGCGCTGCGACGAAGGGCAGCGTCGATCCGCGGGTTCTGACGCGGGGGAACGGACGCGAGCCAGGAAACGTCGAAGGGTGGTTGCCAAGAGAAGCTCGGCGGAGAACACCGCGCAAGGGGGCGCGGCGCTGTCGGCGGGGTGTGCTGGCGTCGGCGTCGGAGGAAGCTGACGGGCTCGGCGGAGAGGGGGCTGGCGCGAGCTCGGTCGCCGGACGTCGGCGAGGGAGGGCGGCGACAGGGGCGGTCGGCCGGAGCACTGGCCGGGGCGCGGCGCGCAAGGGGGCGCTCGCGGGGAGTGGCGGCCGCGGGCGTGGAGTCGGGGGAAGAGGGTGACGTCGACGGGGTTGGTCGGAGCACAGCCGACGAGGGCGGTCGCCGAAGGGGTTCGGTTCGGGTTGGGGGAGAGTGGGGGTTTGGGGGTGATGGTGAGGAGAGAAGAGTTTGGGGTGAGAGCTTGATCTGTGAAGAATGAGAGAGAGAGATGAGTTTGGGAGTTATTCTTCTGTGAGAGTGATCGTGAGAAGTGGGGAGTAAATAAGGGAAGTGAAGTTGTTCTTGTGTGGTCCAGAGAGGTTGGGGGGTGTTGTGGTGAACGTTGGAGATTTGTGTGGTAAGGAGAGAAAATGGGGAGTTGGCCAATTCATGGGAGAGCTGCTGGTCCTACGGGACCAGCTAGTAATTATTTTTTATTTTTTTTAATAAACAAACCAAGTCAAAATCAGAATTAAGAATGGGGTTGGGTTCGGGCTCAGGCCTGGGTCTGGGTTCGGACTCGGGTCTGGGTCTGAACTCAAAAATCCTTGTTATTATATTATTTTCGAAACCCTTTTCAATCAAAAATATTTAATAATAATAATAATAATAATAATAATGATATATTTACTAAAATTAATACTAAACACTATTATTTATTAATTACAAAAGATATGGGTTTCACAATCTTCCCTCCTTAGAAAATTTCGTCCTCGAAATTAAAGGCAGGGTAGGAGAATCAAACAGGTACGGGTACTACACTCGTAACTCTGGTCCAACAATAAGAATTTCCAAGGCAGTCGTGGATGAGACGGTTTATGATATCATCCATGTAGAAAAATACAAAAGTGAACCAAAGTACACGAGGTTGATCAGACCATCATGCACCGGTCCTGATTAGACAATATATTAGTGAGTGCACCCAATAAAATACTGTCATGATCACGCTTGATAAAGAGATAGCTTGCAAAACTAGGCTGACTTAGCAGCATCAGTCAAGTTTAGAACGAAAAGATAAGAAGTAGGAGTTTAAGTGATGGCTCAAATTCTGATCTTCTTCTCACCTCTGACTACGCTTGCAACTGGTTTCTCTGGCACTGAAAGGTTGAGTCCAATCTTCAGCTCTGAATTATCCAATATGGGACTCGGATCCGAAATGTAGCGTCTGAGCTGTGATACATAGAAGACGTTGCACACTCTCAAGATTAGCTGATAGAGCTAACCGGTACGCCGCTTCCAACTCGTCTTAAAACCTTCAACTGTCCTGATGTATCTGGCCTCAAATCCCAGCTCCGTCTAAACTGATTGTTCCTCTGGTAGGAGAAAACTTCACAGAAATGCTATCTTCTTCTTCAAACTCCACTGATTGACGATGCTAACTTGGTAGTTGTTGTAAGGAAACTCTACCAATTTTAAATGATCTTCTCCAAGACCCTCCAATTTCCAAAACACAAGATCTAACATATCTTCAAGCGTCTGGATTATCTTCTTTGATTGTCCGTCGGTTTGTACTCCATAAATCCGGTAGGGGTGCCTCTCGTACAATGCTGCCAACTTCTCGGTGAATAAACTAACCTTGAAGGGAATAAAGTGTGCTGACTTAGTCAGTCGGTCCACTATAATCCAATTGGTGCCCTTCCCTCCTTGGGAACAAGGCAATCCTTACTCAAAGTTCATTGTTATATGCTTCTACTTCCACTCCGAATTTGTCCAGCGGCTGCAACAAACTTTTTGTTCTCTTACTAAATTCCCCATGTTGACAAATTCACATCTAATCCCATACCTGGAATTGTCCTTTTTCATTCCATAGCACCAATCAATGGAGGCATATTCCGATACATCTTATTAGCTCCTGAATATATGGAATACTGCGACTGGTGCATTTCTTTCATCAACTCGTTCCTCCGTTTGTCAGCCGATACGCAAAGTCTCGTACCATTCTTCAGAGTTCCACTGCTGATCAATTTAGAAACCCTCAAGTGTTCCTGCCAACACTTGATCTCTAAGCCTGCAAAGTGCCTCGTTTTGAAACTACGTCCTCTTGATTTTGTCCATCAGCCTCGAACTTCATCAATACTGAATCAGCATCCAGCTCCGTCCTTCTATCTCCAGGTAGTATAACCTCCAGTCCAAGCTTCTCGACGTCTTCTAGTAGGTGCCACTCCTTGGTTAAGAACATCGCCACTAGGTATCGACTAAGTGTATCAGCGATCACATTAGCCCTACCCGGGTGGTATAGCGGGTCGATGTTGAAATCCTTCATCAGCTTCAGCCATCTTCTTTGTCTAACATTCAGCTCTTTCTGAGTGAAGACATATTTCAGACTTTTGTAGTCCGTATATATTTTCACTCCCTTTCCATAAAAATCATGCTTCCATAGCTTCAAAGTAAAGATAATTGCAGCAAATTCCAAATTAGGTGTGGGATAATTCTTCTCATGAGTCTGTAGTTGCCTAGATGTGTAAGCAATTACTTTCCTATGTTGTTGAAGAACGCAACCCAGTCCTTTTCCAGAGGCATTACTGTAAATTGAGAAACCACCGGTTCCTGCAGGTAGCGCAAGGATTGGTGTAGTGGTAAGTTTCTTCTTCAGCTCCTCAATGCCGCCTGGCAATCTTTCGTCCAGATGAACTCTTCATTCTTCCAAGTGAGCTTCGTCATCGGCTCAGCAATCTTGGCGAAATCCTTCACGAACTTCTGATAGTAGCCAGCCAAGTTCAAGAAACTTCCGAATTTGAACTTGGGGTATACCACTTTTCAACAGCAGCTATCTTCCATCGAAATTTCTTCTCTTGACAACATGGCCAAAAATCCACCTTGTTAAAGAAAATCCACGTTCAGATAACTTACCATAAAACTTCTTTTTCTTCAAAGTTTCCAGAACTTTCTTCAGATGTTCTTCATGCTCTTCTTCAGTCTTCGAATATATCAGAATGTTATCTATGGAGAAGATAAACCGATTCAAATACTCATGAAAAACTCTGTTCATGAGATTTATGAACACAGCAAGAGCATTTGTCAGTCCAACGTCATGACCAAAGAAAACTACCCATACTTGGTGTTTGAACGCCGTCTTGGAAATGTCCTCCTTCCTGACTTTGATTTGATGGTAGTCAGATCTTAAGTCAAACTTCGAAAACACCCTAACTCCACACAAACAGATCAAACAGATCCTCGATCCGGGCAGAGGGTACTTGTTCTTTAGTGTCTGGTAATCGATGCACATCCGTTGTTCCATCCTTCTTGAGCACAAACAAGATAGGGGTTTCCTAAGGTGAAGTTCCATCTTGAATAAATCCTAGAGCCTTCATTGATCTGATCCTTCATCTTCTTGGCCTCCTTCGGGTTGACTCTGTAACATCCTTTAGAAATAGGGAAAGAGCCGGGGACTAGGTCAATGGTGAATCCTATGTCTAGATCTGGGATAATCCGGAAAGACTATCAGGAAAACATCTGCCATAAAGGTGTAACTAAGAATTTTATTCATGTGGAGAATTACAGCAAAAACTCTTATGATTGATCTAAGGACATCCTGTTACAACTTCCAAAAAAAATAGATAATGCTATTCAGCAGTCCTAGGTACTATTCTTCATGGTTCTGGCTCTTGCATGAGCAGTCTCCAACTGCTTCATCTTCTATGAACCTCGAGTCTGCATCATGCCTTATAGTAGGAGGCAGGGTCTGCTGGATAGGAAGAGAGTCCCTAGGTTGTGGCATAACAGGTGCAACTGGGATAGGTACTCTGGTATGATGGAAAGATAAGGGGCAATCCTTTACCCGATGTTCAGCAGATCCACATGCCAAATATTGTCCCAATCTCTTGCGGCAACTAACGGCCTGATGACCAGGCCTCTTGCAGTAGTCACAAGCCAATAGCCTCCTACGACAAGACTGCCGTAAAGTAGAGTACTTGATGGGACCCAAATATCTTCTAGATTCAGGGGTATCCCTCCTAGGACGAGGTTCTGCTCCAACTTGGTTTAAGATAGCTAAGGCTACATCATTGACGTTCTTCATGTCTTCTCTCGTGATATTCATCTGTTCCTGCTGGGCTTCATCTTGAGCTTTCTGGAACTCCAGGATTTCTTGAAATAGGGCAACCATTTGGGAGGTGTTTGCTGGTACTGGTGGAGCAACAGGAATGGATACACTACTAAAATAACCCAGATTAGCGACGTCAGGAGACGTCGCTAAATACAGAAAATACGTCGCTAAAAATGATTTGCGACGTATTTAGCGACGAAAAACGTACGTCGCTTATAGGCAAGTCGCAGATGATACTTTTGTCGCCGAACGTCGCTATTTGCGACGTGGCGTCCATTGTCGCTAGACGTCGCCAAATGAGCGACAGAGAGCGACGTATCAGTACGTCGCCAACATTGCGATGTAAAGCGACCACTAGCGACGCTTCAAAAGTTTATAAATGATGTCGAGGCATGGCATCCACGTGGCCACGTGGGCAACTTAGCGACGTATATTAGCGACGTCGAGCGACGTAACGTCGCTAGTTAGCGACGTATAGCGACGTCTATTTGCCGTCGCAGTACGTCGCAGAACGTCGCTATGCGTCGCTAATGTTAAAAAAAAATTTAAAAAAATATAATTGATATTTTTGTTATGCTGTGTTTCTGTGTTTACAGTGTGTGTGAAGTGCAGTGTTCGAACCATCGACAGTTTCGCTTACTGTTCTATGTTTTATCTTGGATAGAAAGAGCAACAGTTCAGGGTGTACTTCTCAGAGCTTTCTCTTCACGTCCTTCACCTTCTCGGGAACCTTTACGACGTCCGAGAAAGTGAAGGACGTGAAAATGAAGCTCTCAGAAGTGCACCCTGAACTGTTGCTATTTCTATCCAAGATAACACATACAACAGTAATCGAAACTGTCGATGGTTTCCGAACACTGCATTTCACATTCACTGTAAACACAGACACACATCATAACAAAAATACACAATATATTTTTTTAAAATTTCGGCAGCACCTCCTTTGTATATCAGATCATCGCTTATAATCCAGCGTAGGTATATTTGTCATCCCGTCGCAGATATCACAAAGTAAATATCACAATAAAAATAGGAGGCAGTGCAAAGTAAATATCACAGACACACATCCTCACAAACATCCAATAGAGTCAAATAAAATAAAAGATGATAAAAAATCTCCCACCAAGTGTATAAACAACAGTGTATGAATAAACAATTTGCCCATAGGGCCAATACATACAAGTCATAAAAAAACCAATAAAATTACTGCGGACCCCTGCCGCGCAACTAGGATAGAATGTAGTCATACTGCTCCTGGGTGAGCTGTACCGTAGGGGCAGTAGGAGGCAGTACAATATCTGTAGTCGGCGTCGGAGGCAGTGCAGTATCTGGAGTCGGCGCCGTCGATGGACCCGAAGGACGTACCTGCTCCAGCTCTCGCAGTCGCTCACCATGCGCAGCAAGGGTACTCACCACCTTCTCAGTATACTGAGCGAGTGAGGCAGATAGGCTCCTCTGCGATCCCTCCAGCTCAACCTGTCTACGCTCTGTGCGCTGCGTAGACTCGGTGAGCGTCTGCAAGTTGGCAGCTGCAGCCTGATGCAGACTCATCAGGTCCTGTATACTGCGCTCGACCGCATCAAATCGTCCGGTGACGATCGGAGGGTCGGATCGTCGCTCGACCGCATCAGAAATCTGCTGCTGCAACTCGCGATGCAGCTCCTCGATCTGACGACGAACATCCTCAGCTCGTGACGATGCCTGCGTAGCCGAAGACTGCGTACTGACAGAGGGGGCCCGGGATGACTCCGAAGCCAAATACGCGCCGTAGGATCCCGTAACGTAGTACGTACCCTTCTGAAGATCGCCAACGGCGGTCATCCAGAGCTCGTCCGGCGATGGCTCTGCAGGCGGCTGGGAGGAAGTACCAGCCCCTCCCTCTGCTTGCGCACTAGCAGCAGCAGCAGCATCAGCCGCCTCCTTCTGTAGCCGAACAAACTCGGCCTAGAACATGTTTGCTAACGTGTAAGTGTTTACTAAAGTCTATATTGATATCTATTTTTCTGTTTTCTAAATTATAGTCAGTTAATATAAAGAATAGAACGTACATATGCCTGCTTCGCCCTCTCGTCAATGAAGTCCCCAGCCCTCCGATGGGTGACCAGGAAGACGGTCACCATGTTCGGGTCCTCACCCTTCTTTACCTGTTAAAATATATTATCTATTATTAGTATTAAACATTATATCGAACTATATATAAATTAATGTCCGTCATAGGAAACGTACCAGATGACGAAAATGCTCCGTCATCGGAATAGAGCCACCACACCACTTACCGGCGCTCGACCGTGCCACCTTGGCCTTCTCAGACTGATCCTGGTACTTGGGCTCGCTGAATCTAGCCTTCATCGCAGTCCACTGCTCTGGCGTAATCCAACCCTGGATCGGCTGTCCGGAGCGATCACGACGCTTCTGGTCGTCGATTGCATCACGGATGAGCTTGGCTATGACGACAGAAAATTGGCCCTCGATCCTCGCCGCCCGGTGTGGTGGATAGAAATAGGTCCTCTACAAGAAGTAAAATATAAAAGTTGTATAATATACACAAATGATTATTAAAATTTAAAAATAAACAAATTTTTTACCTTGAAGTGGGCGAACCAAAAGGCCTTCCTATCTGCGGGAGCATCTGAGTAGTTGAGCCAAGGCCCACCATAGTTCTGCCTCACAAATGTCCCCAGCTGTCTCTGTACTACAGAAGGCCGATATCTATACAATAATAATTTTTCATGAATATATATGTACATATAATCATTTGAGAAATATATAATAATTAATTAACTTACTTCATAGGCCCGTCCGTCCAAATCTCCATACGCGTCTCGCCCGGGGGAGCGCATGGAGGGTCGCTCTCACCTCCTGCCTGGGCAGGATCAGTCTGATCACCGTCCTCCATATGATCGGCGTGGGCTCCCTCCATAGAGCCGTCGACAGTAGGAATGCTGGACGGGGGATCAGGGATGCTGGACGCGGGATCAGGAAGGCTGGACGACGAGGGAGGAGTCGCCAACCTGCTAGAACTGCCCTGTCCCGGTAATGGACCGGGAAGAGAACGGCACACTGGCGTACTCGGAGATGAGGATGAGGGTACGGAACTGCCCTCTCCATCCCCAGCCCGAGGCTGACGGGGCTGCCTAATATATAATCCTCCGCGTCGTCCAGATGGTCTAGTCATACCTGACAATAAAACATATGACAATAAAACAAAAAACATATTTATATGATAGACATCACAGATTTTTGAAAAATATCATAGTCAAAAAGTGTCACTGAAGTGTCAATAAAAGTGTCAATAAAGTGTCACTGAAGTGTCACAGATTTATATGATAGAAGTGTCACTAAAGTGTCAAATATGATGATAAAACAAACGTACAGATTTAATCCTCTTCTGAAAATTCATCTAGTTCGTTTAGCTCATCTACTTCTTCTTCTTCTTCTTCTTCTTCTTCTTCTTCTTCTTCTTCTTCTTCCTCCTCTACATCTTCACTTTCATCTGCATCTTCCTCTTCAGATAATTCTACTTCTTCTACACAATTAGATGTGTAATAGGAAACTTCCGTCGTGTCCACTTCTATAATATTTGTTACAAGAGGTAGTTCATCCTGTTGATAAGCTATATCGTCAACCTCAAAGGTATTTCTAGCTTTGGTCTTGCATACTGCCCACCAGTCCGACCTTGTTGTTGTTCCCCGTTTAGGATAACTTGTGAAGTACACGAGCTGAGCCAGACTTGATAGGACAAATGGTTCATAGGCTTGATATCGACGCCGATAGTTTATATCAACAAGACCGTGCTTGTCTACTTTCCAACCTTGACCTTCAATCGGATCGAACCAATCACACCTGAATAGCACAATCTTAGCAGGCTCTATTCCATAACTATATGTCAGCTCCACGATCTCCCGTAACACGCCATAGAAATCGTTGCCCGCATCAACATCTTTGTAGTTCGAAGATCTGATACACAAACAGCTGTTTTTGGTGGAATCGAGATCCATAAAGTTGTCTCTGATCGGGCAAGTTCTTGACTTGAACCTAAACCCATTAACACAGTAGCTTGGCCATATTTTTGCAGCATAAATTGGTCCCTTGGCTAGCGTTCTAATAGACTCATTCTCAAGTCTTGCGTATGGACGATCGACCTAAATACCACGAAAGAAGCAATTAAGCTCATTCTCAATCAAATGCATATACAAAAAGGTAATTACAGAGTTCTCAAGTCTTACATATGCACTCAACCATGATGGAAAATAATGCCTCATTTCTTGTTCTAGTTCTTCTTCTGTTATGTGTGGCCTACCCGACCTCACATCATCATTAAATATGCTGAAAACAACATCGTTCAATTAATGTAATAGTATAATAATTAACACTATTAAAATAATATAGACGTATTAATTACTTATCCCTCCAGTTTCTCTACTTCCTCCTCGTCGCAGTTGAGTAATACATACACCTGAGCAGCCCTTAGCTCATCATCGTTCAGATATCTCTTTTTCATCTTACCCGATGGCTTTCCTGGAGCATTGAATACCTTCAGTATTGTATCATTACTTTCATGATCTCCCTCGTCGTTTCTGGAAGCTCTCGTTCTATTAGTTGCAACATGAGGCTTGAAATACATCGAACAAAAGTTTGTAATCTCCTCGAGAACATAGGCTTCACAAATAGAACCCTCGACCCGTGCCTTATTTTTCACCTTTCTTTTTAGGTGATTCAAATGTCGCTCGAACGGGTACATTCATCGATATTCGACGGGTCCACCAACATGTGCCTCATAGGATAGATGAATCGGCAAATGCTCCATAGAGTCGAAGAATCCAGGAGGAAACACCCTCTCTAGCTTGCATAGTGTTACCGTAATGTCTTTCTCTTGCTTTTCTAGACGATCAACGAGCAATTTCTTCGAACAAAGATTCCTGAAGAATATGCTAAGCTCCGTCAATGGATCCCAAACTGCCTGCGGTAAGAATTCCCGAAATGCAATCGGAATTAACCTCTCCATGAATACGTGACAATCGTGGCTCTTCATACCCGTCAATTTGTTTTCCTTCGGATCGACACATCTTCTCAGATTTGACACATATCCGTCTGGAAATTTTAGGCCCTGGATCCACCGACAAAGTCTCACTTTATCCTCCTTGTCCAGCGAGAAAATTGACTTCGGCAGGAACTGTTTTCCATTCTGCTATATCAAATACAACGCAGGGCGTTTGCATATTTCTTCTAAGTCCAACCTGGCCTTGGGATTGTCTTTCGTTTTTCCCTTTACGTCCATCACAGTATTAATTATGTTATCAAACACATTCTTCTCAATATGCATGACATCAAGATTATGTCTGATCAGATTGGTACTCCAGTATGGCAGATCCCAGAATATGCTCCTCTTTGTCCAGTTATGAACTTTATCAAATCCATCGCACTTGTACCCAGTTGTAGGATCTTCTATAGCACTTGGAAAATCTTTAACCTCCTCCCATATCGTGGCTCCGTACTACCTTGGCGGTGGATCACCCTTCTCTACAACGCCGGCACGGAAAGCATTCCCGTTCCTTCTGAACGGATGATCTTTTGGCAGAAATTGCCGATGACAATCAAAGAAGCACGGTTTTCCGCCGTGTTTCAAGCGGAAAGCCTTACTACGGTCCATGCAATACGGACATGAGAGACGGCCATGAGTGCTCCATCCAGATAACATTCCATAGGCCGGAAAGTCGTTGATGGTCCACATAAGGGTTGCCTTCATCTGAAAATTCTGCTTCCTGGAAACATCGTACGTGTTAGCGCCTACTTTCCATAACTGATTCAACTCATCTATCAAAGGCTGTAAGTACATGTTAATGTTCCTCTTGGGATTGTTCGGACCAGAAATTATAACGGTTAGAAACATGTACTGAGTCTTCATGCACATCCAAGGAGGTAGGTTATACGGAGTGACAATCACAGGCCAGCACGAATATTGGGATCCCGAAAGACCAAAAGGAGTAAAACCGTCAGAAGATAGTCCCAACCTGATATTTCGCGGATCTGAAGCAAAATCTGGATACACTCGATCAAAGTGCTTCCACGCTTCTCCATCGGATGGGTGATCCAACACTCCTTCAATCTGTTCTCGCATGTGCCAACTCATATTTTCGGCCGTCTCTTTCACCATAAATAATCTTTGCAACCGCGGCGTTAAAGGCAAGTAGTGCATTGAATCGGTCGATTTTCTTGCACCGGTAGACCTTCCTGTACTAGTTATTTTATAGCGATTAGCACCACAAAATCTGCACACATCTGCGTCCTTGTCGTCTTTGTAGTACAGCATGCACCCATTGCGACAGGAATCGATTTTCTCGTATCCCATCCAGAGCGATCTCACCATCCTCTTAGACCGGTAGAAGTCTTTAGGCAACTTAGCACCCGCCGGCAAGATCTCTATAATCAACTCCAACACTCGGTTGTAGCATTCTTGCGACATGTTAAAATCGGACTTAATGCTCAACAGTCTTGTAACCACCTCCAACGGTGAATGATCCTCACAACCAGGATACAATGGAGTCCTTGCATTCTCCAACAACTCCATGAACTGTGCAGCATCGGCGTTCGGTGCCTCCTCAAGTGCATCATGAACGAAACTAGGCCCCGCAGCATCGAAAACCATAATCATGCACCCGTCGTCGTATGCATGATTATCTGAAACAAAATTAGGTCCCGCATGCATATACGGCTCAACATAAGGCTCCGGCTCTGATGCTAAAGACACAAGTTCTCCGTGTGCGGTCCACTGATAGTAATTAGGCGTGAAACCCCTCGAGTACAAATGATATGTCACTTCCACTTCTGGATAATATTTCACGTTATGACATTTCACACACGGACACTTAATTTTGGTGCCGTCTATGTACTGAGGGAACGCCTTAGCAAACTACAGGAACTGCTCTACTCCCGCTATGTATTCATCCCGCACACCACACATATCATCAGGACGACGATTGTATATCCATGAACGATTCCGTAAGTAGTAATTCATATCCATTTGGAAATAATTCTGCAAAGATGGACACACATTATCCAACAGGCACAAATTCGTATATTATGTCTTATTATGGGACACACATTAGTAGCGGACAGTTACTAATAACAATGATATGCAATCTAGGTCAAACTAGGTTGTACTAAGTCAAACAAGGTCAAGCTAAGTCAAACAAAGTCAAACAAGGTCAAACAAGGTCAAACTAGGTCAAACTAGGTTGTACTAAGTCAAACAAGGTCAAGCTAAGTCAAACAAAGTCAAACAAGGTCAAACTAGGTCAAATAGTCAACCTTGGTCAAACAAGGTCAAATCTAAGTCAAATATCCTATTTCTAGTCATGACCTACCAAGGTACCCTTTACCTTATCGCTATTGGTATCCCAATACTAGCTAGCACACACCATTCAAGGCTATACAAGCCTAACCTATAATTCAAGTACCAATAATGACCAGAGTCAACTCAAGCTATCTCATACACACAAGTAATATCTGGGTGTCATTTGTTTAGTCTTAAAAAAACACAATCAACTAAAACTAGTACCAAGTAATGAGCAATAGTGAGTTACCAAAGCAAACTGAAACTAAAACTAGTATCTGGGTGTCATTTAAACAACTAAAACTAGTATCTGGGTGTCATTTAACAAACATGAAGACAACAAAGTCAAACAAGGTCAAGCTAAGTCAAACAAAGTCAAACAAGGTCAAACTAGGTCAAGGGTTGACCTATAGTTGACTTTGTCAACTCTTAGTCCAATCTAGGTCAGATGTTTACTCTACTTTGACTTTCAGTAAAAATAGTCAACCTTGGGGGTGACTACGATTTCATATAATTTTAAAGTATCGGCCGATACCAATCCGATACGGCCGATACCGATACGGTTTGGCATGTTCCGATCCGATACCGACCGATACCAAATATTGACCGATACCGACATTGGGGGTCTTTGTTCCGATCAATTCAAGTACCAATAATGACCAAAGTCAACTCAAGCTATCTCATACACACAAGTAATATCTATATAGATATATACATATAATATATATATATAGGCATGTATATACTATATGCCTATATTACAAGACAAGGCAACTTTCATGCATTCATATATTTAGACACTCTAACATAGGCTATATGCCTATATCACATATGAGTTACATGATATAGTTATGTATATATGTATACAATACCATCTATCAAACATATATATATAGAGAGAGAGAAGTAGAGAGTGGGTGGTGTGTGTACATGCACATATGAATGGGGGGTGAGTGTGTTGACTGTTACATGTGACAGTCACATATACGTGTATATGAGGGAGGCTAACATGCTTGTATTAGGCTATATGCGTGTGTGTACCTAGGCAAGAGTGAGTGAGTGAGTGAGTGATATGAACTATAGGTCAGTCCAATCTGGATAGTAAGGGGATTTACTGTGTTCAGTCAAATAGGAAAGGAAAAGAAAGGAAATCAGTTCATTTCACACAACATTACATACTCCTATAACATATTTCAGACCCATTCACCTCAAACCCAAATCGAGAACCAAAACTCTAACCAAATCACCCCAAACTTGAAACTCAGTCAGCACACATATAGATACACTACACTAGGGTTTTAAACATCTAAATTAAAGCATTAAACTAGGTTAAAATGGTTGTCAAAACTGGGTTTTCAAAATTAGAAAATACAATAAATTAACAAGGTATCAGTCAACATAGGGTATTTAGAAATTGATATATAAAAACATGTTAAAATGGAAAATAAATGGTTGGTAAAGGATCTAGGCTATGTGTACGTGTCCAACATAGTGTCTCGTGTCCACCACAACATGACACAGTGTGTCCAGTGTGTGTGTGTGTGTCCGTGTGATCCGTGTGTGTGTGTGTGTGTCTCTGTGTGTGTGTGCGTGTGTGTCCGTGTGTGTGTGTGTGTGTGTGTGTGTGTGTCTCTGTGTGTGTGTGCGTGTGTGTCCGTGTGTGTGTGTGTCCGTGGGAGAGGAGGAGGAGGAGGAGGAGTTAGGTTAGGGTTTACCTGAGCTCGAGGAGGAGGAGCTCGACGGGGGGGTACGGGTCGCCGGAGAGGGAGGGAGTCGCCGGGGGGGAGGGAGTCGCCGGGGGGGGGGGGGAAGGGGTCGCTAAAGGAATCGTCGGAGGGGGGGAAGGAGTAGTGGGAAAAATTAAAAATTTCGAGTGAGTGGGAAAAACGTTGTGCCCTAAGTAAAAATATTAGCGACGTCACATGATGACGTCGCTAAACGTCGTAAACTGGCGACATATTTTAATAATCCAGCGACGTAACGTCGCTATTCAGCGACGTAATTTTATACCTGTCGCTGAACGTCGCTATTCAGCGACGTTTTGCGATGTTTATATAACGGAGTCGCTGACTTCCATATATAGCGACGTAATTTTACGCCGTCGCTAAATTACGTCGCTAATAGATCATATTTTAGTAGTGATACTCCACCAAGGAATTGCAACTCAGTTTAAGAAGAGGTAGGAATCGCCAGTGTAGTGAGAACTTCACTGGATGCATCATGGGGACGGTCAATCAGCCGCGAGGGAATAAACCCTGGACTTGGTTGAGGAGATGGGGTATGATCCGGAGATGACACCTCATCGCCAGCAGGATTGGTCTTGTCAATGGTCATTCTCTGGAAGGTTTAGGATGCACACATAAGCAAGGTAGCCTACCAGTCTATAATCAAACAAAAATATTTAATTATATATATAATTCGGACCTATGTTGTGACAAATCAATGTTCTAGTGTTCTAATTATTTCTAGGTATGTTTTCCTAAGTTGTTGTATTGAGCCTGCATGGGCCACCACTAAAAACATGTCACGACCTGATCCCAACTAAAGGGGTCGAACTGGATCATGCCCAGCCTGCACCGTTGTTGAGACGGCGGCAGTAAGCTGTTCAGTAGCAGGTAACCACACAACAACACTATATTTGTCACAACTCAACATCGAAAAATTTAAAACTTTATTAAACTTTTACAATGAAATGAAAGATACAACTTAAACCATTTTCTACATACATCAAGAAGGAAAGAAAACACTAGACAAACAGCTCATCAGTCTCGAAATTCTTGTCTTCTAGTTGGGATCGCGGAATAAAGCCTCATCAGTGATACCTAAAATGTTGGGTCTCCAGTCAGGAGGGAGCAAAGTACAATTCATGCTAATTTGACAATTGAAATAATAATAGAATCATGCACTTTTAAACAGTTTTGAAATCCACAATAAAGCAGTTACAGTTTTAAAACAGTTACAGTTCTGTGATGTGAATAGGCAATGAAATATGACCGGCTTGGATTTGTTACAGTAAGATACGGCTTATCCCCGTGTGTATGAGGGGTAAGCTAATATAGTTACAGTAGTTACAGTAGTTTGGATGTGGTCATACTCATTACACTACTCCCCCAGTCCCCAATAGTTACAGTAGTTACAGTCAGTGCTCTCAGAGAGAGTTCCGTGTTGCATCGTGGTTTAAACTTGCATTAAAACGATTACTAAATAATTGTAAACTAACACAAAATGTACTTGCCTCAGGTTTGACTAGACTAGAAAGGTTGATACGTCGGGATGGAAGTTCAGACTCTTCCTCGAAATCCTACATTCGATAAGCTGTCTCAGAAACCAAGAATCGTCAATGCTAACTAAGCTAGTTGCAATCTCTAAACTGTTCCCTAGTCAATTTTAAATCTTTTAATTAACCAAACACAGAAAATACGATTATTGTGCGTTGATTTAATACGAGGGAAACAGGTCATTTTAACTTTGAATTCGGAAAACATCGTCGCTGCCAGATTATTTTAGGAAAACTTGGTAATTTTTATAAATATAATTATAAAGCTAATTTTCTTATTTAGTGAGAAATACGTGACTTAATACTAAACTTGTCAATTTTTAGGTGAGAAAATATTAATTAATTTTTATACGAAAATACTTTTATTCAAATTACCCGTTAAATAGTAAAAACTCGCAAAACCAGAAATAATAAAAATCTAAGCTATCCATCACAGTTACAGACCACAGCCAGCTGGGCTTATGCCCATTACAATTTATTTACATAAATTGAAATAAGACAAGACCGCCGTTAGTCCTACTGAAATATTAAATAAAATATAAACAGAATTTAATAATAAAATATAGAGATAAAATAGAGTCTCAGATATGGTCCAATCCTCATTTTGGCTAATTGCCTCAACGTCCGGGCGGGGCCGATTTCGTTTGCACTTAGCCGGGTCCATTGACCGATACGGTCGTCACCCAAAAATCAAATATCGAATAAATTCCGAAAATCATTTTAAATTCATTTTAAAAATAATTTAGGATTTACGGAAAAATCGGGCAGCATCTCCTCTGTTTTTGGTCAACCCAAAAACTGGGAAAATGGCGCCGATAATTCCTGCAAGTCCCAAACCAGAGAAAACCCGAATTTTATATATATAAAATATCCACAACCAATCCACAGAATAATCGGGACGACCCGAAATAATTTCGGAAGTCCGATTCCAATTCCACAAATCACAGAACGTTCCCGGAAAAATCCGAAAAGCCAACACATACTAAAAATCCATTCCCAAAATATTCCGGAAATCCAAAATAATTCACAGGACCTTTCCGAAAGTCCCGAAAAACTACGACGTCGCTAAAATCGAGTTCCCAAAGGGAATCGGGGACCATTTCATCATTGACTAAATAATAAAATGAGTGGGACAGGGGGGTATACCTCGGATTGCTCGGCTAGAGCTCTCAGATGAATAAATAGAAAGAAAAGAGCTCCGAAACAGCGTAGTAATCCCCAGGTCAGTGCTGAAATCAGCAGCGTTGACGAAGAACGCCGAAAACTCAGAACTAGGGCACGACAGGGAGGTGCTGGCCAAATAGAACTGACCAGGGGCGCTACGACGAAGGGCAGCGTCGATCCGCGGGTTCTGACGCGGGGGAACGGACGCGAGCCAGGGAACGCCGAAGGGTGGTTGCCGAGAGAAGCTCGGCGGGGAACACCGCGCAAGGGGGCACGGCGCTGTCGGCGGGGTGTGCTGGCGTCGGCGTCGGAGGAAGCCGACGGGCTCGGCGGTGAGGGGCTGGCGCGAGCTCGGTCGCGGGACGTCGGCGAGGGAGGGCGGCGACAGGGGCGGTCGGCCGGAGCACTGGCCGGGGCGCGGAGTCGGGGGAAGAGGGTGACGTCGACGGGGTTGGTCGGAGCACAGCCGACGAGGGCGGTCGCCGAAGGGGTTCGGCTCGGGTTGGGGGAGAGTGGGGGTTTGGGGGTGATGGTGAGGAGAGAAGAGTTTGGGGTGAGAGCTTGATCTGTGAAGAATGAGAGAGAGAGATGAGTTTGGGAGTTATTCTTCTGTGAGAGTGATCGTGAGAAGTGGGGAGTAAATAAGGGAAGTGAAGTTGTTCTTGTGTGGTCCAGAGAGGTTGGGGGTGTTGTGGTGAACGTTGGAGATTTGTGTGGTAAGGAGAGAAAATGGGGAGTTGGCCAATTCATGGGTGAGCTGCTGGTCCTACGGGACCAGCTAGTATTTTTTTTTTTTTAATAAACAAACCAAGTCAAAATCAGAATTAAGAATGGGGTTGGGTTCAGACTCATGCCTGGGTCTGGGTTCGGACTCGGGTCTGGGTCTGAACTCAAAAATCCTTGTTATTATATTATTTTCGAAACCCTTTTCAATCAAAAATATTTAATAATAATAATGATATATTTACTAAAATTAATACTAAACACTATTATTTATTAATTACAAAAGATATGGGTTTCACAGGCTTGCTGGGCTTGACCTGGTTGGGCTATAGTGGGCCCGACTTGGTTTGGGGTTGTTAATTAATAATTGTTGTTTTATTTATTTCTTTTTCTTTTGTTTTCTTTATAACTATATAACTATATATACTCACAATTATATATATATATATATATATATATATATATATATATATATATATATATATATATATATATATATATATATATATATACAAACACTTACACTCATATGTATACCTATACATATATATATACATACACATCTACATATATATATATATATATATATATATATATATATATATATATATATATATATATATATATATATATATATATATATATATATATATATACGTAACATATACACATTTTATATATATTTATATATACATATACGTACACACACACGTATATCTATATATATATTTATATATAAACATACACATACGCACATACGTATGTTACATACATACACACCCATATATATATATATATATATATATAGAAATTATATATATCTATATATATATATATATATATATATATATATATATATATATATATATATATATATATATATATATATATATATATATATACCTATATAACATACTCCATAAATTCTAAATAGATCTCAAAGTATCATTCCTATGTAGAGCCCATTTTATAAATACAACCATATATATAAGTAACATTTATTCGACATTTATAATATAACCACTACTAATAAAATAATATTATATACGAATATCCTCAATAATAATGATAATAACAATAATAATAATAATAAAAATAATAATAATAATAATAATAATAATAATATTCTATAAATCCATAATGGTGTATATAAACCATTATGTTCAGTCTAAAAATCCCGAATTATACGAGGACCTATTTTATACAGAAGTCACTAAATACCACTAATAATAATATTTATAATATTTAAAATAAAAATATTTAGGAATACTCATTAGATCACTAAAATGGAATACGACACAATCATACCAAAAATGCATCAACACGAATGTCATTGGACGTACCGCATAACTACATGGGCTTGGGCTCAGTTCGGGTTCAGTTTGACTGGTTTGGTGCGACCGGGTCACCTAGACGTCAAATAATATTAATAATGAATAATTAAACTATTTATAATGGTCATGTCACAACTTGGCCTGGTTTTCCAAGTTAGGACATCTCTATGGCTCGGCCTTCCTTGGCATGGCTACTACACTGGTCAAGGCACGCCACTGCACTATCCGTGTCATGATTCCTAGTCGTCTGGTACTTCAAAACTCCACTATGGCTAAAGTCATCTACCGTAATATTTAACTAAATAATTATTTATATAAAAAAATCTAAATTCACTATTTAAATCAAATAAATAAAAAAAATATTTCAAAAATTCCGGGAAGGGAGGCTACAAATCTACCCACCTTAAAATAATTTCGTCCTCAAAATTCTAATTCATAACTATTTCTTAAAAAATCAAAGTCTACTATTACCTCAATATCCTCAAATTTAATTTCTCAAAAATATTTTATAACCTCGAATACTTGAGGACTTCTACCCACCTTTGGTCACACTACTCCCTCAATGGTATGTCACTTAAACTTATAGCCTTTCATCAAGTCGCTAGAGTCATTATCCTTAGGTATCTAAGACATATGGCTTCTACAATCCCCACATATCTATCAGACAACCAAATATTCAATAGTCAAGCAATATTATATTATAAATTAAGAATTTTTGCTAAATCCTAGATAGCACGATCATTCGTCACCTTGAAATAAAAGGGACGAGAATCAATGGCACAGGAAGCAAGGAAGTATAATCGAGAGCAAATATAGAGTTTTCAAGTACGTGGAGAATTTCTAGGAGAATTTTCCAAGCAGAGTGGATTGAGATTTCTAAGGTTTAGTCATTGTCGCAGGCTCGTACCAGTACAGTTACGTAACCGGTACGATATGCTCTGACCTGCATGGGCCACCAAAACGGGGAGGAGAGGTGGCGATGGTGTTGTGTGGTGGCCGATGGGAACAGGGTCAGGATGGCGAGCGGTGAGGAGTCGGGGTGGTTCGACGAGGAGGAGGAGACAGTTGTGCTGGTGGCAACGTGGCAGGGGGCCGTGGTGAAGATGACGGAGTCGGAGGTTCCGGGAACGGTGGATGAAGCAGCAGGAAGATGGCGGTGCCGGGGTGGCATCAGCCAAGGGCGGTGGTCGTAGGGACTGATCGACGGTACTGTCTATGGGGATGACCGTGATGTTGGCAGGGTGGAGGTGATATCTGGGGTTGGAGATGTAGTGTCGGGGTTGTCCGACACGGTAAAAATATATATGTATAACAATGGAAGGAATCGCCTGGACACGGACACGATACACGTTGGTTATTGAGGTGATGAGTGCGGGTGGCTGTTTGATAGTTGTTTGTGGAAGATGCGTGAATTAGGAGGAAGAGGCCTCCTAATATAGGAGTTGGGACTACTGATTAGATAAGGCATGGAATTCCTAATAGATAACTCGTTCTGTTTGATTTAAAACCAAATAAGTTTAAAACAAAATTTCTTTAATCATAATCAAATGACTTAAGTAAATCTGAAACCAATGAATTGATTTTTAAATATAAATTTGATCCTATCGATAATCTTATACGTTAAATCCGAAATTAAATAAATAACTAATTTAAATGACATCTAGGTTTAAACAACTAATCCTTCTAGTGATTAATCAAAACAAAATTGTCAAAACACCATAAAATATTATTCAAAATCTCTTAGTGATAATTAGATAATTTAGAAATTTTTGTATTTGAATAATCTTATAGTCAATTACTCATGGTTTATGAAATCACTTCTGTCTCCAAATAATTTAGATATTTCAAAAAGATAACATATTTTTCTTAAGTTGAAACGATGATTGATTATCTCAAAATATTGAATATAAATGTGATATTATCAATAATTTAAATTATATACATTAGATTCGAAATCAAATAATTAACCAATAATTTAAATAACATTTAGTAAAAGTTTAAAAATCAAATAACAAATTCGATCTATTCAAAATCTACTAACGATTGCAACAATAATATTTAAAGTAGTATTCGGTATTATCAATAATATAACTCGTATACATTTGAAACCTAATCGAAAAGTTGATTAATACGATAATCTAAATATCTAATTTTTATCAAATAGATTTCAAAGCAATATATATATATATATATATAAACCATAAAATGAATGATAATGGTAACTTGAATAATTATCGAATCTAGATTAAATCGAAATTAGCCTATAATATTTAGAAACAATACTCTATATCATTAATAATATCTAAAACATATTGGAAACACAATCGCGATAACTGATCATGTAATTCTAGAAGGCTATTTTGTAAAATCTCTACCCAAAGAATTCTTCAAAATATCGATAGTAGAAAGTAAACACTATTTTCTAACTAGAAAATTCATTTAAAACTACAACTAAAATACATAAATAAATAAAAAATAGATAAACTCGGAAAGTGGGCTTACAAGAAGTCCCCGCAGTAAGAGGAGGTGTCAGTCTATTAGTGAGATGGGCTAGAACGTCCCAACTGCTAATATGGGTAATGCCTATGGACCAAAAGAGTTATAGTCATGCATATAGATAAGTGTCAAAAGAATGTTTTGTAAGGGCTAACAATGTAGAGACGAACAGGGAACAATGTTGGTTTTATCATGTTTATGCTAATCCTTGTCTTGTGCAGGGATGGACGGTCGGCTATGGTAAGAATCACTAAAAAAGTGATACATATATATTGCTTGAGTTTTCTACATCAATTGATTCCAGAGATTAATCAATTGCAAAGAAATGCTATGTTCCACTAAAAAAAGATATGATATCGTGCTTACAATTGTCCCTAAAAGTTGCTTGAACAGAGAAATGAATATGCTCATGAAACACGCTGCGTACTGCACATGAATTGAATAGTCATCGTGCTTGAATTGAACAGTCCCTTGTATGCTTGATATGGAATGAAATAAAATGTTAGCTTTTTAAAGATATTTTCAAAAGATTGTAAACTGACTCTGTATACATGAAATGAACATAGGTAAAAGTAGCAAGATCACATCATAAGAAATATTTTTTCACTAAATGAATAGTGATCGTTTCAGACAAATGTAGCTCTTTGTTCACAATCACCAGTATGCTTAATGACCCACCATCAGTCTGCATGCAGGTGCAATATACATCGAGAAGGATAGTCCGAAGCGATAGCCCGAGCCTCATCCTCAGGAGCCAAAAATCAGAAGAGATGCCAAGAAGATGACATCTGTTGCAAGAGTTGGTTTTGTATATAAAGGAATATAATGTATGAAAACGGGATCATTGTAATCTGTATAGTTCTGAGAGAAACTCAAAAGTACATCCTTCTAGAAAATTTCCTCTAGTTAGTACATGGGTGTAGAATTTAATAAATTTTTATCTGAATTATATAACCTATCTAGCAAATTTAGCTACCCAACAGTCAAATTAAATTTGGGACTCCTAATCCTAGTCATTTTCCTAAATTCAAGTTATTCCTAATGTGAATGAACACTTCCTAGTCGCATGCTCGCAATAGTACGACAACTTAAGTACTATTACGAGTTCGTACAATTTGCAAAAATAGACCTGTATGAGCTACCACAAAAACTTGTCACGACCCGCACCCGCTTTTTCGGATACGAGACGTGTCCAAGCCAGCCTACGCCGCAGAGTCGACGATAGAACACTGTCAAGCCCGTAAGAAATAAATGCTCAAAATAGACTTTATTGCTCATTCACATTTCTATATTTGATTATCTCTATGGCTCTTGTACGTAGTAGTGTTTTACATTGATATCCTGTTGATTCTTGACACGATGTTACACGAGATAGTAGTTATGGATTCTTTACATGTTGTTCGTTACCAATTTATTATCGTGTTCGTGACCTGTTTGGATCCATGAGTACTGGTCGGGCAGGAAAATACTCTAAACATGTAAACAAATCTAAATTATTCGTGCCTAATAGCAGTCGCACACCTCACGTGCGGCGTGCCGGATCTTATTCTTGCCTAATAGCAGTCGCACATTTCATGTGCGGGGTGCCGAATTTAGCCTTAGCCGTTTACATGTCGAAGTAGTATTTCAACTCACTAGATAGGTACAGTGTCTGGTTTTACAGTATACATTGCTAGTTACAGGTCTACTCTGTTTTCGTACTCATTTGCCTTGTTCACCATGCTCAGTTTCTGTCATGATTCTATACTCGTCTTTTCGTCGTGTATTTTACTGCTATTTTATGGATTTTGTCATTTATTGATTCTGTTGTGAGATTGTACTCGTTCCATTCCTGACTGAAAACCAACATTTTTCATGTTTAGTCGCGACCACTCTAAGCATTGGAAAGACTTGGGTATGCTGAAGTCAACCTAAAAATAGATAGCAGTTGTATCATTTTCATTAATTGTAAGAACTTTGTATTGTCTTTAATTATAAACATTGTAAATGTTGTAATCAAATTTAGAAATGTGAATGAGCAATAAAGTTTATTTTGAGCATTTATTTCTTGCGGGCTTGACAGCGTTCTACCGCCGACTCTGCGGCGTAGGCTGGCTTGGACACGTCTCGTATCCGAAAAAGCGGGTACGGGTCGTGACAGGATGTAATGTATGGAAACGGGATCATTGTAATCTGTATAGTTCTGAGAGAATGTAACATTGTGTCAGAGAGAATCGAGAGCTTATAATCTGTTCAAATGAAATCAATAAAGAGAATTGTTTCTTGTTACCATTGTGTTCAATGCATGTATTCTGAATATGCCCGCTGCTGCTTCAATTATCTATAATATATTTCGTTGCGTATTGTCAATCTTGTCAATCTTGTCTTGCTTCAGGTCTTGGCCTGGTGCAAGCGCAACTTAGGCTTGCAAGGACTCTGCGGGATCGGGGCGTGACAACGGGTCGTGACACGAGCCCATCCTCCCTAGCCCCCGCACCGGAGTCGACCGATCCCTTTTTCTGAGCGCCGCCATACCGGAGTTCTTGGACCTCTAAGTTGCCTTCCCATGGGAAGCTGTCCTCCCAACCGCCGTCGACGGCGAGCTTTTGGGACTGGGCGGCACCGGCGATAAAGAGGGCAGGTGGTGGAGGAGGAGGAGGAGAGGGTGATCTCGCGGGCGGAGGAGGAGAAGAAGGAGGAGAGGGTGATCTCGCGAGTGGAGGATGAGGAGGAGAGAGTGGGCAGGAGGAGGAGGAGGAGGGGGCTGCTCGTAGCAATTTTTGGGTTGTCTTGAGTAAACTATCCTCCAAACTGGACTGGCACCAAGAATTGGGTTGTCATGAGCAAGTTTTGGTGTGCCTTTAGCAATTGCCTAAATTAAGCAATTCCGACTTCTAAATTGTTGTTGCTTTAAATAAACCAAATAACACTAAATTAAATCTAAGAAGAAAAAAGTCATACTATTCTCGCTTTTCGATGTACAAAATTGTCAATTAAAATATGTCAAGATTGTTCAAAGGTTAGTAGTCGGTGCTTTTACTGCTTCAGGTGGACAACGCTCAGTGACGTGTGGAGGAGACGAAGGGCGATGTGTTGCCAGTTGCTATCGCGATAGGAAGCGAAACATCAAGTACAATGCGGAAGAAATGACCAACACAATAATAGTTGTTTTAATAGGACCTAAATTAATATTTTCTCATGATTAAAATTTTCAAAAATCGAGGCCTAGGAGAGGAGGCCCTAGAAGGCTGCCTGCCTAACACGCCTCCCCTTGGAGCCGGCTCTGAACCTAACTCAACTTGCATGTGCCTATTGGATTTTTGTCGAATATTTGTTCAATCGGTCCGGTGAGCAATGAATCCACTATGTTTTGTCTCTTTGATTCGTGAACTTCTCTTCAAACGACAGTTTGCCACAACCCTCGGACGTTCTCTACATTTGAAGAAAATCCATATATATATATATATATATATATATATATATATATATATATATATATATATATATATATATATATATATATATGAAGCGGATCAAAAGCCCCCTTAGAAAACCTCCTAAAAACTCCCTCACTCTCAGCAGTAATTTAATGTTAACATTAAATACTAAAATTAACATTAAACTTAACATTAAAATTAATATTAACATTAACATTAACATTAACATTAACATTAATATAAAAATAAAAATAAAAATTAATATTAACATTAACATTAATTTTAACATTAATATTAACATTAAATTAGGATGAGAGTGAGAGGTTTTTTAGGGGGTTTTCTAAGGGGGCTTTTGATCCGCTCAACATTAATATAAAAATAAAAATAAAAATTAATATTAACATTAACATTAACATTAATATTAACATTAATATTAACATTAAATTACGGATGAGAGTGAGAGGTTTTTTAGGGAGTTTTCTAAGGGGGCTTTTGATTCGCTTCCTATATATATATATATATATATATATATATATATATATATATATATATATATATAAAAGCACAAATTGAGTTACCTATTAATCTATTTTACACTTGTTATACAAACTATTCATATTCTAAAACTAATTATACGTTGCTATAGTTTATATTTTCTATAGAAACATATAACATTGACTACTTCTATGTTTTGAAATATTTATAAAAGAAATGATGATCAATATAACATTGACCGGACTTGAACCGACCTAGACCAAACCGGACCGAGTTCGAGTCCGAGCCCGAGCCGAGAGCGGGCTGCCCGGCCCAACTTAGAGAAAAAGTAACGCCAGCTTCATCACCATGTGTGAAAAATAAAAGGGGGGAAAACAGTAACGCCAGCTCGATCACCACGTGGCAAAATAAAATGCACGCGTGGGCGCCCTCTCTCCGGTGGGGACCACCGTCCTCTGCTATTTTCTGCCAGCCCCCTCCTACAAATAGCAAATTGGCAAAATTAGCATATATCTCTCTTAAAAGAGGGAAAAAAAACCCCTAAAAAAAAATTAAAAGAGAGAACTCCATTTTCGTTCGTTCATTCTATATTCATTTCTGTTTCTCCTCCGATTCTCCTTCTTATCCCTAAATTCGTTATTTCTATATATAAATAAATGTACGTATCGGAACCTTGAAGAAGTTTGACTCCGGTTCTCGATCCCCGATATTTCCGGTTCCGATTCCGATTCCCGCAAGGTGAGAAATACCATCATATCATCATTTCTTTCTTTCTTTCTTTCTATTTCGGATTGGTGATTGGTATCGGATCGGAGAGGTAATTCTAGATCTGATGGATATTTTGGGAACATTCGCTCGTCTCGTTCGGATATATTGATCGATCTGTAGTTTAGTTTAGTTTTAGTTAGTGCTGTTCTTTACGGATCGGGGAAATGTTGATGCCACTCGTACGTTTGCATTTGAGTAGATCTTCTTCTAGTTGCCTTTAGTTATTTTATATTGACCTGGAAATGATTAGATTCCGTGGCTGTCCACAGTGCCAAGTGTCGTGTTTGTTGTCGTGTCCGTGGCGTGCTTTTGCCCCGGTCGATGTAGGTGTAGAGCAAACAATCAAACAAACATCCATAGGCTTTAAGAAGTTATTGGGCCATGGCCCTGGTAGTCAAAGGCGCGGCTCGTAGGCGCAACCAACAACGGTTGTTAAAGTTGTCTACAATTGAACTGAAAGAACTAAAATTAACTAAAAGTGTGGTAGAGAGAATATAAATTCTTGTTAGTTCTTTGGATCTACTGTTCTGCTAGTCCGATTGGTTATATTTTATATAATTTTGTTGGATTTGATTATGTTATTTGGTTTTATTTTTTATATTACTAATTTAGTTATTTATCTATGTATATATTTTTTATTTTTGTGTATCGCTTCGTTCGGGTTGTTCCTCGGACAATACGAACCATTTACGTCTCGTGTGCGCCCTGCATTTTTTACTACCTTACTTTTTACAGTGGAGATATCGTCATATTTGTTACTGTTGTCATGGTAGTCAAAGACGTGCCTCGTAGCAGCTCACCTCACTAAATGAGGCGTCTTTCTCCGGGGCAAGACGCAACAAATAAAATGCGCGCTTAGGCACACCTTATATATATATATATATATATATATATATATATATATATATATATATAACATTGAGGTAGGAAGATAGCTCTTAGCTCATACAAGTGGGAGGGAGATAGCCTTTCCACGGTTGCCAAATTTGGCTACAGTGAACTAAAAATACTAAAATTTTGGCAGGGACTATATAAATTTTGTTAGTTGTGTTGAGTCTGTTGACTACTATTGCTAGAGATGGCAAATTCCTCCAAACCCGATGGGGACCTGACTTTTTCTTCCGACAGGGACGGATTTCGGGATTTAGAAACGGGGATGGGAACGAAAATAGGGATTAAAAAAAATTATCCGGTCTTGTTCGTGGCCGAGTATCCATCCTGGTAAATCTCCGGCCCCGATTACTTCTCTGTGTGCAACCCATTTGTACCTGATTACCTTTTTTTTCTGCAACCCATTTGTACGAGTTCATGATCTCTCTCTCTCTCTCTCTCTCTCTCTATATCTATATATATATATATATATATATATATATATATATATAATCCATGTTTTACTAACATGTCTTGTATTTTTTTTGGAGTAAAAAAAGTTTTTATAAGTTTATACTGTACAGAAAAAATTAGGACGATAAACGAGGACAGAAAAATCCTGCCCAGAAAGTGTTAACGGGGGGCGGGTACGCGGACGGGGAGTACATTGTTAAACGGGGACGAGGATGGAGGTAAAAAAATAATGCCGACCAGGGATGGGGATGGGGATTCAAACACTACTCGAAGACGAGGACGGGGATATGATCCCCGGCCCCACCCGCCCCATTGCCACCCTAGCTACTGCTGCTATGCTAGTTCACTTGGTTATGTTTTAACATGTTTTTGTTGGTTTTAATATGTTATTTAGTTTTATTTCTTACATTACTAAGTTATTTATTATTTATGTATATTTTTATTAATTTTATTTTTGTGTCTCGTTTCGCTCGTGCGTGCTCCTTAACTGCACCTCTGACGATATGGACCCATTGCGCCTCGAATTCGCCTTGCGTCTTTGACTATCTTGATCGTTGTTTCTTCGATCTATTGTTGAGAATAGATTGATGGATCTATTGTAGTTTATAAGTGATGTTTTTTATGGATAGGGAAATGTTTAAGTTATAGGCATGTATTGAGTATTTTCTAAGCAAAATTACAAATATTTATGATGTACATCTTTCTTTTTGTTGTTGTTAGAAATAACTAGAATCTGTGGTGCCGTGGTGGTCTCCATCGTGTTTGAGATGTTACTGTGTGTGGATGGTGTCGTACCCGTGTCCGGCTTTAGAAGTCATTGGATTTCAATTGCATTTGTATTATCTGAAGATATGTTTGGCTATAGTTTTTAATTCCTAAAGAAAGCAAACAACAAAAGAGATCATCTTTGATTTATTGGATCAGGTTGTGTGTGCATGTGTGAAGGCTGAAAGCTTTCCTTGAGAAATAATGCATGCTTTGTTGGTCGGTTACGCAGTGTTCGGTGACTTCGGTCTATGCACTGTGCAGTTTTCATCTTATCATTGTTTGTATTGACATTGCGAAATTTACTTTAACCTGTGTAGAGAAATAGAGCAGTTGTAAGTTCTAGACAGCAGGTAACAACCTAGTTGACTGTGACTTGCACCTACATCATCTGGCCACTCTTGACCTGTTAGTGAGCTTAGTTCTTTTTTCTTTTTTTTTTTTTTGGATTTTAAGGTTAGGTTATTTTACTTTTACTTTTTGTTTTTGGGTTTTTGTAATGAAATTGAACTCTCTATTGAGATGACAAGAGGTGTCTATATAGGAGATGATTGCCTTCATTAGATGGACTCAGTTAGAGATAACATGGACCCTTTCTTTCGGGTCATATTTTTGGCAGTTGTAGCTCCCGTGTGCAGATAAATTGGCTGATATTGGCCTGCGAACACTTAGCTCTATAAAGAAGGATTGGTTAGTTGACGAACTGAACCTAGTTACTTAGATATTCAAGTAATGAACTTGGACTGAAACATGAGGGCGCAAGGAGTCTTTGGACAGTGTAGTTGGCACGAGATCTTTCAACAAGATGAGCTGGTACATCTTTTTATATATAAGCAAGAGATTTTTTTGGGTCCTTTGTTCTAACCCAATACTTTCTTAAACTATGATCTTTAGTCTTCAACTTATTTTAAGAGTATTTGGGCATGAGAGGAAGAATATAATAATTGAGGTACAAGCAGTTACTGCTCAGTTTTTTTGTGCAACCACGGAAACTCCTCAGTTGACTGAGTATAATGATCATGGATCAGTTGGCTACTCTCAGCCAGTTGATGGGACAGTAGACCAGTCAACTGGTCAGCGAGTTCCGCTTTGTTGTCAGGACTTTTAGGTTTTGGGGTCATTTTACTTGTAATTGTTTATTCTTAGACTTAATAATGGACTCTGTATTGGGAAGATGTGATTCTTTTGTAAAACCAAGGGTTAGCCAACTCTTCTTCTCTTTCCTTTATGCCTATGAATATGATCATGACTATTGTGGCTGAAAGAATGGATATCCTAAAACAATCTGTTGGAGTATCAGACTGTTAGATGTGTTATTGAGTATTATGAAGGATGGATGCTCAAAATCTTTCTTAATATGGTGTCTTCTTTAATGCTATCTGATATTTGGACATTGTTGTACAAGCTGTTGGCTAGAATCTTTGTGAGTTATTGATATGCGATTAAATAACACTCTCAAGAATTATGGGAGGACAGAATCACGTAGAGAAGTCAAATATGGTGTTTGGACCCTAGTGTAGGCATAATTGAGTGATTTTGTACTGGTTTAAATTGTACATTACAAAATCTCTGTTTCTGTTGTTGGTTGGATATTTTGTTATATTATTGTTTCAATTGCCCTTAATCAGGGAAGTATTGGAATACAAACTTTCACAACCTTTATCTTCTATTCTCTAATTTGTCTCTTTAAGTGAAATGACATCATTCTGCATATTGCTTAAAGCGGTGGGATATGAGGAGGGTGTTTGTGTTACAAGTGATAGATATGCATTATATCCAACCAACATAGAAAACAACAATAGCAGAAGATGAGTCAACAATAACAAAGCAACCTTTTTTTAATTTATACAACTGAAACAGGACATCAAACACAAGTCAATGAAGGACGATTTCCACAATGCGTCAATTATTGGTAAGGAACTACAATCTGAGTTTGGATTAATGGAAGTTAGAGGGTTTTTCTTGTCTACTGCCTGTATTTTATGATGGGTGGTGAGCAATTGATGGTCCATTGACTACGGATCGAGTTAGTCACTACTGTCTGTTCATTATGATTGGCTGTGAGTGGATGCTGTTCCAACATCGGTGGATCAAGTAGTTGAGTGAGAGGGAAAGGTTACGAACTAATGTGTTAGTGCCTATTCATTATAAACAGTGATGGTTGATACAATTTATGAAGTTGGGACCGATAGGGGGGAAGAGATTTGACTTTTGTTTTCTTTTAGTCAACTTTTCTTTCCATATTGATACTTTATTACTCAGAATTTACATCCAAATGGTTAATGAAAGAATTTCAGTGTTGAATTGTAGATCACTTAAATCAAGAAAGGGCAAGGTATCATGACTTTTCAGGAACCTCCAGAGTTCCAAACTCACCCTAAATGTTAGTCAGTCTTTTACTGTGAAGCAAATTATGATGTGTTTGCTCATGGAACATAAGAAGGAATGAGTGATAAGGCTACTTTGCTTATATGTTGGGTGTCTAATTTTATCAATCAAAACTTGCATTAGCAAACATCTGCATGTATTTAGATATATAGATCAGTTTTACTCGCCTGTTATCAGTCTCTTGGAGGATAGCTTGGTCGATTGCTTCTCGCTCTTTTTAGTCTACATAGGATACATGTACCTTCTCTTTCATTTTTCTTTCAGTTTATGGTTCTTTTTTCTATTCTCTTCTCAAATTATGGCCTCCTATCTTAACATGATTCAAGAAAAATTTATCTTTGTTATATTTATTAAGATTCAGGCCTGAACGTGTTCAATTACTATGGGTGTGGAGTTGCTGGGGGGTGATATGACGACCTTGCAGGTTGACATCAAAGAAGGGAATACCAGTCTTGTTCCGGAAATGGATGGGAAAACGCCATCAGATACAGGGCTGGAACATGAGGTGCCTACAAAAACTGGTTTGGTAGATAGTATGAACGAAACAAATGGAGGGGTTAAAGAAACCGACCATGCAGCAAATGCCGACTTGCCGAAAGATGTTGTAGATGAGTGGCCTGCACCAAAGCAAATTCATTCCTTTTACATTGTCAGATTTAGGTTGTATGAGGACCCACAGCTGAAAGCAAAGATCGATCAAGCTAATAAAGAGGTCCAGAGGAAGAATGAAGCCAGATTCCAGATACTTGATGCATTAAAGGCAAAACAGGCATGTTGTAACTTACTAGTATCTTCATGATGCTACAATTCCTTGTTACTTTACAGTAAGTATGAAAGATAAATAGATGTGATGTCATTTAACTCATTTCTAGATTCTCAAATTTGTTGATGCAGTGTTTTTTGAAGCATGAGACTGCCTATGGTTAAGAGCATCCACAATAGATGGAACCGATGAATGCATATTGAGGCCCAAATTTACAATTAAAAAACAAATCTAGAATGTGTTAGATCTGTATGGGAGTAGTAGAAAATTATCCAACAATATAAAATGGCCTTTGATGGCAAAGATTGTGTGGTAAAAAATAACGTGGTAAACAAATAATGTAAAATCTAGAATATAGAAAATGGGGCTCCAAATTGAGTCTTACTATTCTACAAAATGAGTTCTACATTCTGAATGTAGACATTCTCATGCCCAAGATCCTGTGGCTGGGACGAGACCATCATGGAGCTTCAATTGGACCTTACTATTCTACAAAATGAGCTCCTACATTCTGAATCTAGAATCTAGAATCTAGAATCTAGAAATTGGGATGAACCTTACTATTGATGCTCTAACAACCAGAGAACCAATTAAGGTCGTCTTCTGATATCACCTTTTTGTCTTTGCAGGCTGAAAGGTCAAATTTGATGTCACAACTGCAGCCTGTTCTCAAGGAGAACAAAAAGTACTGGACAGTTATTGAAGAGAAGAGGAAGGAAAGGGAACCTCTTCAAGCAGCTTTAGGACAGCTCCGTACGGAAAATACTGCTGCAAGGGAGAAGAGCATGGGGTTTTGTTCTTCAGAGGAAGAGCTTGATGATCTTGTAAGCTTGGAATTTTCCTACACTACTCCTTTGTCCTTATTTTAATCGGTATAATACACTCAATGCTGTGTTTGTGAAAACAGATTCGGAGCTTGCACTATCAGATACAACATGAAAGTAACACCTTAAGTGAGGAGAAACAATTGCTCAAGGAGATTAAACAGCTTGAAGCAACCAGAGAAAAGGTTATTGCTAATGCTGCTATAAAGGCTAAGATCCAGGATTCCAAAGGTCAGCAAGACGCAATACAAGACCAAGTCAAGGTAAGATCACTGAGCCCTTTATTTTATTTTCTTCTTTTCATATTGCCTCCCTTTTTTTTACATAAGTTTTATAATTACTGTTGCAGCTACTAGGAGCTGATCTTAATGAAGTTTTTAAGGAAAAGGAAGCTATTAAGGCACAAATGACTCAACTACTTGAAAAAGTGAAGGTCGCTGAGGATGCAATAAAATCATTAGAGGACGAACTTGGATCTATCACTGAGAGAAGAAACAAGGCACTTCAAACCCTTAATGGTCTGAGAAGGGTGCATGATGAAGCGGTATTTTTTTTTTTAATATTAAATCTTAGCTTTATTATTAGGGTAGATTACAGGGAAACCCGCATAACGTACTCCTTGGTCACAGGTTAAACCCACCCCCTAATTGCTAGATTTTTCGTAGAGTTCCCCCTCGCTGTCCAGTTTTTGACTAAATATTTTAGTTTGTGTAGCAAATGACCATTTATCCCTATGTTTGAAATTTAGAATAAAACAGTTTTAAAGAGTATTAAACACTGTTTTAAAATTCTAAAATATGGAAATAATAATAAACCTATTACTTGATCCTGTCATGTCATGCGTATAGTGGTGAGGGAGGAGATCGCCCATGGCAAGAGGGTGTGGAATGGACTGTCAGGTGGAGGTGAGGTGAAGGGGGGGGGGGGGGGGGGGGGGGAGGGGAGGGTAAGAGTGGAGGCTTATGTTGTTGATGTTGCAGGTAGTGAGAGGAGAGAGGGGAGGGTTGGTGATGCCTTCGGGATGAAGGGGGTGGCCTTGGCAGGATGAGAAGCTCGGGAGGAAGGGGAGAAGTCAAAAAGCGGGTGACCACAAGCGTGGCCTGCCTTCCCTTTCCTCTTGATCCCGTCCCTCTCCTGAGTTGCTCGCCTCCCCACACTCCCGATATGACCTTGTCTGCAGCATGTATGACCCTTCCCACGATAATTGCAGTGACAACACCCCCTCTGACATTGGGTCTCAAAGCTAGTTGCATGAAATTAATGACTATGAAGCTTGACTTATTGATGGGTTGTGGATGATGACTTCTTTTTTTCATATTATTATTTCCAGAATGCATGTTTCTACCAGAACAGATTACTCTTAAATATGGCCAAGGATCTTGCTGTCAAGAAGGATGTAAAGGGATTGGAAGAGCTTTCTCACAGAGAGGTTTGAACCTGATTTATTCTTGTGAAATAAGTTCAACATCTTTCCTTATTATGTTTAGGTTGATCTTTATCTATTTTTCCTCCCATATTAGGTTGACAAATTCGTAAAACAGTATAGCAGTGACAAGACCTTTAGAGACGACTATGAGAAAAGGATATTATCATCCCTTGACAGTCGACAATTGAGCAGAGATGGCTGCATGAGGAACCCTGACGAAAAGCCAATCATTGTGGAGGCATCACCAGCTGTTAAGTTAGAGCCGGCATCACTCGAAGTGATCCCTAAAAAAGTAAAGGAGGTTGTTAAACCATATATGCCAGTAGATACTGTCTCGACGAAGAAACCCCAGGGTACTAAGAAAGCCCAAGGTGATGAGCTTACTAGATCAATTGAAGTAGACATGTCAGAGGACGCAAGGAAAACTCAAGATCTTCAGAAGCCTATAAAGGAGTCTAAAGAAATTGATCCTTCAAAACTGAAGGAGATGAGAAGAGAGGAGGAGATTGCAAAAGCTAAGCTGGCCATGGAACGGAAGAAGAAGTTGGCAGAGAAAGCTGAAGCTAAGGCAGCAGCTCGAGCACAGAAGGAAGCTGAGAAAAAACAGAAGGCAAGTATCAAGTCAACTTCCCTATTATCTCGCTTTACTAGGCGGTTGTTAATTTCATACATGGGCGTGACACTTTTAAATCCCGTTATTAATCACAGGAGAAGGAGAAGAGAGCAAAAAAGAAGGCAGGAACGGCGGAACCTACTCTGCCAGCTGAGCAGACTGAAACAGAGGGGGTGAATAGTACAGAGCCTGAAGAAGCTGAAGTGAAGCTGGAAAAAGTCCCTGAAAAGAGTAATGAGCAGAAAGAGAAAGCTAGGTACAGGAATAAGAATCGACCAAGAGTTCCAGATCAACTGCCAAAGGTCATTCTCAAGAGAAAGAAATCGCATTCTTATGGATATTGGACTGCTGCTGCTGGAACACTAGCTGTGATTCTCACGATAATTGGATTCTACGTTCTCGGGGGGAATTAAATGAACAATGATCAGGAAGTTGTAGAACAATTTTTTGCTTATCAATCATACTCCCTAAGCCCCAATGGTAGATGTAGTCAGTTCATTGGCATTCTGATCTCTTGGAGTGGTGAGGTTTAGGGTTGTGCTATTTTCTCAAACTTACCTTTGTTTAAGCGAAACATTGTCAGACTTTGTTTACATAATTTTATGGTGACAATAATCAGGTTATTTACATGGTTAATTTTTTCGAGCAGAAGATTATTGACATTTATTAAAATAATTTTTACTGTGGCAATAATAAGGTTATTTCATTGTCAAGTGTTTAACTTTCAAGTGAAGCTGTGATATATTTTATATTTAGATGAAGGCCCAATTGTTTTTCCTTGTGGCTTTCTAATCTATTTATGCTATTTTTGAAAAATATGCTTTCACTTCTTTCATGTGCTGGATATGTTACATTTTGCTGTATCATTAGTTGATGTCAAGAAACTGTGATATCTTACAAAGTTTACGCACAGTTTACGCAGGCGAGAGAACGGGGACTAGCTATGTCTGTGTTGCACGGACACGTATGAGATGATACAGACACTGCAACACAAGCATGATGCTGAGTTTGGTTTGTCCTAGTGGGAGTGTGTCGTCATGACCGACATGACGGGACAGATCGCCTGTTTTTGGAGTTTGAACGGGTTGTTGTCCCATAGATGAAGATGAAATCAAACCAAGGCGGCTGGCGGTTTGCACTCCTATGGAGAACCTTCGGAAACCACTAAAGGGAGCATGCTTTGTGGACTATCCTATGCTGTGCTGCAAAGCTATCCAAATGATGCACTTTAGGCCTCGTTTGGTTCGCGGAAAGGAAAGGAAATCAATTATTTGTTCTTTATTTTCCTTTGGACAATTACAATTTTCCATAAAAAATTTGGAATCCGATATTTTAGCAACAAATCTAATAAAGATAATCATAGTGCTTGGTATATTGATTTTTTTTTTTTGAAAGGCTTAGACAAGAAGGATTACAAAAGCAGAAGCGTTAACAGGCGGAAGCTGGTAAGTCGCACATTGGGCACATAAGTCGCTAATCGTTGATCGGTGCAAGCACCTTGGATTGGGGGATGAAACACTGGATGAGTGAGAAGAGCAGTTGGGAAAGAGGGTCTCTCTAAGAAAGAGCACAATGATCTATGAATCAAAAAAGAGCAAGACTTGAGTTCAAAACTAGGTGGATTTCCTGTTGTTAACAGCTAAAACACCGTATACCGATTCTTCCTCATGTCCGTAGGTGGTATCTAAACTATTGATTAACGTGCGAAAAGAGCTTGTATTCTTGCTACCTCTCTAAGACCCTTCTCTCAAAGTCGCTCCTTCAACTCCTGGCCTGGCAAGATCCGATATGTCACTTCCTTGTCCTCTTCCTTCTACTATGGATGCCCCCTGCTCTTCGAATTCTATTGATCAAACTGTTTCCCCGAGGGCAATCCCTCTCTCATGCTCCTATTAGATAGCCTTTCCACTAACCAGAGGGACAGCGCCGAAAGAAAAGAGATGACCCAAGTGAGACAGACTATACCATGAAGGGAATCCAAGCAATAAGCTGTCACGTTCCGCTCCCGTATGAGCGATCGTCCTCGCTAAGGCGTGATGTCGCGTGAGCCTAAATTGCACTCACGCAAGACAGGTCCATAACGGTCGATCACAGGCTAAGCGACGGGGGTCGCCGCACAGTCCCAAGCAGAAACATTGAATAATCAGCAGCAAAAATTTAAAGCAAAACACAAGTCATGCAAAATACTCTTTTATTGATATTGAACAAAGATTACAATGTGGACACGAGACCAAATTACATGTCTCTCGAGCTCAATTTTCTCTCATATTACAAGTCACTCTGCTCTCTCTCATTTTTCAATACAAGCTTCAAGCGACGAGTGGCAGATTCTGCGGAATGGCGATGTCCATACATTATGTCCCATATAAGTTATGGCTCTATGCGGCCACACACCTCAAAACGCCAAGGAACTCCGTGCCTCGAAGCATCCAAGCGAGCTCCGCACCATCGGGCTTCTACCTGTGCCTGCACATGAAAACTGTGTGAGTGTCAGTACTCAACTGTACTGGTGGAGTGAGCTCCTCGTCCACCCATACAAAATTGACACGTTCATTTACTTTGTGCGGCTTAATCCCTTTTTGATTGTCTTTCTAGTCTTGCCTTATGATCAATTTTAGGATAAAGACGCCTTGTCCTATACTTGGCAACGCAACGACAGGGTCGTGCTATACTCTATTCGTGACTTCAATCCATATTCGAGGCAATACATAGAAATTTATGCAAACTCGGCCGTGCCAAGACTTTCACTTGTTTTATGTGCCTCTAGACCATTCTCGTGCAATGACATCAAGGGGACGACTTGTGCTAGTCGTGCCAATAGACTTGATCGCATCTTAAGATCGAGGTCGTGCCTCCCAAGGATCAACCAGACTTAACCAACTTGCCTTACGGCCCTTCCTGACTTAACTCGAGACGACTCGATGACGATGCCACATTCATGTCGAAGCATGTGTCCTTGCTATAGCCAACTCTTAGGCTCCAGAATGGTGTTGCAACCGTGTATACCCCATGTCACGCCTCGGTTCCCAGGATGACTCGAGGCATGTGATACTTCTCCCCAGGCTACGCAACTGTACAATAAATACCATATTGTACCCTGCGATTGTCGTCCGTAAGGTCCCAGATAGGCATAGATATAAGGCATAATCACAGAAATTCCACAATTGATATTGCATTCATTTGTCCATAAAGTTACAACTTGATCAAGATTCATCAAAACACAAATTATACATATTCGATTCATTGTTCTTCAAAACACATAATTTACATAACTGAGAATGTTCTCAAAATAAAAACTACAATCCATCAGTTCCTCGTCATTCATAGAGTTGGTTCTCGGTGTACTCCAGATCTCTATCCTAATTTTCAACAATCCCTAGTGAACAAAACTAGGTCGTCAATACAACGAGCAAGCCCTCAGTCAAAGGAGAGAGTTAAGAACGTGGAATGATATGACAAGTGAATATAAAATAGAGTAAACTTGAACAATTAAACTTATACCGTGTGCTATCAGTCAAGAAGAAAATAGTCTTCAAAAATAATGTCACAAAGGACACAACAAGATCTTCTATTCCTAAATGCAGTTTAGAGAAACTTTCTGGATCACACACACACGCCTAGCATCTCAACAATAACTCCATTTGCCCGGGATCAGGCTCGTACAAAACGGGTTGGTGCTTAGATTCTCCAGCCGTCTGTACTATCATATATTGATGTGATTACAAGCAAAATAACATCATGAGTGGTTTTCGAATCATCTGGGTCGAATCATCGCATCATGTGCTATAACAAGAAGTTCGTATGACTTGAACTTTTCCAAGAATATCGAACCCATTCATTAGAGAGCTGAGCTGAAACTCAGGGTCTGGATGTCCAATTGCGATCAAGAAAGTGAGCTAAGCCTCACCCTGGATATTCGCACGGCCGCACGAACACCGTATCAGGGACTGATCAGTACAAAAAATAAAAATTATATTGCAAAGAAGTCAGCCGAGTGTGATCCAACGGTTTCTCTTCCAAACCCCATGCAACCTATTCTAGACATTCAGACTTCAGAGAAACTATCTCCCAAACGGGAGTCCTAGAAGTCAAGTCGCATTTAAGTAATAGTTTCGTCTTTTTCGAAACTAAAGTAGTCCAAGAAGTGTTGGAACCAAGACAAAAATCCAAGGTATCTAATTGGACAATGATTTCCAAGAATCCCTCCGATATTATAGGTCGGAGATGGATGGTTCCAATGGTCTAGAACTTGAGTCAATAGTTTCTAAAGAGTTCGAAAACTCAAAAAAAGACTATCTCCAAAAATTCCCAAAATTTTTGGCAGTCTCCTTTGTATTTACTGACCCGAAAACATTTTCAGAACAAATAAACACAAAGAATAATATATGGGCACGCCGACCCCTTCGGTGGAGCAACCCTCAACACCGGCAACACGCAATATATATAACCGGGTACGTCGACCCCTTCGGTGGAACAACTCAACACCGGACCACGCATTTAAACAAAGCTATGCAAAAATAAAAGCTTTCTTACCTTAGTAAGCAAGCAAGCGTGCAATTATTCTTGGTTTTGCATATACTTTATCTAAACACTAAACAAGTCAAAGACGATATGGGTTATTAGTAATAAAACGAGGCTAAGAAACTTATTATTTATTATGCACCACATTTAGCTTATTAAGGATATAAGAAAAGCAATTTGAAACTTAAAAAGTTAACACGCAACTATCCTAGTAAACCGATATTCGAAATTATCAACTTTGACCATGTTTTCATGACAAAAGAACATTTTAAGCATAAATAAAAATCCGTACAGATTTGCATATTATGCTAAAAATAGTTGACAAAGACTCCTATCACATAGTAAATTGGCTCATGCATCATTGTACCGAATCTTAACTTCTTGAATGAGCAAAAGGAGGTTTCTAAGCATAATCATAAAATGAATAAGTTATCTAAGTTCAATCTTAACAGGCCCAACGCCAATACATACTTAAAACTAGTTTTTAGGGCACAAAATAGTCATTTTGACTTGAGAATTTATAGTTGAAGCTACCTTAATGAACCGGTATAAATGAATACATATTTAACTATGAGATCACAATAATTATGTCAAATATGTATAATTTTCAAATCTGGACAGAATTAAAATAATATAAATAATAATGAATAAAACTCATAAAGTCTCATTTTGGAGTTATTTTGAAGTACTTTCATGAAACAACAATATTGGGCTATTTATTTCTTGAAATTAGCATATATATATATATATATATATATATATATATATATATATATATATATATATATATATATATATAAACCTTGTATGGAAAAATTAACATTCACAATTTGTCCTATGTAGAAATGTCCAACATTTGTCCAAATTCATACTAATTGTGTATACACATTCATGAACACATGCTACCAAGTTATTCCTAAAAATCAACCATCACCCATATCATAACAATTGGATTAAAAACATAATTTCAATATATATATATATATATATATATATATATATATATATATATATATATATATATATATATATATATATATATATATATATATATATATATAATTATCATGCAAAACAGAAATTATTGATAATTAACATGAGGAGATTCAAAAGGAGGAAAGAGAGAGCTTGCCTTGAGTTCTTTGGATGATTCCTAAGAGAATCCCCTCATAAGATTTGGTCAGAACCTAATACACACAAATTTGGGATTGGGGTTAAATCTCAAAACCTAGAAATAATTTTCAAATGAATTGAAGAGGAAAGAGGGAAAGGAAATGGGAGAGTGAAGAGGGAGAGGAAGGAGTGTTGAGAGGGGGGGTCGACCGGCCGACGGCCGACGACTGGCGGCGCCGGCGCCGACGCGGCCCGCGGCAGCAGCAACAGCACAGCGCTAGCAGCAGCGGCAGCCGTAGCAAATACAGCAGTTAAATGCAGCAGCAGCAGCATTAGTAAAAGGAAGGGAGAGGAGAAGAAGAAGAAGAATGGAAGAATGGAAGGAGAAGGAGAAAGGAGAATAGAGAGAAGTACCTGGTAGAGAGAGAAATAAAAATTGAATTTCTCACTCTCTCTTCTCTTGGTATATAAAAGATATTAATAATTTGGATATGCCTAAAATACCCTTTAGGATTTGTCATGAGTCATGAATGCCATTTGGCACTCTTTCATGCATGCATGCCACATAAACTTTTATGTAAAAATACAAAAATAGAATTTACATGAGGGGCATTTTGAAAAGAAAACTTGATTTATTTATTTACACTATATTTTTTTTTGAGAAATGATATAGGAAGATAATTTTGAAAGGCTGAAAATAATTAAAATACATAAAATAAAAATAAAAATTAAGGTTATGACACCCCAGCCCGTGCCGATTCAATCTAGCGCTTGCGATAATTATACCTTGTTAATCAAACTCGTAACTTGCTAGTACTCGACGCAATCCAAAGACATACACGTGGATAGCCGCTCTTTTACCGACACATCTATATGAGCGGTCACTAGCAATGTCAAGCTATACTGGATCTTTGTATACGGTGACCATTCGCGTGCGAGGTACGAGCTCCCACTGAATGACCCGCAGCCTATATTGTAACGGTCTACTTCAATCGAGTTGAACCGTCGATGAAGGCCGTACAATATCTGCCATTTCTCCTAGGCCGACATGAACCCGGCGTCCCGGGATCGTTCGAGGAATTCACCTTGCGCACAAGTTGTCCAATGACCATGCAAGACTCAACTCGATCTACCAAGTCCTTCCTTAATCATGACCATGTTTTCCAACTTTCTTTCGAGACTCCTAACTAGCGGGACCGATCTCGGCGACAACCAGTCGCGTGGACTTCCTTATCGAGACTCCCAAGTAGCGGGACCGATCTCGGCAACAACCAGTCGCGTGGACTTCCTTATCGAGACTCCCAAGTTGCGAGACCGATATCGTGAACTTTCTTATCGAGACTCCCAAGTAGCGGGACCGATCTCGTATACTTCCTTATCGAGATGCCCAAGTAGCGGGACCGATCTCGTGTACTTCCTTATTGAGACTCCCAAGTAGCGGGACCGATCTCGTGAACTTCCTTATCGAGACTCCCAAGTAGCGGGATCGATCTCGTGTACCTCCTTATTGAGACTCCCAAGTAGCAGGACCGATCTCGTGAACTTCCTTATCGAGACTCCCAAGTAGTGGGACCAATCTCGGCGACAACTAGTCACGTGGACTTCTATCCTTTGAAATCTAGAAAACGACTACTAAGTAGTCTTCTATCTTTAACTTGAACATAACATGTTCCTTTGTCTGTGGCAAGCTTTTCCCTAAATCAATCGTGGCTCGTGCCTTAGACTAACTTGTTCTCTAGGCGACACTATCGCTCAAGTCACATACTTTATATGACGAGCCTTGTTCTTGTGGGACCATGTGACGACAATCGCAGACAACATGGGACAGTGCTTGCTATGACTTCGATAACCCAGCCAAACTCTTGTCTAACTTATTCATTAAACGACTTGACTAGCAAAGGCTATACCAAGCCTTGCATCGAGGAAACGTGTTATGCACGCGGTCGACTTGAACAACCAAGCTCTTTGGGTGCCTAGACTTAAGCCACAAGCCCTGCTCTGTAACGTGTACTGTAACTTAACCCCTGGGACGAGCAAGGCAATGCCAAGCCCTGGACGATGGGACCGTGCATGCTTTAACAAGCATTCATGCGGGCGACGCCTATGACTTAGGCTATGTTCTTAACTTCGTGGCAACTTAAACCATCTTTCCTTCTTCTAAGCCATGGAACGAAGGATCGAGTGTCATTTTAAAAGCACGCTGAGCAAACTTCTAAGCAGACCGTGGGACCTTTTTCCATGTTCTAACACATTTCGACCCGTCAGGATTATTTCTTAGCTATGTGGATACGTCTCTTTTATTATCAAGCCTAACTTGTGTAAGTTGAAAATATGCAATTTATTATGTGAAGGCTAAGATAAGGCAAGTTCACTAAAACTATCCCACCTGAGCGAGGAGTCGTCTCGACCGAGCGGGTCTTCGAGCAGTCGTTGCGTGGCTAAGTTCAAACATCGTCGGCATTTTGATTCCTCCGATTGACTGAGCGGGACGGGGCTCTACATCATACACCACTCAGAAAAAGTTTCGTCCTCAAAACTAACTGAGTACTTACTCACCGACTTATCACTTTGATTCAAAGACTCTCGTACACACTTCGCTTTTGCATTTCTTCAATGCGAGCTACGCTCGTACTACTATCAATCTTTTCTTTAAAATACGATTTCAAAATCCTCGACACTTTTTCATTCCTTAAGTCTCACTTGAATTCAACATATCACTTGGTTTGATCGTACACATATCCCATGCGTCCCCAAAATACATGTATTTCAACCAAACCGCGTGATAGAGAATTCGTCATTCTCATTCGAGTCGTATCGTGCACATATTTAGGCGTCCCTGAAATATATGTATGTCAACCGAGTCTCATGAGTGGGTATTTTATACTCTAGAATCATTATATCCATCCATACCAACCCTCAAGATCAATCATTCCAATGCTAACTCTTGAAATAGGGACGTCTCGCCTAACCGCTAGGCCATTTTTCAAGGCTAAAGTCAATATCAGGATTGGAATCAAAGTTCTCCAACAATAATGCCAACACAGACCCCAATCCTAGGGTCAAACCAAAGTCGATAATACATGATTTTCTATCCAAGCTCGCATCACTCCAATTTCTGAACTTCGAGCACAGATCTCATATTTACAACCAGACTTTCGTCGCACGGGATCTGAGTCATTCAACAAAGTCATCCTACACTGAGTCATGTTCAACCATTTTCTCGAAATATTAATATTGTTCATCCAACAAGCAACTTGCATAGTCTATCTTTTCGAACAAATTCGACAATATCCACCTATCCATTCCTTCCAATTCAAGCACGCTATAACACGATCTGTCGCTAGACCAAAATTTTTATTTCATATTCCTTAAGTCATTTATCCCAATTCACGTAATAGATCACAATGTCATCTGACTAACAATATGTCATGCCCCAATCTCACGCGAGTCTGATTATCCACGGTCGGCATGAAATCACCATACAACGCTCCCGCGGAATAATCATTCTCATCGGAGCATAACTCTTTTTTTTAGTCTAGACTAATTCATTCTCGATACGCAGATTGGATGTCCTTAATCTTCAAGTTTACTTAATCATCAGACATCAATCACAAGTTCGATCAATTCTCAAATCCACCTTCGCCTCAAACCACAAGTCGAAGCAATCCAAATCGCCACATCTTGATTTTTCGAGTTCGATCGTTCCCGCGACATAAATTACCATGTCCGTGCTCACACGGAACGATCGTCCCCAAATTTGACGTGACGCATGGGCAAGGCTAGAGTTGCGCTCGCGCAAGACAAGAACGTCGACATTATGGTTATTGACGTAACCATCAAGACACGATCATTTTCATCCAACATTCATTTTATCAAAATCTCAAGCATAGCATCCATCGGAACGATAATATTTTGCAAGATTGTCATTCCTTGAATCAGAGTATCCCCGAGTTATTGCATATCAATCTTTGATACGCCTCAATACCATCGATGATATACGTAACCTGACGATCTTCATTTCACTACTAAAATACCCAACTTTACCGACGGACGTTTAGCGACGAACGGATTCCGTCGCTAATAGCGACCAATTTCCGACATCTTAGCGACGGATTAGCGACAGACAACACAACATAATTTTTTTCAATTTTAAATGTAAAAATTTGTCGGGTTTCCGTCGCTACGTCGACGAATATTAGCGACGGATTATTTTTCGTTGCTTATCCGTCGCAAATGTTGGCGGCAAAATCTTTACAATATTGGCGGGAACTTTGGCGACTACCTAGCGACGGATATAGCCGTCGGAAAATACCTTTTAATTGGCGACGGTCTAGCGACGACTTTTTTCTGTCGCTATTCCGTCGCTAGATTCTGTGACCTAACTTAAATTGAACCGACGGGGGGGAATTATTCATTCCCCCCAAAACTCTCTCTCTCTCGCGCGCGGCTCTCTCTCTCTATACCAGGTCTCTCTCTCTCTCTCTCTCTCTCTCTAATTTTCTCTAATTTTGTGTTTTGGGAGTGGGGAGGGGGGGGGGGTCGGCTTCGCGGGGGGGTGGAGAGGGCGGGGGGGGGGGGTGGTGAATGGGGTCAGGGGGTCGGGGGTGTGGGGAATGGGGGCAGGGGGTGGGGGGGGGTGGTGGGGAATGAGGGTCGGGGGGTCGGGGGGGTGGGGAATGGGGGCAGGGGGGTCGGGGGGTGGGGGGGTGGAGAGGGCAGGGGGGTCGGGGGGGGGTGTTGAATGGGGGCAGGGGGTGGGGGGGGGGGGGTGGTGGGGAATGAGGGTCGGGGGGTCGGGGGGGTGGGGAATGGGGGCAGGGGGGTCGGGGGGTGGGGGGTGGAGAGGGCAGGGGGGGGTGTTGAATGGGGGCAGGGGGTCGGGGTGGTGTGGGGAATGGGGGCAGGGGGTGGGGGGGGTGGTGGGGAATGAGGGTCGGGGGGTCGGGGGGGTGGGGAATGGGGGCAGGGGGGTCGGGGGGTGGGGGGTGGAGAGGGCAGGGGGGTCGGGGGGGGGGGGGTGTTGAATGGGGGCAGGGGGGTCGGGGGGTGGGGGGTGGAGAGGGCAGGGGCGTCGGGGGGGGGAGGGGGGTGTTGAATTTCCTTTGACACACTGTCCTAGGTATCTACACATACACACACACTGTCACACAAACACACAAAATCTGAATATATGTAATGTAGGAATACACGTTGGTAATGTAGAATATTGACATGTATGTATAATGTATCTAATTGATTTTTAACCCATGTCTATACATATATATGTGTAGGCAAGCATGAGATTATGAAATATAGGCCATGTATATATATGCTAGTATATAGGAATGCATGTAGGTAGGCAATGATATAAAATATAATGTAGTGTACAATGCATGTGATAGTGTAAGTTAATGAGTGGTATATATATGCAAGTTATAAATACAATGTTGGATAATATGAGAATGTAATGTCAACATGTATATATATGTAATATGTGTTCTCTATGGCTTGTGATGGTGTGTGTGATTGCTAGACTAGGCTTGGTTAGGCCTACTGAGACTTATTAGACCTACTGCTACTTTGTATTGCTTTCACAATGTCACGTACCCTGCACTAAACATCCGATACTTCGATCCGATACCGCCGATACTACCGATATCGCCGATACCAATACTACCGATATCGCCGATACTACCGATACCGCCGATACTACCGATATCGCGCGCCGATACTACCGATACTACCGATATCGCCGATACTACCGATACCGCCGATACTACCGATTCCGATACCGATACTTTGAACCTTGATTTAAATACATGTTAGTATAGTGTCTTCACATATATGTTAAGAGTATATACATGATTAGCAAGGTAACTAGATACAAGTTATGATACAATGTAAATGCAAGTATACATGTTAGCTAGATAGCTTAGACTTATATTGCAATCTCCTATTCACACGAGTATTGATATCGCCGATACCAATACTCGTAGGAATAGTCCGAGAGATACTACCGATACTTCGATCCGATACCGCCGATACTACCGATATCGCCGATACCAATACTACCGATATCGCCGATACTACCGATACCGCCGATACTACCGATATCGCGCGCCGATACTACCGATACTACCGATATCGCCGATACTACCGATACCGCCGATACTACCGATTCCGATACCGATACTTTGAACCTTGATTTAAATACATGTTAGTATAGTGTCTTCACATATATGTTAAGAGTATATACATGATTAGCAAGGTAACTAGATACAAGTTATGATACAATGTAAATGCAAGTATACATGTTAGCTAGATAGCTTAGACTTATATTGCAATCTCCTATTCATACGAGTATTGATATCGCCGATACCAATACTCGTAGGAATAGTCCGATACCGATATACATTGTAGAGCTCTGTTTTGCTATTCTGGACATGTTGTGACCTGTGCTGTTCTAAATAGGAGCCAGACACACTCCTGAGACGGGGGAGTATGTATAGTGATGTGGATTCTTACTAACTTATCATGTGAACCCATTTATGGGCCCTTCATTGAACCTTCTCATGTGCAACTTTCAGTCCATTCACAGTTCCCTATATTGTACTCTACATCACCTAGTTCACTTATATCTAACATCCTAACCCTAATCCAAATTTATGAGTATCGGTATCGGGCTATTCTTATGTTTAGTTTGTCTTACGATACAGATTTTCACATCCAAATTGAGGATGAGTCGTTATTTTGTTGATCGTACATGGATGTACAAACGGCAACACGAGAGTAGAATTGGTGTGAGTGACGATTTTCAGGCAGGCGTGGAAGTATTTCTTAATTATGCAATGAGCAAAGCTCAGTACATGGACGGTAACAAAATTAAGTGTCCATGTGTTAAATGTCACAATAGACGTTACGAAGAAGTGGTGACTGTGAGAGATCATTTGACCCGTAAGGGTTTCGTACGTAATTACGGCCTGTGGTCATCGCAAGGTGAACTATATTCGGAAAGACAGGCTGCGGAAGCTGCTACTTATGCTTTTGATGATAATGCTGCAACGGATGTCATCGAAGACCACGGATGCTCTGTTGATTATGGAGATCTGCAGAACCTTGCACGAGATATGGTGTATGATGCGGCAGGGCCTAATTTTGATCCGGAGGATCCTAATCCCGAGGCGAAGGAGTTCTATGACATGTTTCAGGACGCAGATACTTCTCTATATCCTGGTTGTGAGACTCATTCCGTACTGTCAGTGACGATGCGGTTGTTGAATATAAAGTCTGATTTTAACTTGCCACAAGCTTGCTATAATCGGATCACAGAAGTAATCAAGGAGGTGTTACCGAAGGAATCAAAAGAGCTACCAAGAAACTTCTACAAGTCAAAGATGATGGTCCGACAACTGGGACTGGGGTACGAGAAGATAGATTGTTGTCGCAACGGATGCATGTTGTACTACAAAGAGAATTGTGTATCAGAAAGTTGCAGCTTCTGTAATGCGGATCGTTACAAGCCAGTACAGGAAAAAGGAAAGTCGACTAGAAAACGACGTCCTTACAAGTATATGCATTACTTGTCGATCACGAAGCGCTTGCAGAGGATGTATATGTCTCTAAATACAGCAGAACACATGACGTGGCACAGCGAAGAACGCATAAAGGACGAAGGAGAATTGTCACATCCTTCGGATGGAGAGGCGTGGAAACATTTTGATTTGTGTCATCCAGATTTTGCTGCAGAGCCTAGAAATGTACGCCTGGCGCTATGTGCTGATGGCTTCGCCCCTTTCGGACAGTCGGGATCTCAGTACTCATGCTGGCCGGTCATTCTTACCCCTTATAATCTGCCACCATGGATGTGTATGAAGACTCCTTATATGTTTCTGACAGCTATCATACCCGGTCCTAAAAATCCGACGAATAACATCGATATATATTTACAGCCGTTGGTGGATGAGCTGAAACAGCTGTGGGAGATCGGCGTCACGACCTATGATATTTCCAGGAAACAGAACTTTCAGATGAGAGCTTCACTCATGTGGACAATCAATGATTTTCCAGCATACGGTATGCTGTCGGGATGGAGTACGCACGGCAACATGTCTTGTCCGATATGCATGGAAAATAGTAAGGCGTTCCGCCTTAGGCATGGAGGAAAAACATCTTTCTTTGACTGTCACCGTCAATTTCTGCCCGCGGCCCATCCTTGGAGAAAGAATAAGGACGCGTTCAGATATGAAAAACAAGAATTTTCTCAACCTCCTGCCAGATTTTCGGGATACGATATTTGGGAAGCTGTAAAGGAATTGCCCACCGCAATGGAAGATCCATCGAACCATCGTGTCGAGGGGTTCGGACAAAGCCATAACTGGACCAAACGGAGTATCTTCTGGGACTTGCCTTATTGGAAAGATAATCTTATAAGGCATAATCTTGATGTCATGCATATCGAAAAGAACGTGTTCGATAATGTCTTCAATACCGTAATGGATATTAAAGGAAAGACGAAGGACAATCCAAAAGCAAGACAAGATATAGCCGAGATATGCAAGCGTCCTCATCTGAACTTGATACAAAGGGGTGCTGGTGGACAATTAAGTAAGCCTATAGTGCCATACACATTGAGCAAGGAAGATAGATTAATAATCTGCAAGTGGATATCTAATTTAAGATTTCCCGACGGCTATGTTTCGAATTTGTCTAGATGCGTTGATCTCAATGAACGCAAGCTAACGGGAATGAAGAGTCACGACTGCCACGTGTTTATGGAAAGATTACTGCCCATTGCTTTGAGAGAGTTGTTGCCTTCTGCTGTATGGGTTCCGTTGGCCGAGCTGTCTACATTCTTCAGGGATATCTGTTCAACTAAGCTGACGGTGCAACATATGGTACAACTTGAGGAGAAGATTGTCTTAACAATCTGCAAGTTAGAGAAAATATTTCCACCGGGCTTTTTCGACAGCATGGAGCATCTACCGATTCATCTAGCATACGAAGCCCGTGTCGGTGCATCTGTTCATTATCGATGGATGTACCCCTTTGAAAGGTAAATAAAAACCGATATAATTTAAGTGAAATTTAAGTGGATTTTATAATTCATTGTTAATTCTCAAGATAATTTGTCTCTTTAGGTACCTACACCATCTAAAGAAGAAAGTTGGCAACAAGGCTCATATAGAGGCTTCGATATGCGAATCATATCTTATCGAGGAGGTGTCAAATTTCTGCTCCATTTATTTCGATACTCATGTCGAGACAAATCGAAATAGACCTCAAAGGAATGAAGAAGACGTTGAGGATGGAGGTATATTCAATTTAAGGGGCAAGCCTATTGGGGCTAGTAAGAAACGGTGGTTGACCGACGATGAGTATGATACCGCTCACCGATATGTCGTGTTAAATTGTGACATACAAGAAGTGAGAGATTTGGAGAAGTAAGTGACTACGCCTCGTTATAATCTCTAATTTGGTGAATTAAGTGACTACACTTATTTTTATTCTCTCTAACAGTGTATTTAGAGGTGAAGTCAAAATGAGGACACCATATATTACAGATGAGGGACTTCAAAGAGAGGTTGATTGTACCTTTCCGTCCTGGTTTCGTAAATACGTAAGTAACTGAGATAATATGTTATGCGGCTACCATTAAAATATATGCAGCTAAAATATTTAAATTATCAATACATGTTTACAGGTTTTATTGCCTGAAACAACACTCATAAATGAGAGCATTCGTTATTTGGCATTGGGACCGAAGAAGCATGCAAAGACTTTGTCAGGCTATGTCGTTAATGGCTTCAAGTTTAAGTCAACTCAGCATGCTATAAATGCCGAATTTCTCAATGACGGCTTCGATACCAAGAATTCTGGTGTTTGCATAAGAGGCACCATCTATGACGACGAGCCGGACTTTGACTATTATGGAGTGCTTCGGGAGATTGTAGATTTACAATATAGTGGCCCATATGATATGCATATTGTGATGTTCAAATGTGAGTGGTTCGATACGAGACCAAATATCGGTTGGAGAATCGATAAACAATTTGGATTCGTCGATATAAATCATCGCAGGAGGTATAGAGGGTCCGACACGTTTGCGATAGCAAGTCAGGCTGTTCAAGTCTACTATACAAGCTACCCAAGGCGTCGTAGAGATCGATTTGACTGGTGGGCAGTATGCAAGATTAAATCTAGAAATACATTTAACGTTGGAGACCCAGCATACCAAGAGGACCAGATCGAGAAGCCCCAATACATGGGACAACAGTCGGATACCATGGACGTGGAAGATGTCGATATACCTCATGCTGAGGAAAATAGAGGGGAGGAAGAGGTTGATATACAAGACTTAGCTGTCAACCAGGGGAGAAAGATGCGTCTTGTCCCAAGTATTGAGCCTGAAGAAGAAGAAGAAGAAGAAGAAGAAGAAGAAGAAGAAGAAGAAGAAGAAGAGGATGAGGATGAGGATGAGGATGAGGATGATGATACAGATGAAGTCGACGATGAGGATGATGATATAGATGAAGTCGACGATGAGAATGAGGATGAGAACGATGACGATGACGATGAGGACGAGGACGATAACGATGATTAGATTAAATATCGGTATATATTAGAAGCACTTACAACTAACTTAGTGAATTCAGTTTAGACGGACACATTCTTATTTCAGTTTATGTTTTTGTCGTTCGATCATCTACTTATTGTATGATTTTCTTTTTACAGATGGCACTCTTAGTTCTCATTGTCTTGACGGCACTCGCCGCCCTGCTGCTGGTATATATATTTTAGTTCAGTTTTATATTCATTTATACTTCTATATTGTTAATTATATTTATGTGTTCTATTTACAGGTCATGGTCACTACCACTCGTGCTGCTGGTAGCCGTGGCGGTACTGGTGGTGGCGGTACTGGCCGTGGTGGGCGTGGTGGTAGCGGTGGCCGTGGACGTGATGGTAGCGGCCGTGGACGTGATGGTAGCGGTCGTGGTGGTAGCGGTCGTGGTCGCCTTCCACATACCCCGGATATAGAGTCCTCCGATCCCGACCTGGAGAGCCCGGCCACAGACTCTTCCCGCCGTCGATCTATCTCTGCGACCCATCCTTCATCTTCATCGAGGCCTGAGACTCCATCCGCTAGCGGATCCGTTCCGCCCCCGGATGCACCAGCGGGTACACCATCAGTTACTGCAGGGTGGGCTCCGGAGTACCCCCGGATTCAGCTTCATCCTGCTACCGGTGAGTACATCCGCGGACCCGCGGATCCTCCGACGCCTCCAGAGAGGCCGATAGGCGAGAACCGACGAGAGCTATGGCCCGCGGGTGATACGCAAGTAAATTTAAGTTAATTTATTAAATTTGTTTCATTTATTCAAGTTAATAATCCAGTCTTTGCTTCTTTGTAGGTTTTTCCCGTATGATGCTGCCCGGATACTCGGGCAAATTATCCGGGAAAACTACCATGGCCCCTACCTCAATTTTTCTGAGGTGCCTCAGAACATGCAGTACGTCTGGCTCGAGGAGATGAAGGTATATATATCTTTTGGTTAATTATTAATTATTCTTTAATCCACTAATTTTTTAATTACGTGATAATTTAATTTGTATGTCAGACGACGTTCTGGTGGCCCCCCCATCGCGATGAGTTGATTCGCAAGGCCTACAAAGCCGCCGCCGAAAAGAAGATACGGGATGCGGTGTACGACGTTCGTACGGCGCATTCGAGGAAGAAGTGGCTCCGGGAGGAGTACTACGAGCAGATGTTGGATAAGATGAATACTGCTCAGTACAGGAAGAAATCAGAGAAAGCGAAGGCGAGCAGACAGGCCGCTGGTCTGCATACGGGAGGTTCAAAGCCCCACGCAGCGACGCGTGCAGATTTGGTGAGATACCGCAAATTCATTTCACTATTAAATTCGGTACTATTAATATACGTAGTTAATTAAATTCGACGTATATTTCGTATGCAGGCAAAACGGGCGGTAAAGGAGGGGAGAGAGCCGGAGTCGGTCACCGCCTACGATGTATTCCTGCATACACACAAGAGGCGGGCAGACGGGAGCTTCGTCGACGCGAGGGCCAGGGCGACTGATGTAAGTAATTACGTTTATGAGATTTATATTAGAAATATAATTATTGTTAACTTAATTAGGTGAACGTAGGATTCAAATTATAACTTAGGGAAACATAGGATTTAGATTATAACTTAGGAAAACTTATAGTATAAACACATTCATTGGATAGGCTGCATATCGTGAGGCCCTTAGTCAGATTGAGCCCCCTGCCGAGGTTGTCGGCGAAACGACGCCCACCCAGACGCCCTCTTCTATGGCCGCTCGCTACGACGACGTGTTCGTAGAGTCTGTCGGCAGCTTTAATAAAGGGCGCGTCTACGGCGTAGGTTCCCTGGCGGCGTCGTTGCAGGGCGCGACTCCGAGATATCCACCGCCCCCGCCTCCTCCCGCGCCCCCGTCGGACGATATGAGGACGCAGCTTGCGACTCTCACCTCCGATATGTCGGAAATGCGGAGTCTTATGTCGGATGTGCTGGAGCGCCTTCCGCGTCCTTCTTCTGCTCCCGGTCCAGATCCGTCTGCTCCCGGTCCGTCTACTGCGGTTGCCGGTCCTTCCGACCCTGGACGTTATTCATTTGACCGTTCTGCCGAGGTCCGCCTGGTACCGGATACTGCGCTCATTGGGCTCATGGACATGATGTCGCCAGAGCAGCTCCGCAACCTTCTAGAGCATGTGTTGTCCCAGGTGCCGGCGTACATGGTGGAAGAGTACATCCGCAGAGCCGAGGCGGCGTCGAGACGACCACGCGATCCATCTCCGGGAAAATGATATTTGTACTGTTTTTTGATATTATGAATTTAGATATTTGTTATTGGATATTTGATATTGGATATCATGAATTTGGATATTTGTTGATCATGTAATGTTTGGATGGATATTTGGATATTTGTTGATCGTAAATGGATGTTTGGATATTGGATATTATGAATGTGTAATATTTACGAAAAGGAAATAGAATGTTTCTGTAATTTTTTTTAATTGATGTTACATTTAGCGACGGACTAGCGACTAACTAGCGACGGATTATATAAATATTTGCAGTTACCGACGGAAGGGCGACGGAATATCCGTCGCTAACTGGGTGATATAAAATATTTTACAGGTACCGACGGAAGAGCGACGGAATATCCGTCGCTAACTGGGTGATATAAAATATTTTGCAGTTACCGACGGAAGAGCGACTACCTAGCGACGGCGAATCCGTCGACATGGTTCTGGAAATATGGTAGGTTTCCAGAGACTTAGCGACGGATAGGTGGTCGCTAATCCGTCGCTAATCTGTCGAGGATGACGACGGACTAGCGACGGATGAGCGACCAATTATCCGTCGACATGGTTCTGGAAATATGGAAGCTTTCCAGAACCAGGCCGACGACCTACCCGTCGCTAATACGTCGCTATAACGTCGAGGTTAACGACGGAATGGCGACGGAATAGCGACTGATTTTGCGTATCAGGAACCTCTCTGATACGCTTTTACCGACCTATTGACGACGGATTAGCGACGGATATTTTAATATTATATGGCATGTAAACCGACGGGAACATGTCGCTAATCCGTCGCTAAGTAGGTGAAAGACAACCGTCGCTAACCAGTCGCTAGTCCGTCGGATAATTATTTGTCCGACGGCTTAGCGACGGACATTTTTTAGCGACGACGTTTTTCTCAACGGTCATTTTCAACAAATATCCGTCGCCACTACGTCGGTAAAAAATGTTACCGACGGATAAGCGACGGATCTGGCCGTCGCTAAAGCTGGTTTTTTTGGTAGTGTTTGCAATGAATTTCGATTCGTGCGACTAATGCTATCATTCGAACTGGACAATCTCCTCAATATTTAAGATCAATTTCGATCATATTCCTCCAAACCCGTTACATGTTCAATTCGTTCAAATCCAAAATCACGTACATTCATCCGACTATCTTAAGTCATCGAGCAACGAATTTCATCAATTTGCCTCAATCCTTACTAACTCAAACCATCGAGCAATATCATTTTCAATTTTTAGAGTCATTCTCAAATATTCAAATCACTTTCATGCACGCTATCGTTGTAACGCCCCAGTCCCAAAATACGTAGGACTAGGTACATAGACATGCCAGCTGTATACATACGAAGTATACTCTAATATATGGAAACCTCGTATGAATAAATAAGCTGTAAAATACAGTAAACCAAGAGTAATCTAATCTCATCCACGTAATATAAGAATAAAAGATGTCATATAATGATAATGAATTGTCATTGATACATATAGTTGGGCGGAGACAAATCCACTACCAACTATGAAAAGAAATACAAGATATACAAAAGAATAATTTTGGCTAGCGAAGCGAAGACGATCTAAGCGCAATCATCCTCGAAGAAATAGAGATGGTCACAGCTAGAGCAAGAGCACCTGCGATAGACAAGAACACACACCTGGAGAGATAACCAGGTCCTCAGAGGGATGTAACAAGACACATAATATCATGCCATATAAACTGAATAAATATTGCTCAAATAAATAAGTCAATTGAATTATAACATGGTCCAATACACACCTATTGAACGAACGTACCATCCCCCCAACCAAACAAGGACAGAAGATGGTAACCTAATTTACGGTGACGTATCTTTCCATGCTATGAATCCAATATGGTATCCGGACCCCAACAAGGTTCAATACCTTCTCATCGAAGTAGTAAGTCACACCTACAACCAAACAAGGACAAGATGTGGCGAACTAATCCGCGACAAGTTATTGTTCCAAGCCACGGTCAGATACAAGTACCCAAACCAAGAGTACTCATACCTAACAGATAAGGGTAGCCTAACCGTTCTAAGTGAATACAGTTTTAAGAACAGTTCATGGTCGCATGACTACCGGGTCAAGTCAAGAAAATACCAATGCAGTACCTCAGTAGCGAGTCATAACACTATATACTATTCCTCAGTATCGAGCGAGTCTATAGCATATAGTCTACCTATCGTTCCTCAGTAGCGAGCGAGTCTACGATAGATAGGGTGGTAGTCAACTTCCAATCATGTTCTTCCCGTCCAATGCCAATTCATAACTGCTAAGTCTTCTAGCATGCAATTCTAATAGCAGTTATTTCCTAACGCACGGCTTATACGTACTGGTGGCCAGCCAATCACGCATGTCCGAGTCCTATATGTGACTCATAACAACGTGGTATAAATGTGTCAAGGCCTATATATGCAACACACAAGGTGGTCCCTTAAATCTAGGTTTAATGTGTAAGAAAAATAATACATAACAGGAGAATATAAATGAACAGTAAGTTCTAACAGGTTATGCCATGTATCACAGTTTATTTTGCATAAAAAATAATAAATAATACATGAAATATGAGCTAAAAAAATTAAACAGCAAATGGTAAGGTGTCTTGCCTGAGGTTATGTGCAAAAGAGAATAATCCAGTAGCTCGAACCAGCAATTAAACAAAGCAAGAAAAGCCAATTCCTGCAGATGACTCCGGATGCCGCAACAAACATCACGAACGAGTTTGGAGTAAAAGATATACCTAGAAAATGCCTGTCCAAAAGTTAAATTCTGGAACAGGAGCAATTTCGTAATTTTGGGTCAAAACGATGTCCGCCGTTGGACCCGCTTTGTACCGAAATACGTGCCAGAACCTACGATCTCTAAAGTCGTCAAACTACATGTCTACGGATTTGTTTTGATGAGACGAACCCAAAGGTATGTCCAATTTTGGATTCCGGTGGACTGTGCACAAAATCGCCCGTTGAGTGGGATTGTGGGCCCGCCAAAAATAGTGTCCCGATCAACAGTCTCAGAATCAAACCAAACTTGGTTCACAGGACCAGAAAAATATTTTGAGTCCAATGGCGCAAGTTTCATCGCGATATGATGAGTGTGCACAAAGTTGTGAATTAATTTGCAAAGGGTCGATACGGGATATCTCGACGGATACGCACTGATTTTATCGCGCACATGCAACGAAATCGGGTTCCGTCAGTTCCCACACGTCGACAACATTCATACGCGTCTTTCGATGCGTATAGTGCGCGACCACATCGCCCGGTTTGTTGGGACGCACGTCGTATCGGGTATTCTTCTACTCTTTTGAAAACAGAATTTATAATTTTTCGTGAAACTTTAACAACGTGTAACTTTCTACATACTAGATGAAAAGTGAATCCAGAAGGTGCGTTACAATCTCGGTTATGTTGTCTTTGACTGTCTTTAATTAGTTTTTATGAAAGTTTAATGGACAACGAGAAAAGTGGCCGACAAGTTGGTATTTTAAAGCAGTTTTTAATATTTCAGAAAAGTGGTTTTTCTCCAACTTTGCCTCAATTTTTCGAACAAGTTGGATGGCCATGTCAAAATCCACCTGGGGAATCTCGAAGAGGGTCATGGGGGCTTTCTACACGAATTTACGGAATCAAAAACGAACAAGAACTGAGAGAGAAATCGCACGGTAAAGTTAGGTACCTTGGTTTTAAATTCTGTCGATGTTGTTGTTGTCATTGTTGTCTCTGTTGCCTTTGTCGCGGGGTACTGCTGTGCTCGCGGACAGCACGCCGGAGAGAGGGTAGGAGGAAGGAGAAGGAGGAAGAGATGATCGGGTTAGGGTTTACGTTTTTTTTTATCAAATATATATACTATATATATATATATATATATATATATATATATAAAGGGTATAGGCTCGAATGCTTAGGGGGGTCGGCCCCCTTAATGTTGCAGCTGTTTGCTGCTGTTTGCAATTAAAGGGGGGGGGAGGGGGGAGGTCGGGTCCCACCTCACCCAAGCGGCAAGTGCTGCACTTTGGGTGGCCGCTCCATTTAGCAAGAGTAGGAGGGATATATGATATATATTAATATATAAGATATATGATATATATTAATATATATGATATATATATTAATATATATATAGACATATTTACATGGATACATAATTATATCTATCCATATATATGCACAAAATCTCCAAAAATCTTTTTAAAAACCAAATACCATTTAAAAGTCAACTATCCAATTATTTAATATAATTGAGCATATTTACATATATATATAAATTCAATCCTTAATAAATCAACTAAAAATAATGATATTTAAATAGGAAAACATATTTATTAAATCTCCACAAAATAACTTAAATTATAATAAAGTAATAATAATCGTCCCAATGGGTGAACTTTACCGCTCACCCATGTATGGGTCCAGAAATTTGTATCATCTTGTAAAATATTATTTTATTAATAAAACATAAATTTTGTACCAAAAGTCAATAAATATTCAACAAGTCTCAAAATTATTTAAAAATATTTATACACACATAAAATGTTCCTACATGGCCATCTTAGTCACCCCACATGCTCACATGGGCTTAAAATTTGTTCGGGCCCTGTTCGGGCTGAATTGGCCAAACCGGGTCATAAAAAATAAATAAAATCATAAATTGTATAAATTCATTCTTAAGTCTAATAAAATAATAAAAATATAATTAAAAATAGGGGTTTTATATCCTACCCAACTTACAAGAATTTCGACCTCGAAATTTAGGATTCGTAAGGTAGATGGGGTTGAGGAATATGAAGAGTAGTTAAAGACGAGGATTCAGCCACATGAGTCGGTCGGTGGCTATCTACATTTGCGTATAGATAACTGATAGGGCAACCAGAGATGATACCTTGAGTCTATCTTAGCTAGTACAGTGCCTTGTCTTTCCAAAATAAGTAAAAGACAAGAACATCAAAGGTTTCAAAGACGGTGTTATATATTGAGTACGAATTGCAGGGTTCATAGGCGGCAAAAATAATTTCGAAAAGAATTGCCAAGGCTGTCGCGGATGAGACTCTAAGGCAAGTTTACTACGTCTCCATTCACGTAGAATAATATGTGATAAGCGAACCAAAGTGCAATAGGTTGATCAGACCATCATGCACCGGTTCTGATTTGACAATATGTTAGTAGGTGCACCCAATAAAATATGTTATGATCAAGCTCGAAAAGAATAATCTTGCAAAAACTAAAACTAATTTAGCAGCATGAGATTGTCAAAATATGAGTAATGGAGGTAATGATGAAGGAAATTAAATAGTCCAAGATCTTTTAAAATCAAGTCTTGCCCGAAGTATGGGCCTCTACAGTTGTCCTAGTTTTCTTCATTTATGGCTTCGTAGACTAGATAAGGTAGGGTCCTCTGAATTTAGAGTCTAAGTGAACTTACCAATGTGGTTCACAAGAAAAAAGGTTTGTTAGATGGCGAGGTATTCTACCCAACTTACAAGAGTTAAACTAATAGTATCATAGGACAATGGGTCAAGCAATCAAGATAAAGTACAAATTTAAGCATTTAAGAAATTAAGTAGAACAAAATCACATATCGGGTCGAAAGAATTGAGTCGAGGTTGAATCCCTATTCGTGGTCGAAAATATATCGGTATCATGGTAAAGATTATAGTTTAGTCATTTCGACCAGAAAGTCATATCAAGAAAATAGAGGACAAGGAGACGTATTTTAGTGGGACATGATATATCTACATGAAGACGGGCTTGTCTAGGCCTTACATATGAAATTTGTTGAAAAGAAAAGTCTAGTGTTGTGCTCCAAATATCCAAGTCACGGTAAGGGATGCCAAAAGATCAAAAATAGAAAGTGGGAGTTCAAGGGGTGATCAATCGTGCTAACTTTTGTATACGATTCATATCGATTTCCTCGATCAAGTCGTCCGTTCGTACACCTTAACTTTTTTTTCGATTCAATCTATCTTTTTCTTATCACTTGCATTTTGTGCTCAATGCAAATTCCAATCCCGTGTGCGTCGATTATAATTCCGTTCGAATCAACTTATCGAAATCTTCAAGATTACAACTTACTCAATCATACTCACTCTAAGGCTTTGCATATGCGATGCTTGTTGATAGACTCATTGGAACCCCGTATCCCCAATCGTTCGACATCCCCGAAGTTATCTCATACACAACTCAGGGATGAAGTCATTCAACAAATCCTCGAAACAAGTTTCGAATCATACTTCGGATTTTCGGTCGAGCCCAAGCACGCTCATCTATATCACATCGATGACATCGTCTAATGGTACCCCTATCGATAGTCATCCCGTATACTCAATCGAGTCTAACTCATTGTCATCCGACATAATTTGAATCCTGCACTCGACTTTACTAAGGTCGATATAATTCTTAGTGTATATGCCCAGCCCGACTTAGCCAACCATTCTTACTTGAACTTTTGTTCAACCAAATTTCTTTCGTACGATTTTGCAAAATATTTAGACTTATTGTATGGACATGTCGTAGGACATTTGAGAGAGAGCGCACCAACGATACCGATTTGCGGAAACAACATCAGAGTTTGCAGAATATCGGAGTTAAAGAATTCAATCGGAAGTCCAAGGACGTAAAGCCGTGCTCTGATACCATTATGTCATGTCCCGCTCCCGTAGGAACGATCGTCCTCGCTAAGGCATGATACCGCATGAGCCTAGATTACACTCACACAAGGAAGGTCCATAACGGTCGATTATAGGCTAATCGACGGGGGTCGTCGCACAGAAGTCCCAAGAAAAAATATTAAATAATCAATAGTGAAAATTTAAAGCAAAATACAAGTCATGCAAAATACTCTTTTATTGATATTGAACAAAGATTACAATGTGGGGACGAGACCAAATTATATGTCTATCAAGCTCATTTTTCTCTTGTATTACAAGTCACTATGCTCTCTCTTATTTCTCAATACAAGCTTCAAGCGATGAGTGGCAGATTTTGTGGAATGGCAATGTCCATACATTATGTCTCGTATAAGTTCTGGCTCCATGCGGTTGCACGCCTCAAAATGCCAAGGAACTTCGTGCCTTGATGCATCCAAGCGAGCTCCGTGCCATCGGACTTCTACCTGTACCTGCACATAAAAACTGTGTGGGTGTCAGTACTCAACTGTACTGGTGGAGTGAGCTCCTCGCCCACCCATACAAAACTGACACGTTCATTTACTTTGTGCAGCTTAATCCCTTTTTGATTGTCTTTCTAGTCTTGCCTTAGGATCAATTTTAGGACAAAGATGCCTTGGCCTATACTTGGCAGCGCAACGACAGGATCGTGCTATACTCTATTCGTGACTTCAATCCATATTCGAGACAATGCATAGAAACTTATGCAAACTCGGTCGTGCCAAGACTTTCACTTGTTTTATGTGCCTCTAGACCATTCTCGTGCAATGACGTCAAGGGTACGACTCATGCTGGTCGTGCCAATAGACTTGATCGTGCCTTAAGATCGAGGCCGTGCCTTCTAAGGATCAACCAGACTTAACCAACTTGCCTTACGACCCTTCCTGACTTAACTCGGGACGACTCGATGACGATGACACATTCATGCCGAAGCACGTGTCCTTGCTATAGCCAACTCTTAGGCTCCAGAATGGTGTTGCAACCGTGCACACCCCAGCCCGTGTCGATTCAATCTAGCGCTTGCGATAATTATACCTTGTTAATCAAACTCGTAACTTGCTAGTACTCGACACAATCCAAAGACATACACGCGGATAGCCGCTCTTATGTTGACACATCTATATGAGCGGTCACTAGCAATGTCAAGCTATACTGGATCTTTCCATACGGTGACCAATCGCATATGAGGTACGAGCTCCCACCGAATGACCCGCAGCCTATATTGTAACGGTTCACTTCAATCGAGTCGTACCGTCGATGAAGGCCGTACAATATCTGTAATTTCTTCTAGGCTGACACTAACTCGGTGCCTCGGGATCGTTCGAGGAATTCACCTTGCGCGTAAGTTGTCCAATGACCATGCAAGACTCAACTCGATCTACCAAGTCCTTCCTTAATCATGACCATGCTTTCCAACTTTCTATCGAGACTCCCAAGTAGCGAGATCGATCTCGGCGATAACCAGTCGCGTGGACTTCCTTATCGAGGCTCCCAAGTAGCGGGACCGATCTCGTGAACTTCCTTATCGAGACTCCCAAGTAGCGGGACCGATCTCGTGTACTTTCTTATCGAGACTCCCAAGTAGCTGGACCGATCTCGTGTGCTTCTTTATTAAGACTCCCAAGTAGCGGGACCTATCTCGTGAACTTTCTTATCGAGACTCTCAAGTAGCGAGACCGATCTCGTGTACCTTCTTATTGAGACTCCCAAGTAGCGGGACCGATCTCGTAAACTTCATTATCGAGACTCCCAAGTAGTGGGATCGATCTCGGCGACAACCAGTCGCGTGGACTTCTATCCTTTGAAATCTAGGGAACGACTACTAAGTAGTCTTCCATCTTTAACTTGAACATAACGTGTTCCTTTGTCCGTGGCATGCTTTTCCCTAAATCAATCGTGGCTCGTGCCTTAGACTGACTTGTTCTCTAGGCGACACTATCGCTCAAGTCACATACTTTATATGACGAGCCTTGTTCCCGTGGGACCATGTGACTTGACAACCGCAGACAACAGGGGTCAGTGCTTACTATAACTTCGATAGCCTAGCCAAACTCTTGTCTAACTTATTCGTGCCAGGACTTGACTAGCAAAGGCTATGCCAAGCCTTATATCGAGAGAACGTGCTATGCACGCGGTCGACTTGAATAACCAAGCTCTTTGGGTGCCTAGACTTAAGCCACAAGTTGTGCTCTGCAATGTGCACTGTAACTTAACCCGTGGGACGAGCAAGGCAATGCCAGGCCGTGGACGATGGGACCGTGCATGCTTTAACAAGCATTCGTGCAGGCGACGCTTAAGACTTAGGCTAAGTTCTTAACTTCGTGGCAACTTAAACCAACTTTCCTTCTCCCAAGCCACGGGACGAAGGATCGAGTGTTATTTTAAAAGCACGCTGAGCAAACTTCTAAGCAGACCGTGGGACCTTTTTCCATGTTCTAACATATTTTGACCCGTCGAAATTATTCCCTTAGCTATGTGGATGCATCTCTTTTATTATCAAGCCTAACTTGTGCAAGTTAAAAATATGTGATTTATTATGTGAAGGCTAAGATAAGGTAAGTTCATCGAAACTATCCCACCTGAGCGAGGAGTCGTCTCGACCGAGCGGGTCTTCGAGCAGTTGTTGTGTGGCTAAGTTCGAACGCCGTCGGCATTTTGATTCTTCCGATTGACTGAGCGAGATGGGGCACTACATAAGCAGAACGTCATTTTGTAAAATTGTAAGGGAAGTCAAACTGAGACTGCATTCGGTTTCTTCTCAGATAAAACTGAGGGTTATTGACTCTTTTTGCACTAAGTTTTGGGGAGTGCACTAAGTTTTGGGGAGTGCATGGTCACCTTGCTCAGCCATATATGGTTGAATCTGACTCTTCTTCAAACCCTCCAGAAATCAAAGTGAACACAGACAGTTCAGTAGCAATAGAGGCTGCTGCGGCTGCGATAACAAGGGAATCGGCCATCCTCTTTGGGCTTTCTGGAAGAAGTTGAGTGGAGAGAGATTTGGAAGGTGAAACTTTATGCTATCTGCCATACGGTGGAGATGGCTTCGCAAATGGGCATTCAGAACCTTTTGGTAGAGTCTGACTCATTATATGCAGTCAAGATGATGAACTCCCAATTCAAGCCCCCTTAGGAAGAGCGAAATATGCTGCCGAGCTTTACTGAAAATGCAAGAGCCTTAATTTCTTTACCGAGTCAAGCTCAGTTCAACTCATCATATATAGGGCAAGTAGTTCGGCTTGCACATACATAACAGGGTGACCACGAAAGAAGCAGGCAAATCGCTCTAGGTGAATAGAACCCACCTCGGAAAACTAGATAGGCTGCTTCCGAAAACTATTACTACAGATCGACATCGAAGGCGGCCCAAACCTAGGCTGTGACACTTCTTGTCGAGTACAATTAGGACTTTTTCGTTTACACAGTAAGAGAAAGACAATTATAGAGAACAAAGTCTTTAGCAAATATTTCCGTTTTTAATGTTAAAACTAAGTATATACTTCCATTTTTTATTAAATTATCAAATGCCCCCATTTTGTGTAAAACAGTAAATATTTTAGTGAAATAGTGGGGGCATATCTTTTTTCTTTCCATACAAAGAAATGAGGGTATTGTTGGTTTTTCTTAAGTTGGGGCGTATGTTAGTTTTCATATTTAAAATGACGGCATTTGCTAAAATATTTCCATTTTTGTTCCTACTGTTTGGAAAGACTCGAGAAATTGGAAGGAAAAGTGAATAATTATGGATGGGAGAGTGAATCCTTGGGGCGAGTGGAAAAACTATTTCCCCTTATTTTATTTCCCTTAGAATCCATCTCTTTATTTTGTTCATTTTATTTGGTATCCAAACACAGAAAAGAAATGACTTTTCTTTTCCAAAGTTCTGATTCTACGAACCAAATGTGGCCTAGGGTTTTGGTACAGTCACTAAAAAACACATTGTGGAAAAGCTCCCCTGCAATATGACAGGCCCAAGCACGAAAGATCGGTGTACAACCGATGCCAAGAGCTACTTTTCTCCTCACTGTGCAGAAACTGAAGCCCACAATGAGAATGCGCAAGGTGGTATTGACGTTGCCAACCCTGTTTGATAGGGTCGATATTATCGTGTCCTCATTTTATAAACTAGAAATTTTTTGTGTTACATCCCACTTTTATTAGCATAATTCAAGATGCACCCACCCCTCCCCGTCGCGATCATATCGATGCACTCCTTCCCCCCTCCCCGCCACCTCGCTCCCCCTCCGATCTTTGCTGCCCCCTCCTCGTCGTGTTGCACCCCTTCCTTGCCGTGTTGCCCCCTCTCTGTCGTGTGCCCCTCCCTGCCTGTTGCTGCTGCCGGAGGGGGGGAGCAGGCAGGAGGCAAGAGGAGGGGGCACGACAGGGGCGGGGTGCGACGGGCCACGCGTAGAGGGGGGAGTGGACAGGGGTGCGGCGGGGGGCGCACGACAGATGAAGGAGTGAGGTACCAGCAGGAGGCTCACGGTGGGAGAGGAAGCGAGCAGTCGCAGGGTGGGGAGCGTGCCACGGGGTAGGGAGCGTACCGCGGGAGGGGGGGGACAACACGCGAGGATGATAGAAGGGATATTTTGATCTAAAATATTTGGTCAAAGGAGTTGACCATTACTTATAGACGATTTTTGTCAAAAGTGGGTAATTTTGTGCATTATGGTAATTGGGTGGAGTGCACATTAAATTATGGTAAAATAAAGTGGGGTGCAACTCAAAATTTCTCTATAAACTATACAAATTAGGATCGATGCTGTGAGCACCCTAAATTTTGGGTTGATTTTTTTTTATTTTATTTTAATTTTTTGATTGAGGGTAATTTTGAAATTTTGTGTTTATAATTATTTTAATAATGATATTTAATTCATGATATAATTTTTGGTGATTTTAAATCATTTTAACATTATTTAAATCAATGACTTGTGGTTTTGACGTTTTGCTAGTGAAACCCTAGAGACTGTTTGACCTAGAGCCTAACCATGTGATTATGATATTTTAATATCATTTTTGGCCTAAGAATATTTTTGCATTTGACCTCTTTGAATTATTTTGATATTATTTTATTATTTATGATATTGTTTTGGAGTTATTTGAGTCGGGTTCGAATTTCAACTCAATCCGACTTGAAACGGGGACCCGGGGGTAGTTTGACTCTAGTGGGACCCACACACTAGTTAGGCATGGCCCACATGATATTAATTTTAGTCTACATGATAGAAATATTTTAGTTAGAGGTTAGACTAATTATTATGGATAAGGTTAGTGTGATTAGAGACTTTAGAATGACTAATTTAGCCCCAACCAATTAGCCCTTTCCTAATACTCATAGAATAGGTTAGTAGGGGCTTTTGGACTTTTCCTAATAGGACAAAACCACCTTTATGGCCATCCACAATAAGGATAGGGTTGAGCCTCCCATTTGTCATTATCCATCTATTTTTCTCTCTCTTGTTCTTCCCCAAATTCCTAGAGAGCAATCCCTAGCAATTTCTCCACCAAATCCTTCCATTTCACCACAAAATCTTCTTCTTTCCTTCTCCATTCTAGTCAAGGAGGAAGCTACCCAAGTTTGGGAGGATTCGGAGCTCGTTCGTGTCCTTTTGGAATCTCTACGTGTCGGTGTCGCTCCGGGAAGGTTTTTCTTCGATTCGATCTACCTGGAGGTATAAATCCCTTCTCCTTTTCATTTCCTCATGCATATAGGTCTATTTTGAACCCATAGGAATGACCCTTATGGTTGTATCTCCATTTGTGTCTATTTTGTGTCCATTTGGAGGTCATAGGAGTGTCCTTTGTGTTGTGGATGTGTTCATGTTACATATATAGATTTATATATATATATATATTGTAATGAGAGTGTATCTATATTTATATATGTAATAAATGGTTCATGATGATTATATAATCAAGTTTGTGAGTGTGGTTCCTTATATTATTATTGCTATTATTGTTGTGGATAATTAGGATATATATTGTGTATTCTTTTGGCTCAAACTATCTAAATCCGTCATGATTTTTATCCACGTTTTTAATTTCAGCCCTAACTTCGAAATGTCATAACTTCTAGCTCAAAGCTCGGTTTAATCTTCCGTTTTTTTTAAAAGAAGCGTATTGAAGTTAGCTTTCCAAAAACATGTATTAATAGGCCTAATTCTTTCTGTAACTTTCTGGAGAATTATTTGAGTGTTAGCTGTACGAAAAACAAATGCGTTCTCGGTGTTTTTGCGATTCCGGGAGTTTTCGGAAACGAAAACGCGATCCATTTAAAGTTTCGGAAAGCTAACACATAGATCTATAACATACTTTAATCATAGAGTTTAATTCATGCTGAGATGGTACAGTATTCATTATTAGTAGGAGTTACTATTCGGCATATGCATTTTGTGCACCCTTGTGTGTAATATAATGTTCTATTTAATTTTAACCCATGTTAATGTATATACATTATGTAACTAAATAGAGAATGCAAGCATGAGTAAATGTTTAAATAAATGAATGATGAATGAATGCAAGCATGAATGTAATGTAATAATAGATGTAATGTATGCAATATACAAGTTAATGAGATGTAATGTTCTATGTTAACACAAATCCTATATTACCTCATGTACCCCCTTACACTATGTTGACACTATCACACTTGACACATTGTTCACTTACACTTTGACACTCTTTGATATGTATACACTATGTATGCCCATTTAACCCTCACTTGCCCCTTTGCCATGTTCACATACACACACATAGCCTCTTAAATAAGTATTTATGAATATAGTTAACTTAGCTATATATGTATATTATATATATGTTAGCATATTGTGTTGTAATATATAAGTTTATATAACCATTTGAAATGCCATGATTATAGACCTAATGTTGAATACTAATATATGCATGTTTATATATGTGTAGACATATATAGCTTAAAGTAATAGATTACCTAGTGTATATCCAATGTGAATTCTTGCCTATTTGAGTATTGAATAATTGCATGCTATATAGAGTTGGGTGTATGTTGGCTTGTATAGCCTTGTATTGATGTGTGCTTGCTAGGATAGTCTTGGTTAGGCCTAGTAAGACTTACTGGGTTAGGACATGACCTAGTTTGACCTAGTTTGACTAGTGCAGTTGACCAGAGTTGACCAAGGGTTGACTTTGGCCTAGTTTGACCTAGATTCATGTAGAATGCATTGTAGTGCTTTATATTACCCTTCTGGACATGTTGTGACTTGTGCTGTTCTAATTAGGAGCCAGACACCTCTCCTCGGACAGTATATTTACTTTGGACATTCAGACATCAGGCGAGTACATTCTCTGACCGTTTCATACTTGTATGGATTTATATTCTTGCTCTAGATTACTGTACTTGATGCTGACACGACTGTTATCACGGATTGGTACTATATGGATCTTCTTTTGAGATGTTATCTCCTTGTATTCACTAAATACATATTGTGACGTGCGTTTCACTTCCATATTGTATTTATTGAATACCCATATCCTTGTATACTCATTGTGCATATTGTACTCTCATTATCACATGAGCCCCAGGGATAGACCATTGTACACTATTGTATAATTGTACATCCATTGTATAATATTGTACACTATTGTATAAGATAACGTAACTGGAGTAGATCCTTGTGTATTGATTGGGGAGGGGGAGTAGAATTGGTTATGTACTCAAATCCTATTGTACAACATTGTATAACTATTGTATATGTCTATTGTACACCCACGTACAATGGAGTTACCATTGCATTTTTCTAGCCCGTTTACATAACCAGATTGTACTCTAAATCACATGTTCCTTACAGTTCTTACTTATCATATTTAGATATTTCCTGTTATTAAATCTCTATTGTTTTCTATACATTCTTCTTTCAGCGTTTCATGTACTTTACTCTATTGCATGCTTTATATTTCCTAACTCGATATGAACTGCGTGAGATGTTTTGTGCTCGCTCCCGTCCTGACTGGACCTGTTGATAAATTTTACAGATAGCCTAGAGGTGCCTGCTAGCCTAGAGGAGACACATTAGAGGTTGTTTAGGTAGTTATTTCATTTTGTCTGGAGTTGTATTTTACTTTGTGGAATACTGTATTGAGTTTTGAGATGTATTTATGGATTTATGTATCATAGACACTTAGACTTCTATCTCCTGTATCTCTTTTGGATTTCATGTTTTATCTATCTTTATCATGCTCTACCTTAGATGTGATTGAGACTGTATCTGCTATGTCACCCCCATTCGGGGAGTATAAACTGTTTAGTCTTATACTGTTATATGCATTGAGACCTAGGACAGCGTTCTACCGCCGACACTGCGGCGTAGGCTGGGCGTTGTTACGTTCTCGTGCCCTAACTCTATGGTGCGGATCGTGACAGATGCACAACAAAATTTGACTCATAAGCTGAATAGGAACTATCTACCATTTGGACAGGATCAGGAACACAACCCTAAATTTGTGATAGGAGAAGTGATCATAAATATATGTATCATTGTAACATAATATTACCAATGACTACAACTTCACAAATTACACATGTATCTTATAATTATATACTATTATATTTTAATCTCAGCCCTGCAATCCAAATCCAACAGTTGCAAAATAGGTTGCTTCCATAATATTAAACCATCCGATTACTTTTTGAGTATATATATATATATATATATATATATATATATATACATATAACCCTAAATTTGTTATGGGAGAAGTGATCTTAAATATATGTATCATTGTAACATAATATTACCAATGACTACAACTGCACAAATTACACATGTATCTTATAATTATATACTATTACATTTTAATCTCAGTCCTGCAATCCAAATCCAACGGTTGCAAAATAGGTTGCTTCCATAATATTAAACCACCCGATTAGTTTCTGAGTATATATATATATATATATATATATATATATATATATATATATATATATATATATATATATATATATATATATATATATACACCATGGAATGGATTTCATAATAGACAACACATTATGCTTCGACGGGTTCATTAAATTGGATTACCCTTTGGAGTTGTATTAGCTGACCATTGTTACGTGGCTCGATCCTACTTATTTTGGAACTGTAGCATGATAGTAGGGGTTAGGGAAAAGGTTAGTGTTTTATGGTTAGGATTAGTGTTAGGGGGCCTTTGGTTGAAGGTTTTGTATTTCTAGGAATCCACTTTCTACTTTTTTTTTCCAAGGATAAGGAATTCAACATTTTTATACCCATGTTTGGTTATGTTGGAAATATGTAGTCCAAAAATTCAATTTTTGATTCACATGTTTGGTTCATACAGCAATAAGAATATTAATTTGTTTAGTTTTTCATAAATATTCTTTCATTAATTTCATAATGCTTCTATTACCTAAATTCACATGTTTGGAATATAAGTTAGAATTTTGAAAGTAAAAGGAGGGTAGTACCTGTTTGCAAAAAACAAAAAAAAAGTTTATTCCAAACTTGTGAAAGAATAGTACAAAGTATAATAAATTCTGGGAAAGTACAGCTGTAGGAATCTGATCAAAAGACGATCACTTTATCCCTTAGACTATGTGAACTTGAAGACTGTAGCCTCTGGAGAATGCAGCAGCAATTTTTCAAGAGTTCTTGATCTCTGTGCGTATGTATGTGATACTTTAACAATGATTGGAAACTCTATTTATAGAGTTTAGTAAATAACTGTTTTAGCAGTTATTTTGATGTGCGCGAGGCTGGATTGCGCCACATTGGGTTGCGCTAACCTCCTGTTGTGCCAACTTTCATTCAGTTATAAGTCGTGTACTAACTGTATTTAGACGCGTGGCATCATGTGATTGAGATACGCGTGGTCGTGAACAGGATAGTAGACACGTCTTGAGAGATTAGTGGCATGTGCGCCACGTCATCCTGCTTTAGAGATGAAAATTGTCTCAACTTTATCAGATTGCGCGAACTTCAGTCAATGAGTAAAACTGTGCCTGATTGAGCTGCGCCTAGACACGTGGAAACTTTTGAGCAGAAGTAATTCAGATTGCACCTAGGCACAACTAAAGATTCTGTCTGGATTGCGCCTAGGCGCAACTTACAAAGCATACAGGACAACTGTCAACCAACTTTCCTCGAGCGGCACAATTCGCGAGATTCGAAGAGATTTTTCTCGTTCACTGTGGTGTCAGTTGTCAGTGCTGTCAGGTAATGATGGCCATTAAGTGTCAGACGCCATGTAGATTTTGGCACAATAAGACTTGGCGCAGTCTGGTATATGGCGCAACCTGTTCAACGGTGAAGTTTGTTCTCTGAGCTTCATATCAGTGGCGCAACCTGAGTTTTGGGGCGCAACTTGATCACTAGTTAGTAGGTTCATGGCGCAACTTGATTTTTAGGCCCTACAAGACCCCCTTCAAAGTTTTCAAAACTTAAAAATATTTTAAAGTTTTTGAAATACTTTGAACTTTATAAAAGTTTTGGCGGAGTCAAGTTGCGCCAGTCAATGCCCGGTCATCACAATTAAATTTCTTTCTCGAAAATACTCAATCTCCTCGTCTTTCCGAGTTTCATTGATGATTTTTCAGTTTCCGATGAGGAATATGAAGAGTCAATTTAGTGATATATATGTAGGGGCTAATTTTCATACTTTATTCTTCACTTCTGTAATTCCGATGACGTCTAAAAATGAGATGGAGGCCAATGATGTCACCAAAATCAAGTCTCCTGAAGCGAAATCCGACGTCATGCCTTCGACTTATTTGTTGGAGGCTGACCCGACACTGAGGGCGACAAACTTTCTAGACTGCTTCGGGTTAAATCCATCCGTCTTTAATCGCTCGAGTGGTGGGCCATCCTCTGAAAAGCACGGCAATTCGGAGGGATTCCTTAATCTGATGCGTCGTTCGAGAATCCGCAACATGCAAGAATTGGATGCCGCCCTTCGTCAGACCAATGAAGACAAGAAAAAGGAATGATGTTTTAGCATGACAACTTTTAATTCTCTTTTCTTGCGTCCTTGTCTGTAGGGGTCCACCCATCTTTATAATAAAATTTATAATTTCTGACATCATTATTGTGTGGCTGAGATTCCAAGTAGCGTATGTAGATACACTCCTTAGATGAATTCAATGTTTACTGTTTCTCTGAGAGACACATGGCAACTATCACATGGTTTTTGGCGCCTATTGTTTAGTTTTTTTTTCCGAAATAGGCTCCTAAAATGATGCACACGTTTTCATTCTTCAGCACTTTAAAAAGGATAGCCAAAACGAAAGAGACATTCATGTTTTCTCAAAACAAATGACTTCTCACAAGGTCCCACTATCCAGCAAGAATTCATCATCTATAAGTTCCCTTGAGCCACTTCATCCTGATGTTATTCTTTTGCATGCTGCGCTTTCGAAAATTGGTAAGTCTCAACAAAGAACCAAATGGTTTTCTCATATGAGCATTTTTCTTTTGCACCACATTTGAAGATAAGTACTGATCTGTATGTTGTAGACTCCGTTGATATGCGCTAACTATTTCTGAGAATAGACGCGCACTGTGGTCCAATGCTTAGCTTTGATCGTAGTTGCTCACTACTGATATGCGCATGTTGATCGACATACAATGTTGATATGCGCCCGTTTGATCAGCGCACTGTTTTGATATACGCCAGTTGATTGACGCATACTGTTGAAATGCACCTGTGCTTCTGAGAATAGGCGCACATTTCTGATAGGCGTCTATTGATCAGTGCACTATCGATGTGCGCCTGTGCTTCTAAAAATAGGTGCAGTTTTGATATGTGCCTGTTGATTTGATGCACAAACAATTTTGATAAATTTTGCTGACTTTTCTTTTCTTTGTTCCTATTTGCAGAAGTTTGGTTGGCAAGCTTCTTCAAAATTGGCATCGGTAATCTGGATGCTACGGAGAGCATTCTTCTAACACCTACGTCAGACAGCTCACGTAATTCTGACACTCAAATCAGATAGCTCAGGACTCTCTGTATTCCAGAAGGGTCTTCCTCGGATGGTAGGAAGAGCCTATACACATGAAAGTTGGATGGTGGAGAGACAGAATTAGAAATCGTATCACAAGGGTGATCTCATTCCTAGTTTTCCTGGCGGAACGTCTTCGCTCCACCAGTTGTATTGACAGCAGCTAATCTTTGGGCTGCTGTACTCTGTGGTTCTCCTCTCGTATTTCTGAGAGAGTACCAGAGTTGATTCCATTGTCTGGCTCGTTGCTTCAGGTCGAGACGACAAGAAACTGGCACCAACAAATAAGAAGATCCAAAGATGTAATAGACCTTCATGTTATATTTAGAATGAAAATCCGAGATGTAATAGATTTTCATTAAGATGTATCTATGTTTTTAAAGAAGGAATAAAGAATGATTTTCTTTTCTTTATGATTTAATTTTGATGTGGTGATAATGAAAATAGAATTAAGGAGAAATGTGGAGGTGACAATTTGTTGGTGTAAATAAACCAAATTCAGAAGCAGGGAGAATGTGAACTCTCGTTTATGAAAAGTGAACAGTCATTTCAATTTTCGAGAAAGAGCACTGAATGAATGAACAATTACTGCAACTTTCGAGGAAGAGAATAAATGAATGAACCATCATGTCGATTTTTGAAGAAAGGAAAACAGTTATAAATGAACGAACGGTTATAAATGAACGAACAGTTATAAGTGAACGAACAATTGGGTTTCTTTCAAAAAGTCGTATCGGTTCTCGATGTTGACTGTTTAATTGTTCTGTCTATAAATAGAACAAAACTTTCATAGATATCGTCACTTTCTTTCATTTTTGTACAAAATGTCTTCCAAAGATTTGCTCACTCCGAAGATTGAAGGAGAGACCGAGACGCCCTCTACTGAACCTCCAATGCCTCCTCAGAAAGAAAGAGGTGAAGGCTCAACTGCTCCTGTTCCAAGACGGGACTTGATTGCTGAGCTAGTGGATCCTGGGAAGACAACCGAAGAAGAGGTATTGAGGATGGTTGCCTACAAGTTTCTTGTGAGTTCAGACAATGAGATGTTTGAACTGTTGGCAAACTATGTATTTAATCATGAAGGATCGGGGCCTCCTCCCCGTTCTTAATATTATGTAACTCCATTCTGCTTTTGAATAAAAAATAAACTTTTATTTACATCATGTCTCTGAAAATAAAGTACATTTGTCTTCATACATAATATTTCTTGAGAAATTTGCCATTGATAGGCATCATAGCGACTCTGCCGTCCATATCTGTTAATTGATAGGCTCCATTTGAGAAGACTTTATTTACCACATACGGCCCTTTCCATTTTATCTCGAACTTGCCTTTGCTCATATGTGTCATAGTCATAGGACGTCTGACTGTAAGAACTAACTCGCCTTCCTGAAATGTTCGCACTCTGACTTTGCGATTGAAAGCTTTTGAAATTTGGGCTTGATAAAGTTCGATGTGCTGTTGAGCTAAAAGCCTTTTCTCGTTAAGCGCCTCCAATTCTTGATGCCGAAGATGATCATTATTTTCTGTAGTAAGCTCATTAGCAATGGAAATTCTCAATGAAGGAATTTAAATTTCCAGAGGTAGGACGGCTTCACATCCATATACTAAGAAAAAGGGTGTGCAACCTGTGGGGTTACGGACAGTAGTATGATAGGCCCATAGACATTCTCCAAGTTTATCACTCCAATTACGTTTGTTAATAGAGACAAACTTTTTAAGGAGTTTGATAATGGTCTTGTTGAATGCTTCAGCCAACCCGTTAGCCGCAGGATTATAGGCCGTAGAGGCAACATTATTGATTCTATTGTCATCACAGAACCTATTAAACTTCTGGCTGATAAATTGCGGCCCATTATCATGGATAATTCGGCGAGGCACACCAAATCTGTATATCATATGATGTTTGATGAAGTTGATGACACTACTTGTTTTAACTTCAGCCAAAGGTATAGCTTATGTCCACTTGGAGTAATAATCGGTTATAGCCAAGATGAACCGATGTCCTTTAGATGAAGAAGGATTGATAGGGCCAATTATATCCATACCACAAGCTTCAAAAGGCCATAAAGCAGCAGTCGGATGAAGAAATTCTGACGATTGATGGATGAAATATGCATAAATTTGATATACACAGCATTTTCTTGCATAGTCAATAACATCTGATACCATAGAGGGCCAGTAGTAGCCCATACGTCGAATAGGATCCTGTAGTTTAGGACCAGGCTGATGTGCTCCACAAACACCATCATGAGATTCGCGTAATATCTGATTTGCTTTATCACCAGGGAGACATCTCAAGAGTAACCCATCAAAAGTTCTTCGATAAAGAGTTTTAGTAGTATGATTATAATAGAATCGAAGCGATCGGCGACGGATACTTGTAGCTTCCTTAGGATCTTCTGGCAAGATGTCATGTATTATAAAATCAATGAAAGGTGCTCTCCAGTCCTTGCAAGTGACATTGACTTCAGTTAGATTGCTGAATTTAATGTTGTGATTGTTTTCGACACAAAATAGTTCTCTATTAGAGATAACAATCATTTATTATCTTTTGACTAAAATTGCCAATACCGCAGCTAGGTTAGCTAAGGCATCAACTTCTGTATTGCATGCACGACGTACATGTTCGATGAAGAACCCTTTGAATGAAGAAGCTATCCTGGTTGCTGCTTCATGGTATGGTACCAAATCTTGATGTCGGACTTCATATATGCCTCTAACCTGATTAACAATCAGTTTAGAATCACCATAAACATTGAGATATTCAATATTCAATTGTTTGGCTAATTGGAGTCCAATAAACAAGGCATTGTATTCTGCCACATTGTTAGAGCACGATTCGTCTAAAGAATAAGCCCTTTGAATAGCTAATACATCGGGTGAAACGAGAACAATTTCTACTCTAGCCACAAGGGTACCTCCAGGTCCAATTCTAGAAGCTCTATCAAAGAACAACCTTCAGGTAGAAAATTCTTCTGAGATCATATTTGATTCCAATATTTCGTCAGGAATCTCATCATAGAGTTTAGATGTCTCAGGGACAGAATGAGCTGCTAAAAATTCAGCAAGTGCTTGGCCTTTCACAGACTTTTGAGGAACATAATCTATATCATATTGTGCTAATAATATGGCCCATATGGCAAGCCTAGAATTGAGTGTACTTGACTTCTTCATTAAGACTCGAAGAAGATTGACTCGGGATATGACATGAATAGTTTGGCCTATAATGTAATGTCTTGTCTTCTGAAAAGCAAACATTAAGGCTAAACATTCCTTCTCTACCGGACTATAACGATGTTCAGCTCCAATCATCGTTCGGCTAAGATAGTAGATGGCTTGTTCATGACCTTTCTTATTCTTTTGAGCTAGCAAAGCTCCCAATGAATGATCCATTGCCCGAACATACATTAAGAAAGGTATTCCTGAGATCGGTGGTACAAGAACCGGTGGACTTATTAAATACCGCTTTATGTCATCAAATGCTCGTTGACATTCTTCCGTCCAAACGAAAGATACACCTTTCTTCATTAATTGAGTAAATGGTCTGCAACGTCCAGATAAATTTGAAATGAATCGCCTGATATACGCAAGTCGACCTTGGAATCCTCGTAGCTCTTTTAGGTTGTGTGGAGGACGCATCTCTTGAATGGCTTTGATCTTCTCGGGATCAACGTGTATACCCTTAGAGGTAATAACAAAGCCGAGAAATTTACCACTAGAGACACCCAAGAAAGACTTGGTGGGGTTCATTTTGAGTTGATGCTGGCGCATTAGATTGAAGATAGTTCTTAAATCTTGAATGTGATCTTCCTTGAGACGACTTTTGACAGCAATATCGTCAACATAGCATTCGACAGTCTTTCGCAGATGATCGCAAAAGATAGTACTCATAGCCCGCTGGTAAGTTGCACCTGCATTCTTTATACCAAACAGCATGACTGTATAACAATACACTCCACGAGGAGTACGAAACGAGGTATGTTTCTCATCTTCAGGATTCATCCAGATTTGATTATATCTAGAAAACCCATCCATGAAAGAAATTTGTTCGAATCTACTTGTATTGTCGATCATGACATCAGTAATTGGGAGAGGAAATTCATCTTTAGGGCAAGCATCATTGAGATCCCGAAAGTTTATGCAAACTCGAACCTTTCCGATTTTCTTCAAGACTGGAACAACGTTGGCTACCCAGTCATGATGCTGCTCTTCTCTGATAAAACTGCAAGCTATAAATTTTTTGACTTCATCATCAATTGCATCCATCATTTCAGGCTTGAATCGCCATTGTTGTTGTTTGACCAGCTTGGCATTCGGTAAGATATTAAGCTTGTGAGTTGCAATTTGAGGATCTAATCCCGGCATATCTTCATAACTCCAGGCGAAGACATCAATATATTCACGAATAAGGTGAATTATCTCTTGTTTATCATCATCTGAGAGATTTTTGCTAATGAAGATTGGTCGTGATACGCCCTTCTCTCCAATATCGATTTGGATTGATCCTCAGTAGGTGGTTCTCGTTGTTCAAAACGAAGTTCCCACTGATTGTCCATCCTTTGTGCCCAAGGGTCCACTTCAGGAGCTTCTTCAATGTTATCTTCGTCATCTTCCGAAAATTCGGCAGACACCATGTTAGAAAATACTATCACCCTATGAACATGACCAATGCTGGTGTCAGAATCCCATGAAATAGAATAAGAAGAGTTAGATCGTTCTTCTTCATCAGATTTAGAAGGTTCTGGAGTTGGAAGTGGCGAAGCATAACCTAGTCCTCGTTTCATTTTACTGTGGTATTATTGTGATTTTCCTTTTGGAACAGCAATACGAAGAGGAGTTCGCCTTCCTTTACCGTTGTTGAGGCCAGTTTTGAAATCATAGCCCATTTTACGGATGATTGCTTTGGATTGGGGACTATAGCGGCGTAATTGTAGCCTTCATGTATCATCTCTATTATCGTTATAGAGCATGATTTTTGGTTCCTCTCTTTTGTTGAAGAATATAGGATTTTTATCTTTCTTTTGAGACGGTAGTAAGAAGTACGACTCTTGTATTGAATCCAGTGATACCACATTTCGAAGAGATGATACAACTTCTATTGTAAGTGGTTTAAAGCTATCTAGCATATCCAAATAATACTGAGTATAGTAAGAGACATCAGTATACTGCAAAGGAGATGCTTTATTGATTTTTACAACGTCATTTACAACAGGAACTTTAGCCTTAGCAGGCTTAGTCAGATTGATGACAAGAGGGAGAGAAGAAGAACGAGAAGGCGGAGGGGGCTTCTTACGACGAAGATCGATTACAAACGACTCAGAAGAGGCGAGCTCCCTTTGTTCCTGACTATCACCTTTGGGCTGCTTCTCATGGGAAGGAAGATAGATAGTTAGTGGTTTGGAAGACTAACGACAAGAGGTACGTCCTTTGACCGGGATCACCAATGTATCATTCGGCACATTTTTATGTTCTTTATCTGTGTCCATTGCTAGTACCACCTTCATGAACTCCTCCTTGTACATACGAGAATCGTTGCAGTATGCTTCAACTCCTTTGAAAGGATTCAGATCTGCAACCTCTTTTTGGACTTCTCTATTACCATCCACATATTTAAAATATTGGTATAGAGTAGAAGGTACAATATTGTGTTCATGGAGGAATGGCCTTCCTAACAAAGCATTGTACGAACCATGATTGTCAATAACATAGAAAGTTACCTTTGTACGAAGATTGTCAATTTGAAGTTTTAGACGTATCTTTCCCAAAAGTTCACTTCTTCCTTGATTGAACTCCAAGATGGTAGTAATAGTTGTAGAAAAGTTATGCACTGGGATTTTTAAAGCATCCAACAAAGATTTCGGCATGATGCTAAGTGCAGACCCGAGGTCAATCAGAATGCGATCGACTTTCATGGTATCTACATATCCCGTGAAGTAGAGAGGACGATCATGACGATTGTCTTCTAACAACATGTCATCTTGTGTAAAAGTGATGTTGGGCATTAATTCAAATACACTATGACAATATGCGCAGCTGACTGGCTCCTTTTCAGGCTTCTTGAGAAGAGTAAGACAAGCGTCAGCCTGCATCAAGGCTTCACTTAACATCTTTCGAGTTTCTTTTGAGAGACATAAAAGTTCAAAGATTGATAATCTTGCTGGAGTATTGGCCAATTGAGCCAATATATCAAAGTTATATGGCTTTTTGAGTCCAAGAGATAAGGACTTCTTTAATGCTTTGTCAAAGCGAACAGGTTGTTTTCTCTTGTCTGCTGTTGTTGGTTTAGGAGAAGATGGTTCAACCACCGACAGGGATGTAGATGGTATATTCTCAGCAGAAGAAGATGATGTAGGAGGAACATCAGGAGATGGAGCAGGATTCTCTGAATTCTCGAAGATAGGATTTCCCAGATCTAGTGCCCATTAGAATTTCTTCTTCTGTTACTGGTTCAAAAGATACCATATTGCAGTTCTTAGCTTTAGATTTGGGGTGCTTCTTTTGCTTAGAAGAGGAAGGCGTTTCAAACTCTACTACCAGATCTGGATGAATCCACATAATCTCTCCTCTGTCAGTCAATAATGGAACCAGACCTTCATTTTGAGGAGGTGGGAGATTCACAATCTCAAGAGTAGTCCTTGAAATGGGGATAACACCATCTTGTACAAGTTATGGTAGAAAGTTGTAATGACCCGCTCTGCCCTAGCGGAATGCCAATTCAAACGACAAGTGCAACGAGTCAAACGAGCCATCGACCCGAAGAGTTGGCATCGACTTGATAAAGAATCGATGCAAGGCTTATATTGGCCCGTCAAGAGGAATCCAGACTTAGACTTTCAAAGGCGCACTCGGAGTATCGCTCGGCCGATACGAACATCGCTAAGGTGGATGGCTCCGATGAACCTGTCTTTGCTTAGCCGAGACACATAACAATACGGACACTATTGCTAAAATTGTTAGGCGTCAACACCGTGTATGCTAATAAATGAATGACTCAACGCACTTAGCTAAGGGAATAATCCCACCTTGTATGCTTGTAAAGAATATGGAAAATGTGAGAACTCTCGTACCGCGTTCCACGCTGGTGCTAAGGCACAAGCTTACGTTCAAGTCCCTCATGCGTTCAACAATAAAACAATGAATGGTTTACAACAATGAAACGGAAGACTATCGACATAGTCGCTCCAGCAGAGTATAGCAACATTAAAAGACTTCGGGACCGATGGGTCGCCAAGGCGACTTTCGTACGGAGAGTTGCATAATGTATGAATGAATGAATGAACGAATAAGTGAACGAATGAATCAACGAATGAATGAATGAATACGTGAAGAATGAATGAATGAACGAACAAGTAAAAGAAAGAAATGAAAGAGTGAATAAAAGATAAGAAAGAAAAGAACAGTTAGCGACATGTATGACGGACACGTACAACGGGGCTCGCTACCCGCACTGTACGGACGCCAACCTGGTCGATAACCTATTATGGCTCAGAGACAGCCTATGGCTTAAGACAGCCGTTATGTTAAATAACAAATCAATACGAAATGGTCATGGACAAACGGCACGGGCGATGGGAGGGAATACTGTGGCCGTCATGAGGAAGGATTCTGCGGCACGATCGATGGGGGGTATATCATGGCCGGCCTAGGCGGAATCAGACATGGGACTTACGGGCTGCTTTGAGTGGGGGCTCGGCCACTCAAGAAGACGTAAGGCCAGGCATTTCAAGAGACTATCAAGGTGTACCAGCCATCACATTTCGATAGGTGAGAATGCCCAAGTGATATGTCCAAAATGGCTTGTGATGCCAGCGACCCGTGCATGTAGATTAAGTGGGCTATACTGGTGACAATCCACATGCAAGTCCTTGCATTAAAATAAGTAGTCTAAGTTAACTAAATGAAGTGCCTCCTGAACATGCTTGAAATGTAACACTCTGAACATGCTTGAAATGTAACACTCTGAACATGCTTGAAATGTAACACACCAAATAATATGCAAATGAGTTAGAGAACGTGCCTACGACGTGCTAGAACCTGAGGCAGGGACACGCCCTTAACATTGAATGTTTACATGAATCACGTTAAGTTACTACATGTGAATTGTTGACTAACTTGGTTTACTTTGGACAGGGAAGGCCGGACGGTAAGTATGGGTAAGTCGTGCATGCATTTCTATACAGACACTTGAATTCGGCAACACGAGATAGGTTACAAAATATTCCATAAAATTGATCCTAAGGCAAGATTAGAAAGACAATGAATGATAGACGGTGCACAAAAGTAAATGGAACGTGTTTGATAATGATTGCAATGTGGGCGAGCTAGCCTCCCCACCAGTACATAATAATGTACTGATAACCCCACAGTCTGCTTGCAGGATGCAGGAGACTGTTTGCCAATAAAATATAAAAGAGCAAAATAATTATCGGAGGACTGGACTTTTACTTCACAATACAAACTCGCTTGTACAAAGAAAGCCTAGGGACGAAAGCCTAGGTACAGCAATCTAAGTACAATTGTTTATTTTAGATTATGGGGGGTGACGGTAGAGGCTCGGGAAAACGACGGCAGCTCTGCCTTACTCCTTGGACGATCGGGTGCAGCTTTTTTGGCTCTGGAGAAGAACTGCTGGACGTTGATGAAGAAATGCTCTCTCTTCAGGCTCTCTGGCTCTCTATCTCTCTCTATGCGTCTGTCTTTCTCTCTCTGTATGTATCTCTATATATTCCTTCCTTTTTTTTGTAAGGGAACGACGTCCTACTATTTATAGGAGTAGGTAGGCCTTATTAGGGTTTACAATGATTGCCCCTTCATGGAAGTCGGCGGCTAAGGATTATTAAATCTGGACCGCTCATCAGGATTTGAGCAATAAATATGATTACATCAAATCTTTTGTGGATAATTAATACTGATTGACATAAATCCTCCTGATTTATCATGCCAACCTCGGATTCCTTGACACGTGTCTTTAATTGGCTTATTTGCAAATGATCTGATTTGATCCTAATATTTTATTAGGATTTGTTGAGAGATTTCGATCAATCTGATGCCACGTGCCCTACTGTCATGCCACGTGTCATAATAGCAAAAATCCGAGCCACAAGAAAGTTGGGCCGCATAAGACTGGCCACGTGTCAAGGCTGTCTAAGAATGGCCCCCTTCCCCTACTGAACGTTTAGGCCGCATGAGTATGAGTGAACCGCATGGAGATAGTCCTCATGAGCCGCATGAGGATGGTCATCGTGAGCCGCATAGGGCTGGTCTTCGTGAGCCGCCCGTGAGCCGCATGGGGCTGATCTTCGTGAGCCGTATGGGGCTGATCTTCGTGAGCCGCATGGGGCTATTCTTTGTGAGCCGCATGGAGCTAGTCTTCGCTTAGGCCGCATGGGGCTGGTCTTCATGAGCCGCATGGAGCTGGTCTTCGTGAGCCGCATGGAGCTGGTCTTTGTGAGCTGCATGGAGCTAGTCTTCGCTTGGGCCACATACAACTGTCCACGTGTCAAGGCTGCCTGACTGTTTCTGAATCTCGGAAGATTATGTCAGAGATTTTCTTCGCTTCCCAAGAAGTCCGTCATTATGAGGGAGTCATAATGATATCTTCGTGTCAGAACTGTCACCTCGTCAAAGTTGTCAGCCGTCAAGGCTTTTAATGCAATAATGAGAGAGCTATTTGTAGGCCACGTGGCTCCTCTTCGAGCCGCATAGGACTTGTTTGAGCCGTATAGACGCTCGAGCCGCATGGATACTTGAGCCGCATGAACTCTCTGAGCCGTAGGGGGCTCTCTGGCCGCATGGATCCTTCTTTATTCTTTTTCCATGCTTCTACAAGACCCCCTTCAAAGTTTTCAATTTACAAAATTGAAATACTTTGAATAAGAAGCATGGCCTTGTATTCTTCTGGCCGCATATGATGTCTCGGCCGCATGGATGTTTCGGCCGTATGGATTGTCGGGCCGCATAAGTGTCTCAGCCGTAGGGACTTTCCGCCACGTCATCTTGCCACGTATGGAGATCTTTTACATTAAATGCTGTTGATCTGCTGTCAGCTTTGGGGCGGGATCCTAGGAGTCTGGCCTTTATTTTAGGCGGCTCGCCTCGATAACCGAAGAGTTGGTTTTTGTTCTGCACGAGAATGGAAGCGCCTTGATCTTGTTTATAAATATGGATGGGTTCAGTCGGAGGGATTTCTTTACTTCCTCCTTCGTCTCCAATTGTTGCTGTCTTTCCTTTCCTTCTCTATTTTCATTCTCCGACTGTCGAAAATGGCTCTCAAATCTTCCAAGGTCGTCTCCGCTGTCGCAAAAGACAAGAAGGTGGCTTCCTCGTCGGCCGTCGTGCCCGAAGTGCATCCTGATGTTCGCCCCGCTTTCAAGGGTAAGAAATGGATTTGAATAATTTGAACCCTAAGAACCCATGGCTCTGTTGCATGATTTATGTACAAGCCTTCATCGTTTGGATGGCTCAAACTCGATCATGATGGAGCCGCATACATTGTATGGGCCGCATGACCCTCTCGCATCCGAGCCGTATAGGACATTCCCTATGTATGAGCCGCATGAGAAGGATTTTGAGTCGGAAGATTACTTCTGGATATGAACCGCATAAAGTCTCCTTTGACCGGAGCCGCATATGTTTCTGACAACCTGGCCCGCATAGAATTTTGCTGAGTCGTGCCGCATAAACTCCTCTGCAAGATAGAACCGCATAAGTTTTATTTCGAGCCACATAAGCTATCGATCAGTGTCACATGGAACTCCTAACTGAATTGGATCGCATAAAACTGTGCAGACCCGAGCCGCATAGGCTCTGTTAAAGCCGTGCCGTATGAAACTTAGCTGAACTGGGCCGCATAAGGCTTCGTCGATCCGAGCCGCATAGGCTCATAGAAATTTCTTTTTGATAAACTCTAAGTGGTTTCATTTTAACCTATTTTTTAATCCTGTTTCCTCTGTCCTTTTCTAGTGAACCTCCCAACCAACCCGACCGGAGAGCTTCTAGTGGGTTCGGCTCAGTTTGCCATGGGTATGCGGCTTGATGATCTAATTCGACATATGACTGATCAACTTCCCTCTAATGAGCCCTTGGAGAGGGTGACTGCCATCAACAACCAGCCTTTCTATTTTCTTTGCACTATGATGAATTCAGGAAAACTGGACGAAGAATATCTGAAACCAGCTTTTCTCTTTGGGGATGCTTTCTCCGTAAAGAACTCCCAAAGAGAACTGGGACTTCACTGTGAATGGGGTGGATATCCATGTTCCTGAGATGGAGCGGCACTTCCCCCTCTCATGGTTTAATATGGTACCGTTGAGCAGGAGAATGGCGGGCTCCCTGACTCCCACTCAACAGGAGATATTTGTGGGCAACATCCACTATAATATGAGTATTAGGTCAGCATGTGCAGGTAGTGAGTCAGTCAGTAAGAGTGTGATGGGGCTGCTTCCTGGTACTTTTATAAACGTGTATGGTCCCAACTTCACTTTTACCCGAGCTGATACCTTCCTGAACCAGTTCGCTTGCAAGGGGTCCTATCATGTGGGCAGGTTGTCGCTGCTAAATTAGATAAACCCCATTTCCACATGGGCCAATCTTTCCTCGTGGATCCTAAGGAACTACGAGGAACTCCTTCGGGAGATTGACCTTTACTACGCCATCCGAGGCACTTGTTACGGATTGCCCATTAACAAGCCGCTGTTCATGGCCCTTTTGGAGATGTATAGCCGGCGTACGGGGGCTTTCTTCGCACCCGGAGGGGAGTTAGGACTCGCTCTCCATGAGATGCATGCTGTTTCCAAGCTGCTGTGGGGAGGCGAGGCATTTGAAGTATATACCCCAATGAATGATAAATTCGATGATCGGGATCGTCGATTTCCTGGTTTCGTCACTGTTTACCGGGAGCTGCTGTGCCACCATAGCATCTGTCACCAGACTGCTATCAAGAAGAATAATAGTTCAGAAGGGAGCGCCCCTCATACTACAGCCTGTGTTGTGTATCTTTTTAAACTACGTCCTTCCGGCCGGGTCTCTTCTCGGGGTCCTCAAACCCCGGAGGAGGTAAAGCACATGATGTTGAAGGCCAAGAGGTCGAGGTCCACCCGTGACAGGTTTGGGAGTCGTACCGACTCCTTCAGTTATTTCCACTACGGTACCCGGCAGATGTCGAAGAAAGCAATCTTGGCCGGGTTCTTGATGGTATGGCTACAAAATTGTGTAGTCTCGGGAGGGGCAGGTTCTACTGAAAGGATCAGCCGCCATTTCATTCTCCCGGCTGTGAAGCTGGTCTTCAAAGTAAGACTGGCCCTTCTTCCGGATATGGTGTGTAGTATACACCACGGCCTCCGTGCCTTTACATCTAAAGTCATTGTTCGTGAGACGACGCTGGACTTCGAGCGGACAGAGCTACCATACCACTATCTCATGGGGTGGTTATTGATGCACTACCGGTCATTGATAAGGGCCGGGCCAGAGGACGGTGTCACCGCCAATGACGCCTTTCTCTTTCGATACCGCCATCAATCTTGGGAGTATGACACCATGCCGGCTTGCCGGAGAGCGATGGCAAGAGTTGATGGGCCTGACTTCTTTGTGTCTCTTCCTCAGTTTACTCCTAGGAAAGTGAGGAGGATACACATTGATGGCATCGATCCTCCCCAGTCCTTATCTGAGAAGATGCTTCTATGGCTACGCAATATTCGCCCGGCGTACCTAGTATATCATTACCGAAATAACGTGTACTTGGAGCCTTATTTGCCTAGCCGGTTCTCTCATCAATTCGGGTATAGTCAGTTGTTCCTTGACTGCCCCAGTGCTTGTCTTGGGCTTCGAGGGTAGTGTTCTTGACGGCATCCGGGCGTGACATTATTACAATGTTGTTCATACCCGGGCTAGCTTCTCAGTCCCTGACGCTAATACGCAAGGGGATATTCTGTACATGACAGCTCTTTATCACGTTGCGACGAGCAAATCTCCCGTGAACTTTGACATGAACACCAGCTTCATTGTTGGGACCGGCTTGGCAGAGAAGCCAGAGGGTTCCAGGAAGAGAAAGAGAGGGGTGAATAGGGTTCCCGTGCCACACTCGGAGTCCACTGCGGCGGACGAAGAGGATGACGAGCAGGCCGCCGATGACTCGTCGCATTCTTCGGACGAGGAGGTAGGGAACCAGCCTCCTACTGTGTCGGACGAAGAGGTGGAGGACCATCCGCCTGTTGTGCCTGGTGCTTCGCGCCCACAAGACAGGCGTCTGTCTACTGACGATGGCAGGACCTACTCCACAAAGCGGGCTGCGGTAAGACGTCGCAGGCTATTTATTGATGTTGACGCTATTTCTGAGGTGATTGGAATTTCAGCCGCCTTTTCCTTCTTTTTCTAAATTATGGCCTAATTATTTTTTGCTCTTTGTAGGCGTCCGGGAAGTCTGTTTCTCCAGACTCGACTACTGAAGTCGATCCAGCCTTGTTTATTTTGCTCAATGATACGTGCACTGCCATCACTTCCGCTGGGGCTCTTCCGGAGGCGGCCGGGGGGTCTCATCTTGCTGAGACCTCAACTCATGGGGACGGAGGCTCTATTGCCCTTGTCCCTGAGACAGCCGAATTCCAACACGATGACGCTGACCTGGCTGACTCCCTTTCAGGGGAAGAAAAGCCAGTTGAATTCGAGTTGGAAGCTGCGGGTGGGAAGTCCATGCTAGCTTCGAACGAGCTGCAGCCTCCGAGCTCTTCCCCTGGTAAGATAAACTAGCTTCTTAACTTGTGAGGAGGCCTTTTTGCTTCTATCATCCTGTCCTCCATGGATTAATGATTGCTCTGGACGTGCAGGTCCCACCTCTTCATTGCCGACGACGGACATTGCCGAGGTGGACTCAAGTTCGAAAGCTCTGGTGATAGTATAGCTGCGGCAAGGGACGACGCCTTCCGCACCATCCTCTGCGAATAGGGTCTCGGGAGTTAATATTTCCGCTCTACCAAGTATCCAGGCTCTTCGGACGGCGGAAGAGGAGCTAGCTGCGATCCATGCATCTTTTCGCACAGAATTCATTTCCCTGGTGATAGGGACGGCAAGTTCTGAGGCTACTCCTTCTGTACTGCCTGCCACACTCCCTTTGACGCCGTCCTCTACGAAAGTTTTGGACGAAGTGTCCCAGGATGTGGTCGACAGTTTCCACCGCCACCTGAAGAGGGGGATTGAGGCAGCTGTGGAGAGGGGGACTCCCTTTTCTATGGCCCGCCAATGTGCCGGTGGACAAATTAATATCCTTAGAACACTCCCCGGTGGAGCGGGACTGGCTGCGCTTCTGGAGCCTAAGCTGTTAGAGGCTGATCGTCTTGTGGCCCAGTTCCGCATGCTGCAGCAAGCTGATTTACCCGCGATAATAAACCAAGAGCGCAATTTTCTTATAACCGCGATGGAGAAGGTTAGGCTTGCTCGGGAATCGATCAAGCCAACTATATTAAAGGACCGCCAGGATCTGACTCAGTTGTATGATCAATGGAATCGTCGGACTGAAGATTGTGCGGCTCGGGAAGCGGCGGCCTCCCGCGGGGTAGCTGACACCAGAGAGCAAATCCTCGAGCTTCAGAGAAAGCTGGCTTTCTTGGAGTCCGAGCTCGAAGCTGCTCGTGCTGAAAAAGGGATTGCCATTCAGGAGGCTGACAAGTTTAGTAGGGCTTCTGCCAATCTAGAACTTGCCCTAAAGAAGATGGAGAATGACTGGCAGGCATATATGCATCTGAATGATGCAGAGCAGTTGTCCCAGGAGGCCGAGCGCCGAGCGAAACAGAGGCTTGAGCGGGGGACTGTCTTGGTGCAAAACTGCCTCTTGGAACTGTGTAATGCCGAACTATAGTCGGCCTTTTTCTGGTTTTGTTCATGTTTTCCTTTTCTTTTTTTCTTTGAGAAGGACGTGGTCCCAAAACATGTAATACTTTTTTCGTCCTTCAAATAAAGAGTACTTTCCATTCTACCCTTCATTTGTATTGCTTGTTGTACTTGTGGTATTGTGGTGATGTTTGCCCCACATGGGGGACTTGTTTGTGGACCTGTTACCCCTAGCATACCTTGGTTTTAGGTACGGGTAACAAGTTTGATTGAGGATACTTAGAACAGTTCCACGGCAAGGTGGTCGTGGACGTTCCCAGTATTGGGATATAGAATGCCATGGAGCAGCTGGGCTCCCGGGACATGATGAGGAATGGTAGGCATGTACTAAGAGACTTAGCAAAGGACATTTGTGGGCCTATTATCCTTGGCGTACCCCGACTTAGGATACGGATAATAGGATGAAGGGGAACCGACATACTTACTCAGAGGTTATGAGGACATGGCAAGTACGAGGGTTTTGCCGTAGGGTCTTCTTACTCAGAGGTAACGGGGACATGGCAGGAGTGGACTCAACGGATGATATTTGTGGTCAACAGAGGACATTTGTGGTCAACAGAGGACATTTGTAGACCTATTACCCTTGGCGTACCCTGGTTTAGGGTACGGATAATAAGACGAGGGAGAACCAACATACTTATTCAGAGGTAATGAGGACATGGTAAGTACGGAGGTTTTTTTTCGTGGAGTCTTTCTGCTCAGAGGTAATGAGGACATGGCGGAAGTGGACTCAGTAGAGAATATTTGTGGACCTATTATCCTTGGCGTACTCCGGTTGTGGGTACAGATAATAAGTCGAAAGGGAATCATCATACTTACTCAGAGGTGATGAGGACATGGCAAGCATGAAGGTTTCTTCGACGGAGCCTTTCCATTCAGAGGTAATGAGGACATGACAGGAGTGGGCTCAATGAAGGAGGGTACATAGAACGACTCAGAGGTAATGAGGACATGGAAGTTCTATGCAAGGGATGGTTTATTTTTGGCGGAAGTGAAACGACTCAGAGGTAATGAGGACATGGCCGTTTTGGAATTTCGTGGATCGGTTACCCTTTTTGTGCACTGGGAGTGCGGGTAGTGGATCATGAGGGAGGATCTCTTCCAGGAAAAAAGTTCAAAGGTATGATCATGCATGACTTACTATCTGAAAGAGTGACCGAAATGTGAGTTCAGAGGCACCAGCAGGTACATAACTCGATAATCTGGGATGAGTGGTCGTGAGTTCAGCGGCACCAGCAGGTACATAACTCGATAATTTGGGGATGTGAGTTCAGCGGCACCAGCGGGTACATGACTCGATAATCTGGAATGTTGTGAATGTGAGTTCAGCGGCACCAGCGAGTACATGACTCAATGATCTGGAAAATGTCGTTTAGACATAATATTTCTTCAGGAACTTGCCGTTGACGGGCAACATGAGCAAGTCTCTATTTTGTTTTGCGAGACGGTAAGCACCGTTGGAGAATACAGCCTCGATAAAAAATAGGCCTTCCCATTTTGGCTGGAACTTGCCAGCGGTCTTGTGAGTCATGACCATCGGCCTCCGGACTGCCAGAACGAGATCGCCCACTTGGAATGTTCTAATTTTAACCTTCTTGTTGAAGGCTCCAGAGATGCGTGCTTGGTATAGTTCGATCCTTTGTTGAGCCAGGAGGCATTTTTCATCCAAGGCCTCTAACTCTTGTAGTCTGCGTCGGTAGTTATCATCTGTCGTTAATTGATAAGTGAGGACGACACGGAGTGAGGGTATTTGAGTCTCCAATGGGAGAACTGCCTCACTCCCGTACACCAGGGAGAATGGTGTGTTCCCTGTAGCCGTTCGGACTGTGGTACGGTACGCCCACAAGCATTCACCAAGCTTCTCGTTCCAGTAGCGTTTGTTGGACGATACGAACTTCTTGAGTAACTTGATGATAGTTTTGTTGAATGTTTTTGCCAACCCATTCGCTGCTGGGTTGTATGGCGTCGAAGCAATATTCTGGATGCGGTGCTTATCGCAAAACCGATAGAAGGCGTGGCTTGCAAACTGCAGACCATTGTCATAGATGATCCTTCGGGGCAGTCCAAAGCGATAGATGACGTGATGCTTAAGGAAGCTGATCACATTTGAAGTCTTGACTTCTGCAAGTGGGACAGCTTCCGCCCATTTGGAGAAGTAATCTGTGATTGCGAGTATGAAACGATGTCCTCGGAAGGAAGGTGGAGTAATTGGACCAATGATATCCATCCCCCATGCTTCGAATGGCCAGGACATCACTGTCGGATGTAGAAATTCGGACGATTGGTGGATAAAGTCCGCGTGGACTTGCCAGGCTTTGCACTTTCTTGCATAGTCTATTGCATCCGCTACCATCGTGGGCCAGTAGTAGCCCATTCGGCAAAGACGGTCTTACAATTTAGGGCCAGGCTGATGGGCCCCGCAAATACCGTCGTGAGCTTCTCGTACGGCTTCTTTGGCTTCTGCGTTTGACAGACACCGAAGCAATAATCCATCATAGGATCGACGATACAACATTTTTGTCTCTGTATCGTAGAAGAATCTGAGTAAACGCCGTCTGATGGAGGTGGCTTCCTTTGGGTTCTCAGGGAGGATATCGTAGACGACGAAGTCAATGAATGGTTGTCTCCAATCTGGGGCATCGTCGATCGTCTGGGCGGAATAACTCGCCACGAATTAAACGTTATTCTTGGGGGAGACCAGTTCATAGCCTATCACATCCATCGATTGATGAGTATGATTTGGCACTGCTGTCACGCCCCAGAACCAGAATACTGGAGAACGGGGGCAGACATAGCCAGCTACGTATATTGAAATGGAAGACCACCTCGATATACGGTCACGGCTGTCTAGAAACATGAGGGTTTACTACAAGCCAACACTCTCTTATGGTCATGAACAAGCCTAATGTCTCAATCACAAACAAGTAAGTAAGGTTGCAAGGTGTATGATCATTAAATATACAATAATAAGGCATCCCAAATATCACATATTCAGCTGATCATGAAGCTAGTCATTACAAAATGTTAGGACTAGCAAGAGTTAAGTCATACATGATCAACCCTAGGATTTGTCAATCATGTTTACAGCCCGTAGGCAGACAGTAAGTAAAGTGCATCGAGCTAACAGGTGCTCGTCGGCTAAACGCCTCAAAAGAATAGTTTTACAATAGAGTGAGCGAAACAAAATAAAAAACCCACTCTTAGCCCGGGTTCCTTCTAGTCGCCACCATTGGGCTGGAAGCTTGGTAGATCCTCGGGAGCTGCTCCAAAATCTGGCCACACAAAACCAGCTGGGTCAACCCCAGAAAGAGCAAGTGCCACAAGGGGGCCACGAAATAAGAACAAAGCCAGCAATTAGCACAAGAAAATCTAATATTAAAACTAAAATTTACGAAAACATGTCAAGATGATATACGACGAGATAACCATGGAACTATTCCGATAGCCAGGTTACAACCCGTAAACCAAACAAGGACCGGGGTTGTAACCCTTCATCTGAACAGAACTTGGTTCCCACCATTTATCGACAAGAAAAAAATGTAAGAAATCAAGACAGAAAGCAATCTTGTACAGGATCAAGACATGGCTAGACTGGTTATACCTCATTCAATCAATCACGGCCAAGCAGATACTACGGCTTACTACTTTAACTAACTAGGGTTATCACAGGCCTAATTACTAACAAGATGCAGTGAGATTGTTCCACAGCCACAAGCCCTGCAGACCATCCAGGTTACCCAGGTCGAAAGTTAGGGGTTGAATTCAGGTGGGTACATCGCCCAGAAGACAAATGTACCCTTAGGTGACTTAGAGGGTGCAACACGCGACGGTGTACTGGAAATGTGCCCTACTCGACGGCAGGCTATAGATCCCAAGAGCGCCCAGGTAACGGGATTGCCTGTAGCTGTGTCATCTCTTCATGACTACTGTGTTATTCTAGTTATTAACCTTATTCCATTTTAGTAGGTACTCCTGACCATGGTACTCAGGAGTCCCATCCTAGACATGATGCAAGACAGGACAAGTGGTTTTAACAAGCAAGCAAGAAAGAACTACCCACGGTGTCAAGGCAGGTCAAGTTAAGTTAGCCGTCGCAACAGCATTAAGATAAATTATGTCAGGATACTTGTCAGGAGTGCGCCACGACGGGCCACTATCATGTCAGGTAGGTCATGTCAGGAGTGCACCACTACGGGTCACTGTCGTGTTATGCTAGTTCCTTGTCATACCATGCTATGTACAATAGTCATTCCAAACATATTAAGTAAAATCAAGTTCATGACAAAAGGCGTAAGGATATAAAATGGGCGTAAAATATCTAATAAAATATCAATAAACAGGGCTATAGAAGAGCCAAGCTTAAAGAAATAAAACCAAAACTCCAAGAGCCAAGGGGTTAAGCAAGGGTCAGGGGAGCAGCGTACGAAAAGTCACGCACGCTGAAAGAGCTGCGTACGTGAAAAGTCACGCACGCCAGAGAGCAGCGTAGGTGAAAAGTCACGCACGCTTCAAAGAGCAGCGTAGGTGAAAAGTCACGCACGCTGAGAGGGCAGTGTAGGTGAAAAGTCACGCACGCTTCAGAGAGCAGCGTAGGTGAAAAGTCACGTACGCTGAGAGAGCAGCGTAGGTGAAAAGTCACGCACGCTTCAGAGAGCAGCGTAGGTGAAAAGTCACGCACGCTGAGAGAGCAGCGTAGGTGAAAAGTCACGCACGCTTCAGAGAGCAGCGTAGGTGAAAAGTCACGCACGCTGAGAGAGCAGCGTAGGTGAAAAGTCACGCACGCTTCAGAGAGAAGCGTAGGTGAAAAGTCACGCACGCTTCAGAGAGCAGCGTAGGTGAAAAGTCACGCACGCTGAGCAGCGTAGGTGAAAAGTCACGTACGCTTCAGAGAGCAGCGTAGGTGAAAAGTTACGCACGCTGAGAGAGCAGCGTAGGTGAAAAGTCACGCACGCTTCAAAGCGACACGCTTCCAACAGGAAGCGTATCCAAGTCTGCGTACGTACGCTAAAGAGCACGCACAGCTCAGTATGCGTAAGCTAAACAGCTCTGCACACTGCTCACTGTCTTCTCCAAACAGCAAGAACACCATGGTTGAACTCAAGGCTACACAGCATCATAACTTGGCCATCCGAACTCCAAATTCGGATTTCCAAAGTTCCAATTTGGGTGGAATTGAATGCTCTTCCACATGGAAACATCAAAACTCATAGAAAACCAACTAAAATAGATCAAAACATGCAAAAATCTGAAAATATGAAGACTTAGATCTAGAATAATGGAGACTCCAAATCACAAAATGCCAAGAACTAATGTTGATCACCATGTCCTAATCTAGCAAATGGACAAATAAAAGAGGGTTCTCATGTAGTGGCAAGATGCACTTGCCTAGGGTTGGGAGAGTTGTGTAGAGGAAGGAGAAGAAGAAGAAGAAGGAAATAAATGGTGGTGGTAATGAAGAGAGAGAGTGGTAGGTGGGGAATATAAAGAGGGTGGGTTATGGTGTGTTGAAGGTGGAGTGTAGGTTAAGGTGTTCCAATGCATAATAAACCAATTCAAACCAACCCAATCCAAACCAATTAAAACCGAACCATGACAAAAACCCAAAATACGAGAAATACCAAAATTCCACAAGTTGAGAAAAATAAAAATATATGCCAAAATCCAGATACGAGTATAAATACGAAATACGGGAAATACGGGAAATGAGGGTGACAACTGCTAGGGAAGCGGACAGGCCTGCTAAGGCATCGGCTTCGATATTTCGGAGTCTGGGGACATGTTCAATGAAGAACCCCTCGAATGATGAGATGATGTCGATCGCTATTTGGTGATAGGGGACCATGTCTTCATGGCGGACTTCGTATGAACCCCATATCTGATTGACGATTAACTAAGAATCGCTGTATGCTTCAAGGTATTCTACCCCCAGCTCTCTTGCAAGTTGGAGGCCAATGACCAGAGCGTTGTACTCGGCCACATTGTTAGAGCAGGGCTCTGTGAGAGAGTAAGCACGGTTGATCACCAATCCGGTAGGGGAGACTAGCACCACCCCGACTCTGACAATGATGTTGCCCTTGGGTCCAGTTCTCGAAGCGCCGTCGAAGAACATTCGCCATATATCATCGTGAGAGGTTGCATGCGAGTCGGTGACCTCATGTAGGATTTTTTCATATATTCTGGACAACTCTGAGCCCGGGTGGGCTGCCAAAAAGTCCGCCAGGGCTTGACCTTTGACAGCCTTTTGCGGGACGAAGATCACATGATAAGGGGACAGCAATATTATCCATGTGGCGAGGCGAGAGCTGAGTGCCCCTGTTTTAGTCATAAGGACCCTGAGAGGGTTGACTCGTGAGATTACATGTATTATTTGTCCAGTGACATAGTGTCGCGTCTTCTGGATGACAAACACCAGGGCAAGGCATTCCTTCTCCACAGCGATGTATCGGTGCTCTGGCCCAATCATCATTCGACTGAGGTAATATATGGCTTGTTCATGGCCTGTATCGTTGTTTTGTGCCAGCAGAGCCCCAAGGGAATGTTCTATTGCTCGTACGTAGAGCAGGAATGGTTTTCCAGCAACCGGGGCCACCAGGACTGGAGGGTTTGACAAATATTCTTTGATGCTGTCGAAGGCCCGCTGACATTCTTTGTCCCATACGAATGAGACACCTTTCTTCATGAGATGGGTGAATGGTCGACATCGCCCGGAGAGGTTAGAAATGAATCTCCTGATGTAAGCTAGCCTCCCTTGGAGGCCTCGAAGTTCTCGAAAATTTTTCGGGGGACCCATCTCCATGATTGCCTTTGTCTTTTCAGGGTCTACGTGGATACCCTGGGCGGTGATGATGAAACCCAAGAACTTTTCGCTGGATACGCCCAGAAAGAATTTTGTGGGGTTTATTTTCAAATTGTGCGCTCGCATCAGGTCGAATACCGTCCTCAGATCCTGTAGATGGTCTCCCTTACAGCGATTCTTGACGGCGATGTCATCAACATAGCACTCCACCGTCTTACGTAAGTGGTCTCTGAAGATGATACTCATGGCTCTTTGATATGTGGCACCGGCATTCTTCAAACCGAAAGACATGACTGTGTAACAGTACGTGCCAATCGGTGTTCGGAATGATGTATGCTTTTCGTCATCAGGAGACATCTTGATTTGATTGTACCTCGAGAAACCATCCATGAAGAAACCATCCATGAATGACATACGTTCGAAGCCGCAGGTGTTGTCAATCATTATGTCTGTGATAGGGAGGGGGAATTCATCTTTGGGACACGCCTCGTTCAGATTGCGGAAGTCGATGCAGATTCGAATCTTCCCATTCTTCTTGAGGACGGGTACAATGTTGGCGACCTAGTCAGGATGTTGCTCCTCCCAAATAAAGCCGCTGGCTATCAGTTTGTTGACTTCAGCTTCGATCGCATCCATGATGCCTGGGCGAAAGTATCGCTGTTGTTGATTGACTGGCTTTGCATCCGGCCGAATGTTGAGCTTGTGAAGAGCAATATTGGGATTTAACCCTGGCATGTCTTCATAGCTCCAGGCGAACACATCAATGTATTCTTTGACAAGTTCCAGCAGCTATTCTTGCTCTTCTTCTGTTAGGCTCTTACTGACGAAGATTGGTTTTGGAGAAGATTCGCTGCCGAGGTCGACCTGTACAACCTCATCTTCAGTAGGAGGTTCTCTCAGTTCGAACCGCTTTTCCTATTGTGCATCCAACTATTGTGCCCATGGCTCTAATTCAAAGATTTTAGGAATGTCTTCGTCTTCTTCATAAGCGTCGACGAATGCCATGTTGACTGACAGGACTTGTCTGAATATGTCTCCGATGCTGGTATCCGAGTCAGAAGTTGGTGACCCGGTTGAATATGACTGCTAGTCACATTCTTCATCTGAACTCTCAGGGGTCGTCGTGGGTGTTACATACCCTAATCCATATTACGTTTTGCTATAGTAGTCATGTGGTTTGCCCGCTGGGACCGATGGCTTTAAAGGTAATCGTCGTCCGGTGCCGTAGTTCAAGCCTGGCGTCGTCTCCAGATCATACCCCTATTTTTGCATGAGATATTTGGATTGGGGCTATAAAGATACAGAGGCAGTCTCCCGGCATCTGATTCAAGGTCGACTTCTTCTACGGTGAAGGGCTGCGGATCGTCCTTTCGGCCGAAGATAATTGGATGGTCCCCTCCCTCGATTATGCAGTAAGTGTCTTCCACTGGAGTAAGCTGGATGGCGATGTACACATTTGTCACCTGTGTGTGTAGGTGAGTGCTTATACCGTGTTCCATAGCGTATATTGTACAAAGCTTATCAAGCTCGAGGTAATTCAAAGATAGCCCTTTATTGATGAAGTAAAGTATCTTTTTTAGGGGGATTACATCATCTGCGGAGGGAACATCAGTGTAGGCAGCCACATACTTGGCAAGCTCCGGTTCTTCTTCAGCTACCCCATGTGTAAATGAAGACTAAGAGGACGACGTAGACAGCTTGATCGTCAGAGGTTCAGCTGGTAGAGCAGAGCGTGGAGTTGTTGGCAGACTAGCGACCCCCAGTCTGGTGCTCGATGCTGGACGGGGAGTGGTTGGTTCGCTAGAGATTCCAGGCCTTGCATCGGGGTGACGATCCTTCTTGGAAAGGAGTATCGTTATTGGCTTGTCGGAGGAATTGAGCTTCTCCATCTACGGCTGGCCGACTCTCGGCAGCCTGATTGTCAGTGGCTCTGTTGTGGGTCTTGGCACTTGGCCAGACCTTGGCAGCCGTATTATCATTTGCTCTTCTTGTGCCGAGAGGCTGATCGCATCCTTACGCAGAGTGGCAGTAAAGGGTGCGGACTTGCCAGGTTTGCGAGCTTGGAGATGGATCGTCAGAGGCTCTTCTGATCCTGTGGCTGTCTCGGTACGAGCTTGCATATCTCCTTCATCGAGGTACTTCTTCGATTTTTCGTATAGGCAGGAGTCTGAGTAGTAGGATTCGACTCCTTTGAAGGGATCGATGTCGGCAAATTTTTTCCTCACGAAGTCGTATTTGTCGACATATTTGAAGCACTGGTGCAGTATGGAAGGCACGATCATATAATCGTATCTACGGGCGCCCCAAGAGGATGTTGTAAGAAGTGTCTGCATCTATGACGTAGCAGGTGACTTCTGACTGGAGATCACCAATTTGACACTTCAGACGAATCTTTCCAATGGGGTAGCTCCTGCCCGAATTGAAACCACTGATGGCGGTGCTTGTTGGCGTCAGGCGATGCATAGGGATACGAAGATGATGTAACAGACCCTTCGGGATAATGCTTATGGAAGAGCCGGGATCAATGTGCATTCGATCCACCTTTACGTTGCCGATGTATCCAGTGTAGTACAGCAGACGATCGTGCAGGTTGGTTTTGATGAGCATGTCCTACGGAGTGAAGACAATGTTGGGCATCGCTCCCGTGCAAGCGCTGTCGTGGAGATCTGCAGGCGGGCTCTCTCCTGTGAGGTTGACTTGAGCCAGATAGGCATCGGCATTCTGGAGTGCCTCGCTCAAAGCCGCTCGCACATCCTTTGAGAGTCGCAGAAGCTCGTATAGTGACAACTTGGCCAGTGTGTTGGCCAATTGTGCCAAGATGTCGAAGTTGTAGGGCCTCTCCAGCCCCTGTGGTGTCTCTTTTCGGAGGAATTTGTCAAAGCGAGTCTCCTTCGGCCTAGGATTGTCGATCGTCGGAGGCTGAGCCGGTCCCGGAGCGTCGGTTGTAGCGGACTGATGATCTTCAGTCGAGTTGTCAGCTACGGGTTGGGACTGTGCCCCAGACCGAGTGACGACGGCCGTAGCTTCTTCGATATCTGCCGAGATTGTGCGGCAGGACCTGGCTTTTCTACTCTTCTTCTTGTAAATGGAAGATGGTGTGGGCTGAGTCACTTCTGATAGCAAGTCTGGATGGACCCATATGACCTCCCCTCGTGATGTGGTGAGGGGCACTAGACCAACAGCCTGATCTCGGGGAGGTCGAAGATTAGCAATCTCCATTGTCGCCAGAGGGATGGGGACCACACCGTCTTGAGTTTTCGTCGGAGGGAAGCTGCCGAATTATACTGACACCATATTGGCTGCCGCAGTTACCTCTTCGAAATCGATGGCAAGAGCGTTCGAATCGATGAGATTTTGGATGTATCGTTTTAGCTGGTAGCAGTCGTGTGTGGCATGGTGGACGTAGCGGTGGTAATGGCAGTACTTTGGGTTCTCCATCTCTGTCGGCCGAGGTTCCCGTCTTGGTGGAGGAAGCTGAATTCTGTCTCCTTGTATGAGCATGTCCAAGATAGGCTTGACGTGACCGTCTTCGAAGGAGTACATGATTTGCGGCCATTGTTTGTCTGTCGGCTTTTGCTTAGGTTTCTGTGCTGTGTCGGCGACCATAGCCTGCTTACCCCTGCTGTCCCGATTGTTGGAGGGGCTACCCCCATTGTCGTTGTTGGTATTAGGAAGCTTGCCCTTGTTCTCTCCGTCCGAGATGTACAATTCCAATTGGCGAGCCTTCTTCAATTGTTCTTCAGCGCTTGTGGCAATGATAATGAATGTCTTCCAGTCCTTGAATTGTCTTTCGCCCATCCAGAGACTGATCGTTGGGAGCAATCTCTTTTGGCAAATTTCAATCAAGGAGGAATCTGGATTTCCAGATGGCAGCTTCATTGCGGTTTGGCAAAACCGCTCGATATAGTTTCTTGTCAGCTCTTTCTTCCCTTGGACGACGTCCATGAGGGTGGACATTGTGATGTCCTGCCCTACTTCGTAGAATCTATCCAAGAACATGCGCTTGAAGCCGATGAAGAAGTGGATGCAGTTGTCTGGCAGGTTGCGGTACCAGTCGAAGGCGACCCCCTCCAATGCCCCGATGAATAATCGTGTGAGAATGGCATCGTCATGGGGCAGATGGTCGGTAGTGACCTCGAAGTAAGTGATGTATCGACTTGCTGAGGTCTTGCCATCATAAGGATTGATATTGAACGACTTATATCTTGGTGGGAATGGAACATCCCTCCAGGCAGCAGGGTACAGTTGCCGTATTCTGAGGTCTTGGGAGTTTTCTCGAGCGTAAAACATGGCTCGGAGCTCCTGGACCTCTCTTCTCGCCTCTCGGGCCTCATCTACAGCGGTGGGGGCCGTTACTTCAGGAGGATTGTTGCCCGGGTTCGGTGCCGCTGAATTCGAGTCCGCATTGACCGTGAGACCCGCACTTGTTTGGCCAGGCGTCCCTCCTTGCAGAGTAGAAAGGGCCGCTTTGATTTCGTCCACAGACTTGACCAAGGCAAGTAATATGGCTTCGAGAGTGTCGATGCGTTGGCGATCACTGGAACCATCTTGGCTGCTGTCTGTCATGAACACCATCTTTACATAAGGAGAGATGGACGGAGCGGTGGAGGAAGCGCCCTCCGAATCATACCCTTGTAGTGAGAAGTCATCGGGGTACGTGGGTATGTTCTCTTCTGGTTCAGATTCAGAAGGAACGGTACCCCCAGTTTTCGAGTTCGTCTCGTCTTGGGAGTTATGAACGTCCTCGGGGACGTCGGGGTTTGCTGCATCTGATGGAAGAGTTGTCTCCCCCGGCTCATCTTCTTGGAACATCGGATTATCGTGGAGGTTCGGAGGAGTGCTACCTCCAGTCCCAGCAACCCCCAGTGGTGTGGACAATGAATCTCCCACTGTAGCAGATTTATTCTTAGGATGGGTACCTTGGAAAACTCCGGTGGTGGGCACCCGCTTAGACGACAGTCTCTTAGTCATAGTGGTTTATATATTTGGACTAAGAGCACTGGTCTTCTTCCCTCTCCCGTCGGCGGGGACTTTCTGAGCAGAGTTGCAGGAGACGACAGGAAGTGCCTCATCTTCTGAAGATGGCTGTTGCAGTCTTTGAAAGATGGACTACCGGTCTTCTCGCACCGTCGCGTTATTACAGCAGCAGTTGACGATGACTTGGGTGTAATGACGTCCGTGGGAGGATTCTTTGCTCCCCGATGTATCTTCTCTTTCCTTGCGTTTGTGGAGGATGGCCTCACGCAAGTCAGATGGGTCTGGATCGACCATGTTTGCTCCCAAAATTTTGGAAGACTTTTGCGAACCTCTCCGTCCGTCTGCTGCCGGGGGCTGGACTCGAGTGGTTCTGTACAACTTCTCATCCGGGGCCCGCGTAACAGTATACGAAACGCTCGAATGGTCAGAGATCAGATTAGCGGACCAAACTCGCCAGGCTTGTGCTGCCTTAGACTTCTTCGCTATAGTGCGTAAGGGCACATAGTAGGAAGAGTCTAAGTGATACTGGAGAGAGTCAGGCATGTCTTCTTGGGAGCACAAGAGATCAGGACCATAAGATAGGCGGTCGAAGACAGAGCCACGCGGGGTAGGCGTTATGCGGCTATCATCAATAATCTTCATGCGGCTGGCCGACGTAGCCGTATAGGCGTTCTTCATGCGGCTGAGAGTCTCAGCCGCATGAGTTTTCTTCATGCGGCTGGGTGATCTGGCCGCATAGACTTTCTTCATGCGGCTGGCAGGTTCACCCCCATGAGCTTCCTGCATGTGGTTGGCAGATTTGGCCACAGGAGTGTTCGACTTCTTTTTGGGGCGTATAGAACCACTCTTTGTCCCTACAAGTCCAGTATCGTAGTGCTTTCCTCTGCCAGACTTGGGGACAGAAGAGTCCTCTACGGCTCGAAGTGGAGCCGTATGAGAGTCGCCTTCGCCGTCTTGGATAGCAGAGAGAACCCCGTCCAGAGCTTGTGGAGGAGCAAATAATTTCGGCCTCCACTTGCAGTGAGCTTTCTTTGTGCGGGTTCGCTTCTAGACTGGGCCAGTACTTCCTTCAGAGAGCATTTCTTCAAACGCCTGTTGGTCGAAGCGGACGACCATCTTCTGTTGTGTGGAGCCAAGTTTGGCTGCATCCGATTGCGTCACCAACTCCTCAGCCGTAGAGAAGTTTGTCCCCAGCAGAGTCGCCATCGTGTTTGCCAATAAAATATAAAAGAGCAGAACAATTATCGGAGGACTGGACTTTTACTTCACAATACAAACTCGCTTGTACAAAGAAAGCCTAGGGACGAAAGCCTAGGTACAGCAATCTAAGTACAATGGTTTATTTTAGATTCTGGAGGGTGACAGTAGAGGCTCGGAAAAGCGACGGCAGCTCTGCCTTACTCCTTGGACGATCGGGTACAGCTTTTTTGGCTCTGTGGAAGAACTGCTGGGCGTTGATGAAGAAATGCTCTCTCTTCAGGCTCTCTAGATCTCTATCTCTCTCTGTGCGTCTGTCTCTCTCTCTGTATGTGTATCTCTATATATTCCTCCTTTTTTTTACAAGGGAATGGCACCCTGCTATTTATAAGAGTGGAGGGGGCCTCATTAGGGTTTACAATGATGGTCCCTTCTTGGAAGTCGGCGGCTAAGGATCATTAAATCTGGGCCGCTCATCAGGATTTGAGCAATAAATGTGATTGCATCAAATCTTTTGTAGATAATTAATGCTGATTGACATAAATCCTCCAGAATTATCATACCAACCTCGGATTTCTCGACACGTGTCTTTAATTGGCTTATTTATAAATGATCTGATTTGATCCCAATATTTTATTGGGATTTGTTGAGAGATTTCTATCAATCTGATTCCACGTGCCCTACTATCATGCCACATGTCATAATAGCAGAAATCTGAGCCGCAGGAAAGTTGGGCCGCATAAGGCTGGCCACGTGTCAAGGCTGTCTAAGAATGGCCCCCTTCCCCTACTGAACGTTTAGGCCGCATGAGTATGAGTGAACCGCATGGAGATAGTCCTCATGAGCCGCATGAGGATGGTCATCGTGAGCCGTATGGGGCTGGTCTTCGTGAGCCGTATGGGGCTATTCTCCGTGAGCCGCATGGGGCTGATCTTCGTGAGCCGTATGGGGCTGATCTTCATGAGCCGCATGGGGCTATTCTTTGTGAGACGTATGGAGCTAGTCTTCGCTTGGGCCGCATGGGGCTGGTCTTCGTGAGCCGCATGGAGCTGGTCTTTGTGAGCCGTATGGAGCTAGTCTTCGCTTGGGCCGCATACAACTGTCCACGTGTCAAGGCCGCCTGACTGTTTCTGAATCTCGGGAGATTGTGTCAGAGATTTTCTTCGCTTTCTAAGAAGTCTGTCATTATGAAGGAGTCATAATGATATCTTCGTGTCAGAACTGTCACCTCATCAAAGTTGTCAGCCGTCAAGGCTTTTAATACAATAATGAGAGAGCTGTTTGTAGGCCACGTGGCTCCTCTTCGAGCCGCATAGGACTTGTTTGAGCCGCATAGACGCTCGAGCCGCATGGATACTTGAGCCGTATGAACTCTCTGAGCCACAGGGGGCTCTCTGGCCGCATGGATCCTTCTTTATTCTTTTTCCATGCTTCTACAGAGACGTCATCGGGTGCGGAGCTTCTCTCGAACGTGCTAAGGTGCGGAGCTATCTCTGGAGCCTTGGAGCGTTGCAAGGAGCTGAAGCACCATATACAGGACATAATGTATCGGAACATCGCCATGAATCATTCCATTTTGTAAGCCACTTGGCACGCCTTTTATGTTTCAGAGAGAGAGAGCTTGAGAGACTTGTAAACTCGGCCTAGCGTCGCTTGTAAACTTCTTGAATATCAATAAAGAGTTTGAATTCGCTTCTAATTGTGTTCATTTACTTTTCGCTACAAATGGGGACACTCTGTGCGACTCTGTGGCCTAGCTCAAATCGGACGTTTCTGGACTTAGCCTTGCACGGGCGCAACTTAGGCCCGTGTGGCATCACGTCTTAGCGAGAACGATCGCTCCTACGGGAGCGGGGCGTGACAGATTTGTATCAGAGCACGACTTTACGTCCTTGGACTTTATTTCGATTTCCTTAGTTTTGAAAGCTCGGTTTTGAAACAAAAGAAGTGTATGCTCTCTCTTATTGTGCCTTGGGATGTTCCATACAATAAGTCTAATATTTTCAAAAGCCCGTACAAGTACTCGGTTGAACGGGATCGATAGGCGAAGACCTTTGTGCCAAACCATGACGGACTTAAGTCGGAAGAAAACTAAAATGCTAGAAGTTAGCAAACGCAAGGCGTGCTTGAATAACCTTACGCTGACAATGGTGAACGAGTATACGAGACCAAAGTATAGTTCGAATGGGATGGTTATGCACGCAGCCTTTTGGCTAAGTTGTGTGGAGTATCGCGCACCTAGACCTTCTGGTGCAAATGAGATTGTGAGCGAGATCGATTATCGCTAAAACGAGAATAAGTGAGCGTACAAACTTGAATATAGTCCGTACGAGATAGCTATGCACACGGCCTTTTGGCTAAGTTGTGCCGTGTGTCGTACACCTCGACTTTTTGGTGCAATCGAGTTGCAAGCGATATCAAGTACCGCTCGGTCAGGAACGGAGCTACACTTAGAGTGTACATCGATAGGAACGCTGTCAAACTAACGCTTAGGCGTACACGGAAGATTGATATAGATTTTGAGGAATAGTGCGAATGACTTAGTGCGTCAATACGATGTGAGCGATTACGCTAGAGATTCGTCGAACGAATCTGAAATACGTCTTACCAAATTATGCGAATGTGTTTGTGGATTAAATAGGATGGCTCGAATCTGAGTGGTGTATGTGATAGCTTTAAGGAAGAATAAGAATGAGTGTCGACGACTAGTCGAGTAGCTCGAACCCTGAGTGGCGTATGGACGTCATAGAAGTTATTCGAGCGAGACGAAAGGACATACAGATAGAACGAGTATGTCGGCGAAGCGATGCGATCGCGCAAAGCCTTAGAACGTGTCACACTTAGTTGGTTGTGACTTCGAATGTCCCGAACGAGATATCGTACGGACAACTTGTCAATGGACAACGCGAGTTAGAAAACAATTCGGAACGGTGAAACAAGTAAATGTCTCGATCGAGGAAACTTAGAGGATCGTACGTACGATTTTGGATTGATTCAAATGAAATGTGACTTGAGTTTTGAACAACGATATTGAAACTAGCTTGAGCAATAGCGATCGAACTTGATCTTGGAGTGAATCGAATGGAATTATGGTATATCCAGTTCGGACAATAGCATCAGTCGTACGACTCGAAATTGGTTGCAAAGGAAGATCGTCAGGTTACGCATATCGTCGATGGTATTGAGGCATATCAAAGATCGATATACGATAACTCAGGGGTACTCTGACTCGGCGAATAACGATCGTGCAAATGTCATTGTTCCAATGGATGCTATACTCGGGATATTGAAATGTGTCAAGGAAAATATAGACGTGGCTCAAGGATTTTCTAGTTTAATGAATGACGGTCGGACTATCGAATAGAGATCTTAGCTTGGAGGAAAATGAAATGTTTGGATTTGCTTCGTCGATAACCACAACGTTGACGTTCTTGTCTTATGCGAGCGCAACTCCAGCCTCGGACATGCGTCGCGCCGATTAGGGCGATCACTCCGCGTGAGCGCTGATATGGTGATTCAGACAGCGGGGGTGATTGAACTAGCATGGCGTGGAAATTTGTGTACTTCGACTTGTGGTGACGCGAAGGTAAACTTAAGAATGACTTTGTGTGCTTGATGATTGAGCTTGAGGATTGCGTGTGTCCAATCCGCGTATTGAGAATGAATTAGTCTAGACGCAAGCAAGAGTTACGCCCCGATGAGAATGATTATTCCACGGGAGCGTTGTATGGTGATTCATGAACCACCGTGGATAATCGGACTCGCGTGAGATTGGGGTACAACATATTGTCTAAGCTAGACGAACTCGTGAATCAAATATATGAATTGGTTAGAATGGATATGTAAAGTATGTCGATTTGGTGATTTAAATGGATTCGAATTCGTTGTGCTGCGCGACGAATGCCTTGATTCGAATTAGGCGATCATGCTCGATGTTTAGAAATCTGAGTAACGCGAGCTCGGGTAGAAAACTCCATACTACCGACTTTGGTTTGACCCTAAGATTGGGGTCAATGTTGGCATTATTGTTGGGGAACTATGATTCCAATCCTGACATTGACTTAGCCTCGAAAAGATGGCCTAACGGTTAGGCGAGACGCCCTGTTTCAAGAGTTATCAATCGAAAGATTGATCTAGTGGATTAGTATGAATGAATAGTAGAAATTACGAATATAGGAATACCCCTCACGAGATTCGGCTGACATGCATATATTTCAGGGACGCCGGAGTATGTGCACGATGCGACTCGAGTGAGAATGATGAATTCTCTATCACGCGATTTGGTGAATACATGTATTTTGGGGATGCCTGGAATGCGTGCACGATCCAACCAAGTGACACGTTAAATTCCAAACGAGACTTGAGGAATAGAAAGTATCGGGGATTGAGATCGTGTTAAAAGAAATGAATGATACTAGTACGAGCGTGGCTCGGAATCAAAGAAACGTGTTAGCGGAGTGTGCGTGAACGACAACGAGATTGGCCCTAAACAAGTGAATGATACGGAATCGATATCGTGCAAGTAAAGTTGGTGTAACGAATTGAACCATTGATAGGAAGATATACTCGATGATAGTGCAATACTTGGTCTTGAATCGGATGGAAATTACTTAGGCTTGGTCGACCCCGCTAAGAAGAAATCATACTGATTTCGTGGACAAGAACGCTTGAGTAGCTAATCGGGTCATCTCGATGACCGAGATAAACGAAAGTGAGTTTGCCTCAGCCTACGACCCTCGCATTTGACGAATTACAACGTGCCGCGTGCGACCATTTCAGTCCCATGACACGAAGAAATAGCAACCAAGACGAAGAAACACTTGAATTGAATAAGTACCATCAACTCTAAAATGAATGAAAAGTTATTCAATAAAAATCGACCAAACGTATGCGACACGGAACTTAGAAAGGTATCGAGTATGGTTCGATGCCATCGAGCGGTAAAGCCATTCGATAGGGATTGTCTAAGAAACACGACGACACGAGTTAAGGAAAGGTAGGATGACCTGCACTCAGGAAGTCTCGAGGACGAGACTTATTTTGAGTGGTGTATTATGTAATGACCCGCTCCGCCCTAGCGGAACGCAGATTCAAACGGCAAGTGCAACGACTCAAATGAGCCGTCGACCCGAAGAGTTGGCATCGACTTGATGAAGAATCGATGCAAGGCTTAAATTGGCCCGTCAAGAGGAATCCAGACTTAGACTTTCAAAGGCGCGCTCAGAGTATCGCTCGGCCGATGCGAACATCGCTAAGGTGGGTGGCTCCGATGAACCCGTCTTTGCTTAGCCTAGACACATAACAATACGGACACTATTGCTAGAATCGTTAGGCATCAACACCGTGCATGCTAATAAATGAATGACTCAACCTACCTAGCTAAGGGAATAATCCACCTTGTATGCTTGTATAGAATATGGAAAATGTGAGAACTCTTGCACCGCGTTCCACGCTCGTGCTAAGGCACAAGCTTACATTCAAGTCCCTCACGCGTTCAACAATGAAACAATGAATGGTTTACAACAATGAAACGGAAGACTATCGACATAGTCGTTCCGAGTAGAGTATAGCAACATTGAAAGACTTTGGGACCGATGGGTCGCCAAGGCGACTCCCGTTCGGGGAGTTGCATAATGTATGAATGAATGAATGAACGAATAAGTGAACGAATGAATCAACGAATGAATGAATGAATACGTGAAGAATGAATGAATGAACGAACATGTGAAAGAAAGAAATGAAAGAGTGAATAAAAGATAAGAAATGAAAGAATGGTTAGCGACAGGTATGACGGGCACGTGCAATGGGGCTCGCTACCCGCGATGCACGGATGCCAACCTGGTAGATAACGCATTATGGCTCAGAGACAGCCTATGGCTTAAGATAGCCGTTATGTTAAATGACAAGTCAATACGAAATGGTCGTGGACAAACGGCACGGGCGATGGGAGGGAATACCGTGGCCGTCATGAGGAAGGATTCTGCGGCACGATCGATGGGGGGGTATATCGTGGCCGGCCTAGGCAAAATCAAAAATGGGGCTTACGGGCTGCTTTGAGTGGGGGCTCGGCCACTCAAGGAGACGTAAGGCCAGGCATTTCAAGAGACTATCAAGGTGTACCAGCCATCACGCTTCGATAGGTGAAAATGCCCAAGTGATATGTCCAAAATGGCTTGTGATGCCAGCGACCCGTGCATGTAGATTAAGTGGGCTATGCTGGTGGCAATCCACGTGCAAGTCCTTGCATTGAAATAAGTAGTCTAAGTTAACTAAATGAAGTGCCTCCTGAACATGCTTGAAATGTAACACTCTGAACATGCTTGAAATGTAACACTCTGAACATGCTTGAAATGTAACATACCAAATGATATGCAAATGAGTTAGAGAACGTGCCTACGACGTGCTAGAACCTGAGGCAGGGATACGCCCTTAACATTGAATGTTTACATGAATCACGTTAAGTTACTACATGTGAATTGTTGACTAACTTAGTTTATTTTAGACAGGAAAAGCCGGACGGTTAGTATGGGTAAGTCGTGCATGCATTTCCATGCAGACACTTGAATTCGGCAACATGAGATAGGTTACAAAATATTCCATAAAGCAAGATTAGAAAGACAATGAATGATAGACGGTGCACAAAAGTAAATTGAACGTGTTTGGTAATGATAGCATTGTGGGCGAGCTAGCCTCCCTACCAGTGCATAACAATATACTGATAATCCCACAGTCTGCTTGCAGGATGCAGGAGACATCATCGGGTGTGGAGCTTCCCTCAAACGTGCTAAGGCACGGAGCTATCTCTAGAGCCTTGGAGCGTTGCAAGGAGCTGAAGCACCATATACAGGACATAATGTATCGGAACATCGTCATGAATTATTCCATCTTGTAAGCCACTTGGCACGCCTTTTATGTTTCAGAGAGAGAGAGAGCTTGAGAGACTTGTAAACTCGGCCTAGCGTCGCTTGTAAACTTCTTGAATATCAATAAAGAGTTTGAATTCGCTTCTAATTGTGTTCATTTACTTTTCGCTGCAAATGGGGATACTCTGTGCGACACTGTGGCCTAGCTCAAATCGGCCATTTCTGGACTTGGCCTTGCACGGGCGCAACCTAGGCCCGTGCGACATCACGCCTTAGCGAGGACGATCGTTCCTACGGGAGCGGGGCATGACAAAAGTCACCAAATAGCACAGAAACGACATTAGCAGTCACCGTCTTCTCGTCCTGCTGAAGAGTAATTGCTCCAGAATTGACCAACTCTTAGATTTTACCCTTGAGCACATAACATGCTCTGGTTGGAGTCCTATAAATCTGTGATAAACATAATATTTAGGGTGATCGGTTTTACCCACTTCTTCTAGCCGTTTTGCCTCAGGGAGTTGAAGCTTATTACTTTTGATCAAGCAATCGAAGATGCTCAAAGTATCATCTTCATTGAAAGAATACTCTTCCTTTGGGCGAGTTATCTTCTGCGGTGGTATTGATGGAGTGGGTGCTGTCTGAGTGACGTTGACAGCCAAAGACTCCTTGCCCTTGAGATTGATGGCCAGTGTTTTTTTACCCTTTCGATTATTCTGGCGATTATTACCTCCGGGTGTAGAATGTTCGTCTTGGTTTGGATGAGTCATCTGAACTCCTAACTGTTTGAACTTTTTAGTATTGACCTCAGCTACCTTAGCATTCACAATGAAAGAAGGCCAATCCTGGAATTGTGTAGATCCCGTCCACAAACTGATAATAGGCAACAAGTTTGATTTGCAAGTGTCTATTGTTACAGCAGATGGAGTTCCTAAAGGCATTTTGAGTGCCTCTCGACAGAATCTTTCAATGAAAGTCTCTATGGATTCATTGTGCCTCTATTTAATCTTAATGAGGGCAGATATTGTCATGTCATTGACTCCCTCATAAAATCGTTTCAAGAACATTTGCTTGAAACCAGCAAAAGAAGTGATGCAACCATCAGGTAAACTACGATACCAGTCGTATGCTATGCCAGCTAAACAACCGCCGAACACTCTGGTAAGGAGAGCATCATTTAGCTGTAATTGATCAGTCATCACCTCAAAATGATTGATGTACTAACTTAGAGAAGTGCTGCCATCAAACAGCATAATGGTTGGAAGCTTGTATTTAGAAGGGAATGGACCTCCTTCCACACTGTACGATATGGTTGCTTTATGTCCAATCTTTGTAGACCATCTTTCTGTTTGAAGGCCTCAAACTGAGTACGTAAGAGTTTCACAGCCTCATTAGCATCCCCTGATGTTTGGGAATCGGTAGGCTGATTAGAAGTGTTAGGAGGAGGAACAGTATGATAATTACCACCCCCAGCACCAGACTGACTGGGATCAGCTTGAATTGGTACAGAAGCAACCTGAGGAGTTGGTACCTCCAGATTAACAGGTACAGAAGATGCTATAAGCTCAGGATTTGTAGCAGGGTTTACAATCGGTGGCACTGTATGTTGAGCCATAATTATAGTGTGCATGCTTGTAACCATTTCTGCCATGGTCTTCAATTTGTCTTCTAATACAACAATTCGTTGCTCTTGACTGGTTGAAGTAGAGGCATCTTGATCTTCCGTAATGGTATATGCCGTCACTTCTCTTGCTGCTATTGATGAGATAGTTTGTTCAGAACTTTCACTGTCTGCATCAAACTCTGAGAAAGAGTCCTCTCCTATATGGGCGATGGGGAGATCTTCTTGATTAAATACACCTTGGTTCAAATGTCAATTTCTCGATCTAGCGTATTGAAAGACACCTTCACTGGATGCATGAATCCGATCCAAGTATTGCTGACTGGGATTACGGGATGCATTACGTCTTGGACGTTTTCTACCCCCAGTGCCTTGAAAAGTCATGTTAACAAAAGCATATAATAGCTCATCTTCATCTTCTATTATATGTTCGGGAGTTGAAGCATAGTTCAGACGATCGAAGACAGATCGTCGAGACGATTGGCAACAATAGTTGATGACGACTTCATGAAGGCAGTGGCGATCTGAAGCATGATTTGGAGGTGAGGGAGACATACCTGTAATCTCCCGTCTTTGTGTAAGACGTTGCCGAAGATCAGTTACAACTACAGGACGAGAAGAAGTCAGAGGAACATATTCCTTAATGATGTTAGGAACATGTCTCCTATTCTTCAGATGTTTTATTCCTTGAGTGTACAAAGATGTACTCAACTCATTAGCATAAGTGGTTGGGTCCTTCTTTTCAAACTTTGGCATCTGGTATAGATTGGCCTTTGGCATAGGGTTCTTACGTTTCACCAAAGTTGATACTGGTTGACGCCTATTGAGATAAGCGCGTAAATCAGAAAATTCTGATCCAAGTGTCTCTGTTTGTGATACCCTCAATTTTTCTTGCTTAGATCTTAAAATTTGCAAGATGGGAAGGTCTTGACCAGACCCTATAGGGGTAGGTAAGATACCTCTTTGATCAGTATTCTTTCCGATATCAGAGATCCGAAGACCTCTGTTTAAAGGAATAGAATCTGATGTGTCTTCCTCTGAGTCATAGACCAGAAAAGTTTGAGAAAAGATCAAAGGGTACTTTCATTTATTTTGTAGAGGGTTAGCTAAGAAGCGTTCCCCTTTGTTCTGTTATGAGACCATTTTAGGCACAGATTGCGCCAATTGAGAAAGTGTCAAAGGACTCCTCCCTTTGTTTTGTCTAGTGGCAGCACTAGAACATTGTTTCTCCTAGTTCAGAATTAGAAAATTGGAAGAGGAAATAGCCAAAAGACTAGTTTCCTTGGGTTGCGCCAAAGCAGCAGACTGTGCTTGAGTTGCTGATTGCTTAGATTGTGCAATAGTCCTACGGGCTACTGGTGGCGCCTTGGCAGCAACATAGGTAGATTGCGCCTCAGCAACGGCCTGAACAGACTGCGTCTTGGCAGTCAAGAGAGTAGTAGACTGCGCATGGGCAGCAGGAAGAGTGGATTGTGCCTTGGCAGCAGAATCAGGCTGTGCCGGAGCCACTGAGGCGGATTGCGCCTTGGCCACTGAGCACTCAAGTTGCGTCTGGACAACAGCAACTGCAGAAGATTTATGAGTCCACACGGTCCTGTTCTTGGTGATAGCCACAGTGCGCTTGTTGCTCTTGGTGTTGATCATATTCTCGTAGGCTGTCTGGTTGACTTGAACAACCAGAGTCTTCTGCGTCTTGCCGATCGACACAGTATCACATTGAGTTGTCACCTTCTCGTCGGATGAGAAAGTCGTCCCCAGCAGAGTTGCCATTTTGTTTGTAAAAAACAAAAAAAAATTATTCCAAACTTATGAAAGAATAATACAAAGTACAATAAATTCTGGAAAAGTACAACTGTAGGAATCTGATCAGAAGACGATCACTTTATCCCTTAGACTATGTGAACTTAAAGACTGTAGCCTCTGGAGAATGCAGCAGCAATTTTGCAAGAGTTCTTGATCTCTGTGCGTATGTATGTGATGCTTTAACAATGATTGGAAACTCTATTTATAGAGTTAAGAAAATAACTATTTTAGCAGTTATTCTGATGTACGCGAGGCTGGATTGCGCCACATTGGGTTACGCCAACCTCCTGTTGTGCCAACTTTCATTCATTTATAAGTCGTGTACTAACTGTATTTAGATGCGTGGCATCATGTGATTGAGATGTGCATGGTCGTGTACAGGATAGTAGACACGTCTTGAGAGATTAGTGGCATGTGTGCCACGTCATCCTACTTTAGAGATGAAAATTATCTCAACTTTATCAGATTACACGAACTTCAGTCAATGAGTAAAACTGCACTTGATTGAGCTGCGCCTAGACACGTGGCAGCTTTTGAGCAGAAGTCATTCAGATTGCGCCTAGGCGCAACTAAAGATTTTGTCTGGATTGCGCCTAGGCGCAACTTACAAAGCATACAGGACAGCTGTCAGCCAACTTTTCTCGAGCGGCACAATTCGCGGAATTCGAAGAGATTTTTCTCATTCACTGTGGTGTCAGTTGTCAGTGCTGTCAGGTAATGATGGCCATTAAGTGTCAGACGCCATGTAGATTTTGTCGCAATAAGATTGGACGCAGTCTGATATATGGCGCAACCTGTTCAACGGTGCAGTTTGTTCTCCGAGCTTCATATCAATGGCGCAACCTGAGTTTTGGGGCGCAACTTGATCACTGGTTAGTAGGTTCATGGCGCAACTTAATTTTTAGGCCCTACAGTACCATCCAAAGAAATAAAAATATGAAGTCCCTAGCATTCTTCCTCCTTTTTTGTGTCATTTCTCCAATTTTCAATCCTAGATATATCAAACAAGGATAAGGAGCCCAAAACTCATTCTCAAGCTTCCAAAACTTGAACCAAACACACACTTAAGGTTATGAATATGGTTTTATGGTTAGAATTATGGTTAGAATTTTGTAGTAATATAGACTTTCAAATTAAAAACATCTAATTAAATAAATAAACTAATTAAAAATTAACTAACTGCTTCTTTTTGTCGGTTCCTCCACTTTCTCCTCCCTACTAGTCGGGGGTGGTTGTTTCCTTTTTTACTTCTCTATTCTTCTCCTCTCTTTGCTCTGGTCCTCTTTCTATATATATACTAGTAACGTACACGTGTAATGCACTTAAAAACATTTTTTTTTGAATTTGTTATAAATATCACCGCCTCATGGAATGGAACCCACCCAGCTAAGGAGAAGACTTTCCATTTTAACCACATGAGTGAAACGTATTTGACTGTAGTTAAATAATATTAGATATTTAAATAATTAGTTAGAATTATTTATTTATTTAATTTTTAATTACATGAATATATACATGCGGCTTAGACGGCTAGCTATTTTCAAGCCTCCTTATATAAACACAAGTATGGGGACGGGAGTGCATTATTAAACGAAGACGGGGATGGGGTAAACATTAAATCAGACCGAATACGGGGATGGGAATTCGTACACTACCCGGAGATGGAATAGATGGTATGGTTCTCGGCCTCTATCCCTAGTGTCGCACATACCAAAAAAATCTATGATATGGTTGAAAAAGTAAATCAGAATTTACATTATATTAAAATATTTTAAATATGATTTAAATATATTTTAATTATAATATTTTTATAGATATGTTTTTAGAATTTTGGATATGTATTTAGTTAGATAATATGATGTATTTAGTTTAAATATAATTTGAATATTGAATATGTTTTAGGATTTGTTATATGTTTTAGAAGGATTTTATAATTAAAAAAAAATCTTAACTCTCTCTCTCTCTCTCTCTCTATATATATATATATATATGTATATATATATATATATATATATATATATATATATATATATATATATATATATATATATATATACACACTAGTAAATGCACGTGCTTTGCACGTATAATAACGTATAATAAGAATATTATCCAATTATAGTTAAATATCTCTTCTAACTCATGTGGTTAAGGTGCAAGGTATTTTTCTTGTTTGGCTGAGTTCGATTTTCCATGTTGATAAATTTTTACTTTTTTCAACAATTTTTACATAATTTTTTTTAAATAAAATGGACCGTGATATAATAACGGCTTAGACGGCTCACTTTTGAGCCGTTTTGAAGCCCCATTATATAGTGGAAGATATTATATATATATATATATATATATATATATATATATATATATATATATATATATATATATATATAAAATATATATATATATATATATATATATATTGTTATTGACACTCCTAACATATCATCTTGTACTTCTCCCTCAATGGATGCACAAATTAATGTCAAATTTGATAGATGGATAGATTTGAAATTTGGATGATAGAAAATTAAAGAAGAGTGCAGATAATATTTTAGGAGTGTCAATAGTAGCAAGTGTATATATATACACACACGCATAAGGAGCGAACATTCGGATTTTCATCCTTTGGTTAAGGTGTGCGATGGGCCGGACTGGGCCGGCCTTGACCCAGTTTTGACCGAATTTGACCGGATCAGGCCGGGCCGGCTCGAAAATATAGAAATTCGAACCCAGCCCAGACCCATGGCCTGGGTCGAGCCGGTTTAGGGTTGGACCAGTCTGAATCGGGCCTGGACAGGGCCAGTTCAGGGTTGGACCGGACTAGCCATTTTTTTTTTAGAAAAAACTTTAAAAAAATAAATAAAAGTGAGTATAATTTAAATATGCTATAACGTTAACTAAAAAATTGAGAAAATAAAAGTTAACAAATTTTTATTAGTGTCAAGATAATTTAATGTACAAATATATATTTTTCATAAATTTTGTAATAAAATGTACAAGTTTCAAATTGTTATTTTATTTTAAAAAAAATTGTTAAAAATGTTCAAGTATTTTTTTTAAAAGCCGTCGTCCATCATTTGTCTTTATTGCTTATCTCCTCCTTCTATAGTGTCCTCCAAGGTAAGAAACTGAAAGTCCAGCTCACTGATGTCGGCATTTTTATCTCTTGAGTTTTGAGTTCATTTTTTTCGTACGAACCCAATCTTGAACATAGACACAAGCTTTCAAGATATCCGACAACATCCTGCTTCTCTTCTTGCTTAGCATCCTGCTTCTCTTCTTGCTTTGTATATCACGTGCTATACAAGAAAGTATAGGGTACGTTTCTTCGTATTTTTTTTGGCATTCTAAAATGGAAAAATAAGATGCATATTCATCATCTTCTTCATAAGAATTTAAATATACGACAATTTCTGAGTTGGTTGGGAAGATTTTTTTTTGTTTCTTCCTTTCTAGCACACTCTTAGCATATGATAATTTAGACATAAAACCAGAGCTACTACTACCAACTTGAACAGTCGGACCGGGTCGGGCCGATAATGTAATGCCCGTGGTTCGTATTACGTATTCTGTATACGTGTACGTATCTCAGACCCGTATTTCGACTTGTCCTAGTTAGATAGTCTTGGGTTCTTGTATTGGCTCGGTTTAGCCTGGCTTGGTTCGGGTTGGGCTTGGATTGGTTTGGCTTGGTTTGGGCTAGCATGAACCCCTACCTACCACCACTACCATTTATTAACCCCAACTTCCTTCTCTCTCCTCATTACTTTTCTTCTTCCTCCATTAACTCTTCACCTACCAGGAAGAGGTCTAGGCAAGTGCATCTTGCTTCATGGAGGAACCCAAATTTTATTGTTCCATTCTCTTCCTTGCAGCATTCTAACACTCTTTAGTACTTAGCATTTTTGATTTTCATGGCTAGATTCTTGTAGATCTAAGTTTATTTTATTTTCGGATTTCTTGGGTTTTGATCTAATTAATCTTGTTATTTTCAAGTTTTGATGGTTCCATATTGTAAAGTATTTCATTCTGCCCTATTTTGACCTATGGAAGTTCGGATTTGGACTCCGGATGATGGAGTTATGGAGCTTGAGAACTTGACTCTCATGGTGTTCTTCTTCTCGGAATTTTGGAGAAGATGAACTGTGCTTGACTTGACCGCATGAATATTTCATGCGGCAAGTGATTTTCCTAGCCGCATGAATTATGCTAGCCGTATGAACCCCATAATCGCATGGCAGCAATGGACCTTCATGCGGCGAGTCTTCCAGCCGCATAGGCTTCGGTATAACCCGAGCCGCATGGACTCCGTCTACCTGTAGCCGTATAGGCCCGTATTTCTCCCAGCCGCATGCGCGTTCTTTATCTAGCCGCATGAACCAACCCTGCCGCATAGACCCAGTCATTTCTGAGCCGCATGAGGCTTCTGAGTCTGGGCCGCATGAGACCCCAACTTCTTGGAGCCGCATGCGCCCTCATCTTCCTGGCCGCATGAGCTCCTATGTGAGCCGCATGCCCCCACCCTTACCTAGCCGCATGGAACTTGATCCCGCCAGCTGCATGAAGCTTACTTCCCTCTGGCCGCATGATACTCCGCTGCATGACCCTGAACTCCCCTAAGTCGCATGCATTCCCTTAGACCAGAGTCCCCTCCAGCCGCATGGGCTGTTCCCTCCTCGGCCGTATGAGATCATTTCTGGCCGTATAGGCCTGAGCTGCATGGTTCTCCTATAGCCCTGTGTACTATAATTTATCATTATTTGCCCATGTTTTGTAATTCCTTATTGTATATTTTTATGTCCATTTTATATCCTTACGCCTTTTGTCATGAACTTGATAATCACGAATTTATTTAATATATTTGGTAATGATAATGGAACCTGACATGAAAGTGTCCCATTGCGGTGCACTCCTGATATATGTTTCTCTTTCTTGCTTAACACGATTGATAACGCACATGACTGATGAGGATACTGAATTGAGGATAACTTGACATTATGAACTTGACATGATATACCTGACATGATAGTGGCCCACCGTGGCGCACTCTTGACAAGAAAACCTGACATGATATTCCTTGAAATGCTGTTGCGACGGCTAACACAACTTGACAAGAATAAATGCCTGGACACCGTGGGTGATTGTGTTTGTACAAATAAACCCGTCTTGTCTTGCATCATGTCTAGGACATGAATCCCTGGTTTTCCACGGTCAGGGATTCATACTGAATATGGCTAGGATTAATGACTAGATTGATCAAATAGTTCATGGAGAATTTTCCAGTTACCTGTTGCCCTTTTGGTCCCGGCCTTATATATATATACATGGGATTTGTTGCTATCCGTCGAGATGACGCACTTCCAGCCCGCCATCGAGTGTGGTACCTTTGGACACATGTATCTTACTACAGTGTGTCTGCTATATCAAGCTATCTTTTCCTTTTCTTGCTTGGATCACTCAGGTAGTAACAAACAGGTAACCGGACTTGGAATTCTCATTGCATCTTGTTAGTAACTAGGCCTGTGATAACCCTAGTTAGTTAAAGTATCAAGCCGTAGTTCTTGCTTGGCCGTAAAATGATTGAATGGTGTCTAACCAGTCTAGTCTCGTCCTGATCCTGCTCCAGATTGTTACATGACCAGAATGCCTGTATTTACCTTATCGATAAATGGTGGAAGAATCCAAGTTCTGTTTAGACGAAGGGTTACAACTCCGGTCCTTATTTGGTTTACGGGTTGTAACCTGGTTATCTGAATAGTCTCATGGTTATCTCATCGTATATCATCCTGTCTTGCTTTTCCATATGTCCTGTCTTTTATTGATTTTGTACAAGATTGTCTTTATATTCGCCTGTCATGCTTTTCTTAAATTACTGTCTCTTATTAGGTAATTATATTCTCGTGCTAATTTGTTGGTTTTAGTTCCTAAGTGAAGCCTCCTTTGTGGCACTTGCTCTTTCTGGGGTCTGACCCAGCTGGTTTTGTATGGCCAGATACCGGAGCAGCATCAAAGGATCTACCTGCTTTCCAGCCCGATGGTGACCGCCAGGCGTAACCAGGGCAACGAGTGGGTTTCTTTTGGCTCTCCCACTCTACTGTAAAATTATTCTTTTGAGGCGTTTAGCCGCCGAGCAAGTGTTAGCTCGTGCACATTTTACTTACTGTCTACCTACGGGCTGTAATCATGATTGGCAACTCGAGGTTGATCATGTATGACTTAACTCTTGCTAGTCCTTACATTTTGTACGACTAGCTTCATGATCATCTGGATATGTAATATTTGGGACGCCTTACAATTGTATATTTGGTGGTCTGATATCTTGTAACTATTATTAGTTGGTTGAGATTGAGACAATAGGATAATTTATGACCTTAAGAGACTGATGGATTGTAGTGAAACCCTCACATATCTAGACAGCCGTGACCGTATGGTGAGATGAATTCCATTTCATTATACGTAGCTGGCTATGTCTGCCCCCGCTCTCCAGTATTCTGGTTCTGGGGCGTGACAGATACAAGTCATTTTTCATACAAAATAATTAAAGAATCTAAAACATCTATAATCTCTACTTTTAAGTTACTTACATCAACATTCATATCATCATAAAAATCATCTAACAATATGATTATGCCATCTAATTTAATTTTCGGGTTAAAATTCGAAGCCAAACAGTATAAAAGAGGTATCTCACCCCAATATTTTCGAAAATTTGTTTCCATTTTGGAAACAACATAATCAAAATCAGAAACAGTTCTATATTTAGAAAATAAATGAGACATGTTAATAATTTACGTTAGCTCTGGAGGAGAAGTTGGATAATAAACTCCAGATAAAATACATGTAGCATTGTAAAATAATTCTAAAAATTTATAAATAGAATTAGCAATTAACCAATCATTTTCAGTAACTTGAGAATCAAAACTTGGATTAACATTACAATAATGAGTAATAACATCTTTAAATCTAATAGAAGAATTCAAGATTAAATAACTAGAATTTTATCTATGTGGTGCATCCTTAACAAATCTCCTAAAAGTTATACCATATTGTGCACATAAAATTTTAAAAGCTTGTTACCTACTTACAGAAGTGTTCAAACATTGTCGATATAATCTAAGATTTTCTAATTTTGCTTGAAAAAATTGAAGACATTCTTGTACAACTAAATTAATAATATAACAAGTACATCTAACATGGAAAACGCGTCCTTCTACTATAGGAAAAATTGTGTACTTAAAATATTTATATAAGAAGTGTTATTACTGGCATTATCAAAAGAAATTAAAAAAAATATTGTGAATATCAAATTCACGTAAAAATTGCATGATAGCACCACTGATTATGGAGCCAATATATAGAAATTCTAAATGTCGCAAACAAATATGCTTTTGCAACATCCACTTTTGATCTATATAGTGTGTCGTGACACAAATATAAGCATAAGTTTGTTTAGTAGTCTATATATTCGAATTGAGAGCAAATTTACTAACGTTTATAAAACTTTGTTTTAAAGCTGTCCTTTCTTTTTGAAATATTTTCATAGCCTCTGCTCTAGTAGTAGACCTAGAAACTTTACTAAAACAAGGATTAAGAATAGTACTTGTATAATCATAATATTAATCACTCTCGCCGTATGTGAAAAGTTGTTTATTACAAATAATATATTTGGTTAACTCAGTTTTGTTACAAGCATTATAGTAAGTAAAGTTACATATAGAAGGTCCTTGAGGACCCGTGATTATCTGTTTCTATTTAGCATACAATATGTTTTTACCATAACAACTTTCATAGTGTTTTCTTAAAGTGTCCGTGACATCATTTTTTTCATTTAAAATTTTTCCTACATTTCTTACACCGTGCACCATTAGTTATTGGTTTTTAATTTTTTGGGTCTATTACCGATGTACCCTCATTATCAGTGACATATATTTTCTCAAAATATTGCCATATAACTGATTTCTTCATATTTACAACATTTGTGTCGGTGGCATAGAATCAAGAATATGATTATTTTTAAATAAATCTGCATAATAAGCAAAATTTTGTTGCGAATTACCTCCATAAGAGTGGTTAGAACCAGTATCATCCATATTTTAAAAATTAATTTTTAAGAAAAATAAGAGAAGATGAATTTATTTATCTATCAACGAGAGAGAGAGAGAGAGAGAGAGAGAGAGAGAGAGAGGAAAGAAAAAAAAATCCAAAAATAAATAAATAACTATTCTGTATTATTAAGTTACTTGAAACGTCAACTTGAAGCCTCCAAGAAATTTCACAAAAGTTGAAGCCTCAAGAACACTGCAGTTTGACTTCCAGAAAGTTGTATTTCAAAATCCAGAAAGTTGTTACTTCAATCTTCAGAATTTGATAAACTAGTATATTTTGTAAGAGAGGAATAAAATGTTTGTGTATATTTTTCATAAATTTTAGTCTATTTATAGATTTTTTTTGGTGCAAAAAGGCCTACTATATTCTCAAAATATAATTGTTATAAAGAAATTTTTGCTCATTTTCAGCAAAATGATTAAAATATCCTTAAAATAGTAAAAAAAAAAAAAAAAGGTCCTCAAATGTAGGCATTTCGATATTTCCCCACAACCAACGGTTAAAAAGAAAAAAAAAAAATCCAATCTTGACCGGACCGACTAGACTGGGTTTACCGAGTTTAATCGGACCCGTGGACAAACCGGACCGGACCAGACTAGGGTTTGACCGCCGACCGGCCCATCTAACACCGTGATCCTTTGGCAATTTTTAAACAAAGATAAAACAAAGAAGGTTGGAGTCATACTGACATTTTTAATATAAATTTTGTAAAATTGTTCATCCTACAATTTTTTTTTTTTGAGGGTGTCCACTTTTTACTGGTGCTTGGAGGCATGCCTGCAAGGGGACTCGAACCCACGCCAGTGCGCCGAGGTGCACCTTTCCCAACGGGCTACGGCCACAGGGACTTCATCCTACAATCAATTTCCTCTAAATTCATTACTCCACACAAAAAATATCTGGAATAAAAAAAAAGAATATATTGTTTTATATGAATTATTTTCTGTATTGTTAAATCAAAACCAAACATAATAATCTAGATTCCCATATATCGATACCCAAAATTTGATTCCCAGAAATAATTGGGAGTCTAATATTTGGAGGACCTATATAAGAATATGCAGATTAGAGGGAATTACATGCAAAACAAATGCTTTGTGTTTCACTTAATTTCAGCTGCAGACATTCACCACTCCAACAACTGCAAAAGAAAGAAAGAAAGAAACAAACAATTCCTAATCCATTCTCATCTCCGCATCAAGAAAATTTCCAGAGGAATCATTCAATCGACCAATGGGGAAAGGCGGAGGCTGCGTCCCGAGCAAGAAGCGGCAGCCCAAGCCCCCTCCCCCCGTCGTCGAAGCCGGCGGGAACGACCCCTCCAAGCCCCTCCCCGCGGACGACACGGACGCGGACACGGCGTCCGCCTCCCATCCCCAAGCCCTAACCCTAGCGCCCCCCTCCGCGTCCTCCTTCAAGATCTTCGTCGTCTTCTACTCCATGTACGGCCACGTGGAGCTCCTCGCCCGGCGGATGAAGGAGGGCATCGACGGGGTCGACGGCGCCGAGGGGGTTCTCTACCGGGTCCCAGAGACGCTGTCGCCGGAGGTCCTGGAGAAGATGAAGGCGCCGTGGAAGGACGAGGGGATCCCGGTGATCGAATCGCCGGCGCGGCTGGCGGAGGCGGACGGGATACTGTTCGGGTTCCCGACGAGGTACGGGGCGATGGCGGCGCAGATGAAGGCCTTCTTCGACTCCACGGGGCAGCTCTGGAGGGAGCAGAGCCTGGCCGGGAAACCCGCCGGGTTCTTTGTTAGCACCGGGACGCAGGGGGGCGGCCAGGAGACCACCGCGTAAGTATAATAATCGCATGAATGCCGAGGTTTGAACTGACACTTTGCAATCGTTAGTTTTCCATGATAATATGCCATCAATTGCTGATACTCGGATGTGTTGGGGAAAAAAACCCTGAATCCTTGGTTTTGTGCGTAATTGGGAGCAAGAAACTTCTTATTGTGTGACCCTAATAAGACAATATCCTTGATTTTGTTGCGTAATTGGGAGCAACAACTTGTTGCTCATGTGATTCATTAGGGAGGGATTTTAATCCTACGTTGGATAGGAAAAAGCATTCTCTTTTGCTTAAAATGCCAAACTCACTTTATTGGGTAATCGAGTTTTGTGGATGAGCGTAATTGGGAGCAAGAAACTTCTTATTGTGTGACCCTAATAAGACAATATCCTTGATTTTGTTGCGTAATTGGGAGCAACAACTTGTTGGTCATGTGATTCATTAGGGAGGGATTTTAATCCTACATCGGATAGGAAAAAGCATTCTTTTTTGCTTAAAGTGCTAAACTCACTTTATTGGGTAATCGAGTTTTGTGGATGATGGGCTCAAGCCCATGCAACCCGTGAGCGGATGCGTGATTTAATGTGCCTTTTGACGCATTTATTAGACATACGCTTAGTACGCTGCGGACCGGACCATGGGTAAAACAATAATTTCCTCTATTCATTAATTTTTTGTTTGAGTTACAATTGCTATTTTGTTTGAGTTACGGTTGCTGGTCTTCTGCTGCCAAGAGTCTTATGTAATACTTTACAAGATTAGTTGCACGGTTATCATAGAAACATTCTAGAGGATCGGGGTTAGAGTCTCGCGTAATTCCGTTAGGGGATTAGTGGCACGGTTATCCTGGAAACTTACCATAGCATCGGGGTTAAAATAGTTTTATGCTTTTCTTCTTTTCAATATGAAGAATTCTCAGAAAAGAGACAGAACACGAGACTGGTGGCACGGTTATCCTGGAAACATTTCGGAGGATATTGGTTAAAACAGTTTTATGTTTTTCGTCTTCTCAATCTAAAGAATTCTCAGAAAGGTGACAGAACACAAAACCCTCCAGATCCAAAACTTCACAAACTCCAATTTTCTTCTCTATCAGGTAATGGCTTGCTGATCAATCATTCAATTCGCCACAGAGTGCACGATGATGCAGGACATGTCTGGATTCGTTGTATCTCGGGAGTAGATCACCACCCTCCCTGCTGCACTGTTCGTGGAGACGAAACCTATGGACATTATTCTATAACATGCCTCGAATCCTCTTTACTCATCTTAACTCATTGTTCTTAGTTACTAGTTTCTGCGTTTTTTCCTTTATGCAATTTTAGGAATATAGCCAACATTTTATACCTCAATCTAACTTCAGTGGAAATCGATTTAGCTAAAGAAAAGCTTTTACTGCAGCAAAATATTCTCTTTTCTTCCAATTATTTCTACGAATATGTATTTTTGATACAAAAGTACGTTTTTTGGAACTGCCATTCAAAAAGAGTTACTCATTTTTGTCGTTATATGTAAGTCTAATCTTAGTTTAACAATTCCTTTGACTCATGTGTCGCTCCTTCTAACCAGTGAATTTATTGTCCTATGTTGCACATAACCAAACCGCTTGTGTCTATTTACTCTCATCTTATCCCTTAGTTGGCGATATCTCTTAACTTCTCACGAATACACCTATTTCTTATCCTATCTTTCAATATATTGTCACCTCATCCATCTTATAATTCTCAGACTATGCTCATGTTTTAGACATGTTGTTTTCCAATTGTTCAACACTATGATCCTAAAGCATAGCTGGTCTTATTGTTGGCCTAGATAATTTTCTTCTCAACTTCAATGGTACCTTGCGGTCAAACAGCACTCCAGAACCACCCTACCATTTCAATCATTATGTTCAACTTTGTGAATGACATCCTTTATCTATCTATCAACAACATGATGGGGTGATGCATCGTAATTTATGCTAGTTAGTTATGCTTGATTGGAAGCTCTATACTCTATAGTAGTACATGGCTATAGCTAGAGTGTGTAAACTAGACTTGGAAACAATGAGAGGAAAACTTATAGAATCTTTCTTTATGATAGAGTACATAAGCTTCAAGGTACGAGGTGGGCCGGGCCGGACCGGACCGGGCCCATTGTTGACCGGGCTTGGGCCGGATGGAGGAGCGGGCCGGACCGGGTCGACCCGGAATTACAATCTTCGAACCCAGCCTGGACCCAGACCCAGATAGGTTCGGGCCGAGTCGGGTCCGGCTCGGGCCCGGGTTAGCCCGCTGGTTGAAACTTTTTTTTTGGGCTCAGTTTTGAATTTATACTATATTTGTTTCTACTTTTAACACAAACAAATTTGGAATTATTGGTTAGCAGAGTGGTTGATGGGTATTTACTTGGAAGGCACTGGGTTCATAAGCCCCCCCTCCCCCTTCCAATCGATTTTGATTTTTTACAAAATAAAATTCAGGCTGGGCCGGGCCGCGGGCTTGAAAAAACTAAACCCAGCCCGGACCCAGTTAGGAGTACGGGTCGGGTCGGACCGGGCTAGCGGGTCATTTCTTTGGACCCAGCCCGAACCGAAATTTATTGTGGGCCGGGCCGGGCTGGGCTGGGCTGGCCCGTTGACCGGTCTCGAGCCGACCCAGACCGGTTTTGACCGGGCCGGTTCAGGGCCGGGTTCCGGGCAACCCGGCCCAATACACACCTTGACATAAGCTTGATTTTGGTAGAGTTTTTACAGTGTGATTACCTATGTGGTGCTCCCACAACGAAATAGAGATGTAGACAAGACATACTTTGGCATGTCTTAGTGTATTTTGGAGTATTTGGGTTATGTGCTATTCGTGCCTGACACGACACAACACAGATATGACACCGAATTTTGGCATCCATGCTTCTAGGCACTTAACACCTATTATTGTCAACCCTGGCAATATTTATTATTTACTCAAAAGTATTTATGATCTCGGCCCTGATTATTGCCAACTTCTCTCTCTTATCAGTTAGACACCATGATGACACTTTCTTGTCTTAACCCTAAAATCAAAGAAACCACACCTCTCTATCAGTTTAGTTGATACAGACATACTTGGCCTCTCACAAGCTTGATGTTGCATATCATTCTATGTGGACTGTCAATATCATAACCAAAGTGCTCCACAGTCCACTCCCAAATTCTCATCAAGTAGTTGATAATGATTGCAATAGTCATCTTTCGTGCACTGTGACTTTTAGGTTGTGTGCCAATTGGTCAACCAAGTTATTCATATTATTTCATCGTTAATCATATTAAAGCGCACAAGATCAAGCTCCATGAACCTGTCTAGCTCATAGATCCACATATTTTTCTCTACTGAACATGCAAGCCTATCTTTTAGGCCTCGTTTGGTTCGCGGAGAGGAAAGGAAAGGAAATCAATTCCTTGTCCATTTCCTTTCCTTTGGGAAATTGTAATTCCCATCCATTTTCCTTTCCGATGTTTGGAAAGGCCAAGGAAACTGGGAGGGAAAGTGAATCCCTAGAGTGGGAAAGTGAATCCCTAGGTGGGTGCTTTCCCCCCCCCATTTTCCTTTCCCTTGGGAATCAGTTTCCTTTCCCAAACATTTTCTTTGTCATCCAAACATAGGACTTTCCTTTCCTAATGCCATGATTCCATAGACCACTGGCCTTAAGGTTGGCAAAGATCTCGCTTGACGGGTCCTCCACATAGGAAGGATACTATATAGTGTTGAGCAAATCCTTCAAGGGAAATAGCTCTTCCAGATATCCTTCACGTATTGTTTGTTAGCTTGTGCAACCAAAAGTTCCCTCGATGTGCACTCATAGCACACCCAAGACATGACACCGAGTGTGCCATACTGCTGTTACATTTCCTGCAACAATGGGAAGTTTTGGGGACTTAACATTAAGCATTAAACTTTGGAGCCGCTGTCAGCATATTTTTTGTTTGTTTTTGTTTTCCCTTGATTGTGTTCCTGGAGTGTGACTGCTTGAGAAACCTTGTAAGTTCTCTTTTGGATGCCAAAACCCTCCCAAGCATCTCAATATGAATCTTGGAGTTGCTATAGCCTATAGGCCAGACCTGCGGATCTAGGCGCATGACCTTGTGGTAGATATTTCATGGTCAGATACAGATTTGCTGTCACTCGCTTGCTACCATGCATAAGATTAAGAAGGAACAGAGTGGTACTATCTATCTTGGCCGCAGTGGTTCTAGGCAACACATTTGGCTGATGTTTCTGTTAGTCCATACCTTTGCTTATGTTTTGCGGAAGAAGACAACTCCTACACAAATACCTCCAAACAAATGCTAAAGATGGGATAACTGGAATCTTGCATGTATCTTCACCCATGACCTAAAAGAATAAGGTATTCCAAGCCTTAAAGATAGTTGCAATTTCTTTCTTTGATTGAGAAAGATAGGGAGATAATTCTTTCAGATCCTGTGGCAACTTTTAAGGTTTGCAATTCTGATCATTTTCAAAAACATTCCGAGTAAAAATGATTCTTGCATGCCATGGAATCTCGCCTAGCTGGTCTCCGAGAGCAATTGGCCAAACTCCAAGCAAACTCTCCCATTTCAATCACTGACTTCATATAGTTGTATGGGATGGCTAGCGTTTAACAATATACAAAGTTGGTGGGGATTCCCATTGACGAAAACCATGTTGATGAAGCTCCTCATTCAAAACTTGGGTATTAATAGGCATTGAATATGCTGAGATCCCTTGCTTTGTTAAGGGACTCAATTTGGTCAGTCACAACACATATTTCACTATGATTTAGAGATTATCAAATTTTTGTAAGTGATTTTCTAGATTTAGTTTATGTAACAAGAGTTACTTTTAAACAACCTCGAAGTTATTTGATTTACAAACTATTGAAATCCATACACATGAAATTGTTAGTTCTCTCTATCTAAGCAATGAGATGTTGTTGAATTTATTATATAACCCACATTTCTCACCAAAACTTAGTTTTGGTCTGGGAAGCACGAGCAGGCCAGACAGATGTCGCATCCGTATCGTCAAGGTTTTAAACAGCGATAGGCGAGTGCGCGATGGAGATAGTCCGACTACTGCCTAGGCGGTCGATACATTTTGAACATTTTTACTATTTTACCACTGTTTTTGCATAATATGCATATTTTAAGGGTGTTACATGCATAACTAAGTTGTAGAACGAAGATCTATAAAGTTTTAGTTTTGTAAAAGTGAACTATGCTTACAAAATCTTTTTGGCCAAAATATATTGTTAGGTATTGCTCCGCCTCGGCGCCCGCCTACGCCGCCTCACCTCGGCCTATGCCGCTAACCTCCGTTGGCCGCCTACTCCACCGCCTACCGAAAAGCAGTGCGGAAAGAGACCATCTACCGCTTATGCTGCTAAGGCGGCCGCCATTTAGAACACTGCGTATCGTATTCGAATCCGACACGGATTCACGTGGGACAGTCTGATTCGTGTTGGACTCAAATCCAGCCATGTCCCAACTGACACATGACCGAGAATGTCAAAACTGGAAAAAGAAAAATAACCGGTTCCACCGCCTTGCTTTGTTAAGGGACTCAATTTGGTCAGTCACAACACATATTTCACTATGATTTAGAGAGTATCAAATTTTTGTAAGTGATTTTCTAGATTTAGTTTATGTAACAAAGTTACTTTTAAACAACTTCGAAGTTATTTGATTTACAAACTATTGAAATCCATACACATGAAATTGTTAGTTCTCTGTATCTAAGCAATGAGATGTTGAATTTATTATATAACCCGCATTTCTCACAAAAACTTAGTTTTGGTCTGGGAAGCACGAGCACGGCCAGACAGATGTCGCATCCGTATCATCAAGGTTTTAAACGACGATAGGCGAGTGCGCGACAGAGAGAGTCCGCCTACTGCCTAGGCAGTCGATACATTTTGAACATTTTTACTATTTTACCACTTTTTTTTGCATGATATGCATATTTTAAGGGTGTTACATGCATAACTAAGTTGTAGAACGAAGATTTATAAAGTTTTAGTTGAACTATGCTTACAAAATCTTTTTGGCCAAAATATATTGTTAGGTATTGCTCTGCCTCGACGCCCGCCTACGCCGCCTCACCTCCGTCTATGCCGCCTCACCTCCGCCTATGCCGCCAACCTTCGTTGGCCGCCTATTCCACCGCCTACCGAATAGCGGTGCGGAGAGAGACCGTCTACCGCCTAGGCGGCTAAGGCGGCCACCATTTAGAACACTGCGTATCGTATTCGAATCCGACACGGATTCACGTGAGACAGTCTGATTCGTGTTGGACTCAAATCCAGCCATGTCCCAACTGACACATGACCGAGAATGTCAAAACGGGAAAAAGAAAAATAACCGGTTCCACCGCCTACCACCGGTCCCCTTCTCTGGTAGCCTTCACTAGTCACCGCTGGTGAAGGAGAGGTGTTTTAGGTGCTGAGGGATTTTGAGCTGAAGAAACCCTAACCCAACTTTAACTTAAGTTTTGGGGGACCCACAACTTAAGTTATAATTGGATCCTTTTGGGCACTTTTTTCTTCTTCTGATTTTTATCTAGGCCCATAGTTGGCTGTGTATAATTATAGTTGGTTGTGTATAGTCTTAGTTCAGTGTGTATAATTGGGACCTACAACTTAAGTTATAGATAAACATTCTATAGTTGGGTGTGTATAACTTTTGACTTACTTTCTGGATGGAGAACTTGATGTCCTTTTTTCCCCCTGATTTCATCTGGGCCATATGTTCCTTTTGTATTATGATTTCAAACCTGGATATGAATATACAATATATGAACTCTCTCTATGTATATCTATGTGGGTCATTGGCGTGTCATGTCCTAATTTTTCTATATTGCCATGTTGGCTTGTTGGATTAGCCATGTATCGCAGTGTCCGTGTCGATGCAACATATCTTTTGGTGAAGTGTCAGGGACTTCAAAATGGTATCAGAGCAACCCATGATCAATTATGTTCTCTCTCCCAGAGTGCTCGCATTTTATGTGCATTTTACAAAATATTTTACTGCTGTAACTCTTGACCCATAAGATTGGTCTTCGACCCGTAGGGGCATGTTAAATTTAATATATAGTCGTCTTCCTCACCCAAACTCTAGAGTTTCGGTGTAGTTTCAGGGAGATGTAAAAAATCTAAAGGCTGGTGGCAGTACTTTTATAACTATGGATTATATTTTGTTTATTGTTATTGACTAATGTCTTGCTTGGTACATACTATTGCTCTTCACCTAATCAAGATGCACACTGGTTGATACCTAGTGTTCTTAGGAACAGGACTCACATCCTAGTATTTTTTATCTCACGAACACCTGGCATTTGGAAGGACCCAAAAGAATTCAGATTAAATGAAATAAATTTTGTGCTCACGTTCAAGATGGTTGAGCGAACGAGGTGATTGCTAGTCGAATGCTTATTAATATAAACACCTATAAGAAGAAAGCGAATAAAGGCTCAATCTTCTTATCAATGAATGGTGCTATCAGTGTCAAGAAAAGGATTTGAAGCAATTAATCAGCTGATCAATGGATTTTGGCCCACAAACTCCCACAAATTCCTGTATTAAGGTCTAGTTAATCGTACAAGCGATTTACTTCTACAATTTGAATATATGGAACATTTTTAAACCAACAGGCAATTATTTATTATCGAATCTTGGTACAGACCGATACACATAACTAATACCCATTCTCCCCTCTACAATTCCTCTTTAACTAATCCCTATAGCTTAATCTAGTTATGTTGTTGTTTCCCTCTTTCTCTTTAGCTTCTATTATGTTCTTTTGCTTTGATTTTCCCCCTCTTTGTTTCTACTGCAATTGAAACTGCTATTGCTCTGAATTTTCTCAAACTAATGATATTACATGCTGCAATTGAATTTATGTATTGTTGTCTCTATGCCTATTCTTTCATTATTTTCTCCTTATTATTCTACTTTATGGTGAATTTATTATTTATTCATAGAAGGCCATATACCACATCATCCGATTAATTGGCACATAATCCAATTAATCCTGACAAGTTCCTCGATTGAGTGCCTAATAAAACTACAGTCTGGCCTTGGGTGCTATAGAGTGAAATATGAAGTTTATCTCAAGCAGTAAAATAAAATGTGTTTATTATGTTACTTTAAGAAAGATGAGTTTATCACGATTTGGAAACTTTTGCAAACACACATAGGAGTACTTCCTCATAGATTACGTTACATTGACACGGACACAAGTTTTGAATCCGACATGTTGACACGCCAATCTTGACAAGTAGGGCACCGGGTGTATGTGTGTGTGTGTATCCAAAAAGGCACAGAAGGACATTTATGAAATCAGGAAAAAAATAACAACAGGGAAGCAATCCCCATCCCCACCAACCAACCCCCTCCCCCCCCCCAACCCAACCCAACAAAACAACCCCCACAACCCCCACCCCCAAAAAAAAACAAAAAACAAAAAACAAAAAACAAAAACAAGATGCCAATGACTATATACACCCAACTCTAGCATGGCTATCTATAGCATAAGTTGTGGGTCCCAACTATACACACCTAACTACGACTATACACAACCAACTATACCTATACACACCCAACTATGTATGGCCTAGATGAAATAAAAAAAATAGCCCAAAGGACCCAATTATAACTTGTCGGTTCCACACAACTTAAGTTAAAGTCAGGTTAGGGTTTTCCTTAGCTCCAAATCGCTCAGCCCCCAAAACACTACCACCTTCATCGTCGGTTACTGGTGGAGGCTACCAGAGAAGGGGACCACGGTAGGAGCCAATTTAGTTGATTTTCCCCCCTCTAGTTTCGTCATGCCGGTCATGTACCAACTGAATTTGAATCCGACATGAATAGGACCGTGTCCCTTGCGAATCCGACATAGATTCAACACGTCTGGCCATTTCTGTGCTTCCAGACCATAGATCTTTAGGTTCCCTCCAGTTTCGTCATGCCGGTCGTGTACCAACTTTTTAATTGTAATTAAGGTGGTTTTCTTCTTAGGTAACAATAAGAGAGAATTGTATGGAGTCGTGAACATCGAGTGGTATATTTATAAGGAATTAACAGAGAAACATTTGGTATCTATAGTTTACATCAGAACGCATTACTTCATATCAAACTATGTTATGAAAAGCGAGTTTAGAATTAGGACACATCGCTTAATGAAATTTCGGCCCAGAAAAGCGATCAACGCTTAGGCGTCGCTCAGTAGCGCCTCGTCTAGTCTTAAACGCTGGGATTTTTTTTTTATAAACCGAATCGAAGTTTTTGTTATTTACATAGTTGAATAGTTGGAAATCTTTAAGTAGGAACTTTAGAGACTTACCTTTTATGTTTGTTGGCATTTTGATGACTATGTAGTATGTATGCATTCTGTGGCTTGTAGTTTGCATTTTGATTCTAGTATTTGTATTGTTAATTTGCTTGATTGATAATTGGTATTGTTTTTTATGCATATACTATTCGGATTGTATGAAAAAAATATTAAAATTTATATGTATATAGAGTATTTTATATGTATGAGCAAAAGTAGGTAAAAACGGGTACTGGCAGGCCGAAACGCCAGCTAACCGCCGCTTAAGTGCCCTTAAGCAAGGCGGCAACCTCGTCATCTCGTCTTGCCTCATGCTTAATACAACATTCTCATCTATCTCAACATTCTCATTTCGGCAATGTAACTTTCTCGACCTAATGCTTTTTAATTGCTCGGCACTCTGATCCATAAAACATGATTGGTCTTGTAACAATTTTGTATAATTTTTCTTTCAACTTTAGAGGTATCTTACAATCATAAAATACTCCAAAAGTACTATATTTCTGCTATCATATTTCAATTCTATGTATGGCTTGTTATCAATCTCTCTATCATGATGAATGATTGATCCTAAGTACTGAATACTTTTACTCTTAGGGGCTGTTTGGTAAACAGGAAGTGGGATTGGGAGTGGGAAGTGATATACTGGTCTGGAGAAGTGAGTTGAGTTCCTGAATTTGGAAATCCCAAAAATTTGTTTAGCTGAGCCATGAAATTGCTTTAGAACGTGTAGTTCTTCACTTCTATTGTTTGGTAACACACTTGCATTTGGCATTAGAAAGTGAGATTCTCCCAATTCCATTGTTTGGCTAACCAACATAGAAGTTGATAGCATCACCACCATATGAATATGGTGATCTTACCTGCCTACCAGCAGTGCCAATTTAATAAAACTGCTAAACCAAAATTTACATGAACTCTATAAGTCTATAGCACGATTCCAACAAAAACTGTCAAGTTTGCCAAAAGAAAAATCTCATTCATTTTCATACCAAAAATATAAACAACAAGAAGCTTTACATAATAATAAGCTTCAAAGTTGCCAAAACATGCTCCAATTTTTCACTGGCAACATATATTGAATCATCCAACTTGTGATTTATTTGTCTCATCATAGCCAAAATAAAGAAGTATGAATATATTACAAAAAGTTGGAGGCAGTACAAGCTGCAGAATCCCAAAAAAATTTGAAAAACCTAATACGAGATTAAAATATCTACAAATTGTTTCTCCAGAGCGCACAAATTCAATTGTACAAACGCTATTTTTGGACTTGTGTCCTAGCATATATAGGAAAATTGCCAACTGCTCCACTACGCAAACCCAACGTGTATCTCTTAGAGATCCATTCGTTCTAAGCATTCCAACTAACGTGTAGAAGGACCTGGCGGTCATCCTAAGATATGATATGCATTTATCTTGTCCCCCCCACAAGATTCTATACATATGAGCATCCCTCCATTGTTGTCTAATTGTCGCAGGCTCTCTAGCAACCCCTCTCCATTCATTAGCCTATTTCCCCATCAATTTTAGGATGATAATAATAATGCTTAAGGCACCGGATACAACAGCTCGTATCATAGGGTCGTTAGGATCAGAGAAGTCCATCTACGAAATCCAGCATAATACAACATAATAGAACAAAAGAGCATATAAACATAGACTAACTGCACTTGAAAAAATGGCAGGTAAATAATTATTGAAATAAACAGCTGACATGTTAAAGGACAACTGTGATAAATTATATGTCATATGACAAATTTAAACCTGTTAATAACATAATGCACTCAAATAATGTATGACCTAAACTGTTATATATACATTAACATGACCGAGAAGTAAATAACTTCTCAATAATTTCCAACATTTTCTAAAACTGTTATAATATACATTAAATTCTCAAAAATTTCTATAACATACTCCACAAATTTCTCAAAAATTTCTACTACTTTCCAAAATAGGGACAGACATAGTCAGAAAACCCGAAAAATTTCCACAACATTTTATAGAATCTTCAAAAAAATTGTCAGATTTATGCCAAAAATGATAGATCCATGGCAAAAAATTCTTCAAAATCCATGATACGCCAGATTTATGTCAAATATAGTAGATTCATGGAGACAAATGGTAGATCTAGAGTAGATCTAAAATTTGAGGGAGAAAATCCATATATAAACAAATAATTACACTAAGTGGAGGAAAAATCTTCCTAAATCTTCAAAATCCATGTACGACGGATTTAAGCCAAAATTTTCCAAAGATTTTTGCCAAAAATCCAGGCCAGCTTCCATAACATTTGGAAAGCAAAAAAATTAAACAAAAATAGTAGATCCATGGAGGGGACATGGTAGATCTAGAGTAGATCTAAGATTTAAGGAAGGGGAGGGGGGAGAGGAAATCCATATATAAACAAATAATTACAAAAAATTGCGGATAAATCTTCCTTACAGTGGGGAACCGCGGGAACACCTAGAGCGGTTGAGGCAGAAATAAATTCATGACCACAACTGCTCAACTGAAACAAAATTCCCACCCAAAAAATCCAAGGGAACCGGAGGGAGGAAAGTAGATTCTCTTCTCCAAAAAAATTTCCACTTCAGAATGAAGAAAGAGGATGTGGAAAGAAGACATATGGAGGAGACATGAATTTATTTCTGTCAGAATGGGAAACCAAACCGTTGCTTTCCCAAGCCACTCCCATCTCAACCAAACGGTGGGTGAGAGTGGTTTTGGCTCAATTCCGGTTTTTGGCCATAAATACAACCTACTCCCACCTTAATTTCGTATACATTTCATATACTTTAATTTCGTTCTACTAATTTTAAATCCCTTAATTTCCAAACTTTCTAGTCGACTTTATTAAAGGATTTTTCTTCGTAAACTGATTTATTTAGCACCTCTTATTATTGACTTGATTACAACTAAACATGAACATATAGTTGGTTTCAATCATTCACATTACATAATACTTGTGACAAGGAAAGAAATCTTTTGAGGAGTGAAAATTCTGTTCATGTGCACTTAGTGCACATGCAATTTAATAGGTGATTCTTTGCTTTGGCTCTTGCAAAAATTTGTTTTACTTGATAAATTGTATGAATGTTAAGCAACATGGCGATAATGATGTATACTTTGGGTCAATATTAGGCTGAGGTTAGCCTATTCATTAAGATGATATCCGCAAAGCAAGGTTCACGTATCGGATTCGGTATCGGACCATTCATATGAGTATCAGGATCGGCTGTTTCGGAACAGTGTATCAGATTTTTTTTGGTATCGAAAAACAAATATTTATTAATATTTTAAAAATATATTTTATATATTTAGGCATAATTTTTAGTATTTACATTGTTATTTCTTAGTAGTTTTGAAATTGAATGAAATAGTAGTTACCTTTGTCGACATGCGATAGATAAGTTTTATTCTTTTACATCCTTACTATGTTTTTACACCCTTGTTGGTTATTTTTTTTCCGAGCAATTTTCTTTGTCAAATTGACCGGAAAAGAGAGCCCCCAATGTCGGTATCGGTCAACATCGGATCGGATATGCCAAACCGTATCGGATCGGTATCGGCCAATGCCATAAACTATGCCATAAAGGTGGTACTCACCAAAGGCTTTGCTGCCATCTATGCTGCATGGAGACAAATATGGCATTACACAATATGACTACTATGACATGGAATCTCCTGGTGTATTTTGAAATGTCTATATCATGTCCGATACAAGTCCAATACTGAATTTAGGGTGTCTATGCTTCCTAGGCTGCCATGATTCATCTGTTTATTTTATAATCAGATGCAAGTTATCTACCATAGAGTTGGACAGGCAGATGTAGACTGTGGGGGCTCAAGCCCCCACTGGGATTTAGTAAAAGAAATTCTGTCATAGGTTTTATTTATTAGTACAGTCAAAATATACGATTAAATATATATTTCTATTTGCTTAGTCATTACTCATAACTAAAGTTTAGCTCAATTGGTGAACCAATTAGCTTCAATTAGGAGGTCCTTGGTTCAAACTCTTAACTTCAAGTTAGTTTTTTGTAATATTTTTTCTCTCTCTTCTGTTGCTCAAGCAGCCTCCGACTATAGGAGACTTGTGCTCTTCTCTCAAAATGTCAGCTTTTTAAGTATGGAACCCACTTTCTTTATAATTTTGAATTTTCATAACTATCAATATGTTATATTAAAGATGCCTTGATTTGTAAGCCCGTGTAAAGTTGGCTCAAGTGGGAAATGCTGGTCTAGGACTCGTGTAAACATTGAGAGAACCTAATAAGGAGCCCAACTAGACCCATCTCAGACAAAAAAATGGCTAGAAAATAACTGTGATGTTTTTGGCTGCATGAACATATTATGCTTATTGTTGAGCTTCCATCTCTGTCATTCCAATATTACTCTTGATTGGAGTGCAGTGTATGTACAGATAGGAGAGCTCTTGGTCCTCTCTTGAGATGTATTATGAAACCTATCAATCAAAGCAGAAGAGGGTTAGCCTCCAAGAGAGGAACTAGGCGGATTCCTCAAAACTCAAACATTTTGACAGTTTGCGGATTGTGAACTATTGCATCGATGGAGCTTCGCCTTGGTAGCTTCTATTTACATAAAATTTCTAGAGTGGCCAAAAGATCCGGATTCAGCCATGAAATGTGAATGGTCCAATTTTCAAAGACAGACTTACTAGTTGGCAACTAGCCGTGGGGGACTTGATCATATTAGTGTAAAAAATAAACTTATAACAAGTGAAAAGGTTGGATATAATGATAGGATGCTAAGCATAGATACACAACTTCTCTTCTTGCTCACCTATATCTTCCTAGGTGGCAATATGTAGGCAGTATGTAACACTCTGGACCCTGAATAGTATTTATCGTCTTCATCTTCACCAACAAAGAACATATAATTATTGGTTGATTAGTATCACTAGTCGTATGCAATCTATATATTGATGTTTCTTTATACTTCTGATGTTTTGCAGTTGGACAGCAATCACGCAGCTAGCTCACCACGGGATGCTTTTTGTTCCCATCGGTTACACCTTCGGCGCAGGCATGTTCAATATGGAGGACGTCAGAGGGGGGTCTCCGTACGGTGCTGGAGTGTTTGCTGGGGATGGCACAAGAGAACCCGACGAGATGGAGCTTGCTCTTGCCGAGCACCAGGGCAAGTACATGGCTTCGGTGGTCAAGAGGCTGGTGCATCCTTAAGCTTATCCTCGTAAACCCTACTCTATTTAACCACTGTTATCATTTTGTTCCTGTCCTTGTGTCATAAACCTTCTTCGTCTTGTGATTTCTCTCCGATGATTTAGCTTGCAGAGTGAGGACGAAAAGAAAGATTTTAGTGATTGCTTCGATATTTTTTTTTGTAAAATATTATACACCATCCATATTGTTGTCCATTTGTTAATATATTCATTGCTTGCTTTTTAACCCTTATATATATGTATTCTAGTTTGATCTCTTGTAGAGGGTGGTGGTGCATAGCATATAGACATATAGGCCCGTTTGGCTGGAGGAGGTGGTACAAGTGTTTAAAGACGCGTGAAGTTCAATTTTGAAGTGAGTTTCTAATCTTTCTTGTTTTGTTTATACTTGTCCACTAAAATTGTAAATTCTATATAGTTTGTCGTTTGGTTCAAGATGAATGGAAAGGAGTGTCGTCAAAATTAGACTACGACAATTTTGTGTGTGTTTGTCGTAGGCTGTGTTTGATTGGGCTATTTTTCCATGGAAAATATTTCCATCACAAATTTTCCACCAATTGTAGTGTTTGATAGCTTATATTTTCCATGGAATTATTTTCCAAAAAACTATCATTTTCCATATTTCCATCTAAAATGGTGGAAAATGAAACTTGTCCAACCCATAGGAAAATATCATTTTCCATGAAAAATAACTATTTTTCGTGGAAAATAATGCCAATCAAACACCCAAATTAAGTTTTCCATGGAAAATTTTTAAAATTCCATGAAATTTTTTTCCTAGAAAAATAATTCCATGGAATTAATTTCTTTCCCACACATTTTCCACCTTGTAATCAAACGCACCCTTAGTGTTAGGTTCTGGAAAAGGCTTGTCATTTATTTTTGACACAAAGGATGGAGAAATGGCTGTCATTTTTGTTTGGGAGAGTATACATGTAAATTGTTGTAGATGATTACAGAATAAAAGTCGTTTCACTCCATTTACTTTTCTTTTCTTTTTTTAAAGTCAGGCGTATACGTCATACATTTGGTATTTGGTACGACTTTCTCAATTACGGTTCTCAACTACTCAGACAACTCGACCCATAGGTCTGCTATTTCACTATCACAAATAATACAGTGTCCTTCTTGTTCGAACCTAGACAGTAGACATAGGTGACCACAATTTTTGTTTTTTTCTTCTTTAAATGAAAATTTTCCCTTAAGAATCAAAGATTTTTGTGCTATGTGAGCAGAGGTATGGTTTAGCTGCCTTCATTCGTTGTTGTTCCCCTCTCTCCTGTACCCTCCAAACATGCCCACACCTAGTGCGTTTAGATTTGATGCATTAGACATGAGGTGAGCGAGTGCATATAATAAAGGAAAAAATATATATGGTCGGCGGGTGTGACTGTGGCTCATGTGTAGCGATTTTATTGGCTTTTTTTTATTTGTTTGAATCTGTCACCGAAATTTCAGCCAATAAAACGCTGATATGTGATACCGTGGGCAATATAGCAACATCGTATAATAAATGGAAGAACATCATCGACTCGAGTTGGCTAGTAGGACCCGTACAACATATGAACTTGACTGTACGTTTGATTACAACGCTTCCTATTTTTAATATTCCACAGGCGCGTTCTTGACCATGCATCGAGTTGGACATCATGTGGAGTTTTGGTTGACTAAAGGAAGACATCATGTCTCAGGACTTTGAGAGAGTTTGGACTGGGAGAGGTTTGGTTACTAAGCGTCTACTGGTAATAGTATTTTTTATCGGTTTTAAGCATTTTTGAACCTGTAGTTTTTGAAGTGGTTAAAAAATTTATGTTTGTTAATTTTTTGATGCACTGATTTGGTCGGCTCAAAAGTTTTCAAAATCGGTGTAGTGTAATTTTAGCTGTCTTTATAAACACCTTATCGGTAAAATTTGAAGATTTTTATTATTTTATTTTATTTTTATCATCACACAAAATATTTAATTATAAATACTAATACTTTATCGTATTTTCTCTTTTTTTTATCTTTGTTTCTCTTCTATTCTCTCCAAACTATGGCTACTTTCTCAGTTAAGTTTTTAAAATCTTTCTTGGCTACTTTTTCTGGTAAAATTTTAAAATCTTTCTCCTGTAATTTCATCCAGGCGTTCATTATTATTTCCTATGTTTCTAACAATTGTTGGGAACTGCCACCCATCCAACATTTGTCAAGCAAATCTGGTGTAATGTAATTTATATTCTATTTGGTTATTGTCGAAGTCGAATACTGTATGATATACACCCACAAAAATATCTTCAAGAATCCTACATCATGTAGACTTCGGCATCAGAAATGAAACTTTGAGAGAACTTTTGCTTATATATGAACATATAGTTAATTTTATTCTTGTAAAAAAATTGAACTATTCATTAATAAATTATCAAATATGGGTTGGACTGGTTTAAAAATTGCTACTATGAAAATATCTCATGTCCGTACAATTGTCAAGCACCCTAAAGGAGGACATCGTGTCTCAAGACTTGCTTGATGAACAATACTAAGCTACCTCTCAAATTTAGGAATGGATCTTAATGGAGACCTATGGGCTGCTATTTCCACAATTTAAGTCACAGTAATATTATATCTCTACTAGCTCAAAAAATGAGTCATATATATATATATATATATATATATATATATATATATATATATATATATATCCTACATTAAATAATAAAACAAATTTTTTTTAAAATAACTTTTTTTTTATAACTACCACTATCTCCTCACGTTAAGAATTTTTTTTTCTAAAATTCATACCTTAATATATAAAAAATTCTAAAATATATTCAATATTAAAATTATATTCAAAGTAAGTACATGATATTATCTAAATAACCACATATCCAAAATTTTAAAAATATATTTATAACAAATTCTAATTAAAATATAGGGTTATTTAGTTATATGATTTTCTATAATATTTGATATTAGAGTTTAGGTCTCCATGTCATCTAATGTTAGAGTTTAGGTCTTTATTTACACGTTCACCATCCAAAATTAGCCTACATGGAAACCTAAACTTTAACATTAGACAATATATAAACATAAGCTCTAATATCAAATCAAATATCATATGACACCCTATAACTAAATAACCCTAAAATATATTCAAATTATATTTAATATAATATAATTTTTTAATTTAATTTTTTAACGATATTATAGTTTACAACCACGTGATATATATATATATATATATATATATATATATATATATATATATATATATATATATATATATATATATATATATATATAATAACTTTTTTTTATAACTACCACTATCTCCTCACATTAAGAAATAAATTTTTTTTCTCTAAAATTCATAACTTAATATATAACAAATCCTAAAATATATTCAATATTAAAATTATATTTAAACTAAGTACATGATATTATCTAACTAACCACATGTCCAAAATTTTAAAAATATATCTATAACAAATTCTAATTAAAATATAGGGTTGATTAGTTATAGGATGTCCTATCATATTTTATATTAAAGATTAGGTCTCCATATTGTCCAATGTTAGAGTTTAGGTCTTATTTTACACGTTCACTGTCCAAAATTAGCCTACATGGAGACCTAAACTTTAACATTGGACAATATAAAAACATAAGCTCTAATATCAAATCAAATATTATATGACACCCTATAACTAAATAACCCTAAAATATATTCAAATCATATATATAATATAATATAATTTTTTATTTAATTTTTTTAACGATATTATAGTTTACAACCACGTGATATAAATGTCATAAACCAAGAGAAAATAAGCGAAAGGTAGGTAAAAAATATATATTTTTTCTTCCGTACAGAAAAGTAAAACTGAAACACAATTGGAACGTTCCGGTCAAATTTAGGAAGTAGACCCAACAGGGAAATCAATCTGATTTTGTTAAATGCCTATTTAAAGAGACAGTAAAAGAATACTTCGGACTATTTCACTGAAACGTCACCTGGACCTTGGTTCAAATCAGAAAAAAACTAAAATTATGTAACAGCTAATCATCATCAGACGTTTCAACTAAACATTTGAAACTTATTATTATTATACCTACTAAACGTACATAATTGGCAGCCATATTATAATCCCATAAATAAACTCAAGTCATGCTCAACCCACCACCTAACCGTAGTTAACATGTCTACGTACCTCAACTTGTAAAGGACGTTATCCGTACGCGATCTCACTTAATTTCTTTTACATATTTTTTTATATTAAGCATTAGACTTCTGTTAAATTGCAAAAACAAAATATAAAGTTAGGTGATATTATAAACTCAGTTCCAATACGTTCTTCTCAAGGGCGTATTTTTTGTTTTGCAAAATTTATGTCCTTCCGAAGGACTTATATTATGGATTGTATTTATTATTGGCTTAATATTCCTCTTAAGCTTTCCGCTCGACTAATTAAGATTGTAAACACTATGTCCTTCAGAAGCACGTAAAGTTGACGTATTTTCGAGAAATATGTCCTTCGATCAGTAGTATATTATTTTACAATTTTTTCCTTCTCCTTCTCGCCCTTCTTCTTCTTTTATTTGCGGTAACAAAAAAAATTCCCATCCCCCAATATATAATCATAACAGTTAATTCACCTGTCCATCTGCTCCCAGCGACCAACCGCCATCGAATAAATTCGAAAAATTTATGCCGTTCTGAAGGGCATAAAAATCCACAAATACGTCGTTCAAAAGGGTTCGTTAGTTGGTGCAAATATATCATATGTATTGGGACCGAGTTTACAATTATCCTAAACTTTATGCTTTTTGGTGCAAATATATCATATGTTTGATGCTTAATAGTTAATATACAATTTTCTTTTCTTTTATCATTCCCTCCCTCTCCATATATATAGAGAGGGACAGTAAAGGCATCCTTTGCTTTCTTCACAACATCATTCCTTGTTATAAAAAAAAAATCCACAGGTAAGCTCTTAATTTTCCTTCTTATTTCCTTTAATTTCAGTATATTTTTCACAAGCATCCCGTACTTATATAACATAAGTCATGAAGGATTCATACATGTTATTTTCTTTTTTTTTTTTGACAACTTTTTTTTTGTTGTTGTTCTGATGATGGTATCGATCAGGGTTAAGAGAATGGAGGAAGGAGAAGAAGGCGGCTCATGGCTGCTGCGGCCGAAGCTCTCGCCGGCGGCGATGTACAAGAAATCAAGCTCGTGCAGAGAACCATCCATGTCCCTGTCGGAATCGAGGCTCAGCAGCAGCTCCAGGACCACTAGCCTCCAGCCGAGGAGGAGCTCATACATCTCCTCAGCAGCTGGAGCACCATTGCCTCCAGCTCCCGTGTCCAATCGTTCGGACCCGGAGACGACGACGACGACGAGGCCGATCAGTTCTAGCAAGCATTCCGAGTCGAAGAAGAAACTCAAGCCGAAACCGGCTCCTCTCGAGAACCTGGACTGCTCCTGCAACTTCAGCTTCTATCCCGACGGATGTCCCGAGCCGGGCTCCAAGTTCTCGGACTCCGACCAGCCTCCTACTCCCTGCATAGTGGCGAAGCCGGTGGATCCAGGTGCTAGCAACGCAGCCAAGCCCAGGCGGAGGTCGCTGTCTCCGATACCGACCACCATCCTCTCGGACGTCTTCAAGGAGGCCCGATCCATCGGGAGGCGGTTCTCCACCCCGCCGCGGAGCAGAAAGGAGAGCCTTCACCATCAGAGCTTGTCAACAGCTCGTGATTCTAGCCCCATGAGGTACCTGTCGTCGATGAGGGCCGCGGTGCTCGAGAGGCCGAAGGCTAGGAAGGACGGCGGCTCGTGGTCCAGAGGGGGGAGGGTCGCGGCGGTGGAGAGCGCGGAGGAGTGGACGGTCGATCTTTGCAAGCTGTATATCGGGCTCAGGTTCGCCTCCGGGGCTCATAGCAGGCTGTACCACGGGATGTACAGAGATCAGCCTGTGGCAGTGAAGATTATTCGACAACCAGAAGACGACGACAACGGAGTGATGGCCGCGCGCTTGGAGAAGCAGTTCACGGCGGAAGTTACCTTCCTCTCTCATCTTTGTCACCGGAATGTGATCAAGGTATGTTCTAATTGTCCATTACTTGATCCTCCTATTTCATGTATAAGATGATATCTTGATTCAAGGTTGGAACCAGAAATTCAAACTGAGGTGGACTGGGTGGACTAGGGTGGGCTGACTTATGAAAAAAAGATTTTTTTTGTGTGGTGGGCCCACCCCAGCCCGCAACGTGGTTCCACCTCTGTCTATATTCATCATAAGAAACTTTTGATGAGAAAAAGAGTCTAGAATGAGTTCTGTTGTTTATGACCTGTGTTCAACTACGGAGCGCTAGCTACATGTACGATCTAATATATTAGAGAAGTTCGGGAGGAGTAGAAGCAGCGACACAGGGCTCAAAGGAGCTAAGAGTATCAGAGCGGCATACTACCAGTATATATTGCCAACGTTTCGGTGAAGTGTGTTTTCATTCCAGTATGTTTTGGGTATAATTTTGTGCCCACTAAGCATACTGATGGAATAAGCTGGTACACCGTTGCCTTAGGTTCAGTATGAAAATGAGAACGGCTAGAACTAATTAGGTTGCTTTTGACGGTCAAGATTCTTAAAATAATTGGTTCATTAATCCGAGGAGGATTTTCTCTATTTCAAAATTTTCGAATAACGAGAACAAGGTTAATACTTAATAGCACCAAGTTCAAAATGGAAAATTTCAATGGTAAAGTAAAGTTCTCTTTGTGATAGAGTTATACTCGTGAAGTAGGGAGAGTTTAAGGCCGTCACTAGTAAGGACAAAAAATATGCCGATATGACGGGATATGCATGAGATGACATGGATCAGAGGTCACAGAGCGCGATAGCTTTATTTAGCAGATAAAGTCATATACAATGTATGTCCAAGACTTCTGCAGGAGAATTATAGTTGAAGTTAGAGAGCTTGTACATCAAATTTTTTGTCTAACAAGTTGTATCTGAAAAACAACTCTACAAATTTACATATGAAGGAAGTGACCTAAAATCTTGACAATCTGAAAAGGTTCAACAAGATTGTAAGTAACCTTCTGTATCTCTTGGTAAAGCTAGAGGAGGATGACAATGCCCTTTTATTCATTTCTTCACTTTCAGAATCTTATGATCATTTGGTGGCAATGATCTTTTATGTAAATGAGACTCGAGAGATGGAAGTCCAATCCGGTTACAGATACAATCAATAATACTTTTTAGAATGAGGCTTTTATGCAGTTCTTTCTCAAAGACCCTTCTATTTCGTTTTTGCCATATGTAGTAGATAGAGGCCGAAAGAGCAAGCGTCATTGCCGTAGAAATCCCTCTTTGCTAAGTCTTTAATGGGTGAAGCTTCAAGAGCAAATGTTGACTTCGGATTCCAGCGCAAAAGAATATGTTTCAAAAGAAGAATAAGCACAAAATGAGTGCAAAAGTACCTGAAAACATAGATGTGACAACAATTTTTTTTAATAATGAGATTATAAAGAGGCCAAATCCAATCGACGAGTCAATATTTGATCACTAGTGAAAGGGGAAAGGTCAAAGAATAAAAATGGAGATAAAAATAGCCGAAGGAAGTCCAAATCATCCGATTAAGAGAGTGATACATGTTGGAGTGGGTGGGGTTCCCAACCTATGTGGAGAAGACCCCGGAGTGTGACGAGCGCCGTCTGTGTGTCAGAGAAGCTCGGGGAGGTGACGAGACCATTCGGAGTCGACGGAGAAACTCGGGAGCCATCATATGGTATTCTGGAACAGGGGAGGCAGAGTTCGGGCCGAACTCTGCCCCTTGGTTCCAGAACCTTTCTATTGCCAAAACACAGAGTTCTGGCCGAACTCTGTGTCGACGGGCCCAGACGGATTTCAGGGTATTTTTATACCGTTGGATCATATCCTACGGTCCAGGTTTTGCTGCGGATTAGGAGATTTATACATGGTTATTTCTAACCCTAATTACAACACAACATTGAAGAAAAAAGAGAAAAAAGAGGCAAGAGTGCCATTGCAACTTTGGGAGAGAAGGAGGATGATTGAAGGTCGTTTTCGAAGGAGGATCGTGTTCGGGTAATCTCTACTCGTCGTCTTTGTTCTTCGTAGCCTTGTAATCATTATTCTTGCTTTTAAGTGTTGTAGGGATCCTATTTGGATCGGGAGAAGTTTGTAGAGGCTGTACTCCTTTATTTCATTTGTGAAGGCTTCTCAGGGTTGAACTCCGATCGTCCCGTGGTTTTTTTTTCGCAAGGATTTTCCACGTCAAAAATTCTCTGTGTCTGCGTGGTTTGTTTTGGTGTTTTGGTTCGTGCGTTATATTGCTCGGTCCTCTCGCAGGTACTCTCTAGTTTGGGAAAAGGTTTACTCGTTTCTTTTCCAACAATACATGCTTCTTCTATAAAAAGTTGGGACACATAAAAATAATATGAGAAGTATAAGCAGTGGTTGGAGAAGAAAGATAAATGCGTCGGTTCAAGCAATCAGGGGCAAAGTAATGTTGAGCAGGAAGTTGAGGAGTTATTGTTTGATATATTTATGGCACATAGTGGGAAGAATACATTCTCTGAAACTTGGATTCTTGAGTCTGGGTGTTCATACCATATGAAGGAGGACATGTGGTTAATAGGCCATGTTAGCGAGTTTGGGTTTGAAAAGGTACAAATCCCAATGTTTTGTGACAATCAAAGCATAATTCATCTCATGAAGAATCTGGTATGGTATAGTCGCACGGAACACATCAACATGCGGTGTCATAAGATACAAGAGTGACACAATAAGGAGATTAATCTCTTGAAGATTGATATTTAGGTGAACCCGGTGGACATGCTAAAAAAGACGATTCATTTGGAGAAGTTCAAGTTAGTCTTGAATTTCATTTAGATATTCTGGTTGCAGGAAGGTTATCGACCTCGATAGGAAGGTTGTGACAGTTTCGTACGTAGTTCTGGATTAAAGACCGTGTCACTGGTTGTTTTGCAATTCTGGGTAAAAATCGTGTTCGTGTTCGTATTCAATTCTAGACAAGACTGTATCGATGGTTATTTTCGTGGTTGTAGCTAAAGACCGTATCGGAGGGAAGAAAAAAGAGGAGCTAAAATTAAAGGAACACTAAGTATCGGTAATAATCCATGAGATGGCTAGCAAGGTGAAAATTATTATATATGACTCATGATAAACTACAAAGCGTCACAGGTGCCGTCCGATGATCGGAGAAGCTCAAGAGGAGTCAAAGCAACGATACGGGACTCAAAAGAGGGACAACATACTGTCGACATACAGGTGAAGTACGTTTTCACTCTAATAAGTTTTGGGTACAAATTTGTCACTAAGCATACCGTCGTGATACCGCTTGGCTTGGTTTAAGGCTGAAATTGAGAACTGTTCATATATAAAGGTCCTTTCCATGGTCACGATTGCTCCCAACTTAGAGATTGAAAGGAGATCCTATTTAAGGTCTTCTCCAGCAGCGGCTGGTTGGCTTGGATGTTTAAGGAGGCTTTGCAAGATAAATTTCTTGGAGGCAATTAAGGGATTAGAGAGAGGTTGAAGGTGTGCTCGTTGGAGATCTCGTAAGGAGAGGGTTTGTATAACGGTTTGTGTGTAAAATCCTTGTAAGCTTTTCTCTCTTGTTGATTCAACAAACTTTTCTCTCCTTGCTCCGCGGAGTAGGTTGCACTTGACCGAACTACATCGTGTTTACATGTTGTCCTTGTTGCTATTGTTCTGTTATTTGTACCTTGTTGTTCTCGTCATCGTAAGTTTATTGTTTGTGAGCTTCTACGTCTCGCACAAGTTCTCTATGTGAATCTGTGATAGTTATGTTTTGATATGTTAAGAAGAGATTAGTTCACTATGGTTTAGGAATCAAATTGAATTTTTTTGTCTTAGAGAAGCTTGATTAACTGTTATCTTTTTCTCTAGTGTAATTGTCTACTGAGGATCATATAATTCCACCTGGAAAATAAAGCTAGACTGAGAATATTCAGAGTCTCCCTTGAGATTAAAGTTACATGCAAATTTTAGTGTTCATTAGATTGTGCCTGTCTTATAAAATTGCTTCGATAGAATTTCAAGTTATCCTTAGCTTTTTGAACTACCATATTTAGGTGCAACGAACAACTAAAAATATTGGAAAATGGGTAACCCCTCCTTTGATTCAAGTATGTAATGCAATACCTAGCTAGGTTAATTAGTGGGAGTGACCTTGATCTAGGAAATCATAGATTGCTTTCTTGAAAATTGTTCTTTTTTTCTTTTCCATTTCATAAAGAGCAATAAACTTTATGGAGAAATTGGCTGGGTGGCATAAGCCTAATATTTTTGCTTTACAAATTCCATTTTTTAGTAACATTGTCATCTTTATCTACTGCATACTTTTGCTAGATAAGCATGATTAATAATACCTAGATGTGCAAAGACAATTCGTAGCTTCTAAGAGTAATGTTGATTCTAATTTGGTCTTTGGAGATCCGTCTCTTGTTAACATGGTTTGAACTGAGTTCTTCTTTTGGGTGGTAATTCATGATCACACATTTAACCGATACACTTAGAATTCGATCATGATATAATTTCTATATATGTTCCTTAAATCATCACCTCTTCATATTGTAACCTTCTTCAATTTGATGTTTAATGTAGCTGGCAGGAGCGTGCAAAACATTACCGATCTTCTGCATCATCACCGAGTATCTTTCGGGTGGCTCGCTAAGAGCATTCCTGCACAAGCCAGAGCACAAACCGCCGCCGTTGAAGGAAATGATTCCGATCAGTCTACAAATCGCTCGGGGTCTAGAGTACATTCATTCGCAAGGGGTTATCCACCGGGACATCAAACCTGAGAACATTTTATTCGACAAAGACTTCTGTGTCAAGATTGCCGATTTTGGGACTGCTTGCGAGGAAGCCTATTGCGATGTTTTTGCCGAAAACCCCGGGACGTACCGTTGGATGGCCCCGGAGATGCTTAAGCACAAACCTTATGGACGGAAAGTCGATGTGTACAGCTTTGGACTGATCTTATGGGAGATGGTTAGCGGAACAATCCCTTATGAGGACATGAGTCCAATTCAGGCGGCTTTTGCTGTTGTCAACAAGGTATGCTTTACCCGCTTTCATGGAATCAAAGTATATCTTTAATTTGTCTCCTTGAATTAGCATTTTGCGGATATTACTTATTACCATGGTTTAAAGTATCGGCCGATACCGATCCGATACGGCCGATACCGATATGGTTTGGCATGTCCCGATCCGATACTGACCGATACCCGATATTGACCGATACCGACATTGGGGGTCTCTTTTCTGGTCAATTCGGAAAAGAAAATTAAATGAAAAGACAAATCAACAAGGGTTTAAAGCATAATAAGGTTGTAAAAGCATGTAAAAGAAGAAAATCAATCTATTGTATGTAAACCAATCGGTAAGGGTGACTACTATTTTATTTAATTTCAAAACTACTAAGAAATAACACTGAAAATACTTAAAATTATGCCTAAATGTATAAAATATATGTTTTTAAATGTAAATAATTTATTAATAATTATTTGTTTTCCGATACCAAAAAATCCGATACTCGATACTACCGATATCGCCGATATCAATACTCATAGGAATAGTCCGATACCGATTCCGATACCGATACTGTGAACCTTGCTTATTACAATTATAGAATTTGAATAAATTTCTGTAACTGTGACAAGTAACATCCGCAAAATGGAGATCGATGTTCGTATGATACCTTTCTTGTGCCCATGTTCAATTGTTTCATAGATAATTACTATACAAAGTTACATGTATAAACATGATATATGATTACTAACTGAAATAATTGTTAAGAGCTCAAAGGGGCCCAAATTATTATTATTAAGAGCTAGTTTTAGTTAATTCCGATTTATTTCCTCTTCCATACTTGTCCACATTACCTAGCAATTTGGCATTGTACTCTCTGACTTGATTTCATGGTGGAATGGAAACAAAAATATGTGAAGATGGGAAGAGATTCTTCATCACCTCATGTCAAAGTTTATTAAATCTGTTGGTATGTTACTAACAAAAACTTGAACGCTTCTCAGAACTTGAGGCCGGAAATTCCTGCCAACTGTCCGGTGGCTGTTCAAGCCTTGATCGAGCAGTGTTGGTCGTTGCATCCGGAGAAGAGGCCGGAGTTCTGTCAAATTGTGAAGGTCCTTGAGCATTTTGAGTCTACCTTTGCTCGAGATGGGACACTCGACCGACTCCGAAACTTGACCTTCCTAGATCACAAGAAGCGCTTGCACAATTGGATCCAAAAGCTTAAACCCCTGCAGGCAGATGTTTCTGGCCCCCCTAGTCCCCAAATTGTTCTAAAAATTCCCATTTAGGTTTAGCACTATGATCACATATGTAATTATTTGTTTCATTTTAACCACATGAATAGGTATCTAATTTGTTTCACCAATCTTGTAATCCGCTATGTTATATGTTGGCTCAGTTGTGTTGTCAAAAGGATATGCCACTATTTTCTGGCATCGGGAGTTGGTTGTAATAAGTTATTATTATATAATTTCAGAGCAGCACGGACACCAGGCGGGACTGGCAGGATTCGAGCCCCTCAACCATAAAGACTTGTAGGTATGTGTGGGTTATAATAAAAAGAAGAAGAAGAGGAGGAAGAAGTTATGAAGCATCTACTTAGAGATGCAAGCAGGGCATAATGTTTGCTGTGATAATGATTTTAGGCTAAAATATTCGCTTCCAGAATATTGTAGCCTAATATTAAATTTTTGTAAAGTAAATATGGATGCTCCATCCACTTGCAGCTGATCATGAGAACACACTTATAATTAATTAGATATATATTATGAATTATACTACCTTTGCACTATCTTTTCTAATTGTATTCGCATTATGCCTCTTAATAATTTTAAATATAAAGGTGGTTCGTTTTGGGGGAAAAGTGATGAGAAACGTATCACTTCTGTTTGAGCATCTTGAGAAAGAAATGGGGTGTCACAATCATACTGAACAATTACTGAAAAAATTTTCTTAAGCTGTTTGTTTACTGATTGTCATTGTTAGGCAGTAGGAGAGGTATTTTGAGCAGGTGGAGATGTCAAATTGTTGGGCAGAGGAAATTGAGGGGTTTCTGTCAAGGTAAGGTAAGCAAGCACTATACACTAGCCCACATTTTCTTCATGCCAATTATGCTGCTTCAGATTCTAGAATTGGCAACTTGGTTCATGTTTTTCTACTTTGGTCAACCATATCATACTATCCTTATAAAGAAAGATATCATGCTTGATCAACTTTTCTGGGTGGATGTGTCTTTTTTGACTAATTAGTGGATAACTTGGTGGAGTCTCCAATAATTTGTGGGTTATGTGTTGTTTATATCCATAAGGGCCCCCCTGTGTGGATCTTTCTTTTTTGTGTAGATCTTTGTTGATCAAGTTCTACAACTGGAACCAAACTTGAGTGGCTCTTGTGGTTACCAAGGAGAGATATAAGACCTTGACTGGGTGGCGGAAGATCAATGGATCGAGCCACGAGGGCGTATTATTCCTTCCATTTATTTGGTGGGAGTTGGGGGACAGTAGGCCCAACCGGCATGCAATGCAGCGTGCACAAAGTCCCGTACATATCGCCGGACATCTCAAAGAAAAAAAGTTCTACAACTGAAGTTAGGGTAAACAGGTATATGCTTCTTGGGCGAGTTGGGTCATGTTAAGGAAAATGTAAGCCCATGATCCTCACCCAGCCGAACCCACAACTAAACCAACATGAAAATTTGTTACTATGGTTTGTTCAGTTTGAACCCTGGTCGGTTTGTTTCCGTAGGCCTAATCAGGTTAACAAGAAGTTTGTAAATCTTAATATAACTATGTTATCAGCTGTGCTGCTATCGACGGAAACATATACATTTAAGGGCACAATATAGATGTTGGATACATATTGACATTTTCTGATAGTTACATAAGTGGTCACCTATGTTGCAAGGATATGAATACCTTCTTGTGTTCGTGCAACATAGGTTATCAATGTCAACCTTAACCTAAACCCATCTCTAATTCGAATGTGGTTTCCGAGCCCGACCTGCTTGGACAAAGTTTAGCCATAGTGGCCCATCTCTACCATGTTAGATTAGGTCGAGTCGGGCAGGCTTCATTTGTATAAACATTGATTAAAAAATGCTTCATGGCTAACTAAGTGCTAGTTATGTATGCTTTAGAAAGAAAAATGAAGATGAATATGAATAGAAGTATCAAGAAATATTGGATTGAAATAACATGTCGAGAATTTATATGCAACATAAAGTAAATCGAAGATTACAATGAGGATTACTTAGGTAAGAGGATTACTAGAAGTGGGTGACCTAAACAAAACTAATGACTATAACCTCTACCTACAAGGATCAAGACTTAAGAAAGAATAAGAAAATTTAGGTTGATAAAATTGAGGATAAAGTTATGTGATAAGTGTGAGGAAGGTTAGAAATAGAAATACAATATAAAAGTGTTGATGAATCAACGATGGTTAATAACCAGTATATTTTATTTTTTGAGGATTAAACCTAGGACCATGTTTGAGAGATCTTGAGAAGTTAGATTGTCAAATATAACCCCACAAGTATAGAGAAAATGAGATATCGAAATCAAGATGTGGGAATAAAAGCAGAAGTAGAATCTTGATTTAAGGATCTATGGAAGCCTAAGTTGTTACACGTTGAATAGGAGTTACCAAAGAATATGGAATTGAAATGAAATTACGCATTGGGATTAGACATGCAATTTAAAGTAAAGTCGAGGCTTATGATGATAGTTACAAAGTAGTGCAAGGGATTAGGAAGAACGAGGGATTAAGCAAAGATATTGTTTGCAACCTTATCCTCTAAGGAAAAAACATAATAAATAATAATTTTTGGAAGGACAAAAAAATTATGGTTGGAAAAGTTTGTGGATAAAGACGTACTATAAATGAAAGGAAAGGATGGAAATCGAATCTTATGCTAAAATTGTTGATGGTCAATACTCGTTAAAGTTAATAGTAGTAGATTTATTTTCGAGACCAAAAATCTGGATTTTTTTAGAGATCTACGATGGAACTAGACTATAGATTTTGATTTATCAGTTATTATTGAGGATATAAGCTTTTGGGAGAAAGGTGTTTATATGGAACTAGCAAACTGAACGTCATCCTTGATGGTTTGATAAGCCATATTTTAGGAAACTATGAGAAAGAGATCTATACCTCAGTGCAAGCAAGAAAGCAATATTTTCAGACCAACGGATAATCCAGAGTTCAATATCTTTAGAGTATTTAAAGGTTGTGGTCTACTTCGACAACAACGGAGTATTTATCATTATTGGGCAACATATTCACTTTTCCACCTTGCTTCCCTTGACATTGATTTCGTTATCCTTCATTTCATGCGATGACAAAATTCACCATTTGTTTTCTCCATCGTGTCCAAGCCTCGAAATCCAATCCTATGTGTATAATTTTTCCATTTATTATGTTTCCTTCTCATTGAGGGTTATTCATTTTTCTTCTCTGTGATTCTCGCAACCTTGTCCCTTGGTCATGCACTTAATGAGATGAATGAATCCCCTTGTGCCACCTTCCCTACTTAAATTCAGATCAAGTCATTCCTTTTGTCCTGATATATATACAATCAATAGGGCATAGGGATAGTATTTATGGTTAAAGAATAAAATAATAATAAAGTTGATGATAATAATAATAATGTTGGCGCTAAAAATAGCTAAAGGTCCAATCCTACGATCTCCAAACCTCTCATGATATATCACTCGACACCTGGGGCATCATACAAGAGGCGTGAAGCACCCATTCTCCAGGGGTTCAAATGTGGATATGTTCTTAATTTTTTCTGTGTCCAAATTGGACTGACTGTGGACCCTATTTGACCTTGAAACAACTATTTTTGTCATATGTCTAATTGGACTTATGGGTAGTATTTTTGAGTATCCTATTCCGAAACTGTGGTGATATTTATTTTAGCACCGGAGATGGATGTTCCAATTAATCTTTTCGTGCTATCTCGTATTCGATGAGATCGTATTTGATTCATCGTCCAGCCTTCGACGAGCTTCTAGGCATGTTACCTTTCCTCATATTTACTGTTATGTATATTATTATGTATGCTTTCATATGTCTCATTTATGCTTTACATAGTACTATTGATATCATGTGCGCCCGAGAATGACTCGGGTGTGAACAATATGTAGACGTCGATATTATTTTATTCATCCTTGTATGTCACGATTCGCTCTCACTTTTGGGTACGAGTACGTGGCCAAGTTCAATCCATGCTGCATCATCGACGGTAGTATGTTGTCTACAATATCATATTGATTGTCACATCCACATAACTAGAAGGCCTAATAAAAAGTCTATAACAACTACTGCGAGGATAGACTGGAAAGCATATGAAAGAACATATGCATTCCAGACTATAAAAGAATAAAAAAATAAATAAGACCACAAACCTCAATCTCAATCGTGAAGCACCAAACCACACCTATGTTGTCAACATTATCCAGTCAGGATTGTGGCAAGCATATATATATGAAATAAGGACCAATAGCGATAATCAATTAAATGTAAAGCTGTAACACCCACTTTTCTAAAATGAGGGTAATTTTGAACTTTTGTAAAAGTTTATTATTTAATAATATAATTTATGATTTATGGGAATTTTTAATTAATTTAATACTATTTAAAATTGGTGAATTATAATTTTGATGTGTTAGCTAGTGAACCCTAGAACTGTTGAGCCTAGAGATTAACCATGACCATGGGGACCTAACCATGTGATTAGAATGACTATTTACAACTTTTTAGGCTAAGGGTATTTTGGTCATTTTGTGACTTTTGAATTATTTAGGATTTTGATTAATTGGTAAATTTTAGATTATTTTAATAATATTTAAATTGATGTATTATAATTTTGGTCATTTTTCATATTTTAATATTTTGGAATTTTTTTATATTTTTAATATTGTTTTTATTGGATTTGTTTAGTCGGGTTTGAGTTTCGTCTCGTTCTGACTTGTATTGTGACCCGGGTAGCTTAAACTCTAGATGGGACCCAATATTAAGTTAAGCATGGCCCACAAAATCCAACATTTAAGTTAGTTAATTAAACTAATTTTTATCATGTAAGAATGGTTAAGTTAGAGACTCAAAACTAGATCATTTTGACCCCAAACTTGAACCTAGTCTAGACTTAACCATATGAGACTAGAGAGGGGCAATTAGGACATTTTCCATTAGCCCTAATGGACTCTTTATGGCAGCCACCTTTAGGGGAGAATGATTCATTTCATTCATTACAACCTTGTCTCTTTTATTTTTCTTTTGTTCTTCCCTAATTTTAGAGAGCCTTCCCATTGATTTGATCTCCAAATCAAATCATTCCTTCACCAAACCGTCCCTCAATCATTTCCATTCTCCAAGGGAAGGGTGCTACCAAGGATTGGAAGAGGAGTGCAAGGAGGAGTGTCCACTTTGAGGGATCTTCGTATTGGAGCCGTGTCCTAAATAATTTCATTGGGATTCCACTCCCAATAGGTAAAACCCATCATCTAAATCGATTTCCTTTACATATAAATTAGTTTTGAATCCGTAGGATCCATCCTCATGCATGTGTCCCATTTAGATTCAAATTTGACACCATTTGGAGCTCTCTTGAGGATTTTAGATATGTGTCTTGTGTCCTACTTGATAGATCCTAAATTAGGACACCCCATGTGTATGTATGTATGATAATAGTTTAAATAGATATTTAAATTCAGTTTTAGAATGGTTAGAGAGTGGATTGATCTTAGTTAGGATGGTTAGAATGAGTTTCATTTGGATACCTATGTTTGTATCCAAGTATCTTGGCCTATATGTATTCTTTTGTCCAAAATAACTCAAATTCGTCATAATATTCATCCACGTTTTTATTAACCAAAGCAACTTAGAAATGTCATAACTTTTAGCTTAGAACTCCGATTTATCTTCCGTTTTTTTAAAAGAACCGTATTGAAGTTAGCTTTCCAAATATATATTTTAATAAGCCAAGTTCTTTCTGTAACTTTCTGTAGAATTATTTGAGTGTCAGCTGTACGAAAGACGAACGTATTTCGGTATTTTTACGATTTTGGGAGCTTCCGGACACGAAAATGCGATCCGTTTGAAGTTTCGGAAAGCTAACACGAAGGACTACAACATACTTTAATTCTAAAATTTAGTAGAGGCCCAATTGGTACAGTATTGATTTTAAGTAGAAGAGTGACTATACGATATATGCATTTTGTGTAACCTATGAGCCTATGTAGTATGGGTATTAAATGAATATAGAGTTTGTAATACATGATATGTTAGATGAATGAAATGATATATATATGATATATATCCTCTTTACATTAATGTATATATATGGTTGAATGCAAGCATGTAGGAATGCAATTAATATAATGTATGTAAGCAATGCATAAGTGCATGAATAAAAGAATGATATACAATGTATGCATGAAAGTATATAATGAATGCTAGATATGAATGCAAGGTATACATGTAATGATAGATATGAATGCATAATATATAAATAATATAATGCAATATATAATGATAGCATGTATGGTAATGTAGAATATATGATGCAAGCATGTATATGTCCACTGTTTTCCCTTTTTCTTACATTTTCCTTCCCTTCCCTTTCCATTTCAGTTTTCCCCCCTTTTTTCTCTTCTATTTTTACATGTTGTATACAATGTATATAATGTATAGATGCATTTAAGTATGTAATATGCATGAATGAATGTCATATATGAATGAATGAATCAATCAAAGGTATAAGTAAAATATAATGCATTGTAATGAATGTTAACATATATAATGTATAAAAGTATGTATGTAAATGTGCATGAATGTATATATCTATGTAACTATGTAAATATGCATGATGTAACATATGCCTATATATATAAATATGTATATAATGTGGATATGCATGTATGTATGAAGGTATATATTTATATATATTATCTATTTTATATTATGCATTGTTGTGGTTCACATTGTCTTGTGATTGTGTGAGTGCTAGCCTAGGCTTGGTTAGGCCTAGTGAGACTTGTTAGACTTGTTTGGGCTAGGACTTGACCTAGTTGACCTAATTTGACTAGTGTGGTTGACTAGAGTTGACCAAGTCTTGACTTTAGTCTAGTTTGACCTAGACAGCATGCAGATGCATTGTACATTTTATTTATCATCTCTCGTATACATCTTGACCTGTGTTGCTCTAAATAGGACTCTGTGGCTTCAGTTTGGACCTCTATACCTATCAGCTGTTCAGGTTATCAGGCGAGTACATTCTCTGACCGTTTTATACTTGTCTGGATTTACATTCTTGCTCTAGATTACTGTACTTGATGCTCATACGATTGTTATCACGGATTGGTACTATATGGATCTTCTTTTGAGATGTTATCCCCTTGTATTCACTAAATATATATTGTGATGTGCGTTTTACTTACATATTGTATTTATTGAATACCCTTATCCTTGTATACTCATTATGCATATTGTACTGTCATTATCACATTAGTCCCATGGATAGACCATTATACAACTATTGTATAACATTGTACATCTATTGTATAACATTGTACACTATTGTATAAGATAACGTAACTGGAGTGGATCCTTGTGTATTGATTGGGGAGGGGGAGTAGAATTGGTTATGTAATCAAATCCTATTGTGCAACATTGTATAACTATTGTATATGTCCATTGTGCACTCACGTACAATAGAGTTACCATTGCATTATTCTAAACCGTTTACATAACCATATTGTACTCTAAATCAAATATTGCTTACGGTTCTTACTTATCATATATATATATTTTCTATTATCAAATCTTTGCTGTTTTTCATATACATTCTTCTTTCAACGTTTTCTGTATCTTACTCTATTGCATGCTTTATATTTCCTAACTTGATATGAACTGCGTGAGATGTTTTGTGCTCGCTCCTGTCCTGACTGGACCTGTTGATAAATTTTGTAGATAGCTTGGAGGTTGCCTGCTAGCCTAGAGGAGACACAGTAGAGGTTGTATAGATAGTTATTTTAGTTGTCTTGAGTTGTATTTACTTTATGGATTACTGTATTTGAGATTTGAGATGTTTTCTGGGTTTGTGTATCTTAGACACTTAGACTTCTATCTGCGGTATCTCTTTGTGGATTTCATATTTTATCTATCTTTTATCATGCTCTACCTTAGATGTGATTGAGACTGTATTTGTTATGTCACCTCCATTCGGAGTGTATATACTGTACAGGTACCTTTATATTGTTAGATGTTTGACTAGGACAGTGTTCTACCGCCGACACTGCGACGTAGGCTGGACGTACCCACTTCTCGTGCCCTTACTCTAGGGTGCGGGTCGTGACACGTTTTTAGTGGTGGCCCATGCAGGTCGAGTTTGTGTAGTGGTATTCGAACTAGAGTGCCACTACAGCCTGCAGTAGGATTAGGATATATTTTTGAAGGTACTCAATCATAGTTAGGATCCCTTGAGAGATTCCTGGGATGACCCTTGAGAATCTCATTATAAAATATCTCAAAATTTGATTATAATAGTTTATATTTATCTTTCTTGGTTAGTTAATGAATTTGATTTTTGGGTATCCATTGTTGATTTAATTTAATTTTTGTTAAGATGAAATTATATGGGCTAGGTCATCTAAGTTATGGAATCTAGTCTTCTACAGTCACATTAGCCAGCATGGTGAGGACATATAGTCTGACTTTGGATATATTTTTCGGGTGTGGGAATTTAAGGTTTTCGCAGCCAAGCTAGCGGCATCGCAAAAATTTTAAATACCATGATTCTAGAGGTATGTGCCTAAGTCGAGGACTTTGTGATTATCGTAGCCTTGCTTACTAGTATGACGAGGATTTAGAGTACCATAATTTTGGATAGATGCATATGATTATCAGATTGTACCTTAAATGTTCTTGAACATGTTTTTTTTACTTTTGTTTCAGTCATTCTAAAAAAAAAGAATTATTGTTTGTTTTGTTTGTTTTGCTTCTCATTATTTAACTTAGGAGTAGCTTTAGCTGTATTATAAACCTTGTGTAACTTCTTACTATAAATTTCTTCTTAATACAATGAATCGATGATTTTGCTAGACCTTATCTTGGATTTGATATTATAGCTCTGGTTTCAAAATGGTTCTTCTTTTAAACAGATAAGCAGAACAGATTTTATCGTTATTTTCTTGTTGCTATTATTCTTGTATTAAATAATAATAATAATAAAACTGACTTGATTACATCAATCACCTACTTGCAATCTTGGTAGGAATCTAAATGTTGGTCTTGATATGGAATTTGATTTTTATATTGGGACATGGGAATATATATATAGCGAACATAGACACTTTGCCTGACACGTATGCATGCTACACTTTGATTACCAACCCATCTAAATAGATATTAATATGTTGTTGATGTTAAATTCTCAAAACCCCAATATCTCTGACACAATACAGTATCAGAGAATAGTTCTCTATTTTTTTTCCAGTTTAAATTCGTAATTTAAATATAAATTTCATATTATTAGTTGTTGTTTACATCACTGCACATGTATGTTATATACAGGGTTTCAATTCTTAAAAAAATGGATCAAGTTTTGTGTTTGAATTTGTCAAATCTGAGACCGTGTGCATATTAACCCTTTAACACTGGATTCTAAGTGATTAGTTCAATTTACAGTTTTTAAATATAATATTTTGAGCCATATACATTGTTGTATGTAGGGATATAATGTTAGGTTTCATACTCTTACATGTTAGGTTGTCGTTGTGGTGAATATTGGGTTGGTTTTGATGTTCGAATTTTACCAAAATCCTAAAACTGAATACATGTTAACATTTTTCACATTGATTTTAAATGTTTAGTTCAATTTCAGATTTAATATGTAATGTTAAACTGAAATGAATGATTGAACCCTTCATTTTAAGTTATAATCCCTGTACTCTTGACACTCTACACTAATGTACACTAATGTTCACAACTGCCATGCAAACCTAACCCTTCATCTCTACGTTATGTTTATATATATATATATATATATATATATATATATATATATATATATATATATATATATATATATATATATATATATATATATATATAGTTTATGCATACTGTTATAATGTAATAGATACATAACTAAATCTCTACCTCTCTATACATATAGATATATGTATATATATGGTTAGCCATGCATGTTATGAGTAAATAGGTTGTGCATTGTAGATTTTTAACCAATATGCCATGAGTAGTGTAACTTGATAGCTATTGTTTTGAAACCCAAATCCTCCTATACACTTTCATGTATATTTCACACACACACACACACACACACGTCTACTATCTAACCCTATGAACATGTCCACATACACCCATACACACACTAACCACATAACCTTTACATAATGCTAGCTTTTCCCATTCTAACACTCTCTTTCTATATATATATTGTGATTGTATTTTAATGCTCGACATTTGTGCTTTAAATTTTGATTTTGATTATGCCTTAAAGCCTTGATGATTTGTTATTTCTGTATCTTTTCCAGTTTAACACCCCTGATTGCTTGTAAGTTTTGATACCCTATGATTATTTTGGTCTAGTGTAACTAGTATACCTAGATGAGACTTACACTACCACCGTATGCCATGACCTTATATGCCATTCTTTTAAATTGTATGATTTAGGTAAGTTCTGAGACTTTGATTGTTGGGGACGAGACTCTAGAAGAAGTACGACCATCTTAATTTCGAGGACGAAATTTTCTAAGGAGGGTAGACTTGTAACACCCACTTTTCTAAAATGAGGGTAATTTTGAACTTTTGTAAAAGTTTATTATTTAATAATAGAATTTATGATTTATGGGAATTTTTAATTAATTTAATACTATTTAAAATTGGTGAATTATAATTTTGATGTGTTAGCTAGTGAACCTTAGAACTGTTGAGCCTAGAGATTAACCATGACCATGGGGACCTAACCATGTGATTAGAATGACCATTTACAACTTTTTAGGCTAAGGGTATTTTGGTCATTTTGTGACTTTTGAATTATTTAGGATTTTGATTAATTAGTAAATTTTAGATTATTTTAATAATATTTAATTTGATATATTATGATTTTGGTTATTTTTCATATTTTAATATTTTGGGAAAATTTTATATTTTTAATATTGTTTTTATTGAATTTGTTTAGTCAGATTTGAGTTTCGTCTCGTTCCGACTTGTATTGTGACCATGGTAGCTTAAACTCTAGATGGGACCCAATATTAAGTTAAGCATGGCCCACAAAATCCAACATTTAAGTTAGTTAATTAAACTAATTTTTATCATGTTAGAATGGTTAAGTTAGAGACTCAAAACTAGATCATTTTGACCCCAAACTTGAACCTAGTCTAGACTTAAACATATGAGACTAGAGAGGGGAAATTAGAACATTTTCCATTAGCCCTAATGGATTCTTTATGGCAGCCACCTTTAGGGGAGAATGATTCATTTCATTCATTACAATCTTGCCTCTTTTATTTTCCTTTTGTTCTTCCCTAATTTTAGAGAGCCTTCCCATTGATTTGATCTCCAAATCAAATCATTCCTTCACCAAACCTTCCCTCAATCATTCCCATTCTCCAAGGGAAGGGTGCTACCAAGGATTGGAAGAGGAGTGCAAGGAGGAGTGTCCACTTTGAGGGATCTTCGTATCGGAGCCGTGTCCTAAAGGATTTCATTGGGATTCCACTCCCAATAGGTAAAACCCATCATCTAAATCGATTTTCTTTGCATATAAATTAGTTTTGAATCCGTAGGATCCATCCTCATTCATGTGTCCCATTTAGATTCAAATTTGAGACCATTTGGAGCTCTCTTGAGGATTTTAGATATGTGTCTTGTGTCCTACTTGATAGATCCCAAATTAGGACATCCCATGTGTATGTATGTATGATAATAGTTTAAATAGATATTTAAATTCAGTTTTAGAATGGTTAGAGAGTGGATTGATCTTAGTTAGGATGGTTAGAATGAGTTTCATTTGGATACCTATGTTTGTATCCAAGTATCTTGGCCTATATGTGTTCTTTTGTCCAAAACAACTCAAATTCGTCATAATATTCATCCACGTTTTTATTAACCAAAGCAACTTAGAAATGTCATAACTTTTAGCTTAGAACTCCGATTTATCTCCCTTTTTTTTTAAAAGAACCATATCGAAGTTAGCTTTCCAAATATATATTTTAATAAGCCAAATTCTTTCTGTAACTTTCTGTAAAATTATTTGAGTGTCAGCTGTACGAAAGACGAACGTGTTTCGGTATTTTTGCGATTTCGGGAGCTTTCGGACACGAAAATGCGATCCGTTTGAAGTTTCGGAAAGCTAACACGAAGAGCTACAACATACTTTAATCCTAGAATTTAGTAGACCCCCAATTGGTACAGTATTGGTTTTAAGTAGAAGTGTGACTATACGATATATGCATTTTGTGTAACCTATGAGCCTATATAGTATGGGTATTAAATGAATATAGAGTATGTAATATATGATATGTTAGATGAATGAAATGATATATATATGATATATATCCTCTTTACATTAATGTATATATATGGTTGAATGCAAGCATGTAGGAATGCAATTAATATAATGTATGTAAGCAATGCATAAATGCATGAATGAAAGAATGATATACAATGTATGCATGAAAGTATATAATAAATGCTAGATATGAATGCAAGGTATACATGTAATGATAGATATGAATGCATAATATATAAATAATATAATGCAATATATAATGATAGCATGTATGGTAATGTAGAATATATGATGCAAGCATGTATATGTCCACTGTTTTCCCTTTTTCTTACATTTTCCTTTCCTTCCCTTCCCTTTCCATTTCAGTTTTCCCCCCTTTTTTCTCTTCTATTTTTACATGTTGTATACAATGTATATAATGTATAGATGCATGTAAGTATGTAATATGCATGAATGAATGTCATATATGAATGAATGAATCAATCAAAGGTATAAGTAAAATATAATGCATTGTAATGAATGTTAACATATATAATGTATAAAAGTATGTATGTAAATGTGCATAAATGTATATATCTATGTAACTATGTAAATATGCATGATGTAACATATGCCTATATATATAAATATGTATGTAATGTGGATATGCATGTATGTATGAAGGTATGTATTTATATATATTATCTATTTTATATTATGTATTGTTGTGGTTCACATTGTCTTGTGATTGTGTGAGTGCTAGCCTAGGCTTGGTTAGGCCTAGTGAGACTTGTTAGACTTGTTTGGGCTAGAACTTGACCTAGTTGACCTAATTTGACTAGTGTGGTTGACTAGAGTTGACCAAGTGTTGACTTTAGTCTAGTTTGACCTAGACATCATGCAGATGCATTGTATATTTTATTTATCATCTCTCGTATACATCTTGACCTGTGTTGCTCTAAATAGGACTCTGTGGCTTCAGTTTGGACCTCTATACCTATCAGCTGTTCAGGTTATCAGGCGTGTACATTCTCTGACCGTTTCATACTTGTCTGGATTTACATTCTTGCTTTAGATTACTGTACTTGATGCTCACACGATTGTTATCACGGATTGGTACTATATGGATCTTCTTTTGAGATGTTATCCCCTTGTATTCACTAAATATATATTGTGATGTGCGTTTCACTTACATATTGTATTTATTGAATACCCTTATCCTTGTATACTCATTGTGCATATTGTACTCTCATTATCACATGAGTCCCATGGATAGACCATTGTACAACTATTGTATAACATTGTACATCTATTGTATAACATTGTATACTATTGTATAAGATAACGTAACTGGAGTGGATCCTTGTGTATTGATTGGGGAGGGCGAGTAGAATTGGTTATGTAATCAAATTCTATTGTGCAACATTGTATAACTATTGTTTATGTCCATTGTGCACTCACGTACAATGGAGTTACCATTGCATTGTCCTAAACCGTTTACATAACCATATTGTACTCTAAATCAAATATTGCTTACGGTTCTTACTTATCATATATAGATATTTTCTATTATCAAATCTCTGCTGTTTTTCATATACATTCTTCTTTCAGCGTTTTCTGTATCTTACTCTATTGCATGCTTTATATTTCCTAACTTGATATGAACTGCATGAGATGTTTTATGCTCGCTCCTGTCATGACTGGACCTGTTGATAAATTTTACAGATAGCTTGAAGGTTGCCTGCTAGCCTAGAGGAGACACAGTAGAGGTTGTATAGATAGTTATTTTAGTTGTCTTGAGTTGTATTTACTTTATGGATTACTGTATTTGAGATTTGATATGTTTTCTGGGTTTGTGTATCTTAGACACTTAGACTTCTATCTGCGGTATCTCTTTGTGGATTTCATATTTTATCTATCTTTTATCATGCTCTACCTTAGATGTGATTGAGACTGTATTTGCTATGTCACCTCCATTCGGAGTGTATATACTGTACAGGTACCTTTATATTGTTAGATGTTTGACCTAGGACAGCGTTCTACCGCCGACACTGCGGCGTAGGCTGGACATACCCATTTTTCGTGCCCTTACTCTAGGGTGCGGGTTGTGACAAAAGCATTAATAGAAAGGTGTCGTGATGTGATCATCATGTATAACAAAAATTTTGTACAAGCTTTATGAATAAAATAAATAATAAGACTAACAATATATAATAGAGTTATCGTGATTGGGGTGGTACTAGATAATATAATAATAATAGTGCATCAAAAAGATGAAACTAAACATGCTACCCAAGTGCTCAAAAGCGTGTGTTCTAGGAATCATCACTTTACATGTGGACGACTTGGGATGATTCGGGTATGATGGTATATGCAAATCGTACTCACATGATCATGAGTACGTAACTAGATGTTAGTTCATGCGTATAGTGACTATTTCCCTAATAGCCTACACAATACCAAAATATGATATATTAGCGACACCTAAAAACGTCGCTAGTATGCCAAAAAACGTCGCTAAAAATGGCGACGTATTTAGCGATGTTTTCGCGTAGTCTCATATTTCATTGTCGCTAACAGAAAAAATGTCGCTAATTGTCGCTACATAGATGTCATCTAGCAACGACAACATGTTGCTAATTATTATGAAATTATCAACATCTAGCGGCACAACGTCGCTAATTATTTTGTAATTAGCAACATCTAGCGGCACAACGTCGCTACATCAGCGACGTTACCTTTGTTTCTAAACGTCGCCGAATTAGCTCCGATATTAGTGTCATTTTGCTATAAAATACTGAGATGGCAAATTTTACCTTGTCCGACATTTTGCGACGACGTACGTAGCGACGTCTAGGATACATAATAGTGACATTTTGATACATATAGCAACTTTTATTGCATCGTTGGCCATTGCTGAACGTCGCTAACCTGCAAAAAAATACAGTTTGTAACATAGTTTCCAAAACAATATTCCTGCAGTTTATAATTTTACAGTTTATATAAATAGACCTGGAGCAACACTTCGGTAGAAAATGTCGATGATAATCAAAGAAGCACGGTTTTTCTCTATGTTTCTAACGGAAAGCCTTAGTGCAGTCCATACAATATGGACTTGAGAGACGATCATGAGAGCTCCATCTCGATAACATTCCATAGGCCAGAAAGTCGTTGATGGTCCACATAAGTGATGCCCTCATCTGAAAATTCTGTTTTCTGGCAACATCGTAAGTGTTGGTGCTTACTTTCCACAGCTAATTCAACTCATATATCAACAACTGAGTACATATCGATGTTCTTTTCCGAAATAATAATGGTCAGAACATATATGGAGTATTTGCAAATTCAAGGTAGTAGGTTGTATGGAGTAATAATCACTGGCCAACATGAATACTGGGAGCCCAAAAGTCCAAATTAGATGAAACCGTTGGAGGAGAGCCCCATTCTAACATTATACAGATCCGAAGCAAAATCAGGATACTCTCGATCAAAGTGCCTCCATGCTTCTCTATCGGATGGATGATGCACCACTCATTCAATCTGTTCTTCCAGTACCAACTCATATTTTCGGTCCTTCACCATAAATAATCTCTGCAACCGCTACATCAAGACAAATAGTGCATCAAATTGGTCGGCTTCCTTGCACCGGGTGTCCTTCTTTTACGAGTTGCCTTGTAGCGATCCACATCCGAATCTGCACACTTTTTCATCTATGTCGTCTTTGTAGTACAACATGCACCAGTTGTGACATGTATCTATTTTCTCGTATTCTAGCTAGAGTGATCTCACCATTCTCTTATATCGGTAGAAGTCTGTAGGTAACTCGGCACCCTCAGGCAAGATCTCTATAATCAACTTGATTAGTCAGTTATAACATTATTACGACATGTTAAAATCAAACTTGATGCTGAACAGTCTTGTAATCCAATGGTGAATGATTCTCACAACCAGGATACAATGGGGTCCTTGTATTCTCCTGCAACTCCATGGACTTCGCAACGTGGGTATTCATTGCCTTTCAACTGCATCATGATTGTTCGGATCGTAACTAGGCCCTGCAACATTAAAAACCATGTTCATCCACTCGTTGTCATAATCAAAGTGGTCATGGACATCCATATACGGCTCCACATAAGGCGCCTGCACCAATGCTAAAGGCAAAAGATCTCAGTGTGAATTCTACTAATAGTAGTTCGACGTGAAACGCCTCAAGTACAAATAAAATAACACATCCACTTTTGGATGATATTTCAAGTTGCGACATCTTAAACACAAACACTTAAATTTGGTGTCGTCCATGTACCGAGGGAATGCGTTAGCGAACTGCAGGAACTGCTCTACCTCCTATTTGAATTCATCCTGTATACCGCACATATCATCAGGATGATGGTTGTACATTCACGATGATGTCGTATATAGTAATTTATATCTATTTTTAGATACTTCTGCAAAAAATGGATACACAAATTTACTATTACTCATCATAGAAAAATTCTAGGGTTATGGTAAAATCTGGATTTATTCATCATTCATGGAAACTTAGACATGTCAAAAGATTCATTACGAAACCAATATGTCCCGAGTTGCTTGGGACATGAATCCACAACTTATACCACATATTCCTTCCAACTACCGATACTCCAGAATTCTTCAATGGTAGTCTAAAAACTTCTCGTCCATGGTTATCATTCATAGTTAGGAAATTTTCTAAGTCTCAAGGAACCTAGACTTAATATGATATCTTTGACTCCTTTGTGACCTATATCATGTTTGGAAACCAAACCAATTTGTCTCTAAACCATCTTACTTGGATAATTTACCGATTTACCCTATGCTCTTGCTAAGGCATCAAATTAAGCACAAATTAAAATCTGACAACATGGTATTGCAATTTTTTTTTACTATGTACCTCTTTGTTTTGAGTTTAATTAGAGAAAACTTAAAACTATATGAATAAGATTTACCTTCAAGAATTAAAACGAATAGAAAAATCCCATAAATTTATGGACTATGAATGAATTTGAGTTGTGTTTGTAGGAACGAAATCGTAAAGCAGAATACTCTAGAGGGGGGGGGGGGGTGAATAGAGTAGGCAGCAGAATATTGCTAATTAAAAATTTGTTAGCAGTTAGATCACAGATATAATAATAATAATAATCACAAGAAGTAAATGACAGAATTTAAAAGTGATCAGAAGGCAAACGCAAACACCGAGATTTATACTGGTTTTCCTCTGGTGAGGACTAGTCCAGTCGGAAGAACTCTAGCTTCCAATTGAATCCACTATTAGAAAATCCCGCAAGTTTTCATACGAAGTCCTTGCAACTTCTACAGACGCGAGCTTTGATACGAAGAACTCATCCAAATTCAATTGTGAAGAGTTAAATCTTCTATCAAGCCTCTGATTACAATCACTCTGAAACTTCTAGACCGTACCGCACTGGCAAATCGACTAGAGAATTGTAACTGGCTTGGGATTTGAAAATGAAAGCTTTTTAAGAACTCTTTGGAAGACTGTAAGCTTTAAGAAGAGAAGATTGAAAGTGAATTGGTGTGTTGAAATGATCGAAATGCTTCTCTATTTATTGCTTTTCCAAAGACAGAACTCTGACAGAATTCGGGCAGAATTCGGACAGAACTCTTTGTAACAATCCGTAACTGAAGGATGACCAAGTTCAAAAACCCAACGTTCACTAACGTTCCAAATGGCCGAACTCTGGCCAAACTCGGGCCGAGTTCTCCTGAGGTTCTGCCAGTTCATTTTTGGAGAAAATAAATTTTGGCTTTTTGAACAATCCTTCAAAGGCTTTTTGTAAAAAGAATATTTTTCAAAAATATGGGTCATTTGTAAAAGAATAGGATGGTTTTGAAAAACGTTTTCGGATAGCCTATTTGTCAGTATGACTCGGTGTACAATGTATTCCTAGACTCAATAAAATAAAAATTACATTGCTTAGCAGGAAGTACATTCTGAATGGCAAATGACTTCAGTCTTGAACATTATTGATAACCATTGTTGAGCAGTGTCCAAAACGTCATAGGTAAACATCTGAGTAGACTTGCATTTATATCGAGACAGAGTTTGATCAATTATTAAAATCAGGTTTGACCATGACCAATGGGCCAACAATCTCCTCCATTTTGATAATTGACAAACCTTGCCGATATAACATCTAAGCTTGGAATCAAATCAAAATAGTAAAGAAAAATGGTTCATATCCTGTATTTCACAAACATGTTAGATCCTTATTTCTTCCCCGTTGTCACTTAGCAAAATAATTGCAAAAGAGAAAGCTCCCCCGCAATCAATGCATAAGTAACAAACAGTGAAGAAACACATGAAAAATAAATAATCATGACAGATGGTAGAAACAGTAAGAGAAATAGAATAACAACACAGGCATGTATTAGTCTCAGGCAGTATTTAATATAAGAATAAAGCAATAAAAGATAGATAGTGCTACGATAAACTGAAACAAATAGAGTGCTGAAAAATAGACTAAGATGCCAAAACTAAGGCATAATAAAAAACCATGTCCATGAATAGTCACATAATAAAAAAATACGGATAATAACTAAAAAGAGTACTGATAAAATCTTGGAATATCGGAGCATTTTTAAGTAAACATAAGACAAAAAGTAACAGTCTCAATAATCTAACATCTCAAAACTTATCATCATCATCACCATGTCCAGATGGACCAGCTCTAGAAGTACCAGCGCCAGAAGTGTGAGGAGTGGCGCCAGCGGTACGATACCAATCATATGCGTTCCCTAGCTGGAACAGAGAGTGTATCGCCTCGTCGTCAATGCGGTAGCCAGAAACAGAAGGGTCTCGAGGCAGAGAGCTAGCAGAATGACCCGTCTGCGCAAACCTCAGATCGGCGAAGGAGTTGGCAATCGCCTGGAACCGAGTCACATCACAGAACTCGTGTTCCCTAGAGGTCTCAACATAAAAAGACTGCAGATCTGATAAGTGCTGATGGATACCCTCAAATGTCATAGGGTAAGAATAAGGAGGAACATGTGCTGCGGGATCAGTAGGAGTAGGTGCAGGAGGAGTAGGTGCAGTGGATGGAGGAACATATGCAATGCTGCGACGAGAGAGTTTGAGAAACTTGGGCTCGGGGTCGACAGCACAAGTAGATAAATCAATATTAAATCTCTGAAAAATGCGAGGAATGAGCATCGCATAAGATAGGTTGCGGTCTCTCCCGCGACATCTACCCATCATCTGAATAATAGTCTTAGGGGCAGAAAAAGGAATCCCGTTAAGAATATGGTAAAGAGCAGAGAGCTCAAGTGCAGTGACATCATCTTTAGAAGTGGATTTTGGAAGTAAGGTGGAATAGATGATGCGATGTAATTCGTAGTTAAACAAGTTCAAGTTATTAGCCTTGAACTTTCCAGGAAGAACGCGTACGGGCGCACAAAGTTCATTCTTGAAACTAACGAGTGTCGTACCATCGAAGAAATTAAAATCAGTGATGTCATCTAGCGGGGCACCTTCGTTTGGGATACCAAGGATTTCCGTTAATGTGTCATCAGTGAATTCGATATCAATTCCTCCGACACGTGTCCTCGCTGTAACAGTGTCTAACACAAAATTATAATAGAATAATCTAATAGCATTAGTGGCAATGGGGAATTGTTAGGTGACAAAATATTATAACCCTAATGCCTCAAAATAAGGATGGTGATCCGGAAAGACAGTCCACTTAATCGGCGAACCGGTACAAATAGTACGCATGTTAAAATTAGCGTACCACAATAACGCTTGATCGGAAGTTTTAAAATAAAACTCATCCGATGCACCATCGTCCGATTGGACTGGAGAAAAGAGGCAATCCGTATGTGGATCTGAAGACGATGCCTCTTCACTGGCATTGGTCTTCTTCCTCTTGAAGGGATTGAACTTAGGCATTCTTTCCCAAAAATTTCTACAAATCCTAAGTATTGAAAAGTGGTGGAAAGAAGGGATTATACCTTCCAAGAGTCGAATATGTTGTAGAGGATGACGATCTCCGCACGAATCCAAAGTTTTGATGAAAAACTCTACAAGGATTGGAAGAACAATGAGGGAGTAGAACTAGGGTTTCGGAGGGGCGGAGCTGCTGTTCTGAGGATGTGGGGAAGTATGAAGAAGAAGGAGGCCTCGGGTTGCTGCTGTTATATATAAACACCCAGCCGAACTCTGGCCGAATTCGGACCGAACTCGGGCCGAATTCGCCAAGGATTGCCTAGCTATATATATATAAAAAAAATTCAAATGAGACCACATTCTTTTTCATTAATTTGTTTCAAATGCTTAATTCAAAGTTTAGTAATTTTAAATCTCAAAGTAATATAATTAATATTATTTTACAAATTAATATTCTTTACTCAGCATCTGTCTCAGATTAGCTGTAGGAGTACTGTCCCAGCTAACGGAGGTTCACCGGGGAACTCTTAAATACCGCTTCACTTCGACCGTAGTCGTGGTGACAGACAGACTCTTTTTGGGCTTGTCTCGAAAACAATTTTTGAGTATTGAATAAATAATTAATAAAACAAAATTAATTAATATTATTGATATCTAAAATTCCTAATTCTCGACGTAAATAGTTGAAACGATCTTCCGCTAAAGGTTTTGTGAATATGTCAGCTAATTGATTCTGTGTGTCTATGTATACAAGGTCTGTATCTCCATTTTGTTGATGATCTCTAAGAAAATGATGTCGAATCTCGATATGTTTAGTACGAGAATGACATACTGGATTCTTAGTCAAATTAATAGAACTAGTATTATCACAAAAAATGGGTATATGTGTAAAATGCAATCCATAGTCTTCTAAGGTTTGTTTTATCCATAAAATTTGTGCACAACAACGTCCTGCGACGATATATTCAGCCTCTGTTGTTGACAATGCAACAGAATTTTGCTTTTTACTAAACCAAGAGATTAGAACTTTTCCTAGGAAATGACATGTACCGCTAGTACTTTTTCTATCTACTTTGCATCCGGCAAAATCAGCATCGGAATAACCGATTAGGTCAAACGACATAGTTTTGGGATACCATAAGCCGACAGAAGAAGTACCTTTATGGTATCGAAAGATACGCTTAACTGCGCACAGATGTGATTCCTTAGGATTGGTTTGAAAACGAGCACATAAGCAAACACTAAACATAATATCTGGTCGACTGGCAGTTAAATAGAGTAAGCTACCGATCATACCTCGATACTTACGTATGTCGACAGGTTTGCCTTGTTCATCAATATCAAGCTTGGTTGAAGTCGCCATTGGAGTGCTAAGTGGCTTTGCTGCTTCCATGTCGAACTTCTTTAGTAGATCTTTTGTGTACTTAGCTTGATTTATGAACGTCCCATTGTTGGTTTGTTTGATTTGCAGTCCGAGAAAGAACTTCAACTCTCCCATCATGCTCATCTCAAACTCATTCTGCATACACTTTGAGAATTCTTGACAAAAAGATTCATCAGTAAATCCAAAGATAATATCATCTACATAGACTTGAATCAAAAGAATATTATCATTCAAAGACTTTATAAACAAAGTAGTGTCAACCTTTCCCTTTGAAAAACCGTTATCAAGTAAAAAAGAACTTAGACGATCGTACCAAGCACGAGGGGCTTGTTTCAAACCGTATAAAGCTTTCTTCAACTTGAAAACATATTCAGGAAATTTGAAATCAGTAAAACCGGGTGGTTGAGCTACATAAACCTCTTTTTTTATAAAACCATTTAAAAATGCGCGTTTGACATCCATTTGAAATAATTTAAAATTATGAAAACATGCAAATGCACATAACATGCGAATGGATTCTAATCCCGCAACTGGGGCATAAGTCTCGTCGTAGTCGATACCTTCTTCTTGATTGTATCCTTGAGCTACGAGTCGAGCCTTATTACGAGTCACTAAACCATTCTCGTTCAGTTTATTTCGGAATACCCATCGGGTGCCAATGACCGGATGATCAATAGGCTTGGGAACAAGTTCCCAAACTTGATTCCGTTCAAATTGGTTTAATTCCTCTTGCATAGCATCTATCCAAAAATTATCACTACATGCTTCATCAATACTTTTGGGTTCAAACTGTGAGACAAAAGCAACACAAGAAGCTATATCTTTATTAGAGGAGCGAGTACTTACACCCTTGGTAATCTCACCAATTACCAAGTCCTTTGGATGATCAGCCGTGAACTTCAATCTTTTTGGCAGACTCCGAAGGTAGCTGGTTCCTGGATCTTCTCTAGGAGGATCAGCTGGTACTTTGCTGGGTACATTGAGATCTTCGTCATTGTCATCGATTGTCGTTTGATTTAGTTCATCAAAGGTGACATTGATTGACTCTTCGATGATCATGGTTCTTTTGTTGAAGACTCTGTATCCTTTACTTTTGCCTGCATAACCTAAAAATATACCTTCATCGGCCTTTTCGTCAAACTTTCCCAAATTATCTTTTGTATTAAGAATAAAACATTTACAACCAAATATTCTAAAATATGAAACTGATGGAATTCTATCAAACCATAGCTCAAATGGAGTCTTCTTCGATTTGGGTCGAATTAGAACACTATTGAGAACAAAACAAGCTGTATTGACAGCTTCAGCCCAGAAATACTTGGATAGATTAACTGGTTTAACATTATTCTGGCTATTTCGGATAGAGTTCTGTTCTTACATTCCACAACTCCATTTTGTTGTGGAGTCCTAGGGCAGGAGAATTCGTGCACAAAATCGTGTGTGTCACAAAATTGCTCAAACTCCGCATTCTCGAATTCGCCTCCATGATCGCTTCTAATACAAGTGATCATGTAACCTTTTTCATTCTGTACTTTCTTACAAAAGGTAAAAAATTCCGAAAATGCATCATTTTTGCGTGTCAGAAAATATACCCACGTGTACCTAGAATAATTATCTACAATTACAAAAGCATATAGCTTACCTCCGAGGCTAGCAACTCTGCTAGGACCAAATAAGTCCATATATAGTAATTGTAGAGGTCTAGTAGTACATACAGCATTTACTGACTTGAAAGAGGATCGAGTAGCTTTGTTCTTTTCACATTGACTGCATACCGAATCCTTCTTGAATGTAATGTTCGGTAAACCGCGTACTAGCTTCTTTGTGGATAATCTGGAAATAGTATCCATATTTGCATGACCGAGTCTCATATGCCACATATGACTCTTATCGCTTTTAGCCATTAAACATCTACCTGAAATGTTAGTATCTTCCAACAAATAGAAAACATATATATTGTCTTCTCTAATACCTTCAAATATAGTATTACCAGTTGAACTATCAATAATAGTACATTTGTCTTTTACGAAGTTAATACCATAACCGAGATCAGCTAAATGGCTTATACTGAGCAGATTATATTTTAACTCAGTAACAAGACAAACATCTTTAATCACTGGATATGAAGCTTTACCAATATCACCAATACCGATTATATACCCTTTTAAATTATTGTCGAAGGAGACGTATCCTTCTTTATTCCTCTTCGACAATGTTGCGAATAATGAAGCGTCACCGGTCATGTGCCGTGAGCAACCGCTGTCGAGGATCCATTTGCTCCTAGCATGTGAAGGACGTTCCACCTACAAAACAATTTGCAGATGAAACTATTGGTACCCATTTCTTGTAGGGTCCTAACTGGTTAGCTTTCGGTATCCATGCATAAATATTTAAATCTACTAACTTTCTGATTCTACATGCAGAAGATATATGACCAATGAGGCCACAATAATGACATTTAGCATATTGAGTGTTGAAAGCTGAGTGGTGTGCATGGTTGGTAGGTTTAGGTTTTCTAGAATAAAAGAAAGCATACCTATTATTCTGTTTGGGCATAATCTTTTTAGGCAAAGGTTTGATAGGGTTAGGTCTGACAGTGTTAGGTTTGGGAATGTTCCAATTTTTTGGTAAGTGACACGTGTTAGGGTAGGAAGCAGCAGTCTCAGGCTATTTTCCTAACCTAATTTTCAATCTTTTGGAAGTGTCATATAACTTAGTATAGTCAGAAGTGAGTGCTTCCATTCTGACTTGTGCACTTTGAAGACTTTTCTTCTCTTTAGAAAGTTCTTCTTTCTGTTGGTCAATAACCTTGTCTTTTTCTTCGGATGACTTGGTAGTCTCGTGTAATAAGAGCTTAATAGAAGAAAGCTCACCAGACTCACTAACATTATCTTTAACCTCAGCTAGTAGGTCGGTAAGTCTTCCTATTTCACCTTTGTACTCTTTGAGTACCTTCTTAGAGGTCTGATATTTGCTACGCAGTTTCCTGTAATCACTTAACAGTTCACTGAAGGCTTCTCCTAATTGCTCAAAGGTGAAGTCATCATATGTATCAACTATAGGTTCAGAGAGTACCTGATCGGATGCCATAAAGCATACATTTGCAGCGTCTTCTGATTGTTCATCTTCTGAGTCGATGGCTTTACTTTCATGCCATATGCTGGTGTTGGCATACATCCGAGATGTTGATCTTTTCAGGTTCCCTTTTTTGTATTTATTGCTCTTCTTGCTTGTTGATGTGTTTGTAGGACAGTCTTTCTTCATATGTCCTTTCTTCTTGCAGCCGTAGCAGACAGCGTCATCTTGATACCAGCTGTTGCCGCCATTATTCTCTTTTGTCTTCTTCTCATATCTCAAGAATCTTTTGAATTTTCTTGCAAGGAGTGCTTGATCGTCAGCATCTGATTTACTGTTGTCTGAATCATCTTCAGCAGATCTTCTGTGCTAAGCCTTGAAAGCGATCGTCTTCTCCTTTGGTGCAGGCTCTTCAAAGTCTTGTAACTCTAGTTCATGAGTGAGTAGCTTACCCATGAGTACTTCAAGTGTCATAGTAGTGAGGTCGTTTCCATCAATGATTGCAGTAGCCTTCGGAATCCAGTTCTTTGTAAGTGCTCGCAGGAGTTTGTGAATCTTTTCATGGTTACTGTAATCTTTGCTTAGGGAGGACAAAGGATTTACAATATCCAAGAATCTTTCGAACATCTGAGTAACTGTTTCGTTGGGTTTCATCTTGAACGCCTCATACTCTTGAGTAAGTCTGCTGACCTTTGATTCTTTGACTTGAGGTGCCCTCATGTGTGACTTCAAGAAGTTTCCATACTTCATTTGCAGTTGTGCAGATAGATACCCAGTTAAATTTAGTTCTGTCTAAAGCACAAAATAAAGCGTTAATAGCACGTGCGTCAAGACTGGCCTTTTTCTTTTCTTCCTCTGTATATTTGTCATGGGGTTTTTCAGTTAAAACTCCATCAACATTTATACGAGGTGGCTTTTTATAGCTATCAATAACCACAGACCATAAGTCAAAATTAAGAGATTTCAGAAAGAAACTCATACGTGTTTTCTAATAGGTGTAGTTTGTGTCGTCAAACAGTGGAGGTCTGTTTGTGGCTTGGCCTTCACTTGTGAATTTTACAGTTGCCATGTGTGATGCTGTGATCTATATAAAAATTGAATATATATAACTATAATTTTACCTTACTTTACCTGTATAACCTGCTCTGATACCAATTGTAGGAACGAAATCGTAAAGCAGAATACTCTAGAGGGGGGTGAATAGAGTAGGCAGCGGAATATTACTAATTAAAAACTTGTTAGCAGTTAGATCACATATATAATAATAATCACAAGAAATAAATGACAGAATTTAAAAGTGATCAGAAGGCAAACGCAAACACCGAGATTTATACTGGTTTCCCTCTGGTGAGGATTAGTCCAGTCGGAAGAACTCTAGCTTCTAGTTGAATCCACTATTGGAAAATCCCGCAAGTTTTCATACGAAGTCCTTGCAACTTCTACCAACGCGAGCTTTGATACGAAGAACTCGTCCAACTTCAATTGTAAAGAGTTGAATCTTCTATCAAGCCTCTGATTACAATCACTCTGAAACTTCTAGACCGTACCGTACTGGCAAATCGACTAGAGGATTGTAACTGGCTTGGGATTTAAAAATGAAAGCTTTTTAAGAACTCTTTGGAAGACTGTAAGCTTTAAGAAGAGAAGATTGAAAGTGAATTGGTGTGTTGAAATGATCGAAATGCTTCTCTATTTATAGCTTTTCCAAAGACAGAACTCTGACAGAATTCGGGCAGAATTCGGACAGAACTCTTTGTAACAATCCGTAACTGAAGGATGACCAAGTTCAAAAACCCAACGTTCACTAACGTTCCAAATGGCCGAAATCTGGCCGAACTCTGGCCGAACTCGGGCCGAGTTCTCCTGAGGTTCCGCCAGTTCATTTTTGGAGAAAATAAATTTTGGCTTTTTGAACAATCCTTCAAAGGCTTTTTGTAAAAAGAATATTTTTCAAAAACATGGGTCATTTGTAAAAGAATATGATGGTTTTGAAAAACATTTTCGGATAGCCTATTTGCCAGTACGACTCGGTGTACAATGTATTCCTAGGCTCAATAAAATAAAAATTACATTGCTTAGCAGGAAGTACATTCTGAATGGCAAACGGCTTCAGTCTTGAACATTGTTGATAACCATTGTTGAGCAGTGTCCAAAACGTCGTAGGTAAACATCTGAGTAGACTTTTATTTATATCGAGACAGAGTTTGATCAATTATTAAAATCAGGTTTGACCATGACCAATGGGCCAACAGTGTGTGTGTGTCGTGTATCATGTGTGTCGTGTCTGTGTGTGTATCAGTGTGTATGTCGTGTCAGTATGTGTGTGTGTCAGTGTGTCATGTGTGTAGTGTCTATGTGTCATGCATGTGTGTCAGTGTATTGTGTGTATGTCGTGTCTGTGTGTGTATGTCAGTTAGGGATGACAATTTCCTCCAAATTCGACGGGGACCCAATTTTTTTCTCGATGGTTGGGTTTGGAGATTTAGAAACGGGGATGGAAATAGGAAGCAGGATTAAAAAGATTCCCCGGTCGTGTTCATGGTAAGGTATGGGTATAGTACTCTCCGCCCCGGTAAATCTTCAACCCCATATCTGTAACCATTTGTATTTGTTCATGATCTTCTAGTAATATATATATTATTGGAACCATATTTTATTAACATGCCTTGTGATTTTTTTGGAATGAAAAAAGTTTTTTAAAGTTTATAATGTATAGGAAATTTTAACGGGACGACAGATGGGGATGAAAAAACCTGCACTACAAGAAAAAGACCCTATAATAACGTTTGGCAAGAGTTTATTACAACAGTTCGTTTATAAACGTTACAGAATTTCTACAACAGCACATAATATGACGGGTACGAATAATTTTTGGCCTATTATAACGATTTATAGCATTAAGCGTTATATATTGTTCACACATATGTAACGCTATTACACGCAAACGTTATAAAAAGTGATAAAAATTTGGAAAGCCCGCTCGAACGCCCGTTCGAACCCGACCCCCAAATCAAAACCCTCGGTCCTTTCTTTTCTTCTCTCTCCCATTTTTCTTCTCCTCTCCTCCTCTCCTCTTTCCCTCCTCCTTTTCTTCACTTTCAGTGACTCTTCCTCTCTCCTACTCTCTCAACAGCATTAAAGAAAGAAAATTAGGGTTAGGGTTTGGGGATGATGTCATTGGAGGAGAACAACGAGGAGCAGAGCGAGATGTGCGGCAGATACAACATCAACGTCGACGTCAGCGGCTACGAGACCTCCCGGTCACAGCAGGTTCCTCGCCGCGGCATCATTCGTCGCCTCCACCTCCTTCGCCTCCTCCTCGTCGTCGTCTTCTGGGACGGAAAGCTCCAGAAGCGAGACGGGAGCTTCGAACTCGAAGGTAAATCTCCGGTTAGGGCTTCTTCTTGGTAGAGCTGGATTTGAGTGAGGATTGGGGATTCCGATGCCGCCGATATCGTGGTTTCTCCTTCGGAAGGGGAAAGTTTTATAGTGTTCCCTGGTCCATGGAGTGGCCGCCGCCTCTGGATATTTTCCTTGTTTGTTGAAGAAAGATTGCACCTTTGTTGCTATTTTTGTGGATTATGAGCAAACGATTGGTAGAATGCGAAGAAGCCGCAACTACTCGTAACTGCTAGGGGTGGAAAGAATTCTTGGATCTCATTCAAGAAAGCATTTTTGGAGCAATACCTTCCTCTTGCCATCTGTCAGAAGATAGAGGACGAATTCATGTCACTGAAACAGGGAAGCATGTCCGTAGAAGACTATGAGTCTGAATTTGCCAAACTGGCCAAGTTTGATAGTACAATGATACTACTTGAGAGGGGTCGCAAGAATCGGTTCATTCAAGGCCAGAACGATAACATTCAAGAGAGTGTTCTGAACCGGGAATGTGATTCATATACCAAGGCCTTCGAGGCAGCGGTACTGGTGGAGCAATTTAAGCTAAGGACTGCACCAGTGAAAGTTCAGACCGAACATAATCAATCTACAAAAAGATATCACGATAGAGATAAAAAGGTAGAGGGAAACTCGCAACAAAATTGAGTGCACTTTATGTGGCTGACAGGGCCATATCAGAGAATATTGTCATTCCCTCAACAAGGAATGCTTCAACTGTGGTCAGAAGGGACATAGTTTCAGAGATTGCCCAAAGAAGAGGCATGTGGGACAAAACAAAAATGACGCTGAGGGACCCAACGCCGATTCGAGGTAACCCCCACAATCAGTAGCTGTGGAAGGCTAGCATCTTCAATCTTGCGACCTTACTTGAACATGGCCATGATCGTGATGGGGGTGAGTTATTCCTTAAGTAGTGTCCCACTCCTCGCGATCCACTATGTAATACCCACGGCTTGCTAGCTTAGTCTTGAACTGAGTATTTGAGAAAACCTTTGCGGGTATCGATTGATCATGGAAGAAATGCAATGAACCTTTCCAACTAATGGATTGGCTTCTATATATTGAAATGAATCCAAAAGTTTTGTTGGATGTTTTATTTATCTGATTGGTTTTGATGAATGCATTTTCGTGTTGGTTTTCAATAATTGGTTTTTATTGTTCGTTTTCATCGTATTGCACATTCATTTTGAATCTTTAGAGAAATAGACCGAAGTATGTGTTTGCCATTAAAATTGTTTTGATTGAAATCTTAATACAAACAGAACAGTGATACAATATAGGACTTAGATGTAGTCCTAGGAGTACACTTTTGTTTAAGCTGGGTCCTTAGTGCCAATGGAGCGAGTGGTAATACGTTGACTCCGTTGACCGGCTGACGGCGGTTATCGGTTCTCTGAAGGTGTTGATTACTCTGGGTGCTGGAGCTTGCTGAGAGGAGGAAGACGTTGAGTGTCTAGAACTGCCTCTCCGGTGATTCTCTGTTGTGGATTCTCTGTGAGTCTTATGTTCTGAGTCTCTGTGTGTGTGAAGGGGATGATCCTTCTATTTATAGTTTTGCAGGCTGGCTGCTCATGCGCGCATGTAGGATGCGCCGGTGTGGGAACGCCACGTGGAGGTTGCTGATGGAGGCGCATGGATGCTGCGCCCTGATCGAGGGGGAGAACTATTCATACTGCTGTTGTGAGCCGGCACGTAGCAGGGGGAAGATCTTTTCGTTGCTGAAATCTTGGACGAGTTGAGTCAAAAGATACGTGTCGTCGACTCATGGTTCGAAGATCTCGGATTTGGTGGAGAGGAGTGATCTGGTGGGCTGTGCCTTGGATTGGACGCAGGAGGAGGCTGCGGCTCATAACCTTTAGGAGTTACAAACCATTTGGGGCGCATGGCTTTTGAGGCGCATGCAGGCGACTTCCTTCTGTCTTTTGGGATCAGAGATCAGTCTGGGGCGCATGGCTTTTGAGGCGCATGCAAAACTTCAACTGGAGACTCTTCTCTGTATATCAGTGAAGGGTCTGAGGCGCATGGCTTTTGAGGCGCATGCTGGTTTGGACGCATGGCCGTAGAGGCGCATGCGGGTGTGGACGCATGGTCGTAGAGGCGCATGCGGGTGGCTACGTGGCAGTAGCCGTCGGAATAGAGTCATGATGATGCTGACGTTGCCGACGCTTCGTTTTCTGAATAAAGCTGTCAACTGTTCAGACTTTGGGAGGCGTGCTGCCAACTCTGTCAGTTCAGCATTTAATGTTGGTGACGTTCGATGGACAGCTGAATGGGCACGTCGGTTGGCGTTCCACTCGGTATGGAGATGTGTGGGGGCGCATCCTCTATAATGCGCCGAGTACTGTAGGGCACATCTGTATGATATGCCTGACGCCGAAGGGCGCGTCCGTGTGATGCGCTGTCTGGCTGGCGCATCGGACATGTCTTTTAATGATGCGGCTGTCTCGCTCTTCGAGTGCTATAAATAGCTGTTTGGCTGAATTCGAGGCGTCCGGTTCATCCATTTAATGTAAATTCATTGCACGGAATTCGGAGGGCCATCCACTTGGCGCGTGGTTTGATCTGCCCGGCCTATAAATAGTGGTATGGAGAGAAGATTTGCTTCTCATTCCCTCACGTACTTCCTATATGAACTTGAACATACGGGTGCATTCTGCTGACGAAATGCTCCCGAGGGTGAAGATGAGACGCTGTGTTGTCTTTGATGCACTTGAAGGTGACTGTTACATCCAAAAGACGGAGTCAAGGGCTTCTGAGGCAGACGGAAGGTGCCTGTTGCATCCAAAGATAAGGATGCTCGAGCCTCGTCTCCGTTATTCCGGAAGAGCCGTAGATCGGAATGGCGGTGTAAGGCTCTCTCTTCCTGCAAAGTGGGGTTTCCCCACTTTGATCGTGTCGAAAGCTGCTCCTTTAGCCGTGGTTTCGATCACGGTCTTCCTTCGGCTTTGGAGGCTCTTTCGAAGCCTCCCCTGGCCACAGTATTTGCGGTGCTCTTCTCTTCCTTGGTTCCAGCCAGAGGGTTAAATGCTTTGTGTCGAAGCATTTATCGGGCGAGCCTAGTTGGAAGAGCGGCACATAACTGGGCTCTGCTCGGCCAGGTGAGCCTGGCTGGAAGAATTTGGCTGAAGGGATGCACATAACTGAGGTGCTGAAGAGATGATGGGATGCGCCTGGATGGAGGCGCATGATATCTGCTGCGCCTCACTGGTGGCGCATAGTGATGCTGCGCCTATCTAGAGACGCATGGTGGCTGCTGCGCTTATCTGAAGGCGCATGATGGCCGCTGGCTGTAGACTTAGGCTCTTTCCTTTGTAGAAATTCTCCTTTGTACAACCTTTTCTAGACATGTAATAGACTTTTATATATAAATAAAAAGTCCTTCTTCAAATGTCTATAGTTATTGACTTTGCTGTGAAGTTCTTCATCTGAGTTCTGGCGCATGTAGTGTCTGGCGCATGGGCTTTCTGGTTGTGAAATTCCATGCTTCTACAAGACCCCCTTCAAAGTTTTCAAAACTTTTGAATAAGTTTTGGAATACTTTGAAATAAGAAGCATGGAGGTCAGGGCGCATGATTTCTGGGCGCATGCTTGTTCGGGCGCATGCTCTTCTCAGTTAATGATGATGGTGCCTCGGTAACCGAAAAGATTAATGATGATCTTTTGGTTTTATTTGCTGCTATCCTTGCACGGAACCCGAGGCGACGGCTGAGATCACACGTCATCTGTTCACGCGTGCGACCATGCCCTATAAATAGGTAAGAGTCGGAGAGAGAAAGAGTTCTTCTTCTCCGTGCCTCTGCTTCTTTAGAGTTTCTTCTTCAAAACCCTAACTTCTCATTCTTCGAGAGAATGGCTCCCAAGACTCCTCGCGGCGCTGCCGGCAAGGGGAAGGAGAAAGCGAAGGAGTCCGCGGATGAGGATGTACCTATCATTCTTGCGCCTCTTGCCGACGTTCGTCCTGAGGTGACAGGTGGGTTTCGTCTCTGCTTTAGGCTCTGTGCCCTAACTGCCGACGCGTATAGACTTCGGTCTTTAATGATACGTCGAGGTTCTATCCTGCCGACGTGCATAGGTTTATACCTTTATCATGCACCGAGGTTTTAATGGCTGACGCGCATGGGTTCTATTCCCTGAAGATGCACCGAAGCCTTTGTTGACGCGCATGGGCTCACGCTCTGATAATGCACCGAAGCTCCAATGCCAACGCGCATGGGCTTACGCCCTGATGATGCGCCGAGACATGCTGACGCGCATGGGCCTATGCCCTGATGATGCGTCGAAGCAGATGCGCATGGGTTCATACCCTGGCAATGTGCCAGTCTGCTTGACATATTTTGTCTTTTTGCCTGACTTCCACTTTTGTCGTGCCAGTGTCGACGACGATCCCTTTGTTGAATGAGGTCCTCCTGGACGCTTCTCTTTGCCAGATGGGAGTTGATTTTGATGAGGCGGTGATCAACCCTGCAAAGGATGCTATCCTTCAGGACCAACCTCGTGAGAGGATGCTACAAATCCAGGTCCAGTTGCCGCTTTTCCTCCAGAGTATGATGGAGAGCGGTAAACTGAAGTCTGCTGATTCTGAAGGTGTGACCTTCTTAAAACCAGCCTTTCTATTTGGCGACCGATTAGTCTCTTCCGAGGCGAAGATATTGAAGATCAGAGAAGACTGGTTCTTTGCTGCTAAGGGCATGATGTTATACATGCGGCAGGTTGACCGCCAGTTGCCATTGACAGCCTTTTATCGTCTAGCTTCGAAGAGAAGGATGGGTTGGGAACTTACTCCTTCTCAAGAGGGTGCCTTGGGGGGCTCCCTTTCGATTGACATCACCTCGAACCAGCGAGACACCTTGACTGCTTCACGAACTGGTTCTTCGTTCAGTTACCGAGCTTTGCGTCCCGGGAGCATCTATAGTGAAGTCCCAAATGACACGTTTCCCTTCGGTGCCCCGACTTTTGCAAATCGGATGCTGACGTCGAAGGTCACGTATCCGACAGCTGGTTTTAGAGTCGAAGGTTGGTGTCACTACATCCCAAAGTGGGACGAGTTGACTTCCTGGGTGCTTTCCAGGTTCAAAGTTGAGCTTAAAGAGATAGGGCTGACTGCCGCCATTCGGGCTACTCAGGCAGGCGTGGACCTCAATAAGCCGATGTTCCTTGCGCTATTGGAGCTTTTCAACGCCCAGACTGGCAGCTTCTTTACTCCAGTGGGGGAGTTGGGATTGGCCCTTCATGAGATGTACGAAGTGTCCAAGCTTCCTTGGGGCTCGGAACCGTACGAGGAATATTTCCCATCGAATGAAGAGATCCAGGTCTTGGAAGATAAGGACCCGGAGATGATGGCCGTTTTCAAGAAGGTGACGAGCCATCATTATCTGATGCACCGGAGGGACAAGGGTAAGACCCAACCTCACGTGACTGCTTGGAGGGACTATGTTTTCAGACAGGATTTGGCAAATCCTTCGAGGATCCGGTTTGCGACTCCGCAGGGCTTGACACCCGCAGAAGTGAGTTCTGAAATAACCCGGCTGGACGAGAGGACCCCACATTCAAATGAGAGCGGAAAGAACACGTACAACTGTTTCTGGCACTGCGGGCACCGGATGTCATCTAAGGCAGTGTTGACGGCCTACTTGATGATATGGCTCCGGGATTGCATATTTGCAGGGGGATCCGGTGCTGTTGAGAGGGTACATCGGAATCTCATTTTGCCTGCAGTAAAGTTGGCCTTTGGACGACCTCTGGCTCTCCTCCCCGCGATGGTGTGCAACCTGCTGCGCGGTTTGAGGTCTTTCGCTGATGATGTGATCCACGAGAAAGGTAATAATGACAACTTTCCCCGGGCCGAGCTGCCTTTCCATTATCTTATGGGTTGGCTGATCTTACATCATCCGAATGTGATAAGTCCTGGTCCTGAGGAGGACCATGTTGAAGGAGATGCCTTCATTCGCCGCTTCTACAAGAGGAAGTGGTCTTACACTGGCGTCCCCGTTTGTAGGAGGGTTTTGTCCTTCCTTCAGGGGTGGGAAATCGTGAAGGTTGGCCCGATCTTCAAGAATTTCGAGGCCGACCAGGATTTGGTTGATTCTGGCGAGGATGCGGTTACTTTGCCGAAATGGAGTTTTCGTTGGTTGCAGAGTATCCGGCCTTCGCATCTGGTCTACCGTAATCAGAACAGGTGTTATCTGGAACCGTACTTGCCAAGCCGATTTGCTCGTCAATTTGGCTACACTCAGCTAATGCTGCGGAATCCCAGTAGCAGTCTAGGCTTCATCGGGAGTTTGCTGGATGGAGCCCGGGGCTGGCAGTATTATAACGCTGGATGCACTAGCGTTAAGTTTACCACACCAGTTCGCAATCCTCGGCCGCCGATCTTATATCCGGCCGCCAAGCTGTATTGTACTATGAATACTATGTCTCCTGGTTATGACAGAAAGACTAGTTTCATCATTGGAACCCAGTTGGAGGCAACAACGAATATGTTGGTGGCAGCTCGGTCATATCGTCCGCCAGAATTAGCGGGGTATCGGGCTGCTGCTGTGGCACCAGTGAGAGACCCGTCTGTCGGGAAAAGACGGGCTGACGCAGAAGCTGGTTCTTCTGTACCAAAAAGGTCGAGAAGGACGTCGATCCCGAAGATTACGGAAACGCCACTTGTAACGCCAACGGGCTTAGCTCCCGCTGAGGTAAGGAGTGCCTCATAATTCCAGTTTTTTTTTTTTTTTTTTTTTTTTTTTTGGCGACTTATGCTCTTCTTCTTGTAGGGCTTGAAGAAGAAGTCTCGTGCTTCGAAATCGGGCACCAGTAAGCCGAAGGAGGTGGCAGGCTCTTCTGAGGAGCGCATTCCACCAACGATGATGTCTCCTGTGGAGGAGGATCCCGAAGATGTTCCCGCGGAGGTTTTAGTATCTCCTGACTTTGAAGTCGCAACAACTTCTGGGATAGTACCATCTGCCGTGGAGGCCTTGGACGCTGAGGGTCCTACAGACTCGAGGCATCCTGATGATGAAGTGGATTGGAGTTCGTCGCCTTCTGGTGACGTCCCTCCAGCGTTGCAAGGGTCCGTTGCGGGGGCAGCAGAAGCGGTGAGGATAGAGGAGAGGGTTGATTCCCCTCCTGGTCATGATGAAGGGAGGTCGGCTGAATCATTGCCGAATCCTTCCTTGGCTTCAACCATGGACATAGAGATGGCTACCGATCAGGCGGTAGCGACAAATTCTGTCCCTGTAGAGGGATTTGAGAAGAATGAGACTCTTCTGTCGGTCTTGTCTCCTGGGGCTGGCCAGGAGATAAATGTTGACCTCCCCGTTTTGCCGGGGGAGGTGGCTGATGGTGATAGAATGTCGGGGGAAGAGGTAGCCGTTGACGTCGGTGATTTCTCCGGGCTTGAGAAGGGTAAGGGTGTGGAACCCTCTGTTGCTCCTTCTACTTGGGGTACTATTACGACGCATGCGCCGGCTCCTTCTGTTCCTTCGGCTCCTCGGGCTAGCAGTCTGGGCCCTGTTGATGAAGAGCCTATTGCTGCCGAGATTCAAACCTCTCAGATCGAGGTCGGCGGATCTTCCTCCGGTCCGCAAACTGTAGTAGCTCCCTCAACTCCTGCTATGACGCCGCAGGTGCTGGCGGAAGCCGACGGGTATGTGAAATTCCTCGTCGAGGGAGTGTACAAAATGCTGGAGAAAGGTGTATCTGCAGTGGTAGATGCCAAGGGGAGCTTTGCGGCGGCAAAAGCTTTGGCAATGCCTTGTATCGAGCTGATCCGCATTCACCAGGGCCATGACCATATGGCCGAAATTCTGGAGGTTTCGGTGATGGAGCTGGACGAGCGGCTCGCGGAACTGCAGCGCATCCAACGAAATGACCTCTCGGTCTTGATAGATGCAGAGATAGGAAAGTCGATGGCTGAGATCGAGGCTTCCCATCGAGCCGAGGTGAGCAGTTGGGAGCGTAAAGTGGCTGGGACTGAGGCTGCGGCGGAGCAGCTGTCTCAATCTATAAAGAAGACGACGGAGAAGCGGGCTGCGGTGGATGCTAACATCGCAGAAGTTGATGCTCAGATGCGCCGTCTTGAAGACCAGCGGGCCCAACTTCAACTAGAGGCTGAGCGCGTCCTGGCTGAACACGTGGCATTCAAACGGGAGGAAACGACTCTTACTCAGCGGACCCTTGCTTTGGCTCAACAGCGACGACAGCTTGATGAGAAGTATGAGAGTAAAACTTCCGCTGAGGCTGTCGGGTTAATGCGTCAAGAAGCCGAGCTGCGAGTCCAGGCGACTGTGGAAACTCGCACTGCCGACCTGAGACGTCGAGTCAGAGAACTCTCATCCCACCCTGAGGAGGATCGAGGATTGTAGCTTCTCTTTTTTTATGTGTTTTTTGCAACTCTTGCTGGGGAAATAGCGTATTTCTGTACTCCTTTTGAAAAATAAAGAAATACACTATCTCTTTGATGTGTTCATTTTTGATTTCATGAACTTGATGATTTATGTGGACCTATTATCTTTTGCGCACCTTGGTTTTTAGGTACAGATAATAAGTATAAAGGAACCAACATGTTTGCTCAGAGGTAATGTGGACATGGCAATCATTAGGTTCAAATGATAGAATCTTCCTACTCAGAGGTGTTTATGGACGTGGTAGGAATGATCCTGGGGGATACGCTGAACAACTCAGAGGTAATGTGGACGTGGAAGTTCTGCGATCAATGTACGACAACGTAGGAGTTGTTTGTACGGGATGTTTACTCAGAGGTAATGTGGACGTGGTAAACATGAAGGATAGCGTAAGCTCATGAAGTGTAAGGTTCCGCTTTGTAGGATGTAGAGAGACAACTCAGAGGTAATGTGGACGTGGTTATCTTTCTACGGAAGGATGCCACGGAACAGCTGGGTTCCGGAAGCGATTGATTTTATGAAAAGAGGTTGTTTGGGGAAATACATGTCTTGGAGGATGTCAAGAGTAGTACTTCTTTAGGAACTTGCCGTTGATGGGCATCATGAACAAGTCCCCATTGGGTTTGGCGAGCCGGTAAGCACCGTTTGAGTATACCGTCTCAATGATGAAGGGTCCTTCCCATTTGGGCTCGAACTTCCCTGGTGTCTTGTGAGTTAACACCATTGGCCTTCTGACTGCTAAAACCAGGTCGCCAACTTGGAAAGTTCTTTGCTTGACCTTCTTGTTGAAAGCCTGTGATATACGGGCTTGGTAAAGTTCGATGCGTTGTTGAGCTAGGAGACGCTTTTCGTCAAGTGCCTCCAATTCCCGCAGACGACGACGTTGATTGTCTTCTTCTGTGAGATCGTTTGTGATTGCCACGCGGAGCAAAGGTATCTGTATCTCGAGAGGCAGTACTGCTTCGCTCCCGTAGACCAGGGAGAATGGAGTGTTGCCTGTTGGGGTCCGTACCGTTGTGCGGTAGGCCCAAAGGCATTCGCCAAGCTTTTCGTCCCAGTCGCGTTTGTTGGATGACACGACTTTTTTGAGTAGCCTGACGATAGTTTTGTTGAATGCCTCGGCCAATCCGTTTGCTGCCGGATTGTAGGCGGTTGAGGCCACGTTTTGAATGCGATTCTTGTCACAGAACCTGCTAAAAATGTGGCTGATAAACTGAGGACCATTGTCATGGATGATTCGCCGGGGTACCCCGAAACGGTAAATGACATGGTGTTTGATAAAGCTGACCACCCTGGAGCTTTTTACTTCTGCTAGTGGGACTGCTTCCGCCCATTTGGAGAAGTAATCGGTGATGGCCAGGATGAAGCGGTGTCCTCTCGATGAAGGAGGGGTGATTGGCCCTACAATGTCCATGCCCCAGGCTTCGAATGGCCAGGAGGCGACTGTAGGATGTAGAGGTTCAGATGGTGTATGTATGAAGTCTGCATGAAGTTGGCATGCATGGCACTTCTTAGCATATTCCACTGCGTCGGCAACCATGGTTGGCCAGTAGTAGCCCATACGTCGCAGTCGATCTTGCAACTTAGGCCCTGGTTGGTGAGCTCCGCAAGTTCCGTCATGAGCTTCTCGAAGAGCTTCGGCCGCTTCTTCGTTAGACAGGCATCGAAGGAGAAGCCCGTCGAAGGAGCGTCGGTACAGCGTTTTAGTGGCTGTATCGTAGTAGAATCGAAGAGAGCGTCTCCTGACTGAGACGGCTTCCTTCGGGTCCTCTGGAAGGATTCCGTAGACAGCGAAGTCGATGAACGGGAACCTCCAATTTCGGACATTAACCCCAGTATTTGTCGGCATGGCGTGAGCCATTTGCAAACATAGGTTGTTTCTGGGACAAATCAAGTCTCGGCCAGTTACCGTGACATAGTGTTGAGTCCCAAGGGGCACGGCCAATGAGGCTGCGAGGCCAGCTAGAGCGTCAGCCTCCAAGTTTTGTAGGCGGGGTACATGTTCGATGAAGAACCCAGTGAAGGTTGAAATGATGTTCAATGCAACTTCATGGTAAGGGATCAAATCTTCATGGCGAACCTCGTATTGCCCTCGAATCTGGTTTACGACGAGTTTCGAATCGCCGTAGGCTTCCAGATGATCCACCCCCAGCTGTTGTGCTAGCTGGAGTCCCATGACGAGTGCATTGTACTCAGCAACATTGTTGGAGCACGGCTTCGAAAGGGAGTATGCGCGCTGGATGACCAGCTGATCGGGGGAGACTAAGACTACCCCCACTCCTGCGATGATTTGGCCATTGGGGCCCGTTCTTGAAGCGCCATCGAAGAACATCCGCCAAACGGGGCTTCCTTCAGTGACGTTTGATTCTTGAACTTCATCCGGGATGTCTTCATAGAGTTTTGAAGATTCTGGGATGGGGTGTGCAGCTAAAAAGTCAGCCAGAGCCTGACCCTTGACTGCCTTCTGCGGGACAAACACCATGTTGTATGGTGTTAGTAGGATCGCCCATGTAGCCAGCCGGGAGTTTAATGACGCTGGCTCCGTCATGAGAACTCTGAGCGGATTAACTCGGGAGATGACGTGAATTGTCTGGCCCGAGATGTAATGACGAGTCTTCTGAATGGCAAACACCAAAGCCAAGCACTCCTTTTCAACGGGGTTGTACCGGTATTCGGCCCCGATGAGTGTTCGACTGAGGTAGTAGATTGCTTGCTCGTAGCCTGCATCGCTGTTTTGAGCCAGCAAAGCGCCGAGGGAATGATCCATGGCACGGACGTAGAGGAGGAATGGTTTGCCGGCGACAGGTGCCACTAGGACTGACGGGCTTGTTAAGTAAGCCTTGATGTCGTCGAAAGCCTTTTGGCACTCCTCTGTCCAGACATAAGAGACTCCCTTCTTCATGAGCTGAGTAAAGGGTTGACATTTACCGAAGAGGTTTGCTATGAACCTCCGGATGTATGCCAAACGTCCCTGTAAGCCCCGAAGTTCTCGAAGGTTCTTCGGAGGGTCCATGTTAAGGATGGCTTTAGTCTTCTCAGGATCGACATGAATGCCTTTTGCCGTGATGACAAAGCCCAAGAATTTGCCGCTAGAAACCCCCAGGAAGGATTTAGCGGGGTTCATTTTGAGTTGATGTGCCCGCATGAGATCGAAGACCGTCTTTAGGTCCTGTAGGTGATCTCTTTTGAGGCGGCTCTTGACTGCGATGTCGTCAACATAGCACTCAACTGTCTTGCGAAGATGTTGACGGAAGATGGTGCTCATAGCTCGCTGATACGTTGCACCGGCGTTCTTCAAGCCGAAGGGCATTACTGTGTAGCAGAAAACACCCTTTGGAGTCCTGAATGACGTGTGTTTTGCGTCATCGGGGAACATCTTGATTTGGTTGTAGCCTGAATACCCGTCCATGAAGGACATGCGTTCAAAGCCACATGTGTTGTCGATCATTTCATTGGTGATTGGGAGCGGGAATTCATCCTTCGGGCAAGCAGAGTTGAGATCCCTGAAGTCGATACAGACTCGTATCTTTCCGTTCTTCTTGGTGACAGGGACGACGTTGGCTACCCAGTCCGGGTGTTGTTCCTCAGGGATGAAGCCACTGGTCAAGAGTTTGTCCACCTCCTGATCGATGGCGTTCATGATGTCCGGGCGGAAGCGTCGCTGTTGTTGTTTGATAGGTTTGGCATCTGGTAAGATGTTCAACCTATGCATCGCGATCTGTGGATCGAGACCCGGCATGTCTTCGTAGCTCCAGGCGAAGACGTCGATATACTCCTTAGCGAGTTGGACTAAAGATTTTCAGTCTTCTCCTTCCAAGCTTTTGCTGATAAAGATGGGTTTAGAAGAAGACCCATCCCCGAGGTCGATTTGCTCGACTTTGTCTTCGGTGGGAGGTTCTCGTAACTCAAAACGAGACTCCCATTGTTCTCCTAGGCGTTGAGCCCAGGGTTCCTCTTCGAAGGGTTCCGGCGGTTGGTCTTCGCCTTCATCTTTCTGAGGTTGCGCCGATGTCATGTTAGCTGACAACACTTTCCTGAAGACTGATCCGATACTGGTATCGGAGTCCCACGTCGATGCTTCTGATGAGTGGGAATGTTCTATGTCTTCTGCGTCTGAACTCTCTGGAGTTGATGGCGGCGTGACATAGCCTAACCCCCGTCGAGTCCGATTATAGTAATCCTGTGGCTTTCCATTGGACATCAAAAGCCGGACAGGGAGATGCCGACCCTTGCCGTAGTTTAGGCCTTTATTGCTTTTCAGGTCGTAGCCCATCTTTTGGATGATGTGCTTAGCCGCATCCGTGTATCGATAGACTTGTACTCTGCCGGTATCAGGTTCGGGCTCGATCGACGGAAGGTTCCGACGATGCTCGATTTTGCCCGAGATGATGGTGCCTTCGTCTCGGCTTCGTGGAGGGACTATGAAGACTCCTTGAGACGGGACTATTTGATTATGGTAGACGGTCGTTACTTGTGTTTGCAACGACCGTAGAGTGTTGTCTAATGTATACATGGCATTCCAGTGTGGAAGACAAGAATAATTGAAAGACACTCTATTATTGATAAAGTACGAGATTTTATCCCGTGGGATTACATTGTCGAAGGAGGGTGCGTCTACATCAGCAGAGATATATTCGCCAAGCTCCTCGTCTGTAAGCACTGGGGCCGGATCAGGAGAGTCCTCCACCGCTCTGACTTTGGGGTCTGAGAGGGTTATGTGAGCCCTCTCCGGCATCTTGGATGACTGCGGCGGCTTGCCTTTAAGACGCACCTTGAGGGGTGCCTCGGTTGCGCCTTCGATGAGTGGCGCCTTCCCTTGTAATTTTACCACTAGGGGAGCCGCTGTTTGTGGTGGCTTCCCCTTGAGGCGTATCTTCAGGGGGGCTTCGCGAGCTGGCGCTTTTCCTGATAGCTTGATGCTCATTGGAGGCGCCTTCTGGGGTGGTCTCCCTTTCAGACGGATTTTCAAGGGGGCGTCAGGAGGCGCTTCGGGTTCCAAGTCCGGCTCTGTTGCCGTCTCTGCTTCATCATCGGCGTCGTTGGCTTCCTCCTCGTCAAGTGGCTTGTACAAGTCGGAATCGGTGAAGTAGGCCTCAATTCCTTTGAAGGGATCGATATCCGCAAACTCCATCCGGATGACGCCGTTGGTGGATACATATTTCATGCATTGGTGGAGCGTGGAGGGCACCACCATGTACTCATGTAACCATGGTCATCCGAGTAAGATGTTGTAGTTGACCTCGGCATCCACCACATAACAAGTCACCTCAGTTTTGAGGCTGCCGATGTGACACTTCAGCCGGACTTGCCCAGTGGCTCGCTCTTGCTGGCGTTGAAGCCGCTGATGGTCGTATTGGAGGGCGCTAGCCGGTACATTGGGATTCCCAGCTTTGATAGCAGCGCCTTTGGAATGATGCTTAGGGAAGACCCCGGATCGATCTGAATCCTGCTCACCTTTACCGAACCGATGTACCCTGTGTAATACAACGGTCGGTTATGTCGGTGATGCTTGAGCAGCATGTCTTGTTGGGTGAAGGTTATGTTTGGGATAACTTCATCCGCACAATGACAGTGTGCACAAGTAGTTGGGAGGTCTTCAGGCTGCTTGACCTGACTGAGAAAGGATTCGGCATCCTTCAGAGCTTCGCAAAGAGCTTCTCGGGAGTCCTTGGAGAGACGCAGGAGCTCGAACAGAGACAAGCGTGCAGGAGTACTGGCCAGTTGTGCCAGAATGTCAAAATTGTGGGGTTTGGCTAGCCCCGAAGCATTTTCTTTCCGCAGAGGTCTGTCGAAACGGGCCTCCACTTGCTTTTGTTTATTGGCTGCTGAGGGCTTGGATGGACCCTCCTCAGGGATGGTGCCAGGAGGCACCACTTCGGCGGCAGCTTCACCGGGCTGGGAGTTCTGTTGTGCACGCGTCTGCACAGGAAGCGCCTCTTCCGTTGAAGAAGAGACCGTGCGGCAAGACTTGATCTTCCTGCCTTTTGCTTTGGAGGTAGGGCGTACCTCCGGTTGAGTTACCTCGGAGACGAGGTCGGGGTGAACCCAGAGGACCTCTCCTCGAGATGTGGTGAGTGGGACAAGTCCACTCACATTGTCACGGGTGGGTGGCAAATTCACCACCTCCATTGTCGCCTTAGGGATGGGGATGACGCCATCTTGTGTGGTAGTCGGCGGCAAGGTGCCGAACTGAAGTGACACCACATTAGCTGACACCGTCTTCTCTTCGTAATCGACGGAGATTACATCCGCATTAATCATGCGCTGGATGTAATTTTTGAGGACGTAGCAGTCCTTAGTCGGGTGTCCGACAAACCGATGGTAGTGACAGTACCTTGGGTTGTCCACCTTCCCGACTTCATCGGGCCGCTTCGGGTCCGGAAGCTTGATCTTGTCACCCTGCTTCAGTATCTCAAAGAGTTGCAGGGTGTCGTCATCATTGAATGAATAAACTTCCTTGGGTCTCGGTGCCAGTAGAGGCTTTTGAGTAGGCGCAGATGCGCCCTTCGAGGCATTAACTGTCAATGCCTGTTTCCCCTTTGTTTCTCGTCCGGAATTGTTGGTTGCGGACTTTTTCCCCTTATCGTCAAAGGCGGGGAAGCTAACACCCAGAAGACGTGCATTGGCCGCCTTCTTCTCTGCAGCTTCAGCTTCAATGATTAGGGAGCTCCAATCGGGAGGGGGAGTAGAGTTAAGCCAGAGCTTTACTGCAGGCAGCATGTTCATACTGCAAGCGGAGAGAAGCGCATGTTCTGGCATGCCTGGAGGTAACCTGAAGCAGGCCTGACGGAAGCGTTCGATGAATGCCCGAACCGTTTCCTTGTCCTTCTGGCGTATCTCAATGAGAGACGCCATCGTCATGTCCTTTCCACCGTCGTAGAAGCGGTCGAGGAAGAGGCGTGTCAGGTCGTCGAAGGACGATATAGAATTATCGGGGAGGCTGCAGTACCAGTCATACGCCACCCCTTTCAGGGCCCCAACAAAGATGCTGGTGAGGAGTGCGTCCTCCTTCGGAAGATGCCCTGTCTGCGACTGGAAGTACGTCAGGTACCGTCGTGGAGAGTCCTTCCCGTCATACGGCGTGAGTGTTTGTGGTTTATACTTTGGGGGATAAACCACCTTGTTCCACTCAAGGGGATAAGGTTGGGGAATGCCCATCTTCTGGCGTTCCTCCTGCCTGTTCTTGGACTCGAAGCGCTCCCGCAGATCTTTGATCATTTCAACCACGTCCTCCGTGGAGCTAGGAGCTGGGGAAGGAGGTACCACCTGGAGTGGAGCGTTTGAGGGCTCCGATGTCCGGGGTGCTTCTGTGTCTGAGGGTGTCCGCTGGAGGGGCACACTCGACTCTCCATTAGCTCCTGGGTCGGGACCATTTGAAGGTGTCCTGATCAAGGCCGACCGCATCTCAAACATTGCTTGAGTCAGTGCTTGCATTGAGGCAGAGAGGGTTTTGAGTCCTCCCTCTAACGAGTCTATGCGCTGGACAATGTCCTGTGGCGGCGCATCAGCCTCAAGATCACCCCCGGTCATGTATACTGTCATGACACGGCCGGAAGTGGATGGATTAGTTGAGGCTTCGCTCTCAGCCTCGCTCTCATGTGGGGGAGTTACTTCTCCTGGTGTTTGGCCACCCCCAGCCATATTCTGGAGTTCGTCTTCGACAGGCGCATCTGCAAGGGCCTGACTGCCCTCAGCTGTGTCTTGAAGGGCCTCTTCATTTTCAGCACTACCCCCGGCGGTGTCCTGGAGGACATCGTCATTTTGAGGGGCTTCAGGGAGGCCATCTTCGCTTTGATGAAGATCCGCCGCAGCTGTGCTTTGGACATCTTCGTCTTCGGAAGGAGGCTCAACAAGGGTCTGGCTACCCCCAGCTTCCTCCAAGGACTTCTTCCTCGACCGAGTGCCTTCGAACACTCCAGAGGTCGTGACAGCTGCCTTGGTTTTCCTCGGCTGGCTTTTGGATGAAGACGAGGAATTGGCAGTCGTCTTCCGGACAGATGAGGAATTGGAGATCACGTTGCATGACGCAATCTTTAGTTCCTCTTCTGCTGACACCTTCGTCCCAAGGCGATGTCGGAGGGGTGTCGATGATTGTAGCCGTTGGAAGACCGACTGCTTTGGCGGTACTGCCGTCTTGCAACAGCAGTTGATGGTGACCACTGCACAAGTGTGCCCCGTGAGAGGCGCATCGTGCTTGTTGGTCAACTCTCCTGACCGGCGCTTGTGAGTGATCACATTGCGCAAGTCATTGGAGGAGAGTGCTACCCTCACACCCCTCTCAGGCGCATGGCAGGGCCAAGCGCCGGGGTGGTCGGGTGAGTGCTGCGCCCCCTGATCTAATACCAAGCAGGCATCACGATCAGTAGTGGGGGAACCACAGCATTTGAAGTGACTTGAACGGACCTCAAACGCACAACCAGAGGAGGCGCGGGAGTTCAAGACCACTGAGTTTGCCTCTCTCGGCTTGGTTGTGCACGCAGTGAATGCGCCCAAGTGAGATGAGGACTTTGAAGGTCGACTCGTTGTCGGTGCGGGAGCACTTGAGTCAACCTTGTACAGCTTGCCATCGGCAGCGCGCATGATTGTAAGCGCGTGCCTCTGGCCGGCTGCTGGCATAGCACGTTTGTGGCGCGTGGCCCGTGCCGCCTTGGATTTCTTCGTACCAGCCCGCTGGGGCGCATAGTACTCAGCATCCAAATTCTCTTCGCCGTTACAGCGAGTGAGTCTGTCGAAGACAGAGGCTCGTTGTGGCGCATCAGAAGTAATGCGTGGGGCATTGGCTGCGCCCCTGCTCCGTCGACGTATCTTCCTCGCCTGAGAGGAAGATGGCTGGGGAACGTGGTCAGCCGCACGCTTCCCCGAGAGATGCGCTGCATCAGCGGGCGCACCTTGACTGCTGAGGACGTCAGCAGGAAGGGAAGGCTGGACGGGCGCATCCCCTTCAACGGTGGTGCCCGAGGCGTCGACATTGCGCACCCAGACTGCGCGGGTCTTCTTCGGCTTCGACAGCCGCTTCGAAGGACTCGCACTTCCTTCAGAAATGAACTCCTCGTACGCCTGTTGATTGAGGTGCACTACCAGCGTCTTGTGGGAGGAGCCCACCTTCACGTCGTCGGCCTGTGACACGACTTTCTCGGTAGAGGAGAAAGAGGTCCCCAGCAGAGTCGCCAGCTTGTTTGCCATTAAAATTGTTTTGATTGAAATCTTAATACAAACAGAACAGTGATACAATATAGGACTTAGATGTAGTCCTAGGAGTACACTTTTATTTAAGCTGGGTCCTTAGTGCCAATGGAGCGAGTGGTAATGCGTTGACTCCGTTGACCGGCTGACGGCGGTTATCGGTTCTCTGAAGGTGTTGATTACTCTGGGTGCTAGAGCTTGCTGAGAGGAGGAAGACGTTGAGTGTCTAGAACTGCCTCTCCGGTGATTCTCTCTTGTGGATTCTCTGTGAGTCTTATGTTCTGAGTCTCTGTGTGTGTGAAGGGGATGATCCTTCTATTTATAGTTTTGCAGGCTGGCTGCTCATGCGCGCATGTAGGATGCGCCGGTGTAGGAACGCCACGTGGAGGTTGCTGATGGAGGCGCATGGATGCTGCGCCCTGATCGAGGGGGAGAACTCTTCATACTGCTGTTGTGAGACGGCACGTAGCAGGGGGAAGATCTTTCCGTTGCTGAAATCTTGGACGAGTTGAGTCAAAAGACACGTGTCGTCGACTCATGGTTCGAAGATCTCGGATTTGGTGGAGAGGAGTGATCTGGTGGGCTGTGCCTTGGATTGGGCGCAGGAGGAGGCTGCGGCTCATAACCTTTAGGAGTTACAAACCATTTGGGGCGCATGGCTTTTGAGGCGCATGCAGGCGACTTTCTTTCTGTCTTTCGGGATCAGAGATCAGTCTGGGGTGCATGGATTTTGAGGCGCATGCAAAACTTCAACTGGAGACTCTTCTCTGTATATCAGTGAAGGGTCTGAGGCGCATGGCTTTTGAGGCACATGCTGGTTTGGACGCATGGCCGTAGAGGCGCATGCGGGTGTAGACGCATGGTCGTAGAGGCGCATGCGGGTGGCCACGTGGCAGTAGCCGTCGAAATAGAGTCATGATGATGCTGACGTTGCCGACGCTTTGTTTTCTGAATAAAGCTGTCAACTGTTCAGACTTTGGGAGGCGTGCTGCCAACTCTGTCAGTTCAGCATTTAATGTTGGTGACGTTCGATGGACAGCTGAGTGGGCGCGTCGGTTGGCGTTCCACTCGGTATGGAGATGTGTGGGGGCGCATCCTCTATAATGCGCCGAGTATTGTAGGGCGCGTCTGTATGATGCGCCTGACGCCGAAGGGCGCGTCCGTGTGATGCGCTGTCTGGCTGGCGCATCGGACATGTCTTTTAATGATGCGGCTGTCTCGCTCTTCGAGTGCTATAAATAGCTGTTTGGCTGAATTCGAGGCGTCCGGTTCATCCATTTAATGTAAATTCATTGTACGGAATTCGGAGGGCCATCCACTTGGCACGTGGTTTGATCTGCCCGGCCTATAAATAGTAGTATGGAGAGAAGATTTGCTTCTCATTCCCTCACGTACTTCCCATATGAAATTGAACATACGGGTGCATTCTGCTGACGAAGTGCTCCCGAGGGTGAAGATGAGACGCTGTGTTGTCTTTGATGCACTTGAAGGTGACTGTTACATCCAAAAGACGGAGTCGAGAGCTTCTGAGGCAGGCGGAAGGTGCCTGTTGCATCCAAAGATAAGGATGCTCGAGCCTCGTCTCCGTTATTCTGGAAGAGCCGTAGATCGGAATGGCGGTGCAAGGCTCTCTCTTCCTGCAAAGTGGGGTTTCCCCACTTTGATCGTGTCGAAAGCTGCTCCTTTAGCCGTGGTTTCGATCACGGTCTTCCTTCGGCTTTGGAGGCTCTTTCGAAGCCTCCCCTGGCCACAGCATTTGCGGTGCTCTTCTCTTCCTTGGTTCTAGCCAGAGGGTTAAATGCTTTGTGTCGAAGCATTTATCGGGCGAGCCTGGTTGGAAGAGCGGCACATAACTGGGCTCTGCTCGGCCAGGTGAGCCTGGCTGGAAGAATTTGGCTGAAGGGATGCACATAACTGAGGTGCTGAAGAGATGATGGGATGCGCCTGGATGGAGGCGCATGATATCTGCTGCGCCTCACTGGTGGCGCATAGTGATGCTGCGCCTATCTGGAGACGCATGGTGGCCGCTGCGCTTATCTGAAGGCGTATGATGGCCGCTGGCTGTAGACTTAGGCTCTTTCCTTTGTAGAAATTCTCCTTTGTACAACCTTTTCTAGACATGTAATAGACTTTTATATATAAATAAAAAGTCCTTCTTCAAATGTCTATAGTTATTGACTTTGCTGTGAAGTTCTTCATCTGAGTTCTGGCGCATGTAGTGTCTGGCGCATGGGCTTTCTGGTTGTGAAATTCCATGCTTCTACAGTATGCTAATCAAATATTGGTGCCAAAGTAGTACGCTTAGGAGGAGCATGAATTGTGCATGAAGTCCCTCGTTCTCTCAAATTAGATTCAATCTTGGTGAGTTGCATTGACCGGGCTAACATTTATCTCCACGCCCGAAGAAAATGATCTCTAGTCCACTCTTTTGTTGCGTCCCTCTGATCAATGATACCGAACCAACAAAAGATAAGAAAAAAGAAATGAATGACATGTTAAATCAAAGAACAGTTGTCTTGCTCGTCTCAATATGAATGCTTATATACTTGCTTACAATGCTGTAAAGATATTTCTGTTAATGTTGCTAAAGTTACATGATAGAGTTGATACGGATTTCCGTATAAAGAATAGAGATGAGAGTAATTTGAGAAGTCAGAAATATTGTGCTATAATAGAGATTTATATGATAGAGTTGCATTCTTGTATTGGTCTTGGACAACTTATGCACAAGTACAGAATCTCTACGACTGGTTCTGGCGCCAGAATCGCTCGGCCTAAGGGGGATTAGAATAACACCCTGAGGTAAAGAAAGCTCACGATCAGGGGGGTGTATAGAGTGCCCACTAGCGATGTGCTGAACCAAAGAGTCACAACGGCTAATCACAGAGATTGACCCATGGACCAACATGTAGCTACCTGCATGCATATAATCAGATTTATTGCAAACCTAAAAATCAATACAAAGATGGATGGCATGTTGTATATCATGAGCATATTGTGCTAACCTGTCTTGTGCAGGGATGACTGTCGACGATAGGTAAGATTTATGGTGTAAGTACTTTCTACGGCTATGTTTCTTATGAATTGCTTAAAAGGAACCTAGAGAAGTAGAAAGATCACATAATAAATGTATGCTAGCTTCACATGTTGACTTAATGCAGATTTATATGAGTTCAGCCAAAAGTCGCTCGCCAGTACAAGATGTGTACTGACCCACGTTGTGGGCATCATTTCTGATTGCAAGAAGACATGAGTACTTCTAAAGAGGTACTAAAGCTCGTATAGCCCAGTAGAGCTTGTGGATCGCTACAAAGCTATTTTCATTTTAAGTCAAGTTGCAAGTTTTCTTTGAAGGTGTTTTTACATTTTGAGTATGTAACAAAAGGATATGATATATGGGCATTGTGGCTATTTTAAAAATAGTTTCAAAGAGAGAGATGTAAGCAAAACTATTGTATTTTGAGTCACAAGCTTTGTACTTTGTAATCCTATCAAGTTATCAATAAAAAAAAGTATTTCTATTTCAACTTTCTGTGTATAATACTTGGTTTTCTGTAATTAAAAGTGCTGTGTGCATGTGTTTTGCTTTGTCTAGTTGTATTGTGCAGGTACTGGCCTTGTGCAAATATAACTTAGGCTTACACGGTATCATGCCTTAGCGAGGACGAACGATCCCGTAGGGATCGAAACGAGGACAAACGACCCTAGCGGGATCGGGGTGTTACATCTCGAGCTCGTCCAGGCGCACAAGAAAATAGCCAAGATCGTTGTCCCAATGTCCAGGGGCGAGTCCACGCCATGACCTGCGATGAAGCATTCGTATCTGACAAATTTCTGACAGGTATACTATTTTTTAATGACAAACCTGCTCATGTACTGTTTATTTCATGTGCCACAAATTGCTTTATATCGGTGTTTGCAAAAACAAAAGTTGATCTTTATTTCTTCAAACTTTGTAAGAAGATTACAAGAATTCTGGGAAAGTACAACTGTAGGAATCCGATCTAGATGACGATCGCTTTATCCCTTGGACGATGTGAACTTTGAAGACGATAGCCTCGGAAGTTGAAGGCGATAGCCTCTGAAGAATGCAGCAGCACTTGGGCAAGAACTCCTGAACTCTCTGATTTTTCTGAACTTTTATATGTCTGATCCTGTGTGTGTGTGTGATCCTCTCTAGAAAGGACTTGAAACTCTATTTATAGAGTTCTGGAAATAACTACTTTTTAGTTATTCTGGAATGCGCAAGATGGATTGCGCTACATTGGACCGCGCAGACATCAGACTGCGCTGACAGTTACTTGATCGTGGGCTAACTGTATTGGACACATGACATTATTTAATTGAAATGCGCATAATCGTGTACAGACGGTTACCACATAATGAGTCATTGATGGCATGAAGGCTACGTGTACTTTGTCAGTTGTATTGATGGAGTGCGCCACCTGATTTGCGCTGGCTTCGGATTGCGCTAGGATGGACCGCGCTGGGATGGACTGCACTGCAGGCAGATTGCGCTGCATGTACAGCTGTCCTCGAGCGCTGTGCTGCACGATAAACGAATAGTTTCCTCGTTTCCGTGCTGTCAGTTGTCAGAAGATCTGATTCTCTGTCAGGTAATGATGACGAGGACATGTCAGCATGCGCACTTGGATGATTGCGCAGTTCAGCCTGCTCAATCGAATTATTGCATAATCTGTCTTCTGCGCAGTTCACTTGAAGGATGCATAATTTGATTTTTATGACTTTGTTGATGGGTGCAACTTGATTTTTAGGACCTACAAGACCCCCTTCAAAGTTTTTGAAGTTTGAAGATAGTCAAAGCTTCGAAATACTTTGAATTTTGATTTGAAAATCAAGTTGCGCATATGATGACCTGTCTGCGCAATCGGAGGAATTAGCTCATGTTTATTCAGCGCAATCTGAGGAGTTTATTTATTTTCGAAAACTATAAATAGTTCTTAAGTCTCTCTCTACCATTCTTTACTTGCTTTCAAACTTTCGAAAGAGAAAACTTTCCGAGCTTTCCTGACTCTTCTTCTTCTTTTCGTCGATCTCAATGGCTCCAAAGCGCTCCGCCGCCGAGAAAGGCAAGACCTCCGCCGAGTCTTCGGCTCGTGCTGCGCCGCGCCCTTCTCGTCATGAAGTTGCTCACCCAACACTGCAAGGTAGTAAACCCGATCGAAAGATCCTTTTTAGGGTTCTTCGACACTGTTGATCCTTCAAACCGATCTCTTTTTAGAGATTTGGTTACACTGCGCCGCCCTATTTAGGGTTTCGGTTACACAAACCCAATAGTTTTCATTTTTATGAAGACTATTTTCTTGCGCAATCGGTTAGAACGTGCTGGCAAAAGTCAGCGCAGTCTGCTGATTTGTGCAAGGCTGTCCAGCGCAAACTGATGCTTTGTACAAGTTATTCAGCACAATCTGATGGCTTGCACAAGTGGATGAGTTGGCGCAACTGAATAGTTTGCGCATAGAAGCTATTGTTGCGCAATCTGATGCTTGCGCAATTTGCTGACAGAATCTTTGATTTTACTTGTACTGAATTCTATTTTTTCTGTTTGATGCAGTTAACATCATAGAGGACCCAGAGTATAAAATCTTCACAGGGACCCTTGCTGAACCGGAATTCAAAGAAGATTTGTCTCATGTGCTTTTTCCACAATATGCTCTGCCATCCTTCCGCCAAGCCATCTTGGTATCTCAGGATAATGAAACTCTATTAAGTCTGATGAATGTGCAACCCCTGCAGAGTGCTGATGCCATTACCCATAAGAAACCCATGTTCTTATTTGGCGAAGCTATTGACAAGAGTTCTCAACCAAGACCTCGTATTGAGCAGAGACTCTTCCAAAGAAAGGAGAAACTAATCCTGTTACCGGACATTGCTAGATGCCTCCCTCTGGCCCGCTATGCCCATGCAAGCCATCCCAGGAGGATGGACTGGGATATTACTCCCCTCCAGCATGCAAGGACAGGAAAGATTTGTGTCAAGAAAGGACAAAACAACAGAGACATGTTCTATAGCTCTTCTGAGCGACATAGCACTTCACTCAGAGGGTTGAAGCCAGGCTGTATCCCTCCAGAGAACTCTTCTTTGTTGCTGCCGGTGAGGACACCAATCTTTGCTAATGAGTATGCAAAGGCTGAGGGCAGATACTCGGATCAGGACATCCGGCTGACCGGTCTGGTGAACCCGGAGAACAAGAGGTGGAACTGCATAGCCAACTGGATATTGGCTCGGTTTGAAGACAAACTTAAAGAGATCGAGCTTTATCATGCGGTATATGCTACCGTGTTTGGCTTCCACCCAAACCCTCATCTGTTTCTGGCCTTGGCAGAGAGGTATAATTATAGGACAGGGACATTCATGACGCCCTGCGGGGAGATTGGATTAGCCCTCCATGAGATGAAGTACATCTCGTGCCGACCAACGGGAGACTTCCCTTATGAGGAGTATGTTCCCACAAACGACGAGTTAGATAGACTACATCGGGAAAATGCAGAGATGGTGGCAGTCTTCGACGAACTATTGTGCCATTGCAACATATGCTCCCTGTACTATAAGAGCGGCTCTTCCGGCACCTGTTATTCATCGAAGTGGTTGTCGTATCTTTTTCTTAATCATATCATTGAAAAAAAGGCTAAGGATCATGACACATGCAATCCGACTTTCTTCCAATCCCTCAGCCACAGTGAAGTAATAAGACTGATGGAAGAGAATAAGAAAATGGATATCAGAGTTAATGATGAACACCAATGCCCTCCGCTCAAGACCGGAGATTTTGTTTAAAGCTTTATAAGAATGGGCTACAGGTCCATGTCAAAAGAAGCCCAGCTGGCGGGTTTTCTGACATACTGGCTCCGTCGATTTGTCGTACCGGATGGATTTGCTATCAGCGATGACCTGTAAAATAAATGCAGGTTTTCGTCTGTATGTTGACTCCATGATCAAATGGAAGGGTGAGAAGGGGACCTTCCCTCGACTAGAGTTGCCTTACACCTATCTATTCGGATGGTTGCTTCTGCACCATCCGTCTTTGATGAACCCCGACATGGGAGCAGTCGGTGGTAGCTTTCTTCGAAGATTCTCCCGGAGCAAGTGGGTATACATTAGTCTGAAGGACTGCAGACGTGCCCTGAACCTTGGGAAGGGATGGAATTTTTACTGCTTTGTCCCTCCAGCTGGTTATGAATTCATGGCAACAAATCTGGTTGACCTTGGGAGGCAACCGTTAGGTCGAGCAGCTTTTGACTGGCTGAGGACGATCAGGCCATCCCACTTGGTATATAGATTTGAAGAGGAGTGTTATCTGGAACCATATCTTCCAATTCGCTTCGCTCGTCAATTTGGTTACGACCAGTTCCATGTAGGCAACGCTATAACTTGCCTACAAGGAAAGGGGTATTTGATTGATGGTGCCAGAGCATGGGCCTACTATAACGCTCGAGACACAAGGACAGTGTTCTCGATGCCAACCAAGACTGATCATGGCCCCCGAATGCTATATACGTATTCGCTCTTCTACACTGCAACAAATACGTTCGCCGAGAACTTCAGCCTGGTTGATAGCTTCGCAACAGCGACGCGTCTGAAGAAGGGAGCCACTACTATATTAGCTCCAAATAATGACGAGCAGCATGAACCGGTGGATGATCCATTAGAAGCCTCAAGGAAAGCAAACTTCCCTGAGGAGGTCAATCAACTACTGAGGATTTCTCTGAAAGTTGTTAAATCTCCGGCCAGGGAGAGGAAAAGAAGGATTGACGAACCTTCTTCCCCAGCTGGAAAGAAGAAACTTATCCTGGATCAATCAGAGAAGGTTACCACTAGATCACAATCTCGGCAACTGGCCGAGTCGACCCAGCGAGAAGAAGCAACTACACCAACTTCTCTTCCACAGCGGGTTGATGTGGTAAATGTTGAGAGTCCAGAGAGACCTCTTCATCGAAAGAAGCTGGCTTTTAGAAAAAGAAAGAAGGTGATCCTGTCCTCAGTGGTGGCCAGTGCTGCTGCTGGAATTACTATGTCATCTCTTACTCCTGTCTCTGAGTCTTGTCCAGAGCAGCGAGAGGAGACTGAGCAGAGGAAGGAAGCTGAATAGAGAGAGGAGGCTGCAGAGCCTAGAGAAGATATTGTAGAGAAGGAACATAAAGCCTTACGATCTCCTTCACCAAAGGTAGAAACTACTCAGCTTCCTGTCACACCAGAAACAATCCGCGAAGAGGAGGATCGTCTAATGATTGAGGCATTGAATGATTGCGACTTTGGTCTGCAAGATGATGTTGACCATGCCGCTGCAACTGCCAGCGAAGAAGAAAATAAAAGTGAGGAAAGTACATCATCAGAGGCTGTTAATAATACACAGAATCCTGAAGAGGACATTGAGGTCCATATATCTCCCAAAGCCGCTGATGACACTCTGGATCCTGAAAAGGATGTTGAGATGCAAGTATCTCCAGAAAAGATTACGGATGAGGAAGTAGCCCCGAAAGAAACTCCTACTGTTGATCCCAAAGGTATTGAATGATATTATAAACCTTCTTATCATAGGTTAAACCGCTGACCACTCTATTCTTATCCATACAGAACTCGGATCTTCTCCAGCTCCTCCAGTGTGTACGGATATAGTACCTGTAACGACGATAGCTAGCAGCAGTCATCATTTGTTAGGTGGCTTCGAGGCAGGCAGTAGCCAGACAGTTATGTCTGAGGCTACTTCTGCTAGATTGGAATCTGTGCCAGCAGATGACCGAATCATCACTGGACCAAGTCATGGTAAGATTGCTTTTACTTTTGATCTTTTCAAATAGTTGCAAATGATAGGCAAAATGATAAAGTTTATCTGTTTTTGCAGAGGAACAACCGGGAGGAGCAACCATCTCTACTTTAGCTCCTTTATTTAAAGAGCCCTCCGTCCAAGTCCAAGAAGCTGAATGTCCTGCTGCTTCATCGTCAACGGGAGTAGCCGCTGCTCCTGGTGCTCTGGCTACCAATCAATTTGTCATTAACTCCTTCACCAACTTCTTCTTTGATTCGTTGGGAACTTTAATAAATAGGGTGATGTAGAAGGAAGAAACTGATTTCTCTACAGTTAGAGGTCCAACCTCTTACTTGATTAATGCCATCCGCAGCCAAGGCGACGAGGCTCAGGCTACTTTTCTCGATCATATATTAGATGAGCTGGAGACCTCAGTTAAGAGTTACAAAGAGCTAAATAAGGGGGAGGTAGAGCCTCTGGTGCAAGCTGAATTTGAACGGATGTCTCAAGAGGCTGCGGTTGAGAAAGTAAATTTCTAAGTTCTCTTGGATACTTTCACTGCCAAGTCCGCTGAGTACAATTCCAAAGTGGAAACAGTGGCATCTGTTGCTGAAGAGAAAGAAAGGAGAGTTGCTGAATTGCAAGCGAAAATTGCCCGTCTTCAGAAAGAGCTGGAAGATGAGACTACTCAACACCAGGCTGCAATTCAACAACTTGGTGTTCTGACTCGAGAAAGAGATGAATATGCTGCAGCTCATCAAGCTGAAGTCACTCGTAGACTAATAACCCTGCCAACCTTCGATGATAAATCTGGGATGGAAGAAGCTAGGAAGCGAGTGATAGAATCTCGTGAGGAGCGACTGCAAATTTTGAAGCAGCAGATGACCAACTTGATGACACCGCCGGCTGAATAGAAAGATCTTTTGTAACTTCTTGTTTTTTCATGATATGTATCTTTGTAATGTCTTTCATCTTTGATCAATAAAAAGACATTTTTTTGTGGCTCTATTATTTATTGCATATCTTATTCAGATATAAATAATAGCGATAGAAAATATATTCAGAGGTACAGGACATGATATATTTCTTAATTTTTAGAAAATAATTATATTCGTTATATCTGCTCAGAGGTAATGTGGACATGGCAGAATATAATTTGTCGAATACCATTATTTCAGTAGACAACTTAATCAAGGATGACAAGTTGCTAATGTGGATGGATAGATAAATGAACGAAAATGAATCGTCAAAATGTGTGAACGAAATGAATCGTGGGAATGAACGGGTAAACCGTCAAATGAATTGAATGAACGGGTGAACCGTCTGATTGATGTAATAAACGGGTGAACCATCGAATGAATGTAATGAACGGACGAACCGTCAAATGAATGTAATGAACGGACGAACCGTCAGATGAATTGAATGAACGGGCGAACCATCAGATGAATTGAATGAACGGGCGAACCGTCGAATGAATTGAATGAACGGGCAAACCGTCGGATGAATATGTCGCTTCATTGTTTTAAGAACTTCTACCTATAAATAGGACAAAAATTAGATAGAATGATCAACATGAAGATGTCGTCTGAAGATGCATCCAAAAAAGTTGAGATTGCCCCGAAGGTTGAAGAACTCCCAGAAGAACACTCAGCCAAATCCAACCAGCCAAAGCAGATAGAAGCGGGCGAAGGTTCATCTACACCCAAGCCACCAAGGGACATCCTGGACTTCCTGCTTGAACCCGGGACGACGAAAGAAGAACAGGTCATGAGGATGGCTGCTTGCCAGTTCTTGGTAGGTTCGAGCAAGGATGTTCTTAGCTCTTTTGTCGAATATGTCTTTGATAAGGACGGCAGTGGCCCGTATCCCAATGTTGAGAAGGATGATAGTGACCTTCTTTGATATTATGTACTATCATTCAAGATGAAATAAAATTGAATTTTATTTATGAACTTGTCTGATGATTACAAGCAATGTCTTTTACATTTATACATAATACTTCTTGAGAAATTTGCCATTGATAGGCATCATTGCAACTCGACCGTCTAGTTCTGTGAGTTGATAGGCTCCATTTGAAAAGACTTTACTCACAATGTAAGGCCCTTCCCATTTTGTATCGAATTTGCCTTTGCTCATGTGAGTCATAGTCATAGGACGTCTGATCGTTAGAACGAGCTCTTCTTTCTGAAAGGCTCTTGTAGGGTGTGAAAATTATGACACGCTGACATAAGACTCAGCCAAAGTCATACGCTCAAGGCCATACGCTCAGTCAAAGCCATACGCTCAAGGCCATACGCTCAGCCAAGGCCATACGCTCATCTAGAGGCTGTGCGCTCAGTGAATATTTTATTATTTCCTGAGATAACAGCACAGCATGTATTTAATGAAGGATGAATCTGACACTTCGTCTTTCGTGCAAAGACAGCTGCCCTATGAAGATTAGCCGTCGTATAGGTTTTCGAGAAATGATTTTGTCTCTTACGAGGACAGCTCAGCAGCCATCATAAATGTACAGCCATCATTACTGTCATTTCTGACAGTCTGTCAGCCATCATATCTGCAGCACGACGCTCGAGAGATATTTGTCAGTATTTGAAGATATGGCATATTTGAGAAGATTGAGGACAGCCACGTGTCTACTCCCTCAATCCATACGACTCCTTGCCCAACCAAGTGAGCATATGGACTCCATAAGGCTCATTGCCCAACCAAGTGAGCATATTGACTCCATAAGGCTCATTGTCCAACCAAGTGAGCGTATGGACTTCATACGACTCCTTGTCCAACCAAGTGAGCGTATAGACTCCATACGACTCCTTGCCAACCAAGTGAGCGTATAGACTCCATACGACTCCTTGCCAACCAAGTGAGCGTATAGACTCCATTCGACTCCTTGCCAACCAAGTGAGCGTATAGACTCCATTCGCCTCCTTGCCAACCAAGTGAACGTATGGACTCCATACGACTCCTTTCCAATAAAGTAAGCATATCAGCCTTATATGGCTCTATGCTATCCAAGTCAGTGTATGCAAGACATGTACCTTCAAAAGCTAGCGTATGACTCCTCTTCAAAGACAGCGTATCACAGCAAATGCATTCAAGATAATTTTTAATATACAGTCAACACACGTTCTCACGTGTCCTGTACTCAGTTACCCACTTATTCAGAAGTTATACAACGTGGCATTCATGCCATCAATCTCTCCTAGATATATTCCACTACTTTCAACCGTACTCCAACGTGTCTCCATCAGAATTCGCCACGCGTCCCTGCAGTTATGCACACGTCAAGTAACTGACTGAGCATATGCTTCAGAACAGTTATCCAGAACTCTATAAAAGAGAGTTTCTTCATCTTTATCAGAGACTACAGACAATTCAAAGAGAAGAGAGAGATTGCCCAGTTGCTGTCCTAGTTCTTCGAAGTTCGAGTTTTCTTCATCGCATCGTCCAAGGGATAAAGTAATCGTCTTCTAAATTAGATTCCTACAGTTGTAATTTTCTCAGATACAAAATAAATAAAGTGAATTTATTTATGGAAAACAAATTGGCGACTCTGCTGGGGAAAGCTGTCTCCTCCAACGAGATAGCAACAACTCAATACGATACTTCGTCGATTGGCTCGACGAAGAAGACGATGGTCGTACAATTCGACCAATCTGCTTACGAAAAAATGCTCAAGGCGAAGGAGGGCCGAACTGCTTCCTCCGCTCTTTCTGCTGCCAAGAAGAAGGGACACTCTGTCTATGTCCCTAAGTCTTCTTCGACAGCCCGAGACGTTTCTGTCATTTCTCACGCTGACAAGAACACGTCTTCAACTTCAACGAAGCACGCTTCGGCTTCTCTGAACACGGCAACAGTGGCTTCTTCTAGTCACGCTGACAAAGTGGGTTCTTTAACCAAGTCAGTGTGTCTAAGGAAAACCATCTCTGGACATGTCAAAGTCTCTTCTCCTTCTACTCTTACGACAGCAGTCGGCTCTTTAGCCATTAATGACTCTGCGTATATGACAATCAAAGGGCAGCGTACGGCAAAGGTCGCGTACAAAAACCAATAACAGGCAGCGTACGCTAAGCATAAGCCAGCGTATGCTAATAAAAAAGTAGCGTATGACCAGAATTCCAAACCAAAGTCAGCGTATGCCAATCGATACAGTCCTTTGACTGTTTCTCAAAAGCAAGCTGGGGGTTCTCTTCCACAGAACGTACAAATGATTCCCCCATAACTTGCACATCTTGTGCCAACCAAGGAAAAAGACTCTTTAGTCAACTCTTCTACTCCTAAGGTCTTTACCTCTGGAGTTAATTTGACTAGTACTCTTACTAGATCAAACAAAGGAAAACACCTTTTGGCTACTTCCTCTAAAGATGGTTTATTACCGACTCCCAATCGAAATAATGTCCATCTTCCTTCTCTTAAAATTTCTCGATCTGAGAAAGGCAAATTACAAGTATCCAAGACTGATACCAAAGTCATATCTTCTACAGATCTTCGTAACAAGCTTAATCGGAATCATCTCAGTTCCACTTCTGGTATTAAGAAGCCTGATCAAACTGAGACAATTATACTAGACTCTGATGCAGAATATGCCAAGAACTATGTGGCTCAAATTAATCAGTCTTTATACACTCAAGAACCGAGAAGACAGAAGAACAAAAGACAAGTTTCTACACAGAAACTATCTTCAAGTACTTCCCAATCTGTTCCTACAGATCTCCGGGAGTATTTGCAAAATAAACGGAGAATTGACACTCCATCTGGCCATGATATTGCTCATATTTGCCATGAAAAGCATGGTTGCAACTTCCAACCTCGGGTTGTGATTCAGTGTTGTTGTTCACCAAAAAGATGATCTGTTTTCGAACGGATTCAATATGAACCAATATTGGATGAAGATGAACCTCTTTATGCTTCTGTCAACATAACCTCCAGAAATATTGGGGGTAGCATACGGTCTGATGCTATATCAGATTCTAAAGATGGTTTTTATCTCGGCACCCGATCTAGGACCGGAGCCTTGGCCAGGGTCTCTACTTCTTCTCATCTAAGTAACAATCCGGAGATCACAGAGGACTTCCTTGGAGAGTCCAACTTTCCAGTATTGACTCCCGTAAATAGCCCCGGGAAAGATACTGACTCACACAGCGATGATTCAGAACAGACTGTTTCATCGTCTATTTCTCGAATGATTACCACTTACATGGTAGACGGCAATCATGAACCTTCAACTAACACTGAAGCTCATGAGCAGAGGATTTCTTCCTTGGAACAACAGTTGCGAGCTATGGCAGATACATTGAATGCTATGCACACTCTTATGCAAGCTCAGCATCAAACTCAGCAAGTACAACAAACAGCACCACCAGTGGTATTAAATACTCCTGTTGTTCCGGAACCCTCTACTATTCCGGGGGTACAATCTAATGTTCCTGTACAACCCACTCCAAGTTAGTCCGGAGCTGGGGGTGGTACATATGCTGCAGTCCCTCCTCCCAATTACACTCAATAAGTTACAACTCCGCAATCTTCTGGAATTGTTACTGAAGAGTTAAGGAATCTCCGAACTTAATTTGAGGCATTTAAACATAAGGATGGTTTACAAAGGTTAGGTATCAAGCAATCTTATCCGATAGAATGGAAGCAAGTGTCGTATCCACCAAAATACAAACCTCCGACCATTTCTTTCTTTGATGGGACTACCTCCCAAGTCAGTTCATTAACCACTTTGAAGTAATGACTGATCAGTTGCAACCAAGCGATGTCCTTCTCACTCGGGTGTTCGTCGGATGTCTCAAAGGAACGGCTTATGAATGGTATAGAAGTCTCCCTGATGGGTGCATTACCTCATTTGCCGGTTTCAAACAAATGTTTCTTGAACGGTTCTATGAAGGGCTCAATGACATGACCATGTCAGCCCTCATAAGAATTAAACAGAAAAATAATAAGACTACTGAGGACTTCATTGAAAGATTCAGAAGAGAAGCCCTCAAAATGCCTCTTGGAACTCCCGATGCTGTTACTATCGACACTTGCAAGTCGAATCTCTTACCAATCATCAGTATGTGGACAGAGTCCACTCAGTTTCAAGATTGGCCCTCTTTCATCGTCAGTGCCAAGGCTGCTGAAGTCAGTGCTGAGACCTTCAAAGGCCTGGGGGTACACATGGATCCCAAGGAATTAAATCAGAGTGCTAGCAATAGTACTCGACCCAATAATCGCAAAGGGAAAGAGGCTCTTGAAGTCAATCTCCAGAGCAATAGTCAAGAGGTAAAGACTACCCAAGCTACTCCAGCTCCAACAAATCAACAACAGAGACCTCCTCGGCCGAAGGAAGAATATTCTTTCGACGATGACGATGTTCAGGGTATTTTTGAATGCTTGCTCAAAGGTAACAAGATTCAATTGCCAGAAATCAAAAAGCCTGATGAAGCCAATAAGACAGATCATCCAAAATACTGTCCATATCATAGAATGCTGGGTCATACAATCCGGTCTTGCTATGTATTAAAAGGAAAGATCCAAGAGATGATTAAATCAGGAGCTGTGATACTGACACCCAAAGACAAGGCAGTCACAGCAAATGTAATTTCAATACAGTTCGGTGACTTCCCTCCTTTAATGGTGGAAAGTGGGATTGTTCCTATCCCCAAAGCAACTCTCGAAGTTGTGAACATCCCACCAGCATAGAATGAAGGACTTGTTCCTGTCACAACTAAGAAGGGAGAGATCATGTGGATCCACCCGGATTTAATGAAGGAGTTTGAGATGTCTTTCTCTTCTCCTCGGAAGACTCCTTTATCTAAAAAGAAGCTCGGGAAGACTAAGTCATGCAATGTGACTTCTAGTTTCACACCCGATTTTTATCTAACCTCTACTTTCATCTTGGCAGAAAATTCACTCCCTACGGAGATAAAATCTGTACCTCAATCTGAAGATAGGTACAAGCCTGCATTCTATCTATATAGTTCACAATCTCGTGAATTAATGGCGAAAATGGGTTATGATTTAGCCACTGCTCCTGGTTTGAACTCAGACAAAGGACTCCGAGCACCTTTAGTTATCACTATGAGACATAATCAATCTCGTGTTGGTCTCGGTTTCTGGAATGAAGCTCTCATCAAGCATAAAAGAACCAAAAGCAAGATAAAGAATTGCAACATGGTTTCCATAGACCCTGAACCGAAATCTGAAGTCGAAGTTCATGTTGGAACTCGGTCAGGAAAAATATATCTGAAAGATTATGCTGACATTCCTGGAGAAACTCCTGATGTCCCTCCAGTTACAGCTCCAACACCAGTCTCTACTGAAGAGCCTTCAAATGTTCCTGTTGAGACAGTTCCTTCTAAACCAACAGCAGCTGACAAAGGCAAACAACAAGTCCGCTTCGACAAACCGTTGAAGAAGTCATCTCCTACAGGACTTGAAAAGCCTTATAATTTTGATATATTGGCTCAACTAGCCAATACACCAGCTAAATTATCAATCTTTGAGCTCTTACGCCTCTCTAAAGAGACTCGAGAAACTCTGAGTGAAGCACTGTTGCAAGCAGAAAATTGCCTAACTTTCCTCAAGAAGTTGGAATCAGAATCTGTCTCTCATTGCCATAATGTATTGGAATTTATTCCAAACATTACCTTTACGCAGGACGATATGCTGCTAGAGGATAATCGACATGACCGTCCTTTATATTATACAGGATATATCGATTCTATGAAGGTTGACCGTCTACTGATTGATCCAGGATCCGCTCTCAGTATTATGCCAAAGGCTATGCTAGATGCACTGAAGATACCTTTGCATAGTCTTTCCAGTACTATCACTACCATTTTGGGATTCAATCAAGGAAAAAGTGAGCCTTTGGGCAAGATTCGCCTCAAATTTCAAATAGGCGATCTTCGCACTAAAGTTACTTTTTACATCATCGACAATCATGGTTGCTCATACAATGCTCTATTAGGAAGACCATTCTTGCATGAACATAATGTCGTTCCTTCGACTCTTCATCAGTGCTTCAAATATGTTGATGATAATGGAGAAGTTCAAAAGGAGGTTGCAGATCTCTATCCATTCAAAGGAGTCGAAGCTTACTTCAATGACGCTCGCATGTATAAAGATGAATACTCAAAAGTCTTGCAAGCTATGGATAACGACGATGAGATATCAAAAGTCGATACCTTTGTTATTCCTGTAAAAGGGCGTATCACTCCTCCGCAGTCTGTTAAATCGTCTGAAGAAGTCTCACTGATAATTCCTGTCAGTGGACGTACTACTTCATCACCTGCCCAAGCTCCACAAGGCTCATTGATAATTCCTGTCAGTGGACGTACTACAGTATCATCTTCCCAAGCTCCACAAAGTTTGCTGATAATTCCTGTCAGTGGACGTGCCACTCCCCCTCCACCTTCTCAGGCTAGACCAGATACTCTAGTCATTCCAGTCAGTGGACGTACTACTTATCCACGATCTTCTTCAAGGGAGCTTACCTCTTCTGAGCCTTTTGTTATCGATCTTAATCGAAACAAAACTTCTGATCGTTCTTCCTCTCCCCCTTTTGTCATTAATTTGACTATGTCTGATAAGGCTCAGCCTTCTGTTGTAAATACAGTATCTAATATTAATGAAGCATCTCCTTTGCAGTATATTGATATCTGTAATCATGTACAAAGTTATTTACAATTGCTAGATAGCTTAGAGCCACTAACTATAGGAGTTGTTCAAACTCTTCATACAGACGTATCATTGGAGTCCATACAAAAATCATACTTCGTGGTCCCTATTAGAAAGAAGGGAGAAAATCCAATATTCTTCTATAAAGGTCCCAGAATCCTCTTAACCTGGAAGAAGATGACACCAACGACGATACTGGAAGGTTACAATTACGTCGCTTCAGTCAGCAATCCAAAAATATCATCAAGAATATGGGTTATGACTTCAGAACCAGCCTCAATAATGGAAAAGGAAGAAGAATGCCTGTTCGAATTCCTTCATTAAAATACGGAAGGACAAAATGTGGTTTGGGTTACATTGCTCCTATCTCCTTTATCAACATAGTCCATGAAGATTCAAAATTCGATGAGGACGAACGATCTGAAGATGAACGATCTGAGTCTTCCGATTCCCTTTCTTGGGATTCTGACACAAGTATTGGCGATCTCCATCGCTCTAATCTATCCATCAATATGGTCTCTGTTGATAGCCCGCACGAAAATGATGAAGATGAGGATGATTTTGAAATATCATCCGAATCAGAACAATGGGCTCAAAGATTAGATAATCAATGGGAATTCAGGTTCGAGCAGAGGGATCCTCCTACTGAAGATAAACTGATCCAAATTGATGTTGGTGAAGAAGGGTCCCCTAAACCAATATTCATCAGTGAAAGTCTTTCAGAAACAGATAAGCAAGACATGATCAAGCTTATTCATGATTATATCGATGTCTTCGCCTGGAGTTATGAGGATATGCCAGGATTAGATCCAAAGATTACAATGCACAAACTTAATATCATGCCAAATGCTAAACCAGTCAAACAACAACAGCGACGATTTCGTCCAGACATTATGGATGCAATTGAAGCTGAAGTCAACAAGCTTATGGCTTCCGGATTTATTCGAGAGGACAACATCCTGAATGGGTGGCTAACATCGTTTCTGTCCTTAAAAAGACTGGCAAGATCCGAGTTTGTATAGACTTTCGCGATCTCAATGCAGCTTGTCCTAAAGACGAGTTTCCTCTTCCAATTACAGATGTCATGATCGACAACACATGTGGTTTCGAACGGATGTCATTCATGGATGGGTATTCGGGATACAATCAAATCAAAATGTTTCCAGATGATGAAAAACACACTTCCTTCAGAACACCGATCGGTACATACTGTTATACAGTGATGCCGTTTGGTCTCAAAAATGCAGGAGCAACATATCAGCGAGCAATGAGCACTATATTCCGCGAACATCTCCAAAAAATAGTCGAATGCTATGTTGATGATATTGCAGTCAAAAGTCGACGAAAGGAGGATCATATCCAAGATTTGAAGACTATCTTTGATTTAATGCGTCAGCATCAACTTAAAATGAACCCTACTAAGTCCTTCCTGGGCGTCTCTAGTGGCAAATTTCTCGGCTTCGTCATTACCGCTAAAGGTATACACGTGGATCCCGAGAAGATCAAAGCCATTCAAGAGATGCGTCCTCCACGCACCTTAAAAGAGCTACGAAGATTTCAAGGAAGAATTGCTTATATCAGGAGATTCATTTCCAACTTATCAGGACGCTGCAGACCATTCAAAAAACTTCTGAAGAAAGGTGTATCTTTCGTCTGGAACGAAGAATGTCAAAAAGCATTTGACGATATCAAACAGTATCTCATGAACCCTCCAGTTTTGGTACCTTCCGTCTCGGGAATACCATTCCTTCTATATGTTCGAGCCATGGATCATTCTCTTGGTGCATTACTTGTCCAAAAAAATAAAGATGGCCATGAACAGGCTATTTATTATCTCAGTCGCACAATGACAGGCGCTGAACCGCGTTATTCTCCAATCGAGAAAGAATGTCTAGCATTAATGTTTGCTGTTCAGAAAATGCGATATTATATTATTGGTCAAATGATTCACATCATTTCCAGAGTGAATCCCATCAGGATTATGATGAAGAAACCCGGTATTCTCAACTCTAGACTAGCTAATTGGGGAATCTTGTTAGCTCAATACGACATGCATTATATTCCTCAAAAGTCAGTTAAAGGACAGGCTCTTGCTGATTTTCTGGCAGCTCATGCGGTTCCAGAAGTTTCTAAATTATATGATGAGATTCCTGATGAAGTCCTGGATTCAAATCTGGTTTCTGAAGAAATTCTTACTTGGCGTCTATTCTTTGATGGAGCATCTAGAATAGGTCCTAATGGCGATATTATCGCCGGAGTTGGGATTGTTCTTGTATCCCCAGAAGGACTAACTATTCAGAGGGCTTATTCTCTGGATCAATCATGTTCAAATAATGTAGCCGAATACAATGCGTTGCTCATCGGTCTTCAACTTGCTAAACATCTAGATATTCAATATTTGGAAGTTTATGGAGACTCCAAGCTTATCATCAATCAGATCAGAGTAACATATGAAGTTCGTCATCAGGATTTGATACCTTATCATCGAGCAGCACTCTCTATGGCCTCATCCTTTGAAGGTTTCTTTATTAAACATGTCCGACGAGCCTATAATATAGAAGCCGATGCTTTGGCTAATCTAGCCGCTGTGTTAGCCATACCAATCAGACGTCAGCAAGTAATAGTAGTTTATAACCGAGAACTATTCTGCGTTGAGAATAATCTGGCTTTGGCTTTTCCCCATAATCCCCATGAAGATTCTCTCAACTTTGATATCGGATTAAAGTTTGACAAAGTGTCCTCGTCTTCTTCCGATTCTATTATGGAATATGTCTTTTCTAATGAAACATAAGCCATAACTGAAGACTGGAGACGCCCGTTTCTAGACTTTGTAATATATGACATACTTCCCGATAATCCGAGTGAAGCAGCGTCTATTCGGCGTCGATCTCTCAGATTCTATTATAATCATACTACGAAGACATTATATCGGTGGGCCTACGATGGTCTTCTCCTCCGATGCATCGCTGGTGAAGAAGCACAACAGATTGTCCGTGAATCACATGATGGTGTTTGTGGAGCCCATCAACCAGGTCCTAAACTTCAAGATCGTATCCGACGTATGGGTTATTATTGGCCCACGATGGTGGCTGACGCCATTCAATATGCTTGGAAATATAAAGCTTGCTAAATTCAAGCGGACTTTATCCATCAACCGTCAGAATTCTTACACCCAACAGCGGCATCATGGCCCTTTGAAGCTTGGGGCATGGACGTCATTGGTCCTATCAACCCACCATCATCAAAAGGACATCAGTTTATTCTAGCAATAACCGATTACTTTTCCAAATGGGCTGAAGCAATCCCGTTATCTGAAGTCAAAACTTCTAATGTTATTAACTTCGTCAAACATCATGTCATCTATCGATTTGGTGTTCCTCGACGTATTATTCATGATAACGGACCGCAGTTCGTCAGTCAGAAATTTACTCGATTCTGCGACGACCATCGAATCAATAATTTAGCTTCTACAGCATATAATCCAGCAGCTAATGGATTGGCAGAAGCTTTCAATAAAACGATCATCAAACTCTTGAAAAAGTTTGTTTCTTCCAACAAACGCAACTGGAGCGAGAAGCTTGGTGAATGTTTATGGGCCTACCGCACCACAGTTCGCAATGCAACCGGATGTACGCCTTTCTCTTTGGTATATGGGTGTGAAGCTGTTCTTTCCCTTGAGATCCATATTCCTTCTCTGAGAATTGCAATCTCTAATGAACTTACAACAGAAAACAATGATCGTCTTCGACTTCAAGAATTGGAAGCTCTAGATGAAAAACGATTGTATGCTCAACAAAATATCGAGCTGTATCAGGCCCGAATCTCAAAAGCTTTTAACCGGAAAGTCAAAGTCAGAGCATATCAGAAGGGAGAACTGGTCCTTACTGTCAGACGTCCTATGACCATGACACATATGAGCAAAGGCAAATTTGACGCGAAATGGGAAGGCCCATTCGTAGTAAACAAAGTCTTCTCTAACGGAGCATACCAGCTTGCCTCTATGGATAGGAAAGTCACGATGATGCCTATCAATGGCAAATTCTTAAAGAAATATTATGTATAATATTTTCATCATTCCCCAGCAAATATAAAATCAAAGTTAATTCTTCTCTACAAAAGTTATCTCGATATCGTTATTCCCAGAGGAAACTGATATTCTACCATGTATCATTTTCCCAGAGAATTTGATATTTTGTCTTAGTAGATCCCCAGTAGATTTAATAAAGATCTTGTATAGAAAATCATGTCCATATTACCTCTGAATTTTCTATCTCAGTATGTATCATATTTTCTATTCTATGAAAATGATATCTCGTCTTTTGATTTTCGAGTCCAAAGATCATGGAAAATAGAATCCAAAGATATCTTTATATCTGAATTCTATTTTCTCTAATCAGTATTAAACTAAAATTATCTTTGGTTTAATATCATGATAGAGTTACAAAGTTTATTTGTATATTCTATTTTATTGAAATATGTCATGTATTATTTACCTCTGAACATGTTTTCTACAAAAATATCATCCACAGAATTGAAATCAAGTCAAAATATTCATTTCAATCAAAATTAAAACATTGATTACAAATGGGTACCAAAACTTCAATACATGATAAATGTAAAAGATCTATTTAGGAGGAGTAATTATCTCCTGAATACGAACGATTACATTATTTATCTTTTCTTCATAAGTTTTCTTGATTCGCTCTGCTGTTTCAGCTCCAATCATCCGTTGGTCATATTCCACAATAATAGAGCTACGGCGATTGGTCTCTTCAATCTGATTGGTTTGCATCAATTCTTGCTCTTGCTGTAAAAATTGACAGCGTTCAGCTTCAGATTTACGATCAGTAGCAATCTCTGATTGTTCTTTTTCTACGGAGGCAATTTGCTCCTGAATACGAGCTAGCTCTTCCCTCAACTTTCTAAGCTCTTCAGCTTTTGACGCTTCATCTTTCTCTAGGCGCTCCATATTCTGACGAGTACTTACTATTTCTTCGTCTTTCGCCATTAACTCTTTAGAAGACTGAGCGAGGAATTCTGTCAGAGCAATGTGCTGAGCTTGAGCTTCATTCTCCAATTGAGCAATCTCAGCTGCAGTCAGAGACTTAATATCCTCCTTTTTAATCTCCCAGTATTTATGGATGTTTGCTTCTAAATCATTCAGAAGATGTTCAAAAAAGACACATTGGGTCTCATAACCAGCCTGTCTCAAAGCTGAAAGTGGAAAACTAGTCGCCTCTCCAAGACTCGAAAAGGGCATAGTCTCATCCTTCATAAGTCGTCTTGAGAATGTATCCAGATATGAATAAATAATATCTGAATACATCCCTATGATCTTTGCTATCCCTGCGTCAAAACCGGGAGTCGCTGCAATAGTAGAGGAAGGAGCAGGAGGAGCCTCTATTCTGGGAGCTGAAGTGAGTGCTTTTGGAGAACTCGGCAAATGTGAACTCCCCTCACCCACATCAGTTTGGACAAGTGGGGCTTGAGTAGAACTCATAGTCGGTGCAGTTCCTACAGCTGTTGGAATCAAAGAAGCATGATCAAAACTAAAAGACAATAAAGCAGAGACAAGACAAAACTTTGATGAATAAAATATTACCTGGAGCTGGTTCGTATTCAGTTTCCTTTGGATCATTCAGTCCAGCTCGTAGTCTGTTCAGAGTGCTTTCTGACATGGGATTTATTTCACTGCTGCCCGCCCCAGAAGTACTCGGAACTTGAACTTCTATTTCTATATGCCTCTCCGGCTCTGGTGTCAACCCTGAGTGTTGACCAATGGTCTTCAGTACATCAATTGGAGTTTTAGATGGGGATTCATCATCTATCTCCATGTCTTCATCTTCAAAAGAATGAGACGAAGGTTCATTGTCAACCTGTACGTCGTCACTCTTATTGCCCTCCGAAATTTCAGCAATTGGTCTGAGAGTAGTGGCTTTCTTAACTGATTCTCCCGAAATCAGTAAGTCATTAGCTGTTTCAGTCTGATGCTCGGCCTCTACCGCAGGTTGACTAATCACCTGCGTATCATCGGCCGTTGGCAGAATCGATCCTATATCAGAAGGCATGGATGATCCATTAGGTTCAGGCACATCTTCTTCAATGGGTAATGTCTTTACAGAAAAAGCAAAGGCAGCTTGCTTTTCTAAAGCCAATCGCTCGGCACGATTGGTGGGACTTTCTGCATCCAGACAAATCACGGATTTAGTTTTTGAAACTATCACTTTTCTTCCTATTCTTTTTGTGAATGGAACAGTAGGATAATTGTCTTTTGAATCACTACCTGCTTCATCAGCATCTCTGACTCGATTGGAAGCAGGAGAAGTCCCTGGAATGGTAATTCCTCCACGATTTTGAGTCTCTGCCCGAGTAACTCTTTTTGGGGCAGGCCCAGCAGCACCTTTGCCCCGCTTCCTTTTCGGAGTATTATCGGCAGATATACTCTCTTCAGCACTCCCGATGGGTACATGTAATGGTTGATGAAGGTCATCAGAGAATAAGGTTTCTAAAACTTCATCATCAACTTCATCAGTAGCCAGAGGATCTTCTTGGTCATGACAATCTCTAGGCAGGGCTGATTTGGTTGATTTCTTTTCAATATGAATAAAGCTTCTACCTAAGATGCTGAATTTTTCATCAAAGGTATTAGCTGATACATAGAATTTGGCATAAGACGCCAATATTCTAGCTCCTCTTCGAAAAGTGACTGGATTTGGCATAGAAAAGGTAGCTCCTGTACCTTTAGCAATGTAGTATATCCAAGCTCTGGCACCATCGATTAATCCACCCTGGTAGCCAAAACATGTCGTTGCATTGCCCACATGCAATTGATCATAACCAAATTGCCGAGCAAACCTACTCGGAAGATATGGTTCTAGATAAGTGATGTTGTCACGGCGGCAGATTAAGTGAGATGGCCTGATCCTTTTCAGCCATTCATGTTGAACATCATCCAACTCATTGCCATCAATGCCATCAACCAACCTCCCAGGCATGGTTTCATAACTAACAGGTGGAGGAACACAAGTGAAGCTCCATAATTCTCTCCTGTTTAATATAGTTCTGCAATCTGTCAAAGTGTCATATTTCCACTTTGGTGTGTGACTGTATCTTTCCAGAAAGGTGTCATCTGGTCTAGCCATCCCAGCATTCATGAGAGATTCAAAATGCAGAAGCAGCCACCCAAATAAATATGTAAAGGGCATTTCTACCCGAGGAAAGGATGTAAGGCTCTTCCTTGCCAATTCGAACATTCTGTCTGTATATGCCCTTAATCCCGCATTCAGACGGCATGTCATTGCTGTCAGCAAATCCATCTTATACCCGAAAGTCAGACGGACTGCTGTGAAGACAACTCCTCTATGCATCCTGTCTGCTGAACAGGTGCTAGGTACTACAAATTTTTTCAGCCAGAGAGATATAAATCCGGCCAGATGACCTTCAGCAGATAATTCTCGGCTACCCTGCTTAATATAGGTTTCAAACCTATCACCGGCTTTATAGGTGCCTTCGTCTTCCTCAATGACGATGTCGTCATGAGTGGTGTCCCGGATGAGCTTGTCAATCTCAACTTGATTCAGAGGTTTAAATTCACCGACATATTGCTCAGTCTTCTTCTTCTTCTGAACTTCATCAGTACGACCTTGAAATAAGTAGGCCATCCATTTAGAAGAATAACAGTTGGAATCTCCTTCCCCACCTTGTCCTTTATAAAAAGCGTTACAAATACTGTAATGGCACATCAATTCTTCAAAGACATGAAGAACCATTGGGTTGGCTTCGGAGATCTTATTCATTTCATCAACGAAAGGGATATACTCTTCATATGGTAAATCTGCTGTTGGCAGCTGAGAAATATATGCCATTTGATGAAGGGCGAATCCCATCTCGCCTCTTGGAGTCATGAAGGTGCCGGTACGGTAGTTATACCTCTCCGCTAACGTCAAGAACAAATCCGGGTTTGGCCTAAAACCATAAGCAGTGCACTTAATGGCATCATATAGGCCTATCACCTTTAACTGTTCACCAAAGTTCTTCAGAATCCATCTCACAAGAGCAGTCCATCTAGTATTTTCTGGGTTCACCAGACCAGTAAGTCTCATAGACTGTTTTGGGTAGATGGCATTTTCCAGTTGAGCAAATTCGTTTGCAAAGATTGGGACTCTGACTGGCTTCAGAAGTGCCGAGTCCTTAGGAGGGATGGTGGCAGGTAGCAGTCCTTGCAAAGCTGTGACATGTGGTTCAGTACCACTGCGTAATCTTCCTTGACGATATCCTATCCATCCAGCTTTTGCTTGACGGGATGGAGTGATATCCCACTTCATTTGTCTTTGACAACTCGCATGAAATAAGCGAGCTATGTTGATGCTTTTTGATAAACCAGTCAGATACATTGGCTGATTCACATCACCATCCCTATAATAACAGTATGATACTTTATCCAGAGCAGGCTGAGAGTTTATGTCAATAGCATCTCCGAAAAGAAATGCTGGCTTCGATTGGGTAACACCATCCACACTCTGTAAAGGCAGTCCACTCATCAAGTTCAGCAAGGTGTCATTTTCCTGATTTGTCAAAAGAGCTATCCTTGTAGAAGGTCCATCGAATTGGGGAAAACGAACATGTGATAGGTCACTGTTATAGTTATTTCCTACACATCCTTCAAATTCTGCCTCCTGAGCCAGAATATCCACTGCAAAAGAAGAATAAGAAATTAGAAATCTTCAACATCAAGAGACTCAAAGTTCAACATACGCTCAGTTTTTACTAAGCGTACGGCAGACTCAAAGTTCAACATACGCTCAGTTTTTACTAAGCGTACGGCAGACTCAAAGTTCAAAATACGCTCAGTTTATACTAAGCGTACGACAGATTCAAAGATTAACATACGCTCACTCTATCCTAAAGCGTATGATGGATTCAGAGATCATTTTTTTTCTATCCTAAGTGAATTTTAAAGTTCAGTTTATGTTCAGCTTGAGCGTATCAGCGTATGGTTGACAAGATGATCATAAAAAACATACGCTAACACAGGAGTTAGCGTATCTCAGTGAGACAACTCGCCATAGCATATTCTTTCAAGACAGCGTATTTTGACATTTCTATCAAAAATACGCGTATCATACAGAATACGCTCCAAACATATTTTTCGTATAAACAAAAATATGGGATACGGCTAAACCCTAAAGAGGGAAGCATATTTTCTGACGTATTTGACCCTAAAAAGGGGATACGTTTTGTGATTTTGTTCTAACTAGAGCCCTAAATAGGGGATAGTTATTGTTCATCATCTTCATCCTCACCATAGAGGGGCTTCAATGGGCGTTCACTTCGTCGAACGCGCTCATCGGTAGTCTTCTTAGCAGCGGCGGCGGCGGGCTGAGATGACTCCACAGGAGCCTTCCCCTTTCCCTTCGCAGCAGCATCAACCTTGGGCGCCATTGATAAAGCTTGAGTCGAAGAAGAAGAAGTTGAGTCTTGAGTTTTTTTTTCTCTCTCGAAGACGAATGCAAAAGTAAAGAAATAAATTTGGTTTTGAAAGACCTATTTATAATAGAAAAGAAGAAGTTCAAACGGCGGCCGTTCTTTAAACAGAATCCCTAAAGATTTGCACTGATATTGAGGAAGATAACAAACTCATGCCAGCGTGTCAGGACTTATTCCCACTTTAAGTTCAAAGTAATTTTGAACTTTTGAAATTTATAAAGTTCGAAAACTTTGAAGGGGGTCTTGTAGGGTGTGAAAATTATGACACGCTGACATAAGACTCAGCCAAAGTCATACGCTCAAGGCCATACGCTCAGTCAAAGCCATACGCTCAAGGCCATACGCTCAGCCAAGGCCATACGCTCATCTAGAGGCTGTGCGCTCAGTGAATATTTTATTATTTCTTGAGATGACAGCACAGCATGTATTTAATGAAGGATGAATCTGACACTTCGTCTTTCGTGCAAAGACAGCTGCCCTATGAAGATTAGCCGTCGTATAGGTTTTCGAGAAATGATTTTGTCTCTTACGAGGATAGCTCAGCAGCCATCATAAATGCACAGCCATCATTACTGTCATTTCTGACAGTCTGTCAGCCATCATATCTGCAGCACGACGCTCGAGAAATATTTGTCAGTATTTGAAGATATGGCGTATTTGAGAAGATTGAGGACAGCCACGTGTCTACTCCCTTAATCCATACGACTCCTTGCCCAACCAAGTGAGCGTATGGACTCCATAAGGCTCATTGCCCAACCAAGTGAGCGTATTGACTCCATATGGCTCGTTATCCAACCAAGTGAGCGTATGGACTTCATACGACTCCTTGTCCAACCAAGTGAGCGTATAGACTCCATATGACTCTTTGCCAACCAAGTGAGCGTATAGACTCCATACGACTCCTTGCCAACCAAGTGAGCGTATAGACTCCATTCGACTCCTTGCCAACAAAGTGAGCGTATAGACTCCATTCGACTCCTTGCCAACCAAGTGAACGTATGGACTCCATACGACTCCTTCCCAATAAAGTAAGCGTATCAGCCTTATATGGCTCTATGCTATCCAAGTCAGTGTATGCAAGACATGTGCCTTCAAAAGCTAGCGTATGACTCCTCTTCAAAGACAGCGTATCACAGCAAATGCATTCAGGATAATTTTCAATGTACAGTCAACACACGTTCTCACGTGTCCTGTACTCAGTTACCCACTTATTCAGAAGTTATGCAACGTGGCATTCATGCCATCAATCTCTCCTAGATATATTCTACTACTTTCAACCGCACTCCAACGTGTCTCTATCAGAATTCGCCACGCGTTCCTGCAGTTATGCACACGTCAAGTAACTGACTGAGCGTATGCTTCAGAACAGTTATCCAGAACTCTATAAAAGAGAGTTTCTTCATCTTCATCAGAGACTACAGACAATTCAAGGAGAACAGAGAGATTGCCCAGTTGCTGTCCTAGTTCTTCAAAGTTCGAGTTTTCTTCATCGCATCGTCCAAGGGATAAAGTAATCGTCTTCTAGATTAGATTCCTACAGTTGTAATTTTCTCAGATACAAAATAAATAAAGTGAATTTATTTATGGAAAACAGCTCTGACATTAACTTTACGGTTGAAAGTCTTCAAGATGCGAGCTTGGTATCACTCAATATGCTGTTGAGCCATTAACCGCTTCTCATCGAGCGCTTCTAATTCTTGGAGCCGAAGAAGATCATTGTTCTCGGTTGTGAGCTCATTAGCGATGGCGATCCTCAAAGACAGAATTTGGAGTTTCAGAGGTAGAACCGCTTCACAGCCGTATACCAAAAAAAAGGGTGTACAGCCTGTAGGGTTGCGGATCGTAGTACGGTAGGCCCAAAGACATTCGCCAAGCTTCTCGCTCCAGTTCCGTTTGTTAGTAGATACAAACTTCTTGAGGAGCTTATAATAGTTTTGTTGAAGGCTTCGGCTAAGCCATTAGCAGCAGGATTGTAGGCTATCGAGGCGACATTATCAATCCGATGATCGTCACAGAACCTTGTAAACTTTTGGCTGATAAATTGAGGTCCGTTGTCATGGATGATTCGTCGAGGTACACCAAATTGATAGATGATATGGTGTTTGACGAATTTGATAACGCTGCTGGTCTTGACTTCCGCCAATGGTATAGCTTCGGTCCATTTGGAGAAGTAGTCGGTTATTGCTAATATAAACCGATGTCCTCTAGAAGAAGAAGGATTGATAGGACCTATGATGTCCATGCCCCAAGCTTCAAAAGGCCAGGAAGCGACAGTCGGATGCAGAAATTCTGAAGGTTGATAGATGAAGTCTGCATGGATTTGACAGGCACGATATTTTCTTGCATATTCGATGGCATCTGATACCGTGGAGGGCCAGTAATAACCCATACGTCGGATGCGATCCTGTAACTTAGGACCGAGTTGATGTGCTCCGCAGATGCCGTCGTGCGCTTCATGCAGTACTTGTTTCGCTTCATCACTAGCAAGACAGCGCAGAAGAAGACCGTCATAAGTTCGTCGATAGAGAGTCTTAGTAGTCTGATTATAGTAGAATCGTAGAGATCGTCGACGAACACTCGTAGCCTCCTTGGGATCTTCAGGGAGTATGTCATAAACTACGAAGTCGATAAAAAGAGTTCTCCAATCTTTACTGATAACATTGGCTTCAGTGAAGTTACTGAACTCAATATTATGATTGTTTTCGATACAGAACAATTTTCGATTAGAGATGACCACTACCTGTTATCTTTTGATAGGGATGGCTAAGACAGCTGTAAGATTGGCCAAAGCGTCGACTTCAGTATTGTAGGTTCAGCGTACATATTCAATGAAGAAGGCTTTGAATGATGTAGCCATGTTGATTACTGCTTCATAGTAAGGCACTAGATCTTGATGGCAAACTTCATAAGTTCCTCTAACCTGGTTGACAACCAGCTTGGAGTCACCATAGACTTCAAGATATTCGACGTCTAGTTGTTTAGCTAGCTGAAGGCCGATGAGTAGAGCATTATATTCTGCCACGTTGTTGGAGCAAGGCTCATCTAGGGAGTAGGCTCTTTGAATGGTTGACCCGTCTGAAGAAACGAGAACAACCCCAACTCTTGCGACAATGGCACCATTGGGTCCAATCCTGGATGCACCATCAAAGAATAGACGCCAAGTAGGAAATTCTTCGGAGATTGTATTAGATTCCAAAGTCTCGTCAGGAATTTCATCATAGAGTTTAGATGTCTCTGGAACAGGATGAGCTGCCAAGAAATCCGCCAGTGCTTGACCTTTGACAGATTTTTTAGGAACATATACCATGTCATACTGGGCTAGCAGAATGACCCATGTAGCCAGCCGAGAATTGAGTGTGCTAGGCTTCTTCATCAGTACCCGAAGAGGATTAACTCGGAATATGACATGAATAGTTTGTCCAATGATGTAATGCCTTGTCTTTTGAACAGCAAACATGAGATCTAGGTATTCTTTTTCAACCGAACTATAACGGTATTCAGCACCAATCATAGTACGACTGAGATAGTAGATGGCTTGTTCATGGCTTTCTTTGTTCTTTTGGGCAAGTAAAGCACCCAATGAATGATCCATAGCACGGACATACATTAAGAATGGTATGCCAGAGATTGGTGGCACCAAGACTGTTGTATTCATGAGATACCACTTTATGTCGTCAAACGCTCGCTGACATTCTTCGGTCCAAATGAAAGATACACCCTTCTTTATTAGTTGAGTAAATGGTCTGCTGCATCCAGATAGATTCGAAATAAATCTCCTGATGTTCCAAGTCGACCTTGGAATCCTCGTAGCTCTTTTAGGTTGTGTGGAGGATGCATCTCTTGAATGGCTTTGATCTTCTCGGGATCCACGTGTATACCCTTAGAGGTAATGACGAAGCCGAGAAATTTGCCACTAGAGACACCCAAGAATGACTTGGTGGGATTCATTTTGAGTTGATGTTGGCGCATGAGGTTGAAGATAGTTCTCAAGTCTTGGATGTGATCTTCCTTCAGACGACTTTTAACAGCGATATCGTCGACGTAGCATTCGACAGTATTACGAAGATGATCGCGAAAGATGGTACTCATGGCTCGTTGGTATGTTGCACCAGCGTTCTTGAGAACAAATGGCATGACAGTGTAGCAATAGACTCCGCGAGGAGTGCGGAAAGAAGTATATTTTTCGTCTTCAGGATTCATCCGAATCTGATTGTATCCGGAGAATCCATCCATGAAAGATATTCTTTCGAACCCACAGGTGTTGTCAATCATGACGTCCGTGATAGGGAGAGAAAATTCATCTTTTGGACATGCTTCATTAAGATCCCGAAAGTTGATGCAGACTCGAACTTTGCCGGTTTTCTTTAGAACTGGGACGACATTGGCTACCCAATCAGGATGTTGTTCTTCTCGGATAAAGCCACAAGCGATGAGCTTCTTGACTTTATCGTCGATTGCATCTATCATTTCTGGCTTGAAGCGCCGTTGTTGCTGTTTGACTGGTTTTGCATTAGGCAGGATGTTCAATTTGTGAGTAGCAACTTTGGGATCTAGTCCTGGCATGTCTTCATAACTCTAGGCAAAGACATCTATGTATTCTCGAATGAGAAGAATTAATTCTTGTTTATCGGCCTCGGGAAGGTTTTTGCTGATGAATATTGGACGAGGTGACCCGCTCTCTCCTACATCAATTTGAACTAATTAATCTTCGGTAGGAGGTTCCCTTTGTTCGAATCGGAGTTCCCATTGGGTATCCATTCGTTGAGCCTAAGGATCTATTTCAGGACTTTCTTCAACATCCTCGTCATAGTCTTCTAGAAGTTCGACGGAGACCATGTTAGAAGATACAGTCAATCGATGAACTTGACCAATGCTGGTGTCAGAATCCCATGATCTGGAATCGGAAGAGTTAGAGCATTCCTTCTATCGGATTCAGAGGCTGCTGGGGATAATACTGGAGGAGAAGTATATCCGAGACCTCTTTTGGTCCTGCTATAATACATCTCTGACTTTTCTTTCGGAACAGTTGTACGGATATGAGTTCTTCTACCTTTACCGTAGTTGAGGCCATTCTTGAAGTCATAACCCATCTTTCGGATGATGTCTTTTGATTGTTGACTATAACGACGGAGTTGAAGGTGCCCCGTGTCGTTACTTTTGCTATCATCCGTATAGCTGAATTGTTGTTCCGATCTTTTACTAAAAAGTATTGGACTCTCGCCTTTCTTTCGAGCGGAAACAATACGATATGAATCTTTCGGATGTTCAAGTGAGACTTCTGTTTGAAGAGATTGCACAACTCCCATTGTAAATGACTGATAGCTATCTAACATATCCAAATAGCATTTAGCATGATAAATGACATCAGTATACTGGAAAGTAGATGCTTTTTCACTAATTTGTACATCTGTATTTACAGCAGGACCTTTAGCCTTAGCAGGCTTGGTCAGATTGATTACAGGAGGGGGAGAAAAAGAACGTGGAGGAGGATTGGCTTTGTTACGACGGAGGTCGATAACAAGCGGCTCAGAGGAGGTGAGCTCCCTTTTATCTTTGTTATGAGATAAATCAATAACAAGTAGCTCAGAAGAGGTGAGCTACCTTTTTCCTTGTTACGACGTAAGTCGATAACAAGTGGCTCAGAAGAGGTGAGCTCCCTTTGACCATCATCAGTTGGTTGCTTCTGGACTGGCAAGTGAATAGCCAATGGTTTGGAGGATTGAGGACAAGAAATACGTCCTTTAACAGGTATGATGAGGGCATCATTAGGCACTGCTTCTTGCTCTTCTTCAGTGTCCAGAGACAGCACTACCTTCATGAATTTGTCCTTATACATACGAGCATCGTTGCAGTATGCTTCGATGCCTTTGAAAGGATAGAGATCAGCAACCTCCTTTTGCACCTCTCCATTGTCATCAACATATTTGAAACATTGATGGAGAGTCGAAGGAACAATGTTATGCTCATGCAGAAATGGTCTTCCCAACAAAGCATTATAAGAACAACCATGATTGTCAATGATGTAGAAGGTCACTTTTGTGCGAAAATTGCCTATTTGGAATTTTAGGCGAATCTTGCCCAGAGGTTCACTCCTTCCCTGATTGAATCCAAGGAGGTTGTAATTGTACTGGAAAGACTATGCACTGGAATATTTAGCGTATCCAACATTGTCTTCGGCATAATACTGAGGGCAGACCCTGGATCTATCAGAATACGATCGACTTTCATCGAGTTGACGTATCATGTATAGTAGAGAGGACGGTCGTGCCTGTTGTCTTCCGTTAGCATGTCATCTTGTGTGAAAGTTATGTTTGGAATTAACTCTAACACACTATGACAATGAAGGCAAGAGACTGGCTCTGCTTTCGGCTTCTTTAGAAGTGCTAGACAAGTTTCTGTCTACATGAGAGCTTCACTCAGAGTTGCCCGAGTCTCTTTGGAGAAGTGCAAGAGCTCGAAGATTGACAGCCGGGCTGGTATATTGGCTAGTTGAGCCAAGATGTCGAAGTTGTAAGGCTTTTCAAGTCCGGAAGGAGATGACTTCTTCAAAGGTTTGTCGAAGCGGACTTGTTGTTTGCCTTTGTCAGTGACTGTCGGCTTGGGAGGAGTAGATACTACAACCGGTGAGGATGCAGAAGGAATGTCTTCAGTAGAAGCAGGTTGCACTGGAACGGGCTCAGAAGAAGAAGAAGCAGGATTCTCCTGAGCTTTGGGATAATCCTTTAGATAGGCTTTCCCTGATCTGGTGCCCAGCAGAATTTCCTCGTCAACTATGGGGTCAAAAGGCACCATATTGCAAGTCTTTATCTTGCCCTTAGAACGGTCTTTCTTCTTGGAGGAAGAAGAAACTTCGAACTCCGAAGCAAGATCAGGATGAATCCACATAATCTCACCATTGTCAAGAGACAAAGGGACGAGACCTTCACTTCGTGGAGGAGGGAGATTCTCGATCTCAAGAGTAGCCTTAGGGATAGGGATGATGCCATGCTGCACCATCTGCGGAGGAAAGTCACCGAATTGAACTGAGACCATGTTTGCGGTAACAGTCTTCTCATCTTGCTACAGAGTGACAACACCAGCATTGACCAGCTCCTGAATTTTGTCTTTGAGAACATAACATGCTCGAGTAGGATGCCCAATGAACCTGTGGTAAACACAGTACTTGGGATGATCAGTCTTACCGACTTCATCAGGCTTATTGGGATCTGGGAGTTAGAGCTTATTGCTTTTGATCAAGCAATCAAAGATGCTCGCGGTGTCATTCTCGTCAAAGGAATACTCTACTTTCGGACGAGGTTCCCTTGCTGGAGGCGCTGAAGGAGTAGAAGTGGACGTAGGTGGAGCTACGTTGACCGCCAGAGATTATTTGTTCTTCAAGTTGATGTTCAAAGTTTCTTTTCCCTTGCGGTTGTTCTGACGATTGCCACCACCCGATGTCTGGTGTTCATCCCGATCGGGGTTAGACATTTGTACCCACCCCCAGCTGCTTGAATTTGTCGGCGCTAACTTCAGCTGCTTTAGCGTTGACAATGAAGGATGGCCAGTCTTGGAACTGAGTAGATCCCGTCCACATGCTGATGATAGGCAAAAGATTTGCCTTGCAGGTGTCTATGGTGACAGCGGCCGGAGTTCCAGGAGGCATTTTCAAAACTTCCCGACGGAACCTTTCAATGAAACTTTCAGCAGTTTCATTGTGTCTTTGATTGATTTTATTGAGGGCTGACATGGTCATGTCATTGATACCCTCATAGAATCGTTCCAAGAAGATTTGTTTTAGACCAGAGAAGGAGGTGATATAACCATCGGGCAAGCTTCTATACCAATCGTATGCTACGCCAGCTAAACAGCCGACGAATACTCTGGTAAGAAGAGCGTCATTTGGTTGAAGTTGGACAGTTATTACCTCAAAGTGGTTAATGAACTGACTGGGAGAGGTGCTGCCATCAAACAGCAAGATTGTTAGGATTTTGTACTTTGGAGGAAATGGGACTTTCTTTCATTCAACTGGGTAAGGTTGCTTGATCCCCAACCTCTACAAGTTGTCCTTCTCCTTGAAGGCCTCGAACTGAGTGCGCAGGAGCTTGACAGCTTCATTGGCATCCTCTACTGATGTAGAAGGAGCAGGCTGAGTCACAGTGTTAGGGGGAGGAACAGCGTGGTAAGTACTACCCCCAGCACCTGACTGACTGGGTGTAGGTTGGACCTGTACAGGAGGTATTTGAGGAGATGCTACCCCCAGCCCTATATTGACAGGCACCGACGATGCTATGATTTCAGGATTTGCAGGAGGTACGGTCGGTGGTACTGTATGTTGGGCCACTATGATAGAATGCATACTGGCGACCATTTCAGCCATGGTCTTCAACTTGTCTTCTAGCACAACTATTCTTTGTTCTTGACTAGCTGAACTAGAAGCATCTGGGTCTTCAGTGACAACATAAGCTGTCACTTTTCTAGGTACAGTGGAGGACACCGTCTGTTCCAAACCTTCGCTGTATGCATCGTAGTCGGAGAAAGAATCATCTCCTGAGTGAGAAAGAGGAAGATGACCGGAGGGATCTTGAAGATTCCTTTGATCAATTGTGTCTCGGCTTCGGGATCTGGTATGTTGGAATACTCTATCAGAAGATTCTTGGAGTAGATCCAAATACCGCTGGCTTGGCTTGCGAGGCTTGCCGTGCTTAGAGCACTTCCTTCCCCCAGTGTCTCGGGAAGTCATGTTGACAGAAGCGTACAAAACTTCGTCTTCATCTTCTGACATGGGTTCAGTGTTTGTAAAGTTCAAACGATCAAAGACAGATCGTCTTGTTGTCTGACAGCAACACTTGATGACCACTTTGTGATTACAATGGTGTCCAAGTGGTTGCACTGGAAATGATGAGATGTTGTCCCGTTTTTGTTTAAGGTGTTCTTGGAGATCAGGAACAGTAACGGGACGAAAGAAAGTCTGAGGGATGTGTTCTTTGACAACATTCGGAACATGGTTCCGGTTCTTCAGATGTTTTATCCCTTGAGTGTACAGGAAAGTACTCATTTCATTGGCAAAGGTGTCAGGATTTTTGACCCTGAAAGTTTGCCTCTGATGCTGGTTGGTCTTCGGCATTGGCTGTTTGCGTTTCACCGAAGTTGGTCTATTGAGATAAGTTCTTAGATCAACAAACTCACCCCCAGGGGTTTCTGTCTGAGACACCAGTAATTTTCCTTGTTTTGAACGGGATATCTTGAGAGTTGGGAGATCTTGGAATTCTGAAACCGGAGTAGGCAGAATACCAATTTGATCAGTACAAGTTCTTTTGACATGGAGAGAAGAATCCTTGTTTGAAAGAGTTCTTGTACTGACTGGTGCCGAGGCAAGTTCAGATTGATCTTCTACGGTAAAGACCGAGGAAGACTGAGAAAAGACCAAAGGACTTTTTCCTTTGTTTTTTGAAGAAGGGTTAGCTAAAGAGCGTTTCCCTCTGTTGTCTTCCAAGTCATAGGACGAGGAATTTGAGAAAAGACCAACGGGCCTTTTCCTTTGTTCTGGGAAGGAGGAGGAATAGCCAAAAGACTACCCCCAGTGGATTGTGCAGGAGCAACAGAGTGAAGAGGAGCAGAGCTTTTCTTCTTGCTGTGAGAAGAGGAGAGATTAGCCAAAGGGCCATCTCTTTTGGACTGCACTGTCACAGCTTGCGCACTGGCTGATTGCGCATTAGGAGTTCTGACAGAAGGCTTTTTGGTTCTGGCCACAGACACTGTGGTTTGCGCATCAGGAGTTCTGGCCACAGAGTGTTTGGGATGCACTCTGGTTGCTGGAATAGTGGATTGCGCAGGCAGAGTTGCAGCCAACTGTGCCAAGGACAGAGGGGTCTTGTACTTTGACAGGGCAGCATAAGAAGTAGTTTGTGCACTGGCAATAGCAGACTGCGCATGAGTAGTAGAGGCAGATTGTTCAACAGCAAAGACAACAGACTGTGCAACAGTCTTGGCAGCAGAGACCTTAGACTGCACAGCAGTCTTGGTGGCAGAATCAGCAGATTGTGCAACAGTCTTGGAAGCAGACTGTACAACAGCAGAGACAGCAGACTGTGCAGCAGTCTTGGGGACCCACACTGGGGGCACTTTGCTCGTGGCAGAAGTTATTGCAGTACGAGGGGTGGTCCTGGAGTTGATCATGGCTTCATAGGCCGTCTGGTTGACCTTCACAACCAGCGTCTTCTGCGTCTTTCCGATAGACGCAACGTCACATTGAGTTGTCACTTCTTCGTCGGAGGAGAAAGTCATCCCCAGCAGAGTCGTCATTTTGTTTGCAAAAACAAAAGTTGATCTTTATTTCAACAAACTTTATAAGAAGATTACAAGAATTCTGGAAAAGTACAACTGTAGGAATCCGATCTAGATGACGATCGCTTTATCCCTTGGACGATGTGAACTTTGAAGACGATAGCCTCGGAAGTTGAAGGCGATAGCCTCTGAAGAATGCAACAGCACTTGGGCAAGAACTCCTGAACTCTCTGATTTTTCTGAACTTTTATATGTCTGATCCTGTGTGTGTGTGTAATCCTCTCTAGGAAGGACTTGAAACTCTATTTATAGAGTTCTGAAAATAACTACTTTTTAGTTATTCTGGACTGCGCAAGATGGATTGTGCTGCATTGGACCGCGCAGACATCAGACTGCGCTGGCAGTTACTTGATCGTGGGCCAACTGTATTGGACACATGGCATTATTTGATTGAAATGTGTATGATCGTGTACAGACGGTTACCACATAATGAGTCATTGATGGCATGAAGGCCACGTGTACTTTGTTAGTTGTATTGATGGAGTGCGCCACCTGATTTGTGCTGGCTTCGGATTGCGCTAGGATGGACCGCGCTGGGATGGACTGCGCTGCAGGCAGATTACGCTGCATGTACAGCTGTCCTCGCGCGCTGTGCTGCACGATAAAAAAACAGTTTTCTCGTTCTCCATGCTGTCAGCTGTCAGAAGATCTGATTCTCTGTCAGATAATGATGACGAGGACACGTCAGCATGCGCACTTAGATGATTGTGTAGTTCAGCCTGTGCAATCGAATTATTGTACAATTTGTCTTCTGCGCAGTTCACTTGAAGGATGCATAATTTGATTTTTATGACTTTGTTGATGGGTGCAACTTGATTTTTAGGACCTACAATCGGCAGATTTTGCCGCCAAGCACAAATTTCTCGTGTCACCTCTAGGCATTAACCTTAGTATTAACATCCCATCGGGCTCGCAACTACTTACACACAGAGGCTACAGAGATAGAATCATTTGTATTGGAGGTAGAAAAATATATATAGATGTGATAGTTCTCGATATCAAGGACTATGACATCATATTGGAAATGGATTGGCTCGACGCTTGCAATGCCACCATCGACTTTGCTGAAAAGACGACCACCTTTCGTATGTCGAGAGAAACCGAATTCTACTACTCGTGTGGTGAAGCATCGACGACCTGCATGGTGATCTCTGTGATATCTGCTCGTAGTATGCTGCAATTTGGCTGTGAAGGCAACTTGTCTTTCGTACTCGACATGCGACATGATGGTGCAAACACAAATCAGACGGACGTTGTGGCAGAATTCATTGACGTGTTCTCGGAAGAGCTACATGGCATGCCACCCGATCGAGAGATTAAGTTCACCATCGACACATCTCGTCTGATTTCGAAAGCTTCGTACAGACACTACTAAAATACAGCAATTTGGTGACGGAAGAGTAGCGACGGATCGTATCCGTCGGCGATAGCGACGGTCTCGCGACTATGTTGTGACGGGCTACCGTCAGAAAGCAATGGATAATTTTTTTTATTTTTTTGCGTCAAAATCAGTCGCACATCCGTCGCGCATTTGACGTAACTTTAGCGACGGATTCATGTCCGTCGCTAATATGTCGCACATTATGGCAAAAAAATCTGAAGAAAATGGTGCGCTAAATTAGCGTCTATCTAGCGATGGACTTTTCCGTCGGTAATCTAGTGGGTATTTAGCGACTATCTACCGACGGATATATCCGTCGGTAATCTATCGCTAAATACTGTAACCTAACTTAAATTAAACCGACGGGGGGGAATTTTTTATTCCCTCCAAAAAACTCTCTCTTTTCCCCCTCTCTCTCTCTCTCTTTCTCCGGCGAGCTCTCTTCGACGGGTCACATTCTCCGGCGAAGCTCTCTTCGACGGGATATCTCTCTCAGGTATGCTCTCTCTCTCTCTCCCTCTCTCTCTGTTTAGCATAACATATAGGGTTTCGGGTTGGTGGGGGGTCGGTTGTCGCTGGGGCCGGCGGGGTGGGGGAGAGGGAGTCGGGGCGGGGGGAAGGTTGTTGAGGGCGGAGGGCAGGGTAGGGTTTAGGGTTTCGGGGGCAGGGGTAGGGTTACGGGTCATGGGGGGTGGGCCGACTGTCGTGGGGGCCGGCGGTGATGGAGGGAGGGAGGGGGGCTGGGGGTGGATATTGTTGGGTGCGGGACGGAGGGCAGGGGTAGGGTTTAGGGTTTGCTGTCGGGGGGTGAGGGAAAGGGGATGGGTGTTTGCTGTCGTGGGGGGAGGGGGTGGGGGTTTGCTGTCGGAGGGGGGGTTGTGGGAGGGGGAGGGGGGTTTGCTGTCCGGCAGGGTAGGGGAGGGGTGGGGGGGTATCGATGGTTTCGGATCGGACCATTCCTATGGGTTTCGGTGGTTTCGAATCGGAGTATCGGATCGGGGGAGGGGGTATAGGTTGTTTCGGATCGGACCAATCCTATGAGTATCGGATCGGGGGAGGGGGCGTATCGGAATCGGTATCAAAATCGGAATCGGTATCGGACCGATACTATGAGCAGATACGCTGCTCAATTGGCGACATATATTTAGCGACGTTCGATTAACGTCGCTAAATTGTGTACATTAGCGACAAATTTTCTAAACGTCGCTCATAGTTGAAGTTTTGTCTAAACGTCGCTCATAGTCGACGTTTAAGGAATTAGCGACGTACTCTAAAAATGTCGCAATACGTTACTATTACCGACGATCGGTGACGATTTGCGACTTTTTTGTGCATAAGAAAACATACGTCACGGATAAGTCAGCGAACGTCGCTAATATCACTAATATTAGCGATGTTTACCGACGTATCTATTATAACGTTGCTAATTTCACTAATAATAGCGACGTTTACCGACATATATGTGTGACGTCGCTAAATTGAAAATATAGGGCTTTCAGCTTTCATTCCCCCCATTATTTTTCTGTATTTATATAAATAGGCAATATAATTGAATGTTGTATGTTGTTTGCGAGTTTGGGTGAGTTCTGAGTTAGGGTTTAATTTTGAGTTTGATTCCGAGGTTGAGTTTGTGAGTCTCTGAGTTAGCTTGGGTTGTAGTTCAGTTCAGTTTGTGGGTTTACATACCAGTTTGGGATAAGTTTGGGTTTACCTATGACACGATGTGGACACCTGAGAACTAACCTATTCTCTGTTTCTCCACTACACACACCCTATAGTTTCACTCACCATGCATTGATTCCCTGAAACACATGGACACACAACATGTGTATGTAATGAATGATATATGTGTAATGTCATGCATGTTGGTAAGCACATATGAATGCAATATGCATATATGTATGCAAATAGGAATACATGGATATATATATTGATTTGACCCCATAAGCGGGACCACCACCCAATAGCATGTTGCCACCAGAAGCAGAACCCCGTATTTCTTCCAAAGAATCTCCTAATTGTTCCAGAGCTGGGTTCAGAACGTCGTGAGACAGTTCGGTCCATATCCGGTACGGGCGTTAGAGCATTGAGAGGACCTTTCCCAAGTACGAGAGGACCGGGAAGGACGTAGAAATCTATTTCATTCATATGTATGATAGAATAGGGGGTTAGGTTAAATAAATGAACCCCTTTCTCTCTACGTATTATAAATGCAATGTTTGGATAATATATGAAATGTAATGTATAGGTAAGCATTAATGTAGGTAATGACATGTAATCAGCGGTGGGGCTGGCTCGGCCGGGAGAGACTGTACCCTATGGCTCGACAACCAACCGGAGAGGATACTCTGAGATATCCATCTGAGTAGGACGTATACTCTGAGAGATCACCTTTATAAGAATGATATCAGTAGTGGGATTGAGTGTTGGAGGAGATATTATCAGAGTATACGTCCTACTCAGATGGGTCTCTCATAGTTACAGATGGTGGATGTGCTCCGTCAACAGATTCTTGCTCTGAGCCAAAACTTTGCCCCGGAGCTCAAGTGGACATCCTGCGTGTAGAGCTCGAGTGAGAGGTTCCTGACAGCATGGTGGTCTCCTTTGTTAAAGTATCCGTGCTCGTCCCACAACCAATCAAATTTTTTTTCATTTCTAATCTCTTGAATATGAAGCTCTGCTTCACATTTGGCTCTACCTTCTGGTATATAAGAACCAAATGTGAAAAAGAGTTTCATATTCAAATATTAGAAATGAAATTTTTTTGGTTGGTTGTAGGACGAGCAAGAATCCTTTGACAAAGGAGACCACCATGCTGTCAGGAACGTCTCGCTCGAGCTCTACTCAAGGATGTCCACTCGAGCTCCGGGGCAAAGGATTGACTCAGAGCGGATTTCTGGATAGACATGACGAAGAAGATGGCTGCCAAAGCTTATGTAAGTTTTTTAATTCTTTATACGTATTATATTTTTGTCATTTTGTATTACTGTAATTAAAATCGATCATTGCATCGTATCAATAGGTGATTTTGTACATTAGTTACTAGTGCTACTTAGTTAAAGTTCAAGTGCAACTTAGTTGTGTCTCTCTCTATCTATTTCGCTATCAACGCTATAGTGTTGTTCCCCTCGCAATACGGAATGGTCTGATACCGATACTCTTAGTATCAGACCATTCCTATGTGTATCGATATCGCAATCATAATACCGATACTCGAGTATCGTATTGATACTCAAGTATCACATCTGATAGTTCTTTCATTTATTTGTCAATTACTGTATTTCAGTTCTAGTTAGTTTTTGTGATTCTCTGATAGTTCTCTCATTCATTTTCAACCGCTCCCCCATGTGAATATTGATTTTACCAGATGGCACCCATGACCCGAGGAGCGGCACGTCGTTTGAGGGAAACAGTGAATGCTGAGGAGGCTCCTCCTACTATTAAGGAGGAAGTGGCACCGGTAGCAAGTGAGACCAGGAGTTCTATTCATCCAGCACCGGAAGCTAGTGAGACCTGGAGTTCTATTCTTGCAGCACTTGCAAGGGACTACATCTCTCCTGCCACCGTCGATCCCACTTATTCGAGGTGGTTGCGTGATCGTATCACTGAGCGTTTGCGTGAGCTACGTGGTTCTCATTAGCTATTAGTTCTTATTTGTATTGGACTATTTGTATTGGGTTGTTTATGTTTGGATATTTTGCTATGTATGTTGGGATAGTGTGTTGGATATTGTGTTGGATATTTTGTTGGTCATTGTGTTGGGTATTTTTGTGTATGTTGTAATATATTGGATGTTTGGAGATATTGTGTTGGCAATATGGATATTTGTTGGATATATTGGATGTCGAATATGTTATATTTGTGTATGGTGGATGTTGAATATGTTATATTACAAGGAATAATCTCTTTTCTGCAATTTTTTTGAAAAATATTTCAGTTACTGACGGATTATCGACGGGTTGCCGACGGATTGTTGTAGGTATCGACGGATTACCGATGTCGTTACCGACTGACTTTTGTAGCTAGCGACGGTTTCCCAACGGATTTTCCGTCGGCCTATTTCTGGAAAAATTTCGTGATTGAATGGCCACGGACATTCCGTCGTTCATATTCTGGAAATATGGAAGATTTCTAGAAGGGTGGCGACGTATTATCCGTCGCTCTTCCGTCGCTAATCCGTCGAGGTTAGCGACGTTTTGAGCAACGAATATTGTGTATCAGAAACCCTCGGATACACGGTTAGCGACGATTTAGCGACAAATTGTCCGTCGCAAATTTTATGAATATATTAAAAATTTAAACTGTCGATGTTGACGGGAAGCCATCGGTTAGCCGTCGCTAAAGGTTTTTATTTTGCCAACGGAAATCCGTCGCTAATTAGTCACGAAGCGACAGACTAGCGACGAGCTAGTTTTAGCGATGAGGATATTTTCGACGGATTTTTTTAGCCCGTATCCGTCGAAAATCCGACGGTAACATGATTTACCGACGAATTTTCGACGGATATGGACGTCGCTAAATCGTTGTATTTTAGTAGTGAGAGTGGTCCCTACAGAATTAAAAAAAGTTCAAAGTGCAGTTGCAAGAGCTGCTAGACAAGGGATTCATAGGACCTAGTTTCTCTCCACGGGAGCCCCTATATCGTTCGTGAAGAAGAAGGATGTGTCTATGCGTCTCTATATAAACTATCGCGGGCTCAACAAAGCCACCATTTATGATAAGTATCTCCTGCTCCGCATCGATGACCTCTTTGATCAGCTACAAGGCGCTATGGTGTTTTCAAAGATTGATCTTCAATCGGTTACCATCATCTAAAAGTCAAGACGGACGACATACCGAAGTCAGTCTTCCGCATTTGTTACGGCCCTATGAGTTCTTGGTGATGCATTTGGCCTAACGAATGCCCATGCCGCCTTCATGGATCTTATGAATCGGGTGTTTGGTCTGTTCCTCAAAAAATTCGTTGTAGTTTTAGTAGACGATATTCTCGTCTATTTGAAGGATAGAGTGCAACATGCACAGCATCTGCGGACCGTGCTTCAGACCCTTCATGACAACTAGTTGTATGTGAAGCAGAGAAAATGTGAATTCTGGCAAGATTATATATCATTTCTAGGGCACATAATCTCTGCTGAAGGCATATTAGTTGATTTAAAGAAACTTGAAGTCATTGTTGATTGCAAACGGCCAGCGTCAGTCAGTGAGATTTAAAGCTTCCTCGGCTTAACGGGATACTGCAGTCAATTCGTAAAAGACTTCACGAAGATCGCATCGTCGTTGACTCGTCTCACTCAGAAAAGAGTCGTGTTTGAATGGTTAGACGACTGTGAAGCTTCCTTCCAGGAGTTAAAACATCGGCTCATCTCGGCCCCGATACTCGTACTTCCAGGAGGGACTGAGGGATTTTAGATCTTCAGTAATGCTTCCGGCTTGGGCTTGGGGTATGTGCTCATACAGCAAAATAAGGTGATATCTTTTGCTTTCCGACAGCTGAAACCATACGAGAAGAACTACCGTACTGTTGACTTGGAATTCGCGTCGATTGTATTCGCGTTAAAACTGTGGCGTCACTATCTTTATAGCATGGCATGTAGTATTTTCACGGATCATAAGAGCCTCAAGTATCTTTTTACCCAGAAGGAGTTGAACTTGCGACAGAGGCTCTGGCTAGAACTGATCGAGAACTATGACTTGACGATCGACTACACGCCTAGAAAAGAAAATGTGGTGGCCGATACATTGAGCAGAAAATACATAACCATGTTATCCATCAATAAAAGTCTACTGCAGGACTTAAGAGGAAATGGGCATTGAACTCGAGGTTCGATTCGTGGAGCTAGCATGGCACCCTTGCGGCTAGAATCATGCTTGTTAGAAAAGATCAAGTCCATTCATAAGGACGATCCATACCTGAAGAAAATGAGGGAGCTTGTTTTGACGGGTAAGGCGGCCGACTCTGCAAAAGACAAGGCAGGAGTATTGCATGTAAAGTGTTGGCTATGCGTCCCGAAAAACTCAGAACTGTGAAAGGAGATATTTTTGGAGACGCACTATGCGAAATATACCTTGCATCCAGACAGCACTAAGATGTACAAGGACCTCCGCACGACCTTCTAGTGGTATGGAATGAAGAGAGATATGGTGCTCTTTGTGTCGCAATGCATGGCCTGTTAGCAATGAAAGCTGAGTATCAGAGGCCGAACAGGAAGATACAGAACTTGGCGATTCCAAAATAGAAGTGGCAGACGTGTGCATAGATTTTATTGTTGGTTTGTCGAAGACGCCATAGGGAAATGGTGTCATCTGGGTCATCGTCGATCAACTAACCAAGTTAGAACACTTAATTGCCATCAAAATTACTTGGAGCGTCGATCACCTGGCTCAGATTTATCTTGACGAGATAGTGCGGCTGCACTGAGTTCCGGTATCTATTGTCTCTGATCGAGATGGACGATTTCTATCGTATTTTTGGATTAGCCTTTAGTCGGCTCTGGGTACTAAGTTGAACTTTAGCTCGACTTACCATCCCCAGACCGATGGCCAAATGGACTGCATGAATCAGATTTTTGAAGACATGCTATGGCTCTGTGCATTAAACTTCAAATCAAGTTGGGACGTCTATCTACCTCTGGCAGAATTTCTATACAATAATAGCTATCAATCCACCATTCAGATGGCACCGTATGAAGCCTCGTACGAACAAAAGTGCCAAGGTCACCCATTTGCTGGATCGAAGTCTAGGAGCATCATATTCTTGGCCCGGAGCTGGTAAAACAGAATTGAGAAGGTCAGGCTTATTCGATAAAGAATAATGGTTGCACAGAATCGACAAAAAATTTATGCTGATGTCCATCGTCGACCCCTCAAGTTCCTGGAAGGCGATCACGTATTTCTGAAGGTAACGCCCATGCAAGAAGTTACCATATTCGGCACAAAGGGAAAGCTCAGTCCAAGATTTATTGGTCCTTTCGAAATACTGAAGCAAGTCGCTCCAGTAGCTTACCAGATTGTATTATCGCCAGTACTGTCTGATGTGTACGATGTCTTCTACGTCTTCCAATTATGGAAGTACGTGCATGATCCGAGCCACGTGGTAGATTTTGGTCTGATGAATATGAAGACGGACTTGTTTTATATGGAAGAACTAGTCCAAGTCTTGGAGCGCAAAGATAAATTGCTCCAAAATTGAGCGATCCTACTTGTCCGTGTAATTCGATCGAAGAGTCGACCTGGGAACTCGAATCTGAGATGAAAGAAATGTTTACTTTCCTATTTTCCTATCGGTAGGTTCTCTTCTTAAGTTTCGAAGACAATTTTTTTCTTAGTTGGTTATAATGTAGTGCCCCATCCTTATATCCTGCCTCATTTCCATCTATAGGGTGCGCAAGAAAGGAACACTGTCACTTTCGATTTAGTCAGAACCGATTGGTCGGGATCGATTGAATAGATTGAAAGATACTAATTGAATTAAGATCCTTTCCTCGTTATGAAATGGTTTCTTCGAAATCATGTCCTATATTCTGTGGGTTGTGCCTCGAAAATTGACTCTGCGACTGAGTTGGAAGAGACCTCCCGTTACTCTGCTTTTTATGCCGCAATTGCTTCTTTGGTTTTGGTTTTCTGAATACGTTTTTGTGAATATTTTCGATAGTTTTTATGGCTTACATTTTCGAACTTCGCATTTATAGAACTTATTGAATGGGGCAGTGTTCTGATTAAGGGCTTATGCGATTTCAAGTGATTGTGTAGGCGCCGTCTGGCGTGACCAACCAGTCTTTCGCCTCAAACAAAAATTAAGGTGAGTGGCTGACCTCCTTCCCCTTGACCCTCTGTTTCTAATCTATCATAAAAACAAACGAGATATGCTTGTCTTTATATTGTCGAATCAATAAATTGTGGCACGATTCCTCACGAACACTTGCTATAGCGCTGCTTTAACATGAAATTAATGCATGCTTTTTTTCTGCAAAATATACTATAGATTTGTGCAAAACGAAGATTGAATTAATTAAACGCATATCGCAACGATAGGGAAAATTACCTTAAAATGGTAAAGTTCAAAAGAACAAAAAAGAACAGTACGTTCATTGGACAACTTATGCATAAGGTGTAGTTTCATCGAACGGTTGCCTAGGCCAAGGAACCGATTCAGCTGTCACGCCCTGCTCCCGGAGGAGCGATCATCCTCGCTAAGGTGTGATACCGCACGAGCCTAGTGCGCTCGTGCAAGGCCAAGTCCAGAAACGGCCAATTTAAGCTAGGCCACAGAGTCGTACAGAGTGTCCCCATTACAGCGAAAAGTAAATGAACACAATTTGAAACAAACTCAATGGTCTTTATTGATATTCAAGAAGTAGTACAAACGACGTTATGCTGAGATTACAATTCACTCAAGCTCTCTCTCTCTTGAAACATAAAAGGTGTACCAAGTGGCTTACAAGATATAATGATTTATGGCGATGTTCTGATACATTATGTCCCATATATGGTGCTTTAGTTCCTTTGCAACGCTCCATGGCTCCAGAGTTAGCTCCGCGCCTCAGCACGTTTGAGGGAAGTCCCTGCACCTGACGTAGTTCTTCCGTATTCTGCATACAATCTATGTGGTTATCAGTACATTGTTATGCACTTTTTGGAAGGCTAGCTCGCCCACTCGCTATCATTACCAAACACGTTCATTTTACTTTTGTGCTCCGTCTATCATTTTAATCTTGCCTTAGGATCAGTTTTATGGCATATTATTCAAGCCTATCTCGTGTTATCAATATCAAGTGTCGCATAGGAATACATGCGCAACTTACCATACTTACCGTACGATCGTCCATGTCCAAGTAAAGCAAGTTAGCCAAGAGTTCATACGAAATGACATAACATAATATTGTATAGGTATTCAAATGTCAAGGGCGTGTTCCTGTCTCAGGTGGTAGCGTGTCGTAGGCGTATTTCTAACTCATTTTTTACGAAGTACTCTAGTTCATTTGTTGTGTTATATTCAAGCCAGTTTAGAAGGCGCTTCGTTAAGTTCCATATTTGTTCAGCTTACTCAAGTTGTCAGGATGTGTTGTACTCAACTATTGTTTAGATATGTTTCATTCAGTAACATAGCATGTTCAGCTAGTCAGATTTACTAGTTTCAATGCAAGGTATCGCACGCGAATTTGCCGTAATCGAGCCAAGTTAATCTATATGCATCGGTCGCTGGCACCACAAGCCATTTGAACATGTTCTCCTTTATATTCGCATCTAACAAGCGTGATGGCTGGTACACCTTGATAGTCTACGCAATGCCCAGCCTTACGTCTCTTGTGTGCCCGAGCCCACACTCAAGCCACCCGTAAGCCATGATTCTGCCTAGGCCGACCACGATGTCGTGATCGTTGCCTTGGAATCGTTTGTTCCGTCACTCATGTACGAGTTGTCCGCGGCCATTTCGTATTCTTATTTTTAGTTTAACTTGTCGGGCTGTCATGAGCCAATTATCTTGTTGGGCTGCCTTGAGCCAATGAATTAACTTATCAGGCTGCCTAGAGCCATAATACATTATCGATCAGGTTGGCGGCGGCGTCCGTGTAGCGCGGGTAGCGACCCCGTTGCACGTCCCCGTCATACCTGTCGCTAACCTTTCGTTTCTTTCTTATTTTTCATTCATTCTTTATTTTCTTTCTTTCACTTGTTCATTTGTCCATTGATTCATTCACGTGTTCATTCATTCATTCGTTGATTCATTCATTCACTTATTCGTTCATTCATACATTATTCAACTCCCTGTGCGGAAACCGCCTTTGCGACCCATCGGTCCCGAAGCCTTTCAATGTTACTATACTCTACTCGGAACGACTATGTCGATAGTCTTCCTGCTTTATTGTTGTAAACCATTTATTATTTCATGTTTCAAGTTGTGGTATGATTATAGTGACAAGCATTTTGTTCATTATTGAATGCATAAGTAAATCTACACAAAGTGTAAGTTGTGCGTTTGCACGGGCGTGGAGTGTGGTACGAGAGTTCGTATATTTTCTATGTTCTTTTCCATGTTCTATACAAGCATACAAGATGGGATTACTCCCTTAGCTAGGTGCATTGAGTCATTTGTTAGCACGCACGGTGTTATCGTCGAGCGATTCTAGCAACAGTGGCCATATTATTATGTGTCGAGGCTAAGCAAAGACAGGTTCATCGGAGCCACCCACCTTAGCGATGATCGCATCGACCGAGCGAGACTCTGAGCGTGCCTTTGAAAGTCTAGGTCTGGATCCTTCTGAAGGGCCAAGTCCATTGCCTTTGCCTTAAGCGAGTCATTTCGCCGAGCAAGACGAGGTTCGAGTCGTTGCACTTGCGCCATTTAAGTCGACGTTTCGCTAGGACAGAGCGGATCGTTACATCGGCCTAGGTGGAACGAGTATAGCAGTGCTAGAAAAACTGGCATGGGTGATTCGGGAACTTTCGAACAGGACTTGCTACCCGTCGCGAAAGGATCGTCGTGTAACCTACCTATAGTCCAAGATGGCTTGACATTGCCAGTGACCTTCATATCCTTACATTGCTTTATCTGATACCTATGACACGAGGTGAATATGGATAATTGCTAAATGGATGTAATTTTCATATGCTTGCCTCTAAAAATGTTTATATGAAATCTATTAGGATGGTTAGAAAGATCACCAAGTATATAACAAGTTTTATAAAATATCTTGAACAAATGAGAGCTTGGGTTTAATTAGCCACCCACCAGTACATGTGATCATACTGGCCTTCGCTCTCCGCAGGTGCTACGAATCAAGTGGAACGTGCCAGCTAGCAAGGCGTCGTTCGTGTTATGAAGCTTCATCTACACGTCGAAGCCTTTTGCTGAATCCTTTTGAAGACTCTCTACAATAGTCCAATGAAGATGTCGCGACTCCCTACCATTCTAGGTAGTTTTTAAATGCTGGTTGTATAAGGGAATATAATGTATGGAATGACTATCTCATCATCGTTCATTTTGAGTCAAGTTTGTAAGCCCGTGCGGCATCAAGTTGTAATCGAGTCATGATGTAAATGATGTCCATTATCAATAAAATAAAGTTTCTTCTATATCACATGTGTTATTTAATTTCCCTGTGTACTCTCTAACATTGTGTTCAGGATAACCTTATGACTTGCCTTATGCAAACGCAAATTAGATTCGCATGGCATCACTCCCGGGGGACGACTATCTATTCTGCAGAATCAGGGCGTGACATAATGGTACCAGAGCACGGCCTTACGTCCTTGTTCTCCTGTCTCGATTCTCGAACCTTTGTCCTCGTATCGATGAGATGAGTTATACCATATAGGGAGTCCATATTATTTTTAAAAACTAATGAAAGTTGTCTTCTTATTCCGGAAGTTGCGGAGCCTGCGGCAGTGGACAAAATGAGTGCTTCTAATCGCTCGGGCAGTTCCAAACCCGAGCCTTCTGAAAAATCTATAGGGAGGATCCTGTATATGCTGGAAGTGCAGCAGAGACAGGCTGCAGCATACCAACGTCAAAGTGAAAAGCTGTGCCTGCATTCCGAGAGGCGACACGCCCAATTTGAAGCCAGGTTCAAATCACAATTCAAGATGCAGCAACAGCAGCTTGATACGCTACAGCAACTGGTGCAAACGGTAATGGCCAACAAAAATTCTGCGATGACTCATACTGTCGAACCTGTGGCTCGACCTACTGAAGTCACACCAAGGGACCCTATGCTTCAGTCTGCACCAATAGAGAAAATACTTTCAACATCACCAATTTTAAGAAGGCGTTTTGCACTTCCTTCTCCGGCATCGAAGATGCTCCTCTTGAGATCGATTGGTTAGAAGAGATTAAAGACAACTTTGAGCTCCTCGGCTTTGAAAAATCAAAGCAAGTTGCTTGCGCTCAACTTTAACTTCAGGTGAATGTGCATGACTGGTCGGCCGTAGAAAAATAAGCGATCTGACGCGATAATTCAACCGCGCGATATCTTGGACTGTTTTCGCAAGGCCTTCGAAGTCGAATATCTAGCAACAGCGATTCGTCAGGCGAAGGATAACGAGTTCATGCAGGTGAAGTAGGAAAACATGACAGTACGCCAATATGCTGTAGAATTCAACAGGCTGGCCCGATTTACTGGTTATTGTGGATTGGACTGTATATTTGTGGGGTTCGAAGAAGCCAATTGGTGCTTTTGAAGTTGTCCATTGTTGTAACATTGGCACGTGGGTGCTATGGAGCTGGAGGTTGATTTTGTCAATGACAAAATACACGTTATTGTGGATTGGACTGCATCTTTGTTGGTTTCAAGCGAAATAGAGGACATTGTTTGTAGAAGCTTAAAAGATCAAGAAACAGCATTGCACCAATCACAGATGGTATTGAAATTCATTCATCATATGGCGCCCAGTGCCCAATGGCGTCCAACGCCAATTCATGCAAACTGCTACACGACAATCTTCCTCGAGAAGCTAAGTTGTCAGTCATGATGACTAAGAACACATCAATCGATAAAAAAAATATCGAATCCCGAGCGCGCAGCACTCGAGAAGATTTTGTCAAACTCATCATAAAGACGGCTGTTTCTTTCTTTGTGCCATTCATCACTTGCGTGAAGTGATAAAGCTCTTCGTACTCAGTATTTTCTACAGTTAGCGCCAATCAACAGTTGGTGCCAATCAATCGATCACACCACTCATATACTGGCACCATTTAGTTAATCATCATCCAAAAGCAGTTAGATGATGTGGTGCACATATCACTAATCTCGAAGAATACATACGCAATACTGCCCATGACCAAGCACACTTCTCTCACAGAATTCCACACGTCTTATGCAGTTAAGCTAACCGTTCATGTGACTGGGTGATTGCGCGCCAACCAATACAAAGTCAGCTTGCGTGCTAATCAGGATAATTACTTAACAGTTATATTAAAACTCTATAAATAGAGTTCAAAATCACTTTCCAAGCATCACTAATGATCATAATCTTTTGACAAAGTTGCTACAGTACGTTCAAGAGCTTCTCTTCTCCGACATCGTATAGACCAAGGGATAAAGTGATCGTCTTTTTATCAGATTCCTATAGTTGTACTTCTCCAGAATTCAATAGTACCCTTGTATTTTTCTTTTCTTAGTTTGTATCGAAACTTTTCATTTTTGCAAACAAAATGGAGACTTTGTTGGGGACGACTTTCTCCTCCGATGAGAAATTGACAACTCAATGCGGTACTGCGTCGGTCGGCACGATGTAGGAGACCTTGGTCGTCGAATTCGACCAAGTTTTTTACGAACAGATAATTGGCATTGGGGGTGCCAAGTGCTCTTCTGCCAAGCGTACCACCACTGCTGCTGCCAAGAGCAAGGCGCACGCCATTTGGATTCCAAAGTCTAATACTATGCCAACTGCCGCTGCTGCTTAAGGCAAGAAAAAGCGCCCTATGGCCATTTTCCACTCTTCCTCAGTCCTGGACTTGGCGAAAACCCACTTGATTGCGCCTCTGCGCCAATCAGTACCAAAGTTGCATCTCTGAATAAGAACTCTACTTTCCATAAAGTAGGTTCTATTCAGAGTTCACTTCCTTCCGCCCATAGGTGCCGTGCCAAATGCGTTGTGCCAATGCGTGCAGAGAACCAAGGCATCCTGTCGACCCCATAATATTCTGATTGGCGCCAGGCTGCTCCGTTCCAATCAGGCCAGCATCATAATCTTCCTACTCTGCGTATATCAACAACAGAGCAAGAAAAACTGGAAGTATCCCAAACCAATAATAAAATGGCGTGCCAAAAGACTCCAATGCAGTCGGTACCAATATCTAATTCATGCATAGTGAAGGCTTCCAAGAGCCAGAATCCACTCACCTATGCTAATGAGCTCAGTACTGCCCTATACATGCAGGGAGCACAAAAGCTTAGGAATAGACATCATATTCCTAATGTAATAAAGCAGAGTCTGCCTCCTCCTGCTTTTTCTTATCATGTACCTAATCTTCGCGAACTCCTTCTACAAAAAACGGAAGAAGGCGAGTGCATCTCATACAGTGATGACTCCATTGATTGAATATCACTGTAACCAGCATCATGAAATCATAATCAAGTGCTGCTGCAAGACAGCCAAACGATCTGTGTTTGATCGCTGGAATTTCCCTCGATTTCCTAGAATGATCTTGATAGTTGAAAATGACATGCTCACATATGATAAACGTCGCTGTCATTCACATGAAATTGACATTAAATATTGCTGCAAGCTGGCAAAATGATTGGTGTTCTACCGTTTGAACTACTTTTGATCTCCCGATTACCCCCAATCTCCTAACGTGATCTTGGTAGACGAAGATGAGCTGCTATTTGCTTCTGTTTTAACATGGCATCTAGTAATACTGGGGTTGGAAGACACTCGAGGCAAAATTCATCACGACCTACAGGTCGATAAATCCGCAGTCAAACCCCAAACTCTACTGAAGGGGTCTACCAAAACACAAGATCCAGAATCCAAGACTTCTTCGGTCAAAAAAATCTTTCTAATTCCAACCGAGACTTCCTCGGTCAAAAGAATCTTCCTAATTCCAACCGAGACTTCTTCGGTCAAATGAATCTTTCCGATTCCAACCCTGTAGGTAGCAGTCTACTAGACTTTGAAGCTGACAGCGAAGATTCTGATCATACCATCCTATCTACCACTTTATTTTCTGTATCCAGAGAAGTGTCTGCCTACATGACAAATGAAGAGCAAGACGCTTCCAGTTCTGCTAGCCAGGAGCAAAGGATCGTCGCCTGGAAACTAATCTGAAGGCCATGGCTGACATAGTTGAAAGCATGCACACAGTCATCATGATACAACATATTGTTCTACCGGTTGTAAATCCAATTCCAACCCAAGAATATGCAGCAGGTGCGATGCCTATCAACACTAGCCCAGGAACCCAACCTCATCTAAATACCACCATTCTGGAGGTCATACACCTTCAAACACAGGCTATTCCACGTCATTTTGGTGTTGGGGTGGTGATTATCACGCGGTTCCACCTCCCAATCCTTCGAATCAGTCTGTGGCTCTTCAAGTATCAGGCGACCCTCTCAAGGTAGTTAGTCTTCTGTGAAATCAGTTCAAAGATTTCAAGCAGAAAAAAGGCTTACAAAAATTAGGGATCAAGCAACCCTATCCTGCAGAGTGGAAGGAAATTCCATTCCCCCCTAAATACAAGCCGCCAACTATAATACTATTCGGCGATATTACATCACCGAGTCAGTATATCAATTACTTTGAGATGATGACTGACCATCTTCAGCAGAACGATGCTCTACTTACCAGAGTTTTCGTCGGATGCTTAGCCGGAGTTGCCTACGACTGGTATCGAAGTTTGCCAGACGGTTGCATAACATCCTTCGCAGCATTGAAACGAATGTTCCTAGAATGATTCTATGAAGGGACTCATGACATGACCATGTCAGCTCTTACCAAAATCAAATACAGGCCCAATGAAATAGATGAACGTTTCATTGAGCGCTTCCGACGTAAGGCACTCAAAATGCCTTTAGGTACTCCCGACGCATTAACGATAGATATATGCAAATCAACCTTGTTACCTATCGCCAGTATGTGGACGGAACCTACACAATTTCAAGATTAGGGTTCCTTCATAGTAAATGCCAGAGTAGCTAAATATAGTGCTAAGAAATTCAAACAACTAGGCATTTCGATGCCTAATCTTGACAAAGATAAGCATCCAGCTACCAGCAGTGGTAGCCACCAAAACAACCGCAAAGGCAAAGAAGCCTTAGCCATCAATGTAGGTCAATCAGCATCTACAACAACGGCACCTCCACAGAAGGCAGCACTACGACCTAAGGAGGAGTACTCTTTCGACGATGATGATGTCATAAGCATCTTCGACTGCTTGACCAAAAGCAATAAACTTCAACTGCCAAAACTCGAACGGCCAGATGAAGTAGGTAAGACTCATAATCCTAAGTATTGCATGTATCACAGGTTTCTGGGGCATCCGACCAGGACATGCTATGTGCCCAAAGGAAAGATCCAGGAGCTAATCAACGCCAACGCAATTACCTTTCGAAAGGATGAAACGACGGTAACAACTAATGTCGTCTCTTTATAATTTGGAGACATCGCTCCTCAGTTAGTTTCCAATGGTGTTGTCCCAATTTTGCGAGCAACTATGGAGATTGTTAACCTCCCGCCAGCACGAAATAATGGTTTGATTCCACTGTCAACAGCCAAAGGCGAGATCATGTGGGTCCATCCAGACCTCGTCGACGAATTCGAGCAGAAGACATTCGTTTCTTCTAACAAATCGAAGAAATCAGCCAAGTACAAATCATGCAACCTGGTTTCAAGTGAGCACTCCTTGCTTGACGGCCGTGTTCTTTCTTTAAAGACTACTTTTGTTCCGGCAGGATCTACACCTTCTTCTTCGGAGACTGCTCCGTCAATATCAGAATTCAACTACCTGCCTAAATTCTATCGATACAGTCAGCAATCTCGCGAGCTAATGATAAAGATGGGATATGACTTTCAGAAAGCCCTAGGTTTGAACAATAGAAAGGGGTCTCCGATACCCCTATCTTTACAACTTTAAGACAACAGATCTCGTGTTGGACTAGGATTCAAAACATATCACACAATTCTCCATCTAAGAAAGAATTCCTCAAAAAGCAAAGTACAAATGAAGACCTGTAATATGGTTTCACTTTCTTCCACTTTCGAAGAAGAAGTCTTGAACGGTACTAGATCTGGTAGAGACTACCTAGACGGTCAAGAGAATGAAGTTGTCACTTCTCCTCCTACTTCTGATACTCTTTCAACATCAGCTCCACCAGCTGACTTGGGTCCTTCTAAGCCGACAACAGCTGATAAAGGCAAGCAACAGGTTCATTTTGACAAGAACTTAAAGAAGACCCCGCTGTAAGGTTTTCAAAAGCCACATAACTTTGACATATTGGCTCAACTAGCCAATACCCCGGCAAGGTTATCAATCTTCGAGCCCCTTCGTCTCTCGAAGGAAACTCAAGAAACATTAAGCGAAACTTTGATGCAAGCTGATGCCTGTCTTGCACATCTCAAGAAGTCAAATGATGAACCTGTGGCATGCCCTCAATGTCATAGTGTGATGGAAATCATGCCGAACATTACCTTCGCCTAAGATGACATACTGTTGGAGGACAATCGGCACGACCGACCCCTTTACTTTACTAGGTACGTCAACACTATGAGGGTGGATCGTATTCTCGTAGACCCTGGGTCTGCACTTAGCATAATTCCTAAGACTTTGTTTGATTCTCTAAAGATTCCAGTCCATAGTCTCTCAGAGACAGTTACAACTATTCTCGAATTCAATTCTGGGAAGAGTAAACCATTGGAAAAAATCCGCCTGAGAGTCCAAATCGGCGATCTCCGTACAAAAGTCACCTATTATGTGATTGACAACTACGTTTCCTATAATCTGTTACTAGGAAGGTCGTGTTTGTATGAACATAATATTGTGCCATCCACGCTCCATTAATGCTTCAAATACGTGGATGATAACAGAGAAATCAAGAAAGAAATTACTGACCTTAATCCTTTTTATGGTGTCGAAGCTTACTATACAAACTCTAGAATGTACAAAGAAGAGTAGATAAAGGTCGTGTTGGCTATGGACACTGAAGGAAACCAAAAAAGACAATCCAGATAATATTTTGGTGATTCTAGTCAAATGATGCACCTTTTTTCCTTCCTCCTCTCAAATGCTAACCATCACTCTTGCTCCTCCTACTAAAAAAGTGGAGCAAGGGAAGCTTACCTCTTCTGAGCCTCTTGTTATCGACCTTCGTCGTAACAAGTCTACTACTACACTTTCTTTTCCTCTTGTTATCGACCTGGCAGCATTTCCAGCCAAGGTCTCAAATGCTGTTGTAACTGTTGAGGCTGAAAATATCAATAAAGTAGTGTCTCCTCGTAGTATATTGATTATTATGCACAATATTATTTAGCAGTTCTGAACAAATTCGAACCTTTCACCTTAGGAGTGTAGGATCGTTGAGCACCTCTAGATGGGGGTGAATAGAGTGTGTGCATGTACAGCAAAAATAATCAACACTTTAAAAAATTAACAGATTATAAACTATGGCAGATAAAAGAGACAGTAAATTAAGTGCAGTAATCAAGAGATAGAAGATCAAACTCAGTGAACACCGTGATATACACTGGTTTTCCTCCGAGAGGGCTAATCCAATTGTAAAACCCCAAAATTTTGGGAATATTTTTGTTATTTAAAAGACTTAAAAATGAATTTATGCAATTTATGATTTTTATTAGAAATGACCTTAGCCATTGTTGAGTTTTAGAGTACAAGGCGACCATAAATTTTGGCACGGAAGATGTAGCAGTGTGTCTTGACTAGTGTACTAGCCATGCTGACGGAAGCCTAGCCATGGTGAAGACCGAACTAGAAAAACCAGGCCAAGTTGTGACTTAACCTCCCCCGATAAATTAATTATTTATTATTATTTTTTTTTTACTTTTAAGTGACCCGGTTGACCAATTCAGCCCGAACTGGGTTCGGACTGAATCCATGCCCAAGTAGGCATGTGGCGTGACCAAATGTGGCAATGCAGTCATATTTTATGTACGTACAAACATTTCCTAATATATTTTAGTTTTAATGTACAATTTCTAATTATTATATTAATTATACAATAATTGATATTTTTAGTATTAAATAATATTTTATATTATTGTACCAATTTTTTGGACCCAAATAAGGTTATATGGTAAAGTCCACCAAAACCCCCATCTAATTATTTTATTGTTATTATGTATTTTGTTGAGATTTAATAAACAAAATTTATTAATGTTATATATTATCATATTGGTTGCCTTATATGAAATTCAATTGAATTTATATATATAGGTAGATATATTTAAATAGATTTTAAATATGGATAGATAATATAAAAATTTTATTGAGAATATTATATTGTGTATAGTAGAGATAAACACATATACATATATAGATATATTAAAAGATTTTTTCTAAAAGAAGAAAGAGATAAGGAAAAAAAAAACAATAGTGGTCGCCAACTATTATTTTGTGGGAGGGTCCCACGCACACATTAAGGAAAGGGGGGAGGGTCCCACGCACACATTAAGGAGGGTCCCACGCACAGATTAAGGAGCATATAAGCAACAATTATTTTGTGGCCGCCAACTTTAGCAAACATTAGCAGCAGCAGCACTTAGGTATAAGTGGCCAACTTCCCTCTCCATCTCCATATATATATATCTATGTGTTTAAATCCAAATCCTAATTTCTTTTCTTCCTTCCATCTTCTTCCTCCTCCCTCTCCTGGACATGCGTGCCCAGCCTCGCCGGAGCGACAGCAGCCCCGCCTCACAGTCGCCACGGCAACAACAACAAACACCCACAACAACAACAGTTTTTAACAACAAGGTATCCCACTTCCCCGATCAATATCTCTCTCATTTTAACTCCAATTTTAGATCCGTAAATTCGAGTAGAAAGCCCACATGACCCTCTGACATCCCCTTCAAATAGATTTATTTATTCTACAATAAATTTTATGTTTAATTAAATTAAAAATCTCAAAAAATTAGTTTTTATAAACCTTAAAACCCCGTACGAGGTACGTCCCGACAAACCGGGAGACCCCGTCCCGAACCGAAGGTACCGAAAGGTTCGTATCGACTTCGTGGACGTGCGGGCTTTGAAGGAATTCAAATTAGTTGCGTGTGCGCAACGAATTTGATCCGTATCCGTTAAATTTTCCAGTATCGGGCTTTTTCGATATTTCCCAATTACTTTGTGCACACTCATCAAATCGAGACGAAACTTGCCCTATTGGACTCAAAATATTTTTTCGGTCCTGTGAGCCAAGTTTGGTAAGATTCTGAGACCGTTGACTGGGATGCCATTTTGGCAGACCCACAATCCCACTCAACGGGCGATTTTGTGCACGGCTCCTCGGAATCCAAAATTGGACATACCGTTGAGTTCGTCTCGGGAAAAAAATTTTGTGGACATGTAGTTTGACGACTTTAGAGACCGTAGGTTCTGGCGCGCATTTTGGTGCAAAGCAGGTCCAACGACGGATATCGTTTTGACCCAAAATTACGATTTTGCTCCTATTCCAGAATTTAACTTTTGGACAGGCGTTTCCTAGGCATTTATTTTATTCCAAACTCGTTCGTGATGTTTGTTTCAGCATCCGGAGCTCCTTGTGGATTTTGACTTTCGTGTTGACGATTCTAACTGTTGGATTTTACTACATCTCGCACCACCCTCAGGCGAGATACCTTGCGATTATATTCTACTTATTTACTGCCAGTTAGTATGCTAATTTAGTTTTATTTTCTTACTTATTGTCATTTTCTGTCTTGATATATTTTATGCAATTTACTATTTAGTTTTATTCCTATTACTTTATTATTATGCGTCGACTTAAAGTTAAGAAGACTACCCTATGTTGTGATGCATTCAGTGGCCTTGACACATGTGCTACACGAGACACGAGTCTTATATAGGTCTCGGACTTGCGTAGTTGGTAGGCCACCAATACGTGAGGACGTACGTTAGGAAATAACTGCTAATAGGGTTGCATGCTAGAAGACTTAGCAGTTATGAGTTGGCATTGGGCGGGGAGAACATGATTGGAAGTTGACTACCACCCTATCTATCGCAGACTCGCTCGCTACTGAGGAACGATAGGTAGACTATATGCTATAGACTCGCTCGATACTAAGGAATAGTATATGGTGTTGTGACTCGCTACTGAGGTACTCTACTGTATTGGTATTTTTCTGACTTGACCCTGTAGTCATGCGACCATGAACTGTTCTTAAAATGCATTCCACTTAGTATGGTTAGACGACCTTTATCCGTAGGTGTATGTACTTTTCCATATGGTTATGTACTATACCGTTCATGTCTTGGAACAGTATTTTGTCACGAACTTGTATGCCACACCTTGTCCTTGTTTGGTTGTAGGTGTGGTTCACTGCTTCGATGATAAAGTGCTGAACCATGTTATGATCCGGATTATTGTGAGCAGTTTATATTCAGTTTATACGGCATGTTTTTATGTATCTTGTTATGTCCCGCTGAGGACCTGGTGATCTCTCCAGGTGTGGATGGTCAGGATTGCCTCAGGAGTGTGGACTCGGTTTAGCTCCTTCGTTTCCTACTGAGGATATCATGCCCTGTGACGATGCCTGATTCTTTTTTTACTTGTATCTTTCATTTATTTTTGGAGGTTGGACTCCATTATCTTCGATTATATTCATAGCTATTTGGTAGTGGATTTGTTTCCACCCGGCTATCTATCTTTTGACTCTTTTATTTGATACTACCTGGACTATTATTTTCTCTTATGATTTTGTGGATGAGATATAGTTATTTGTGATTGGCTTGTGATTTACAGCTTATGTATGTGTACGAGGATTCCACATATTGGAGTATTCTTCGTATGCATGCAGCTGACATGTTTCGTATGCCTAGTCCTACGTATTTTGGGACTAGAGCGTTACATGTTTTTGTGGTGGCCCATGCAGGTCAGAGCATATCGTATCGGCTACATAACTGTGCTGATACGAGCCTGCATATAGGATTAAAAATTAGGAATCTCATCCACATGTTTGATACCTCCCTTGATTCCTCTTTAAACTCTCATTGACTGCTTGATTTGCATCTAGCTTGAAACTATTCTAACCAAATTTTTATATCTCGTGCCAGAAATGAATCCTCATAGCGGTAGCGTTGCCCCACTTGCCATCACCTCAGGTAACTCGGCAGCACAAGAGGAGCAAATTCACTCACAGCATCCTATAGTAACCTTAACCATGCCTTCCCAGCCAGACCAGACGACTCCACCTACTCACCAGCATCCCCAAGCCTCTGAACCCTAGTTAGTTCAGCCTGTTCAGCAGACCCCTGCACCCCAGGGAGGGTGTACTCCACCACCCCTTCATCAGAATCTACCTCAAGCAGGACCGCAGATGCCTATGCCCCCGATTGATGGAGATGATACCAATCGGTTCCTTTATACTTTATTACGGGCTTAGTGGTAGCAAAATGAGCTATTGAGACAAGACGTAGTGGTCCCACTTAATAGACCCCATTCATACGTAGGCAGTATTTCAGATTTCACCCAAATGAAGCCGAAGACTTTCAAAGGTACGGAAGGCCCACTAGAAATTTCTTTATGGCTTATTAGCACCGAGAAGAAGTTAAGGGCGTCACAGTTGCCTAAAGAAGATTGGATGACCGCAGTTGATTTATTACTCGAGGACAATGTCCATCATTGGTGGAAAGCGGAGAAGAGGCGCTTGGGTACCAATCAGTCATGGGAAGAATACTACAAGCTCTTCAACAAGAGGTACTTTCCAACCGCTGCTCGAAATGTACTGTATGATCAGTTTCTCTATCTCAAACAAGGCGACAATTCGGTTGACGAGTATGATGCAGAATTTAGCCGACTAAGCAGATTTACCGAGGGATTGATGCCAACGGAGAAGGAGAAGGCAAAAAGGTTTCATAATGGATTAAGGCTCGAGCTTAAAACACACACCACTATACAATCCAAAATTTTGCACGCTGCAGTATTAGAAGAAGCTAGAAGTCAGGAGCTACTTCACAAGGAAGCACAACAAACTCAAAGATAATATGCCCCGATAGACTTTCCAGTTCAACTTGGTTCAGGAGGCCCTGAACGAAGACTTACTGCGCAATATCAACAACAAGTCATGCCCTACCAAATTCCAAGTACAATAACCTGCCAGTTTTATGGAAGGAGAGGGCACCAGCAGAAGGACTGTCGTCGGCGACTAAAGTGTTGCTTCAATTGCGGTTCCAATAAGCATAAACTTTGAGATTGCCCCAATCGACACACCACACACAGTTTAGCTCCAGTACCATCATAGCAACAGTTACGAGGGCCAGTAACTCACGGACCAGATGCACCACAACCACTTTCCCTAGAAGAATATCAAAAGGGACCAGCCTTGGTGGGCCAGACACCAGAGTATAGGCCTGCTAGAGAAGAGATAAATAATCTGAGGTAAGGACAAGCATTCACCATGACAGTGCTAGACACCCTTCCGGAGTTGACAGATACCACAGATATTATTCTAGTTGATACATTATTGGTGCACCTTCATTAGTGTCATATTCATGCATAGAATAGTTATCTCGTTCTTCCTAAACACATTGGGATTAAGAGTTAGCAATTGCACTGCAAAGTACTACCTATAAACATTTTTACTAAACCCATAAACCGTATAATAGCCAGACTTACGTAGAATAGCGATTAAGGATTTGGTCAAAAAGGATTTCCAAGACATGCTTTAGAGTTAGATACCTTTTTGTAGACCTTGTATATGTGAAATGGCCTATATCCTCGGTTCCTATGTCATTATAGTGTTTCGTGCCAGGAGAATTCCCATAGGAACCCAAGTATGACATACACAATATTCTTCCATCTATTCGAAATCACTTCGTCCTTGATTCATATCTACCGCATCACGTTATCTGTTACTCATTGATATCAAGTCAAGGTATGATACCACGACTTGGAATAATTTTTAACTTTATCAATCATAAAATCGTGCCCTGGTTTCAATTTTGAGAGAGGAATTTCTAGAGATTATAGATTGAATGCCCTCTAGACTTCTTTTACCGATTGATTAGGATAAACTGGTTACCGTTAGAATGATAAATCATTGCCTCATGAAAACCTACCCTCTATTTTGGTCCTTGGGGTTTCCTATCGTGACTTTGATATTTGGAGCACAATACTAGACTTTTTCTTCAAACAAATTTTATATGTAAGACCTAGACGAGCCCACATTCATGTAGATATAGCATGTCCCACTAAAATACGTCTCCTTGTACTCTATTTTCTTGATATGACTTTCTGGTCAAAATAGCTAAACTATAACCTTTACCATAATACCAAAATACTTTTTGACTTCAATTAGAGATCCAACCTTGACTAAATCTTTGACGCTATATGTGATTGTGTTCTACTTAATTCCTTGAATGCTTTACTTTGTACCTTATCTTGATTGCTTGACCCGTTGTCCCATCACACTATTAGATGAACTCTTGTAAGTTGGGTAGAATACCTCACAACCTAAAAAATCCTTTGTCCTTATGAATCATGTTGATGAGTTCACTTAGACTACAAATTCAGAGGCCCTTAACTTATCTAGACAAGCAAGCCATAAGTAAAGAAAACTTTGACAACTGTATAGGCCCACACTTCGGGCAAGACTCGATTTTAAAAGATCTTAGACTATATAAATTCCTTCATCATTACCTCCCTTATAGTTCAACAATCTGATGCTGCTAATTTAGCCTTAGTTTTGCAAGCTTATCTTTTCCAAGCTTGATTATGACATATTTTATTGGGTGCACCTACTAACATATTGTCTAATCAGAACCGGTGCATGATGGTCTGATCAACCTATTACACTTTGGTTCTCCTTCATATATTACTCTACGTGGATGGAGACATAGTAAAACTTGCCCCTAGAGCCTCATCCGTGGCAGCCTTGGCTATTCTCTTTTGAATTATTTTTGTCGCCTATGAACTTCTTATTTGTACTCAATAGCATCGTCTTGAACCCTCTATTGTTCTTGTCTTTTACTTATTTTAGAGAAACAATGCACTGTACTTGAGAAATGGACCCAAGGTATCACTTTAGTCATGTGGCTATATCCTCACCTTAAACTACTCCTTCTACCCCTCAACCCCATCTACCCTATTATTCCTAAATTTCGAGGACGAAATTCTTGTAAGTTGGGTAGGATGTAAAATTCCAAAATTTTTGGAAATATTTTTGTTATTTAAAAAGACTTAAAAATGAATTTATGATTTTTATTAGAAATGACCTTAGCCATTTTTGAGTTTTAGAGTACAAGGCGACCATAAATTTTGGCACGGAAGATGTAGCAGTGTGTCTTGACTAGTGTACTAGCAGTGCTGAGGGAAGCCTAGCCACGGTGAAGACCGAACTAGGAAAACCAGGCCAAGTTGCGACTTAACCTCCATCGATAAATTAATTAAGTTTTTTTTTTTACTTTTAAGTGACCCGGTTGACCAATTCAGCCCGAACTGGGTCCGGACCGAATCCATACCCAAGTAGGCATGTGGCGTGACCAAATATGGCAATGCAATCATATTTTATATACATACAAACATTTTCTAATATATTTTAGTTTTAATGTACAATTTCTAATTATTATATTAATTATACAATAATTGATATTTTTAGTATTAAATAATATTTTATATTATTGTACCAATTTCCTGGACCCAAATAAGGGTGTATGGTAAAGTCCACCAAAACCCCCAAGTAATTATTTTATTGTTATTATGTATTTTGTTGAGATTTAATAAACAAAATTTATTAATGTTATATATTATCATATTGGTTGCCTTATTTGAAATTCAATTGAATATATATATATATATATATATATATATATATATATATATATATATATATATATATATATATATATATATATATATATATATTTATATTTTTGGAATCTGGAAATGCATTGAAAGGAAATCACACGGGACCGGATACAAGGCCTACCCGGCCCAGCAGGGGCTAGCCCCGACGGGGAGCTGACCACAAAAATCAAACACAAAAAGCTAACAAGAAAAAAAGGGGGGGGGAGCCCACGTGGCATACCACGTAGGGGGGGGAATTCAAAAATCAAAAGGATGGGGGGGGGAACCACGTGGCGAGCCAGCGCTTAGCCCGAGGGGCCAGAGCCGAGCGCGTGGCCCGAAGGGGGGATCGCGGAAACCAACGTGACAGGGCGGGCACTGCCCGAGGGGGCGCGGGGCCCGACGAGGCCCCGCTCGAGGGGCGCGGAACCCAAGGCGGCCGCTCTGGCCAGGCGGGAGGCTCAGGGGGCTCTGGCGACGGGGGTCACGACGGTCGGAAGGCGGCCGCGGCGAAGTGGGCCACGGCGGCGCGCGCTAAGGCCGAAGCAGAGAGGATGGGGCGGGGGAACGACCGCGGGGTCACGGAGCAGACGGAGCGATGGCGCCGGCGGTGGGAAGACTATCGGGGAAGCTCGGAGGCCCGACCATAGGGCCCAGTCGAGGAGCAGGGAGCAGGGAGGAGGAGTCACGGCGGCGCTCCGTCCTAGGCGAGACCACGGCGATGGGGACGGAGGAGGAGGTAGCCGAGGAAGGTCCGCCATCGCCGGGAGGAGGAGGCCGGGCCGGCATTGACCACGACAGGCGGGAAGGCCGCGGCGGATCCACGGAAGGAGGACGGAGGGAGGGCTCATGCCCCGGGGGAGGGAGCACGTCGAGACGTCCTCGGCGAGACCACGGCGAAGGGGGAGGGAGAGAGGGCTGATCCGCGGGAGGCACGGAGGGCGGGGACGGCCGGAGGGAGGCGCCGCTGCGGCCCGGGGCGCCGGGGGCCACAGAAAAGCCTCCTCGGAGGGAGGCGACGCGCACGCTAGGGGTGGCGGCTCGCGCCCAACGCGCGAAGGACCGCCTCCACCTGGGGATGGGCGGGGACCCAGACCCACCCCGAGTAGGCCGGGTGTTTCCAGAAGGCGCCGGAGGGATACAGAGAGGGGACGGGGGCGGAGGGGCCTGCAGCCAAGACGGGGAGGAGGGTCTCAGCCGCATCGGAGGGAGGGGCCGGAAGGATCGGGAGAGAAGGAGGCTCCGGGAGGGGGACCGGAGGGGTGGGCACCACAGGGGGTACGGCGGACAGGGCGAGGGGTTCCTCGGCCGGAGGGGCCACAGGATCCGGATCCGACGGTGGATCCGAGGGGGTCGAAGGGGTGGAACCCGCCGGAGGAGGCTGACTCGACGAGCCGAAGCAGAGGGCTGGCGGGGGAGGGGGGGCGGTCACTGCCGCTGGATGAGAACCAGGGGCTGCCGGGGAAAGGTGAGGCGCTGCGGCGGGGATGACTACTCCGGGGAGCGGCTGGTCGGGGAGCGGCCGAGCACCGCGCAAGGCGCCGGGAAAGCCTGGCGGAGGCCCGAGAATGGACGGGGCCGGAGGCGGCGCTCCCGACGGCGCCGAGAGCGGCGGCGTCGCCGAGGGGAGAAGGGAATGGGGGGAGGGCCGCCGCACGCAAAGCAAGCGCCGACAGCGGGGTGGGGCCAAGAGGGCTCCGGCCGAGTGAAGAGGCCTTGGAGGCCGGAGGGGGCGGGGGACGCCCGGCGAGCGAGGGGACGTCCGGGGAAGTCCGGCCACCTGCCAAGGGAGGGTAGCAGGGGATCACCAACCTCTGGGATCCACACCCACATAATGAAGCCTATTATATTATATATATATATATATATATATATATATATATATATAGGTAGATATATTTAAATAGATTTTAAATATGGATAGACAATATAAAAAATTTATTGAGAATATTATATTGTGTATAGTAGAGATATACACATATACATATATAGATATATTAAAAGATTTGTTCTAAAAGAAAAAAAAAACAACAATAGTGGTCGGCCCACCTTGGCCGACCTCATAATTAAACAAAACAAAGGGGGGAGGGTCCCACGCACACATTAAGGAGCATAGAAGCAACAATTATTTTGTGGCCGCCAACTTTAGCAAACATTAGCAGCAGCAGCACTTAGGTATAAGTGGCCGACTCCCCTCTCCATCTCCATATATATATGTGTTTAAATCCAAATCCTAATTTTTTTCTTCCTTCCATCTTCTTCCTCCTCCCTCTCCTCGGCGTGCGTGCCCAGCCTCGCCGGAGCGACAGCAGCCCCGCCTCACGGTCGCCACGGCAACAACAACAAACACCCACAACAACAACAGTTTTTAACAACAAGGTATCCCACTTCCCCGATCAATATCTCTCTCATTTTAACTCCGATTTTAGATCCGTAAATTCGAGTAGAAAGCCCACATGACCCTCTGACATCCCCTTCAAATAGATTTATTTATTCTACAATAAATTTCATGTTTAATTAAATTAAAAATCTTAAAAAATTAGCTTTTATAAACCTTAAAACCCCGTACTAGGTACGTCCCGACAAACCGGGTGACCCCGTTGCGAACCGAAGGTACCGAAAGGTCCGTATCGACTTTGTGGACGTGCGAACTTTGACGGAATTCAAATTGGTTGCGTGTGCGCAACGAATTTCATCCGTATCCGTCAAATTTTCTAGTATCGAGCTTTTTCGATATTTTCTAATTACTTTGTGCACACTCATCAAATCGCGACGAAACTTGTGCCATTGGACTCAAAATATTTTTTCAGTCCGGTGAGCCAAGTTTGGTTCGATTCTGAGACCGTTGACTTGGATGCTATTTTGGAGGACCCACAATCCCACTCAACGGACGATTTTGTGCACGGCTCCTCGGAATCTAAAATTGGACATACCGTTGAGTTCGTCTCGAAAAAACAAATTTTTGGAGATGTAGTGTGACGACTTTAGAGACCGTAGGTTCTGGCGTGCATTTCGGTGCAAAACGGGTCCAATGGCGGAATTTGTTTTGACCCAAAATTACGATTTTGTCCCTGTTTCAGAATTTAACTTTTGGACAGGCGTTTCCTAAGCATATATTTTATTTCAAACTCGTTCGTGATGTTTGTTTCAGCATCCGGAGCTCCTTGTGGATTTTGACTTTCGTGTTGACGATTCTAACTGTTGGATTTTACTACATCTCGTACCACCCTCAGGCAAGATACCTTGCCATTATATTCTGCTTATTTACTGCCAGTTAGCATACTGATTTAGTTTTATTTTCTTACTTTTTGTCATTTTTTGTCTTGATATATTTTATGCAATTTACTATTTAGTTTTATTCCTATTACTTTATTATTATGCGTCGACTTAAAGTTAAGAAGACTACCCTATGTTGTGATGCATTCAGTGGCCTTGACACATATGCTATACGAGACACGAGTCTCATATAGGTATCGAACTTGCATAGTTGGTTGGCCACCGATACGTGAGGACGTGCATTAGAAAATAACTGCACACGAGACACGAGTCTCATATAGTTGGTTGGCTACACGAGACACGAGACACATATGCTACACGAGACACGAAACTTTTTATTAGTTGGTTATGGTGTAGTGTCCCATCCCTACATCGTGCCCCGTCTCCGTCCACGGGGTACGCGAGAAAGGAACACTGTCGCTATCGATTCGGTCGGGACCGATAGGTCGGAATCGGCCGAGTCGATCGAACGGGAACGGTTGAATTAAGATCCATTCCACGTTATGGAATGGCTTCTTCGGAACCAAGTCCCATATTCAGCGGGTTGCGCCTCGAGGATTGGCTCTGCGGTTGAGTCGGGAGAGACCTCTAGTTGCTCTGGTTTTTCATGCCGCACTTGAATTGGCTTTGGCTTTGGTTTTCGTGAATACGCTTTTCGTGAATGTTTTTGATGGGTTTTCGTGACGCATTTTCGAGCCTCGCATTCATATCGAATATCCTTGAATTATACAGTGTTCTAATCAGTTGCTTATACGATTGCAGGTGATCGCATAGGTGACGTCAGCATAGCCAACCGGTCGCTCGCTTGAAGCAAGCCTAAGGCGAGTGGCGGACCTCCTTCACCTCGTCCCTCTACTTCAAAAAAAAACTCAATGTGTGAAGTAAAATGAATGCTTGTCATAATAGTATAAAATCAAAAAAATCGTAGCACGATTTTTCACGAAACACTTGTTATCAACTGCTGGTATTGGAAATAGAAAATATGTTCCTTATGCAAATCTACTTAGCCTATGCAAAGCAAGGAATGAATCGATTAACGTTTATCGCAACGATACGACTAAGTAAGCAAAACGGTCATTGGACAACTTGTCGACAAGGTGTAGTTTTCTCGAACGGTTACCTAGGCCAAGGGACCGATTCGGCCTGGGAGGAACGTGTTTATAGCAAGCGCCAGCCCTTCATCGGCGCGAGTTAGGCGGGAACTTTCGTACAGGGCTCGCTACCCAACGCGAAAGGGTCGCCGTCTAACCCAGCTATAGTCCACGATGGCTTGACATTGTCAGTGGCCTTCACACCCCTTCTTTACTGCTTAACAAGTCCACGGGACACGGGATGATTGTGATAGTTGCTTAATGTTACACAATTTCATATGCTTGCCTCAAAACATGTTAACATACAAATCGAGCAGGATGGTTAGAAAGATCATTGAAATAGCTAGCTAACATGTTTACGAAACTTCTCGAATCAAATGCAGAGCTTGGATTTAATTAGCCATTCGCCAGTACATGTGTTTTGTGCTGATCCTCGCTCTTTGCAGGTCCCGTGAACCAGGAAGGACGCGCCAACTAGCTCGGCGACGTTCGTGACTTTTGAAGCTTCGACCGTGCGTCGAAGACTTTCTCTGCGACTCCCCTTTTGAAGGCTCTCAACAGTCCAACGAAAATGACTCAGCATCCCTCCCATCCAGGTCAATAGAGTACTTGTGTTTATTGAGGGATGTGTGCAATGTATGGAACGACTATCTCATCGACACTCTTTTGTAATCGAGTCATGTTGTAGCCCGTGCGGCAATGTGTCTTGTATCGGAGTCTTTAAAAGATGTTCATTATCAATAAAGATCAAGTTTCCTTTACTTATTGTGTGTATCTATTAGTCTGCGTACTCTCTTAGATCTCGTATCTCGGCTTACCTTATGACTAGGCCTTGTGCGATCGCAAATTAGGTTCATACGGCATCACGCCCGGGGGACGACTATCGATTCGACGAAATCGGGGCGTGACATAATGGTATCAGAGCGCGGCTTTACGTTCTTGGCCTCTAGTGTCGAGTTTTAGTCTCCAACCGTTGACCTCGTGTCGATGAGAAGAGTTGTTCCACACGTTGAACCCATGACATTTTCTGTAACTAACGAGAGTTGCCTTCCTTTTTCCCTGCAGTTGTGGGAGCTTAGGCGGAAGACGAGACGAGCGCTTCCAGCGGCTCGAGTGCTTCTAGGCCCGAGCATTCCGTCAACCCAACAGGAATGACGCCTACCATAGCCGGACCTTCCGACGACCCGATGCAACGTATGCTGCAGATGCTTGAAATACAGCAACGTCAAAATGAGCTCCGTCGTCAGTAAGCGGAGGCTCGTCAGACTCAATTTGAAAATCGGTGCGAGGCTCAATTCAAGCTGCAACAGCAGCAGCTGAATACCCTCCAGCAAATCGTGCAGTCGGTCGTGGGCAACAACAACAATTCAACAATGACACCTACCGTGACCCAGCCTATGGTTCGATCCAACAAAGCTGAACCAGAGGCGCCCGTGCTCTCAACTGCGGCACCAAGAAGTTCTTACTTCGACGTGTCAAAATTTACTAAAAGCTGTCGCACTTCCTTCAATGGTACAGAAGATCCCTCGGTGGCGATCGACTGGCTGGAGGAGCTGGAAGATAAGTTCGAGCTTCTGGGTGTCGAGGACTCAAAAAAAGTCGCGTGTGCTCAACTTCTACTTCGAATAAACGCACACGATTGGTGGGCTGTGCAGAAGCAGACTATTCAATGTGAAGACGAGACGGCGGCGATCTCATGGGCGATATTCAAAAAGGCGTTCGAGACTGAATATCTTTCTGCAGTCGTGTGACAGGAAAAAGAAGATGAGTTTATGCAGTTAAGGCAAGGCAATATGACTGTACGACAATATGCGGCCAAATTCAACAAACTGGCCAAGTTTGCTGGGGACTTCCTACCTACTACTGCAAGTCGAGCTCGACGATTTGAAGTGGGTCTACGTTCCACTATCCGTGCTCACGTTTCGGTGGGTGAATACAAAACTGTGGGCGAGGCACTCAACTACGCCATCCGTCTGGAGTCCGAGTATCCTCCTACTACGACCAGCGCTGTTCACTTTAATAACAAACGTCATAGTAATATGGGAGGCAACAACGCACATGAGCGTCAAAACTACAGCAACGAAGGCGACAACCAGACGAAGGATCGAGTAGTCTGCACTTTCTGTCATAAAGTGGGGCACTTGATCAATGAGTGCCGATCGAAGAACAGTGCGTGCCTCGCGTGCGACCGAAAAGACCATATCTTACGCGACTGCCCGGAGAAGCGCCCCCACCAAAAAAACCGAGGCCAAGCCCCACGGGCTCCACCGACCGCACAACAGAATGGCCAAGACCGGCGCCCCAATGCTCAGGGCCGCGTCTACGCTATGACTCGCGACGAAGAGTTCGCATCTGATACAGTCGTGACAGGTATACTGCAATTCAATAATAAACCTGCTCGTGTGTTGTTTGATTCAGGTGCCACGTATAGTTTTATATCGACAAATTTTGCCGTCGAGCACAAATTCTCCTTGACACTACTGGGCCTCGATCTCACGGTTAACGTACCGTCGGGCATGCCACTACTTGCAAATTTAGTCTGCGGAGACGGAATCATCTGTATAGGTGGTCAAAAGGTCAGTCTCGATGCGATAGTTCAAAATATTAAGGACTACGATATCATTCTGGGGATGGATTGGCTCGGTCCGTACAATGCAACCATAGACTGCGCTAAAAAGAAGGTCACATTCTGCATACCTGGAGTGCCTGAATTCTGCTACTCGTGTGGTGAGGCATCGCCGACCTACATGGTGATCTCTGCAATATCTGCTCGACGGATGTTGCATTCTGGATGCGAAGGCTATCTAGCTTCCGTTCGAGACATACGACAGGATGGTGCAAATGCGGGTCAGACCGACGTTGTGGCAGAATTTCTCGATGTGTTCCCGGACGAGCTGCCCGACATGTCGCCCAATCGAGAGATTGAGTTCACTATCGATACCTTCCCCGACACTCGACCGATCTCGAAGACCCCGTATAGAATGGCCCCTGCAGAGCTTAAAGAACTCAAGGTGCAGTTACAAGAATTGCTCGACAAGGGATTCATCCGATCCAGCGTCTCGCCGTGGGGAGCGCCCGTACTATTTGTCAAGAAGAAGGATGGCTCTATGCGTCTTTGTATCGACTACCGCGAGCTGAATAAAGCCACCGTCCGGAACAAATACCCCCTGTCCCGCATAGACGATCTGTTTGACCAGCTCCAAGGAGCCACGGTGTTCTCTAAAATTGATCTGCGTTCGGGTTACCATCAACTCAAGATCAAGCCGGACGATGTGTCGAAGTCTGCCTTCCGCACTCGATACGGCCATTACGAGTTCCTGGCGTTCGGCCTAACAAATGCCCCTGCTGCTTTCATGGATTTAATGAATCGGGTGTTCCGACCATTCCTCGACAAGTTCGTAGTGGTCTTTATCGACGATATACTCGTCTACTCGAAGAACAGGCAGCAACACACTGAGCATATGCGGACCGTGCTTCAGACCCTTCGAGAAAATCAACTATACGTAAAGCGAAGCAAATGTTAATTTTGGCTTAGCAGTATCGCATTCCTTGGACACATCATTTCTGCTGAAGGAATTGCGGTCGACCCAAAGAAAGTTAAAGCCATTGTCGATTGGAAACGGCCAGCATCCGTCGGCGAGATTCAAAGTTTCCTTGGCTTAGCGGGATACTACCGACGCTTCGTGAAAGACTTCGCGAAGATCGCATCGCCTCTGACTCGCCTCACCCAGAAAGGAGTCGCATTTGAATGGTCAGACGACTGCGAAGCTTCATTCCAAGAATTAAAGCAACGGCTCGTCTCAGCCCCGATACTCGCACTTCCAGAAGGGACTGAGGGTTTCCAGATATTCAGCGACGCGTCCGATCAGGACTTAGGGTGTGTGCTGATGCAGCGGAACAAGGTGATATCTTTTGCTTCCCGATAGCTAAAGCCTTACGAGAAAAATTATCCCACGCACGACCTGGAGTTAGCGGCGATTGTGTTTGCGTTGAAATTGTGGCGTCACTACCTCTATGGCCTGGCGTGCACGATCTACACCGATCACAAGATCCTCAAGTATCTATTCACGCAGAGGGAACTGAACTTGCGGCAGAGGCGCTGGCTTGAACTGATCAAGGATTACGACTTGACTATCGACTATACACCGGGAAAGGAAAATGTTGTGGCGGACGCCTTGAGTCGGAAGTACGTTGCCTCGTTATCCATCGACCCCAGACTGCTATGTGACCTAGAAGAGATGGGCATCAAGCTCCGAGTCAGATTCCGGAATGTGCAGTTGGCAAAGTTACAGTTAGAGACGAGCTTGCTTGATATGATCAAGACCGCTCAGACGGACGATTCATACCTGAAGAAAGTTCGAGAGCTAATCTCGACGGGCAGGATGACCGACTTTACGAAAGAAGAAACCGGCGTGCTTCGATTGAAGGGTAGGCTATGCGTTCCGGACGATTCAGAACTCAGAAAGAAGATATTGTCGGAGGCGCACTATGAGAAATATACTTTGCATCCAGGTAGCACGAAGATGTACAAGGACCTCCGTACAAACTTCTGGTGGCACGGAATGAAGAGAGATGTGGCACTCTTCGTGTCGCAATGCATGGCCTATCAGCAGGTGAAAGCTGAGCACCAAAGACCGGGCGAGGAGATACAGAATCTGGCGATTCCAGAATGGAAGTGGCAGCACGTGTGCATAGATTTCATTGTTGGTCTGCCGAAGACGCCGCGGGGAAATGATGCTATCTGGGTCATCATCGAACGATTAACCAAGTCAGCGCATTTTATTGCCATCAAAGTTACTTGGAGCGTTGATCGTCTGGCGCAGATATATCTTGATGAGATAGTACGGCTGTACGAAGTTCCAGTATCCATCGTCTCTGATCGGGATTCACGGTTCATGTCGCGATTCTGGAGTAGCCTTCAGTCGGCGCTGGGTACCAAGTTGCAGTTCAGCTCAGCTTACCATCCTCAGACCGACGGCCAAACGGAGCACGTTAATCAGATTCTCGAAGACATGCTACGACTCTGCGTAATTGACTTCAAATCAAGCTGGGACAATCATCTACCTCTGGCCGAATTTGCATACAACAATAGCTATCAATCCAGCATTCAAATGGCGCCGTATGAAGCCTTGTACGGGTGCAAGTGCCGATCACCCATTTGCTGGGACGAAGTCGGAGAGCGGCAGATTCTCGGTCCGGAACTGGTAGAACAGACCATACAGAAAATTTGGCTCATTCGAGAAGGATTAAAGATCGCGCAGAGTCATCAGAAAAGCTATACGGATGTTCATCGTCGCCCCCTCGAGTTTCAAGTTGGCGATCACGTATTTTTTAAAGTGTCGCCCATGCGGGGAGTTACTCGGTTCGGCACGAAGGAAAAATTGAGTCCAAGATTCGTTGGGCCGTTCGAAATACTTGAACGGGTCGCCCCAGTAGCCTATAAAATTGCCTTACCGCCGGCGCTTGAAGGTGTACATAATGTCTTCCATGTCTCTCAACTGCGGAAGTATGTGCACGACCCGAGCCACGTGGTAGATTTTGGCCAGCTGGAGCTAAAGTTCGACTTATCCTACGTTGAAGAGCCAGTTCAAATCATAGAACGCAAGGATAAGCTGCTGCACAATCGAGCGATCCCTCTCGTCCACGTCCTCTGGAGGAACCATTCCCGTCGAAGAGTCGACGTGGGAGCTTGAATCGGAAATGAAGGAAAAATTTCCTTCGTTATTCTCGTAGAGGTAGGTTCTATCTTTAAGTTTCGAGGACGAAACTTTTTATTAGTTGGTTATGGTGTAGTGTCTCGTCCCTACATCGTGCCCCATCTCCGTCAACGGGGTACGCGAGAAAGGAACACTGTCGCTATCGATTCGGTCGGGACCGATAGGTCGGAATCGGCCGAGTCGATCGAACGGAAACGGTTGAATTAAGATCCATTCCACGTTATGGAATGGCTTCTTCGGAACCAAGTCTCATATTCAGCGGGTTGCGCCTCGAGGATTGGCTCTGCGGCTGAGTCGGGAGAGACCTCCCGTTGCTCTGGTTTTTCATGTCGCACTTGAATTGGCTTTGGCTTTGGTTTTCGTGAATGCACTTTTCGTGAATATTTTTCGATGGATTTTTGTGACGCATTTTCGAGCTTCGCATTCATATCGAATATCCTTGAATTATACAGTATTCTAATCAGTTGCTTATGCGATTGCAGGTGAACGCATAGGCGACGTCAGCACAGCCAACCGGTCGCTCGCTTGAAGCAAGCCTAAGGCGAGTGGCTGACCTCCTTCACCTCGTTCCTCTACTTCAAAAAAAAAACTCAATATGTGAAGTAAAATGAATGCTTGTCATAATAGTGTAAAATCAAAGAAATTGTAGCACGATTCTTCATGAAACACTTGTTATCAACTGCTGGTATTGGAAATAGAAAATATGTTCCTTATGCAAATCCACTTAGCCTATGCAAAGCAAGGAATGAATCGATTAACGTTTATCGCAACGATACGGCTAAGTAAGCAAAACGGTCATTGGACAACTTGTCGACAAGGTGTAGTTTCCTTGAACGGTTACCTAGGCCAAGGGACCGATTCGGCCCGGGAGGAACGTGTTTATAGCAAGCGCCAGCCCTTCATCGATGCGAGTTAGGCGGGAACTTTCCCACAGGGCTCGCTACCCGACGCGAAAGGGTCGCCGTCTAACCCAGCTATAGTCCGTGACGGCTTGACATTGCCAGTGGCCTTCACACCCCTTCTTCACTGCTTAACAAGTCCACGGGACACGGGATGAATGTGATAGTTGCTTAATATTACACAATTTCATATGCTTGTCTCAAAACATGTTAACATACAAATCGAGCAGGATGGTTAGAAAGATCATTGAAATAGCTAGCTAACATGTTTACGAAACTTCTTGAATCAAATACAGAGCTTGGATTTAATTAGCCATTCGCCAGTACATGTGTTTTGTGCTGATCCTCGCTCTTTGCAGGTCCCGTAAACCAGGAAGGACGTGCCAACTAGCTCGGCGACGTTTGTGACTTTTGAAGCTTCGGCCGTGCGTCAAAGACTTTCTCTGCGACTCTCCTTTTGAAGGCTCTCAACAGTCCAAGGAAAATGACTCAGCGTCCCTCCCATCCAGGTCAATGGAGTACTTGTGTTTATTGATGGATGTGTGCAATGTATGGAACGACTATCTCATCGGCACTCTTTTGTAATCGAGTCATGTTGTAGCCCGTGCGACAATGAATCTTGTATCGGAGTCTGTAAAAGATGTTCATTATCAATAAAGATCAAGTTTTCTTTACTTATTGTGTGTATCTATTAGTCTGCGTACTCTCTTAGATCTCGTGTCTCGGATTACCTTATGACTAGGCCTTGCGCGATCGTAAATTAGGTTCGCACGGCATCACGCCCGTGGGACGACTATCGATTCGACGGAATCGGGGCGTGACACTTAGCAGTTATGAGTTGGCATTGGGCGGGAAGAACATGATTGGAAATTGACTACCACCCTATCTATCGTAGACTCGCTCGCTACTGAGGAACGATAGGTAGACTATATGCTATAGACTCGTTCGATACTGAGGGATAGTATATGGTGTTGTGACTCACTACTGAGGTACTATACTGCATTGGTATTTTTTTGACTTGACCCGGTAGTCATGCGACCATGAACTATTCTTAAAATGCATTCCACTTAGAATGGTTAGACGAACTTTATCCGTAGGTGTATGTACTTTTCTATATGGTTGTGTACTATACCGTTCATGGCTTGGAACAGTATTTTGCAACAAACTAGTGTGCCACACCTTGTCCTTGTTTGGTTGTAGGTGTGGTTCACTGCTTCAATGATAAAGTGTTGAACCATGTTATGATTCGGATTATTGTGAGCAATTTATATTTAGTTTATACGACATGTTTTTCTGTATCTTGTTATGTCCCGCTGAGGACCTGGTGATCTCTCCAGGTGTGGATGGTCAGGATTGTCCCAGGAGTATGGATTCGGTTTAGCTCTTTCATTTCCTACTGAGGATATCATGCCCTCTGACGATGCCTGATTCTTTTTTTACTTGTATCTTTCATTTATTTTTGGAGGTTGGACTCCAGTATCTTAGATTATATTCATAGCTGTTTGGTAGTGGATTTGTTTCCACCCGGCTGTCTATCTTTTGACTCTTTTATTTGATACTACCTGGACTATTATTTTCTCTTGTGATTTTATGGATGAGATATAGTTATTTGTGATTGGCCTGTGATTTACAGCTTATGTATGCGTACGAGGATTCCATATATTAGAGTATTCTTCGTATGCATGCAGCTGGCATATTTCGTATGCCTAGTCCTACGTATTTTAGGACTGGGGAGTTACACCAATCGTGAGTACTCTTGCCCAATGTTAATCCACTATTCATAAGCTAAATGAGAGCTTGTTGTCTCTTTACAACACCGTGCCTTGGTGACGAGCGCACGACCGACTCCAACAAAACTTGAATACGAAAACTGAAAAGTTTTCTGATTGTAACCACTTTACAACTCTTTGAACCAAAGACTCTAAATCGAACAGAATGTTACTAGCTTTGGCAAAGAGTGGTATAAGCGAGATTTGAAAGCTTTAGAACGATGAAAAACACTTAGGAAGAGATAGAGAGAAGAGTGAATGAGTGATTAGAAATGTGACAATCCTTCTCTATTTATAGTATTTTTTCTAACCAAACTCGGGAAGAATTTGGGCTGAGTTCAGATGCTAGAATATCGCGTTCGAACGTTGCATGCAGATTTAGAGGCAACAGGAATTTAAAAATCTTTGATTGAACTCGGTCCGAACTCAGACCGAACTCGGTCAGAGTTCTGGATGAATTCTCTCTAGTCAGAATAGGGTTTTTGTTGATCCAAATTGCATATGATTTTTGGCTATATGGATGTGTTAAATTTTGTCTAACAAGTGTCTCTGGATGGTTTGGAATGTATTTTATCTTTGTTAGACTTTCGAAAGGGCTCTTTTTGGTAGCAGTATCTTTAGATGACTTAGATTTATTCTGTGCTCCATCATCATCATTGTCGCTAGATCTGTGACTATTGAGCTCATCAAAGGTAACGTTAATAGATTCTTCAACGATCATAGATCTTTTATTGAAAACTTTGTATCCTTTACTCTTAGCAGCATATCCGAGAAGTATCTCTTCATCTGCTTTAGAGTCGAACTTACCCAAGTTGTCCTTGGTGTTCAGGATAAAACAACGATATTCAAAAACTTTAAAATATGAAATATTTGGAATCCTTCCAAACTACAGCTCATATGGTATTTTTTTGAGATAGGTTGAATCAACACCCTATTTAAAATATGACAGACTGTACTAACAGCTTCTGCCTAAAAATATTTAGGAAGATTATGTTGATTCAGCATGACTCTAGCCATCTCGCTTAGAGTATAATTTTTCCATCCACAACACCATTTTGTTGGGGGGTTTAGGACAGGAAAATTCGTGGTAGTATCCACTATCATCACAAAACTTTTTAAAATCAGCATTTATGAATTCGCCACCATGATCACCTCGGATTCGAGTAATCATGAAACTTTTTTCATTCTGTACCATTTTACAAAATATTTGAAATTCAAAAATAGCATCATTTTTATTTGATAAAAAGAAAATCCATGTATAACGAGAGAAATTATCAACAATTACAAAGGCATAGAGCTTACCACCAAGACTAATAACGCTAGTAGGACCAAACAAATCCATATGAATTAACTGCAAAGGTTTTGAAGTACTTACAATGTTGATAGATTTAAAAGTTGACCTAGTTGTTTTATTCTTTTTATAGTTAGCACATACCATGACTCTCTTGAATATGATTTTCGGGAGTCCTTTTACCAGCTTTTTGTGCATAATCGTGAGATAGTGTCCATGTTGGCATATCCTAGCCTCATGTGCCATAGCCAACTTTTATCTTAATTTGCTATCAGGCACTTTCCTGCTTTGTTAGTAATCTCTAAAAAAAACATAAATGTTGTCTTCCCTAATCCCTTCATATACGGTATTACCAGATGACAAATCATATAAAAAACATTTGTCTTTTACAAAGTTGATGCCATAACCATTATCCACCAGGTGACTTATGCTCAGTAGGTTATGTTTTAACTCCATAACTAGACAAACGTATTTTATTACTGGGTAGGGAGTCATACCAACAGTACCGTAACCAATAATATTACCTCTCAAGTTATTGCCGATGGAAACACATCCTTCTTTCTTCATCGATAGCATAGCGAATAAGGATGCATCACCTGTCATGTGCCGTAAACATCCGCTATCGAGGATCCACTTGCTTCAAGCATGAGGGGGTTGAGGGTCCACCTACAAAATGAGTAGATGAATCCTTTGGTACCCATTTATTCAAGGGTCCTTTCAGAATAGTTTTAGGAATCCAAACAAATATATGATTTGTCAACAAGTTTTCTTGCTGGACAGTACAGTAATATATGCCCGTGAGTACTACAGTACGTGCAAGTAAGTTTTAAAAATGTGCCCTTCGTTTCTCTGTTGACATGCTTTTGTGTCTTCTTTGGAAACATATATGTGAAAGCATAATTGCGATTGGCGTATTGCTTGCGTGCTTTCTGTAGTTTAGTCCTCTTGGTTGTACGCTTAGCATTAGGACTAACCTTAGGTTGTGTGACAGGAATAGCCTATTTGCCTAATTTAATTTCTAACTTTTTAGAAATCACACAAGACTCTTCATATTTAGCAGTCATATCAATGATCTTTACTCTGTGACTAAATGTCTCTTCTTTTCTATGTCATAATGATCTTGTATTTTGATATAGTCTCTTTCTTTCTTTTCTATGATGAGGATAACCTCATGATAGTCTACTTTAAGTTTGTTTATCTCATCCGTGTTACCGATAGTATATGTCTCTTTAATGTTTTCAAGAAGATCAGATAATCTTGCTACTTCGATTGTGCATGCCTTAATGTCTTTGCGAGATTGCTTGTACTTGTCTAACACATTTCTGTGTTCGTCAAGTAGTTCGCTAAAAATTGTCTCTAATTCATCGAAAGTAAAGTCATCATACAGAGGGTTAGAGGATACCTTATTAAATGCCATAAGACATACATTGGCAGTACTGTAGGGTCTATCTTCCTCCTCTGACTCACTGGCCTCACTTTCGTGCTAGATGCTTATATTTGCATACTTTCGACATGTTGTAGCTTTTCTGCTTGATCTTGATCTATCATATGGCCTGTTTTTCGTTGACAGTGGACAGTTCTTCTTCATATGCCCTGACTTCTTGCATCCGAAGCATATAATTTCTTCTTCATTTCTCTCGTGTGCGTCTTTCTTCTTTCGGTTTGATCCCTCAAACTTCAAGAATTTTCTGAAGTTCTTTACTAGCAGGGCTTGCTCATCACTACTGGATGATTCTTCGTCAGAATCGTTATATGCAACTATTTTTGCTTGTGCTTTGAAGGCGATAGATTTTTCTTTGGGGGTTGCTTCTTCAAATGCATGTAAGTAGAACTCATGGGTCATCGGCTTGCCCATAAGTGTCTCCAGAGTCATTATATTGAGATCATTTCCTTCAATGATCGCAGTTGCCTTTGAGTTCTAATTCTTGGTTAGAGCCCGTAGCATCTTTCTGATCTTTTCATGGTTACTGTAATCCTTACCAAGAGATTGCAAAGGATTAGTAATATCTAGGAAATGAGTAAACATCTGTGTAATTGACTCGCCGAATTTTAGATTCATATTCCTATATTAGTCTGCTGATTTTGGATTCCTTCACTTGGGAGGTACCTTCAGGAGTTACCTCAAGAAGTTTGCAAATCTCAGAAGACGTAGTATAGGTAAAAACACGAATAAACTCCGTCTTGTCAATTGTATATAATAGTACATTGATGGCACGTGCATCTAGACTAGCCTTTTTCTTTTATTCATCTGTGTATTTGTCGTGTGGCTTGCCTATAAGTACACCCTCAATCACTATTTTAGCCGGTTTCTTATAACCGTCAACTACGATAGACCAAAGATCAAAATCAAGAGACTTTAGAAATAAACTCATTCGTGTTTTCTAATATATGTAGTTCGTTCCATCAAATAGAGGGGATCTATTTGTGGATTGCCCTTCACCGTTGAATATTGATTTCACGGCTGCCATAGATACTCTCTAGAGTGTTATATTAGAATATAACCTGCTCTGATACCAATAGTAGGATCGTTGAGCACCTCTAGAGGAAGGGTGAATAAAGTGTGTACGTGTGCAGCAAAAATAATCACCACTTTAAAAAATTAACAGATTATAAACTATGGCAGATAAAAGAGACAGTAAATTAAATGCAGTAATCAAGAGATAGAAGATCAAACTCAGTGACACCGTGATATATACTGGTTTTCCTCGGAGAGTACTAATCCATTCGCGAGTACTCTTGCCCGCTGTTAATCTACTATTCATAAGCTAAATGAGAGCTTGTCGTCTTTTTACAATATCGTGTCTTGGTGACGAGCGTACGACCGACTCCAACAAAACTTGAATACGAAAACTGAAAAGTTTTTTGATTGCAACCTCTTTACATCTCTTTGAACCAAAGACTCTAAATCGAACAGAATGTTACTGGCTTTGGCTAAGAGTGGTATAGGCGAGATTTGAAAGCTTTAGAACGATAAAAAACACTTAGAAAGAGATAGAGAAAAGAGTGAATGAGTGATTAGAAATGTGAAAATCCTTCTCTATTTATAGTACTTTTCCTGACCGAACTCGGACATAATTTGGGCTGAGTTTGGATGCGAGAATATTGCATTCGAACGTTGCATACAGATTTGGAGGCAACAGGAATTCAAAAATCTTTGGCCAAACTCGGACCAAACTCTGTCAGAGTTCTAGCCGAATTCTCTCTAGTCAAAATGGAATTTTTGTTGATCCAAATTGCATAGGATTTTTGGCTATATGGATATGTGAAATTTTGTGGGATTAGTTAGGCTTTTCGGATTTGTGGACTGAGAAGACCTAAGCCAGTAATATCCCAAACGATCTCACATTTTATATTTTCTAGTCACAATAATGTAAAAATTACAGAAGAAATATAAAACGACTTGATCTGGATTCCGATGCAATTATTTTTAGATGACGATGTAATGTTCTTTGCAAATGCATGATGTAGACATAGTACGTTCTTTGATATTGATTTCAATAACCTGTAACATCTGTAGCAATTTATATATTTTGTGTATCGACTTAAGCTATCGTTAATTATTAAAATCAGGTGTGACCATTTAGCCAATAGGCCAACAAGGAGCAATTCAATCTTTCCAAGATGAGATCGTGTACGAAGCAGTGCAAAGTTCATTCTTTGTAGTTCTTCCATGGAACGATGATGAGCATCGGATTCTCTTCAGACAAAACGCCAAAGAACTATTCTCGACAGTGACTCTGAAAATGACGATCATGGAAGAATACAACTGTGTCGTTATAGTCAGCAATCCAAGAACATCGTCCAAAAAATGGGTTATAATTTTGGGTCTGGACTGAATGGAGGCAAAGGTAAACGCAACCCCATCCGAATACCTGCTCCTAAACGATAGTCATCACAATACTACAACATTTCCAGAGATGGGTTAAGTTACATTACGCTGAACACAACTTCAATAGATCTGAATCAGACGAAGAGATTCGATCTCATTCTTTCAATTCTGTTTTATGGGACTCAGACACCAGCATAGGAAAAGTTCATCAACTAACTCTATCTATCAATATGGTAACAAATGAATTCCCAAAAGATGAGGATAATGATGACTTTACCGAAGATTATGAAGAAGAGCCTTGGGCACAAATGATGGATACTCAATGGGAGCTTCACTTCGAACAACATGAACCACCCACTGGGGCCGAGTTGATCCATATCAATATCGAAGATAAAACTTCTCCAAGGCCAATCTTTATCAACAAATGTCTCCCTGAGACAGATAAACAAGACTTGATCCATCTCATTAGAGAATACATTGATGTGTCACTTGGAGCTAAGAAGATATGTTGGGATTAGATCCTCAAGTTGCTACTCATAAACTTAACATTTTATCGAATGCTAGACCGGTCAAACAACAACAGCGACGATTCCGACCTGATATGATGGACATCATAGAAGCTGAAGTCAAGAAGCTCATTACCTGCGGCTTTGTTAGGAAGGAACAACCCCCCGACTTGGTGGCTAATATTGCTACCCTTTTTCATAGCCACATAACATTCATCGCCTCATATATCGACTCGTTGTACTGATGCAACGAACGAATCACGACCTGTTGTACTCCGTACAACCAACAACACATAACTTCTCGCACTTCATGCGACCAAAAATACGTATCTCATTACATTTCGTATAATTAACATTCCTATATTCCTTGCACTTCGTGCAACCAACGGCTCGCAACAATATGTATCTCAATGCACTACCGTGTCCATGCCATAATCCGTTGCAAGGCGATGATTTGGTTTTGCGGACGTTATTTTGAATAAGGCAAAATGTCGACCCTTTACAATCCAGCGTAAAAGCATAGCCTGCACACGAAGTCAACTAAAATTAATATCTTTTTGAATCGGACTTATGCCTTGCATCGCTTCGATTCATAGATTCGAATCGACTCAAAGCTTTCCTTCGGGCCAACGTAACGTAACTCTTTTATCGATTCGCATCGATATTTTATTGGGTCAATACAAATCTTCGAGTCAACGACTCATCATAATGTACCATGCGTAGTAGGGCATTACATAATATACCACTCAAAACAAGGTTCGTCCTCGAACCGAAACCAACACTCAATCCAAGTGTTTCTCTAGATCGTTTCATGATCTCGTGCCACTATCGTTTGAATCATACAACTTTGTTTGGATCGTACACATGTTTTAGGTGTCCCACCAATATATGTATTTCAGCCAAGCTCAGTTGTAGGATATCAGGACAAAGCTAATAGGCTCAACTTAAATCCTCAAGCGCCAGTTATTCCGTACTCGACTTGGTCAGATCTTAGCGTCTTTTTTTCAAAATACTTCTCGTATGCATTATTCCATAACACGAGATCATCTTTCAAACATTTTTGCATATCACTTAACTCAAAACTGTTACTTCGATCCCATAAGTTTCTAGTTGGCCATCTAACGCACGCCTTGCATTAAGTCATTGCGCATCCGATCGCGACAATTCTCCGCAACGCCTATTCGTCCAATCATTTTCTATCTCTCGTACAACTAAAGTCTTTCATCTAATCGTTCATAACATTTAGCCTCAACGACATGGACTAAGTCCAACATGTCTCAAATTTCTTTGCCTACCAGTCGCGTTAAGCCTTACACACCACTATTCAGATATGATTCACATTCTCTCGCTCTATCAATGCATTGCGTCTGGGGCTATCCTCGCTCGGTAACTTATACAGACATCATGCTTAATCTTTTCCGACACAAGAGGTCAACTTGAGTCTACGATGCTCAAAGACAACAATCTTTCCGACCCAAGGTCTCTTACGATACGACCATCTCCGATTCTAGATCGAATAGGAATTCCTTACTCAATTTTTGAATCAATCCCAACTAGTTCGTTTTGTAACATAAATCGTGTGTTCAAACACACATAGACTAACCGTTACTCAAACTGATCTACGACAGAACTCTTAGGGTCGTTCTACTATTCGTCGCTCTCGTGCATTACAGAATTCTTACAATCGCCATTCTGTATCACTATGCTAAGTACGTTCCTCAATATCTATTTGATTATCGACCAACCAAGTCTATTTATGTACTCATTCGATCGATCATAAATTTTTTGACCATATCGATCTAGTCGAAGGCTACTCGCTAACTTCTGAAATATAATACTCAATCACTTAGACTTATCCTCAACATCCATTACATTATCCTTCATCCTCGATGAAATTTCTTCTGCGACTTCATTGGGTCATCCTATAGGACTTTAACATTCACTTGATTTGGCGGTCGAGTCTTCTAGGGTCATCTGCCCCAAAATGACGTTCGATAATTAAAGATCATCAACGAGGGACAGTTACTATGAACCATGCTATATCCTATCGCGAAGCCAAATCAATTCCCGATAATTCCTATAAGACTTTATCCAATCCGACAAAATTTACCAATCCACAATTTATCTACTCCCGTGCAACTGATGCGTCATTACTACTCGAATCACTCTTGCATTACCGTTAAAAATATCGCTAATCGAGCGATATTTGTTCGTCTCGAGTATGAGTCTATCTACCTATGGTCAATATCTGACACACTCTATGCTTATCGCAATAATCCTCAAATTCACCTTCGCATCAAACCTTAAGTCTAAATCTAATTTGTCACGCCTTGTAAGTTCGACCATCCCCGCTGGACATGAATCACCATACCAGTGCTCACGCAGAATAGTCATCCTAATCGACGTGACGCATGTGCAAGGCTGGTGTTACGCTCGTACAAGACAAGAACGTCAACATAGTGGTTATCCACGAAGCAATCAAGACACTTTCGTTTTCATCCAAGTAATATACATCCACTCTCAAATTCTTTGAAGCATTCGTACCGTTATCATCCAAACTGTCATCAACTTAACCTGCATCTCATTCATCCAACAACAATGCTCAATGCAATTTTTGTTCATTTGATCAGAGTACCCCCGAGTTAGTACATATCGTCTTTGATACGCCTTAATACCATCGTCGATATGCATAACTTGAACATCTTCCTCTCTCATAAGCTCTAATTCATTGCAATCACTGTTATCATCCGAACTTGAATACGAATCAAGTCTCGCATGCATCAAGATCCATCCCGTTGTAACTAACTACCATCATCGAGACACGATTTCCATTTCATATATCCATTCTCATATTTCTAACTCGCACTTCCAAATCGTGCTACCGACTCTTCGCACTAACTCCAATTCATTTTGCACGATTGCTTCGTACCTACTCAACTCGTTCCAAACAGTTTTCGTACTGACTTAACTGAATTATGACTGAGTCAATATTTCTTCAATGCAATATTCCCTCGCTATGCTTAGCCTATCGTTCGGCTTATACTCAACGAACTCTCGTCCGACGTATCATCCATGGATACGACTTCGCGCATAATCGTTCAACTCAATTCATCGAAGCATACTTGCATCGACTTCTATCGAGTCATTCCCACTCGATTCTTGGCATTATTCAGTCTGTTAAGGACAAACTTATTGTAACCGACTCAATCATCACGACGCAATCTATTGCAAGTCCCCAAATGGCTTGACGTAGCTATCGCTAAGTGGTATTGCATATACCACTCAAAAATCGAGCCTATCGTTATCAATACAATGCTTTGCTGTACTGATCGCACAAGTGGTGTTGCATATACCACTCGAAATTGAGTCACTACTCGACATTACACTCCACATATGTCCGATATCTATTTCAAGTTAACTATCCCGTGGCGATCTCTTCCGATCCCTGTTCTAGCATTCTCTTACTTGAGTTGGTACGACAACTGGACCAACGAGCACAGTCGTTCGCTCAAGTTCCACATTCATTCGGGGCTAACCGTGCGTTTGTGATCATATCGATCACAACGTCACATTCGCTAACTCAAGGCTCAACGTGACATACGACCAACATAAACTTTTTCCTACTTAAATTTAACTAGCGACCATCTCGACTCGTTCAAATTGCTCTGCGATTTCTTAATCCTATCATTGCAACTTGTGCGACGATTCCTTTTCAATACTCAAAGTCATTACTCAAATCGTTCAACATATTGCTACCCTTTCTCATAGCAACATAACATGCATCGCCTCATATATCGACTCGTTGCACTGATGCAACGAACGACTCCTGACTTGTTGCACTCCATGCAGCCAACAACACATAACTTTTTGCACTTCGTGTGACCAATAATATGTATCTCATTTCCCTTTGTGCAATCAACATTCCCATATTCATTCCACTTCGTGCAACCAATGTCTCGCAACTTGTTGCACTTCGGGAAACCAATATTTTATAACCCGTTGCACTTTGTGCAACCAACTTCTCCAACGGTACTCGGAGATAGCGTGATAATTACGACATACTTGTGACAAACGTATGCAACATAATACAGACTTATTGTATGGAATATCCAATGTAGCATCGAGTCGATCCATGAGCCATGCGGTTGCGGAAACAACTTAGAGTCAACTGATTTTGATAGCAAAGCAACTGAGGGTCAAAGAGATTCGTTTACGGTCCAGAGAATGGAACCGCTCTGATACCAACTTGTCAAGCCCTAACCCGGGAAATCGCTCGTCCTCGCTGGGGCGTGATGTCGCTAGAGCCTGGAGTTGCGCTCGTGCAAGGCAAGATAACAGATTCACATAAGTTTATCTCAAATTGATAACGTAAGCAGCAGAAGAAAATAGAGTATACAAGAAGAATATCTTTTATTAATAATGCATTGAAGATTACAAAGGCCTTGAATAGCCCAACTGAATATGCCAACTGGCTATAACGCTCATGATCTCTCTAGCTCAAAAAGGATTCATTGTTCCATACGTTATGCCCCTTTATAGCCAACAAGTAGTCTTTGGTCGAACATCTCCATGTTGCATGTCCGAACGCCAATACGGTAGCTCGCCTCGAGACGCCAAGGACTCCATGCCTCGACGCATCCAAGCCAAGCCCCACCCCGGGTCGAACATATCCTGAACCTGCAAGCAAACTAGTAGAGGATTAGTGCTTTCATCCTTGCTGTACTGATCAAGACCACTCGCACCCAAACCAACACTAAGTACATTTAGTGAAGCATGCATCTTTATTTGATGATCTTTCTATTTAGCCTTAGGATCAGTTTCATGGCAATATTCAAGCATAGCAACTGAATATAAATGTGTCCAATACCGTATCCCTGTAGCAGATATAGTTAGACATAATATGAACATAAGCATAGTGATCGTGCATGTTTCCATCCAATTTCGTTGTTTCCATCCTATTTTGTTGAGCTTATAATTGTAAAAAAATATGCATAACCAACCATACAATTCATGCAGCCAACCAACCAAACTTAGACATAAGCATAAGGGTGGCAGGCTCTGCACCTGCACCTAATTCTAATCTCAAACTATCGACCCTATCTATGAAGGTCACAGTGTTTCACACCATAATGGACTTGGCATCTCAACGTGTAAGCCTACGATCCCTCTAGTATGGGTTGCTAGCCTAGTATTCGAAGGATCCCAAACTTTTTGATATCATAGCTTATCACAACACTGGCCGGTCGCAACCCGTCCTAATGAAGTGCACCATAAATACTAAACATAATTCCCTCCTAGGCCGAATGGTCCCGGTGTCCCGGTCGTAACCGTTCGAGGGAAGCCGCACGCGTGCATGGGCCATCCAAGTCCATTGACCATGCAATACGTGCTAGCAAATAAGTCATATCATTCCAACCAATCCCACGTTCCATAAACATATTTCGTCATCTCTATCTCAGGTTTCATCGGCATTATGTCCCAACACATCCGTATTGATGCACGACGTCCAACGGCTTAGACTTCTCGTTCTTATACTCAACACGTTCTATTCAAAAGTTATTCATATAACGGCAGTTTCGTAGCAATTATGCAACAACTGCATACTTCGATGCACGAAGTATATCTTTTAATGTTACGACAGGTTCCGCGGTATTGCACCACAACTTGTCCTATTTCGTTTACTTAGTCATTTCGTAGATTCTGTGCGTAAGGTCATGCTCAACGCCATAATCAATATTCTAGGCCTAGTGTTTAATTTTCTCAGAGTCGTACATGTGATGCACATCTCGATTTTGCCTTTCGATGTTCTACCATCACCGTCCTACCGCGACATGTACACTTGATGTACGTCGCTTCAATTGTTCCATGTTCAATGTTCTATCTTAATGTTCGACACATACTAAGACCTTTAATCGTTCAAGCCACGCTCGCTAACTCAATAGCCACAATCGCATACAAGGGATATAATCTTATTAGACGTGAAGGAGTAGGGAGAGAGAGTCAAGAACCCGCCTACCTTAAGTCGATACGTCTTATCGTTTCGCCGAGCTGATGCGGCTTGATTCCATAACTTGGTTGCAAGGCTAACTCACCTGACTTATCCATTCCATTGAACTACGACTGATTCAGCCTACCGTGCCCATGCCACAATCCGTTGCAAGGCGACGATTTGGTTTTGCAGACATCATTTCGAATAAGGCAAAATGTCGACCCTTTACAATCCAGCATAAAAGCGTAGCCTTCACACGAAGTCAACTAAAATCAATATCTTTTTGAATCGAACTTATGCCTTGTATCGCTTCGATTCATAGATTCGAATTGACTCAAAGTTTTCCTTTGGGCCAACGTAACTCTTGCATCGATTTACATCGATACTTCATTGGGTCAACGCAACTCTTCGAGTCAACGACTTATCATAATGCACCATGCGGAGCGGGTATTACACTCAACTCCAGATTAGCTACATGGGCGATATTGCTAGCACAGTAAGATATGGTTTATGTCCTGCAAAAGTTTGTTAAAGGTCAAGTCCTAGCTGACTTCTTGGCTGCTTATCTGGTTCCTGAAACTTCAAAACTCTAGGACAAACGGTATTATTATCGCTGGAGTAGGAATTGTCCTGGTATCCCAGAAGGGCTAACTATTCAATGAGCCTATTCTCTGGACGAGCTATGCTCTAACAATGTTGTTGAGTACAACGCCTTGCTCATCGTTCTCCAGTTAGCTAAACAGCTGGATATCGACTATCTTGAAGTATATGGAGACTATAAACTGATTGACAACCAGGTTAGAGGTACGTATGAGGTTCGACTTCAAGATCCCATCCCTTATCAAGAAGCAGCAGTTAAACTGGCTATGTCATTCAAAGGCTTCTTTTTTGAGCATGTACATCGAGTGTGCAATACTGAAGACGATGCACTCGCGAATCTAGCAGTCGTATTAGATGTCCCTGTGAAAAGGCAACAGTTAATCGTTATCGCTAATCAAGAATTATTCTGTGCCAAGAATAATTTAAACATTAAATTCAGTAATACGGTGGAGATTGGCACTACTAGCGAAGACTGGAGAACTCCTTTCGTCGACTACGCAGCGCATGACATATTGTCGGAAGACCCTAAAGAAGCTATGATAATTTATTATTGGTCACTTTGATTCTATTACAATCACTTGTCCAAGACACACTACCGGCAAACCTTTGACGGTATGTTCCTACGCTGTCTTACGGGAAATGAAGCAAAATATATACTATGTTAAGCTCACGATGATGTTAGCAGTATACATCACCCCGGTCCTAAGCTGCAAGATCGCATCAGACACATGGGATAATATTAGCCACTATGGTGGCAGATGCGGTTGAATATACAAAAAAATGCAGAGCATGTCAGATCCATGCAGATTTCATCCACCAACTGTCAGAATTCTTGTATCCTACTGCAACATCCTGGCCCTTTGAAGCTTGGGACATGGATGTCATCGGTCCTATTAATCTGCCATCATCCCAAGGATATCGGTTTATCCTACCTATAATCGAATATTTCTCAAAATAGGCAGAAGCAATTCCCATATATGAAGTCAAAACAAGTACTGTCATCAACTTCATCAAACATCATGTTATTTATCGATTCGAAGTTCCTCGAAGAATCATCCCTGATAATGGACCTTAGTTCGTGAGTCAAGCATTCACTCAATTCTGCAACGATACTCGAATCAACAACATTGCTTCTACAGCTTATAATTCTGCAGCCAACGGTTTAGCAGAAGCATTCAACAAAACAATCATCAAGCTCATCAAAAAACTTATTTTTGCCAATAAACACAATTGGAAAGAAAATCTTAGAGAATGCCTATAGGCGTACTGCACTACCATACGTACCCCGACTGGCTGTATACCCTTCTCTCTGGTGTATGGATGTGAAGTCTTCTTACCGTTGGAGATTCAAATTCCATTCTTGAGGATAGCTATTGCCAACGAGTTAACGGTGGAAAACAACGATCGTCTTCGACTTCAAGAGCCAGAAGCACTTGATGAGAAGTGATTGCAAGCTCAACAACACATTAAGCTATATCAAGCCCGCATCTCAAAAGTTTTCAACTGCAAGGTCAGAGTACAAACCTTTCAAAAAGATGAGCTAGTCCTTACTGTCAGACATCCTATGACTATGATACACATGATGTAACCTCACCTCTACAAATTGGTATATTTTTTTAAAAAAATATAATAATGTTTGATGTACTTTATTTATAGTTATTAATTTAAGTTAGACTAAAAGTTGATTTAGTCATCCTTTTATTCTAAATTTCCATATTGGGCTATCTTGGCCTAAAGGCCCATGAATTGCTTGGTATAAACACCAACAATTGATTTCTTCCCTTTCTTAGTCGTTCATATGGAGAACAGAAATTCAAATTCATGTTTGAGAAATTCACTAACCGACTGCCAGCAGAGCCATGTGCTCAACCACAATCCCTGCCATATTTCATTTTCCTCCCCAAAATTCCCTAACAGCCTATATAAGGATCGACCTCTCTCTCTCCTTCATTCCTGCTTCACAGAGAAATTCAATTCCTGGAGAGACCACTCCTTCCCCAATCCAAATTTCGACTAAAACCAGGAATTCGTGGCAATTGCGCATGGAGGACGTCTCGACAACCTTCGAAGCTAGCATCAACTCTGGTAATGGTGGTTCTTTGGTTTGTTCTTCTTTGACCAACATTCAAATACTTTGCGTTGATGATTGAACGATTGATTTTGCTTTCAGAATTCTTCTTCGAGATCTGATCCATCTTTGTTTTAATCACCAACTGAATTGACAAGGTGAGGTTTACTGTTATTTAAGAACAACCTTGATTCATGTATTTCTTCTTAACTTTTGTTCTGATTTGGAAACTGGTGATGTTCGTATCAGAAGTTTGATCGGGATTTAGCTCTTCCATTAAATCCCTGATTGTTTAATTTGAGATCAGGAATTGGTGAGGTAAATCTCAGATTTATCAATGTTGAACTCACAACTGTCTTTTCGATGTGAATTCTTAATGTTCTACTTTGAAATCCTTTAGATCGAATGATGAAGCGTGTCCTGATCCTTATCTTTTCCTAAACTCCCATCTTCGTCGTATCCAAAGTCCTCGATTCAGATCTGAGGTGAACATTCAAAACCTCTTGATTCTAACATTGATTTATTTAAGTTTTGTTCTTGACAAAAATGCTATGCCTTTTATTCATCTTCATTCTATTTTCTGATTGTTCGGATCGAGTACTTGAACAACTGGTCCAATTCTTCTCAGGCAGATCGAAGAGTTGCCAAGATCCATTGATTGGTCTCAACTCTAGGATGATCTGAACGATTGCTGAAGATAATCGAATCAAGGCAGATACAAAGGCTAGCATAGTTATCTGACTGAACCTAGGTAAGTTTTTAAATCTTTTCTTCTTGTTTTCTGAATTTTATTGAGAGTTCTCACAAATTCAGAAATAGATATTTTAAATCATGTTGTGGATTCCTGTGTTTTGACTTTGCAAACACTCGACACATGGTTTCAGAGGACAAGTCAGGACAGACACAGAGAACTCGTGCCCTGTTTTGAAGTATCTGATCTAATTCCATCAGGTAAATTTTCCCTTGTTTAATTTTCTCCTTTAGGGTGCCGTGGATGTTGGTGTATCAGAAGTCTTAGAACATTGCTGTTATTTGATGATAGCTAGGCTCGAAGGAATTTTCAGGAATAGACATTAGGATTATGATTTTAATTGGTAACTTAATGTACTGTCCTCTTGACTCAAACTTGAATCTCAAGTTTAACATTGAAATTTTTGATTTAAAACTTGAATCCCAGGTTTGATTCAACTCGAAATTGGATCTTTTAAGGAAGAGCTTGTATCAGTCATCCTAGGATCACCTTGTAAAAGTATACTGTTGTTTTAGTAAATGCTAAATTCTTAACAGTGGTGTATGTCAGTAGATAGTAATGTTAGCTTATGTCCTGATATCAAGATCAGTGGGGTAATTTTTCCTAGTCTATTGCCAATAGGTTGTGGCCTAGCTTGTATATCAATAATGTGTAGCCTTAGTATAAATGTTGAATGATGTGAATATGTTAAATGAAGATAGAATCATATCTGTGTCTGTCTTTGAACCTGAGAGATATTTCAGTGAAAACTGAGAGAAAACTCTCAGTGAAGACCTGAAGAGTCAATCTCAGTGTAAAACTGAGAATTACATATGCAATACTGAATTATTGTTGAACCTGGGACCATAGATTCATGTCTTGGTTCACATTCACGAACTGGGATTCACATATCAGTGATGTTTCACTTAAGTAACTGTAGGACACCCTAATAAATTTAGACAGGGGATTAGCCTTGTGGAATGAACTGATATTCATGTATCAGTTTTTTTTGTTGATTAACTCAACTGGAAGATCAGCTCCCAGGATCAAAATTATAGTTGACTATGCTTCTATTTGTTCAGACATGTTTAATATTAGGTAAAGCCAGTAGGTTGTACCCTAAGTCTAAGCATTCTTATATTCAAGGTTAAACCTGAAATTGGTAGGAGGTCCTCTCCTTAGTGACACTATAAATTTTGTTGAACAAACTGAATGCTCTTTTAACCTATCTCAAGGTTAGGTAGTAGCATGACTGTTAATATAGGCTTCTATTTAAACAATGTTAGTTAACTTTGTTTTAACTGTTAGTTAACTAGTACTTATAAGAGAATACTTGTAGGGAGTTAATAGTGAATAATTAGTAATGGGTTTAACCAGATAACATAGTTGGTAGTGAGACATGTTTAGAACTGCAAGATACCAATTTAGAGTTTGTTTAGTTATTAACCAACTTGTACTCAATAAACCAGGAGGATATCCAGCTTCCTTGATTACCAGTACTTTTCCGGAGCAAGGCAAGTACTCTTCTACGGTTTTTTGCATTTACATCCTTGTACTCTTTCTTGTGAATGGCACGACATCATGTACTCTTGTACTCCTATACTCTTGTTCTAGTACTTATTAGTGTCGGGTGGGGAAATACACTAGCCATGTGACCAATCCCGGTTACTATACTCATGTGCCTAGCTTAGGCCTCGCATCGTGCACGCGGGCCCTAAGTCGTACCATATTCATGTACTCACGTGCATGCTCTTGTACTCACCCCAGCCGGTCATATGGACTAGATGTATTTCGATATTGTGTACTTATCATGTCTGGTACTACAGGATTATAGTGTCATTCATGTACATTATATTTCCTGTACATTACATGTTCCTGTACTTTACATTCATGTACTATAGTTCCTGTACTTATTTCCTGTACTACTCTCCTGTACTTTCATGTTCATTCCTGTATTTCATTTCCTTGTACTCCTGTACTCATTTTATATCATGTTCATGTTTTATTACCTAGAACTGTACTTTGCTCTGCTCCTGAATAGGATATGTTGCAGGTGAGTTGAAGGTCCTTTGTGACACTTATTATGGCCGAGAGCCAGTCGATGCAGGAGAGCTAGCTAGAGTTGCTCTTGACTTAGAGGCTGCAGAAGCCTAGAGATTTACCATTATCACTTTATATTTTATCTTGTATTTGAGACTAGTAGACTCTATATTTTATTTGGCTGGAATGTAATAAATTATGAGACTTGTACTTTACTCTGGATTTGGGATACATTTATAGATGCTGTGATTTCATACTTGTTTATGGTTATCTGGTTAGACTTCCCTAGATTGGTACAGCTTACTTCGTCGTGGCTAACGACGAAGGCTGGGTGTGTCCGACACGTGTCCGATTATTCGGGAGCGGGTCGTGACACATGGGCAAGGGCAAGTTTGAGCCAAAGTGGGAAGATTCATACGTCATAAGCAATTTTTTTCTCTAACGGAGCTTATCAGCTGACCGGAATGGACGGTCGAATAGCTATGATGCCTATCAACGACAAATTCCTCAAGAAATATCGTGTTTGAAAGTATGTATTATATTTTCTGACAAATATCGTACATACGTAAATCTTCAAATTATTAACTTTTATTCACTCTATCGTGAATAAACCCACAGATAATAAGTCCTCAGAAATCTCCAGTGGAGTATAACCATATCTTATGGTACATCCTCAAAAGATTAACCTATAAATATCCACCACAACATATCATCACAAATTAATATCATCTTTTGAAACCTAGTCGTTTTAAAAGATATCATATTCTTGAGTCCCAGTTGGTTTAAGAATAATCAACATATATACGAATTCACGTCCACATTACCTCTTAATTCTACTATCTGCATCAATGACTCATCACTGATAAATATTATTTCAAAAAGACAACATCACAACCAATGAGCAAACAGAAAGTTTCTTTATTTATTTTTCATAAAAAAGAGTAAAAGACTACACTTGCAAAGAAAGAAAAGCAAACTACATCAACATATAAAAAGCTACATCAAAGCAGGAAGCATTGAAGACAAGGAAGATATTTTTATTCATTTGCCCGAGGATGGCCATGCTGGGGCAGGTACCACTCCCTCAACTATTGTGCATAGGAAGGCCTCAACTAATTAAGGTCATCCATAGGAGCTGGGTGATTGGAGCTCCTGGTACCACTGCCTTCCGAAGCAAGCTCTTCCTTTACGGGAACTTCGACTTTAGAAATTATTTCTTCCTTAATAGTCATCGATTCCTCTTTGATGAAAGGAGAGAGCACTTCCTCCTTGACGGCGATCTCAACTTTTGGTGTCATCATAGACGTGGCGAAAGACAAAAGGAAACAAAAGTTAGAATCATGAAAGATTATTCTTACAAAAATCAAGTAATTTTAACTCTGCACAAATCTCGTATTAACAGAGTGCTAGTCTCTAAATGGCACTGTAACGCCCCAGTCCCAAAATACTTAGAACTAAGTACGTAGACATGCCAGCTGCATACATACGAAGTATACCCCAATATATGGACACCTCGTATGTATACATAAGCTGTAAAATATAGTAAACCAAGAGTAATCTAATCTCATCCACAAAATAAAAGAATTATAATCAACTATGAAATATTTTTGTACAATATGTTGGGCGGAGACAAATCCACTACCAACAAGGGACGAAATACATGAAAAAATGAAATGAGTTTGGCGAGTAAAGCAAAGACGATCCAAGTGTAATCATCCTCGAAGAAATAGAGATGATCACGGCCACAGCTCGAATACCTGTGAATGACAATAGCACACACCTGGAGAGATAACCAGGTCCTCAGAGGGACGTAACAAGATACAGGAAGAACATGCCATATAAATACTGGATATAAAATATGCCACAAATAAAAGTAAGAGATAAGACATCAATAAGGTAACCTAACCATACTAAAGTGAACATGCAGTTGAGAAACAATCCTTTCGATTCATGAGACCTGACTGTCAATAGGATCGGCATAGTCCCCATATAGGACACCAGGGGCCTACGTCCGTAACGTCCGAAGATCGTCAGAGGGCATCATGTGCAAGGGAGTACGTCCATAACGCTCTGGGAAACGTCAGAGGGCACCTAGAGCCTGCGTCTCCGGAGGAGCACACAAGTAATCAGGAAAGTACAAAGAAGCCCATACGTCAGGTATTGCTCTCCTACCCAATGTATCTATCAAGTCGCATCCACGATCATGTACCTCTACTAACTGCTAAGTCTTCTAATATGCCTCTATCAGTAGTTAGACCTAACGCATGCGCACGAGTGATCCGCCAACATGCAAGGACCTCTACATGCTACTAATCTCACACATACTCGTGGTACCACTGTGTCGAGGTATATGCGATACACTACAAATGGTAGTCCCTTAACTCTAAGTCCATATGCAATCATAAGATAATAAATAAAGTAAGCTAATATCACTGAGCAGGCAGTAGATCGGGAACTGTAATAATGGTACAGCTAGAAGAACTGGAAGTAAATGAACAGGGATATGCAATAAATAAAATATAGACTAATTATAAATAGTAAATTATGGCAAGGTATCTTGCCTGAGGTTGCGTGCAAAAGGGCGACGTCCAATAGCTCGAACCGTCAGAATAGTGAAGTGATGAAAGCCAAATCCTGCATACGTCCTCGGATGCTGAAATAAACACCACGAACATGTTTGGAATAAAAGATATATCTAGAAAATGCCTTTCCAAAAGTCTAATTCTGAAATAGGGGCAAAATCGTAATTTTGGGTCAAAACGATGTCCACCATTGGACCCATTTTGCACTGAAACGCATGCCAATATCTATGGTATCTAAAGTCGTCAAACTACATGTCTACGGGTCTGGTTTGAGGAGACGAACTCAACAGTATGTCCAATTTTGGATTCCGATGAGCCGTGCACAAAATCGGCCGTTAGATCGGGTCGCGAGCCCGCCAAATAGGCGTTCTAGTCGACCTTCTCAGAATCAGACCAAACTTGGCATACAGGACCAGAAAAATGATACGGTCCTGTTGGCACAAGTTTCGTGTCGATCCGACGAACGTGCACGAAGTTATGTCCAAGTTTACAAAACGTCGATACGGGATTATTTCGATGGATACGTACTGATTTCGTCGTGCACGCGCAACGAAATAGGGTTCCGTTAGTTCTCACACGTCGAAAACATCCATATGTGCCTTTAAATACGTATAGTGTGCGACCACGTCGCCCAGTTTGTCGAGGCGCACGTCGTATCGGACAGATTTCTAAATTTTTGAAAACAGAATTGACAATTTTTTTTCGTGGAACTTTAACCAAGTGTAACTTTTTACTTACTGGATGAAAAGTGATTCTAGAAGGTGCGTTACAATCTCGTATATATTGTTTTTGACTGTCTTTAATTATTTTGTCAAAATATTTAGTAGTCGGTCCGAAAAACGGCTTCCAAGTTGGTACTTTAAAACAGTTTTTAATGCTACAGAAAACAGGTTTTTCGCTAACTTTGTCCCAATTTTTCAAGCAAGTTAGGGGGTCATTTTGAAATCCGTCTGAAGGATCTTGAAGAGGGTCATGTGGGCTTCGCATCGAAATTTGTAGAAGTAAAAATGACGGAGCGAGCATGAAGAAATTAGATCAAGAAGATGGGTACCTTGCTGTATTTTTAAAACAGGGTGTTCTGTCTCGCGGCTCGGTTTGTCGTCGTTCGTCGGCGATGCGACGGGCGACAGCCAAGTGCAGGCGATGGGGTAGCTGTGTATGGACGTCAGTGAGGCTCGGGTACAGGGAATTAAAGTTTCGTGGAGAATCGAGGAAGGATTTTGAAGAATTCAAATTTTCGGTTTTATGGAGTATATAGGATTTAAATCCAAAATTAACTGGGATTTGATTCAGTTTTTTTATTCGGATTTGAGATCTAGTAGAGAATCCAATTATGAGTGTATAGGAAAAGATTTGGATCAATTTGATGGAGATTCGAATTTGTTTTGAATTTTTGAATTCTCACGGGAATATCCGCTCGCGAGCACGGGGGGAGGGAAAGGGGGTTGGGGTTCGGCCAAACTCGAGTACTGTAGCTTTGCTACAGTACTTTTGTTTTTATATTTTTTTATATTTTCTTTTCTTTATCTTTTTTCTTTATAACAATTCTTTTTTTTTTAAAAAATCTAAAATACCAAAAATTTGAAAATAAATTTTAATATATTCATAAAACCTCAATTATTATTTTTTTTACATGTATACATAAATATCTATAATTATACACACACAAAAATCCCTAAAATAATTTGATACTTAATTTACACAATAGAACCTACTAACTACATATACTGAAGCATTTATCTGCTACTATGAATATTAGTAAAAATCATTTATTAGATATACAAAATTTTACTAATCGATAAAAATCTTCTAAAATTAAAATTCAAGTAAATAACATACTGTAAAATATATAAATAAAATCTCAAAAATTTTGGGGGTTTACAGGCACACACAGTATGTCAGTTCTAATTCGCGTGACAGTATGTCAGTTCTAATTCGTACGACATGACATGACAATTCTAATTTGCATGACAGTTTCTGTGTGCGAATTAAAAAAATTATGTTTTCGCGTGGCGCACTTCGAGTAAACAAAGGGCATGCACGTTTTAACCAACACTCAAAAAGAGGTGGCAAAGATTATGAATAGCGCGGCGTCGATCAACACTCCAAAAGAGACGATTGACACTGGCTTTGGTTCGCGCCAACCATCGGATGGCGCCAACTCTCAAATCGCACCAGTTGTACCATTCGTCTTCCCTGACCCAATTTCTCACCTTCGAGAGCAGGGTTGGCCTCTTCACCTCTCACCGACGGTGACACATGCAGTGGCACCCTCAAAGATGGCAAACGTGACGTGGCTCCGACCACTTTCTTGCTTTTTCAGCTGCAAATCTCTTGGGAGCCATTTGATCGGAGGGAAACTTCAAAAGATCGAAAGGAAGAAGAAAATAGAGAGTTCAAGAGGGAAATTTTCTAAGAAACTCGCTCTCTCCTTTTAAAGGGCTATTTATAGCCTAAGCTCATGCGTAACGGCCGTGCGAATCCCGTTCAAAACGTAAAGACTATTGAGATTCTGACGCACGTGAATTGCGCCTGAACGCTTCTTATTCAAAGTATTTCAAATTTGGAAATTTTTAAAATTTAAAAACTTTGGAGAGGGTCTTTTAGAAGCTTAAAAATATCAAAAAATAACATCGTGCCAATCACAGATGGTACTAGAATTCATTCATCAGATGGCGTCCAGTGCCCAATAGTGCCCAATGCCAATTCGTGCGAACTACCACATGGCAATCTTCCTCGAAAAGCTAAGTTTTCAGTCATGATGACTGACAACACGTCAGTCGATGAAAATCTCTTCGAATCCCGAGTGCGCAGCGCTTGAGGAGATTTTTTTAGACTCGTCATAATGACGGCTGTTTGTTTCTCCGTGCCATTCATCACTAGCACGAAGTGATGAAGCTCTTCCTACTCAAAGTTTTCCATAGTTAGCGCCAATTAACAGTTAGCGTCAATCAATGGATCACGCCACTCATATACTGGCACCAATCAGTTAGTCATCGTCCAGAAGCAGTTAGATGATGTGGTTCACATGCCACTAATCTTGAAGAACGCACAGGCAACATTGCCCACGGCAAAGCGCACTTCTCTCACAGAATGCCATGCGACTTATGCAGTTAAACCAACCGTTCGCGCGACTAGATGATTGCGCGCCAACTAGTACAGAATCAGCTTGCGCGCCAATCAGGATAACTACTTAATAGTTATATCAAAACTCTATAAATAGCGTTCAATATCACTTTTCAAGCATCACTAATGATTATAATTTTTTGACAAAGTTTTTGCAGCACGTTCAAGATCTCCTTTTATCCGACATCGCATAGTCCAAAGGATAAAGTGATTGTCTTCTGATCAGATTCCTATAGTTGTACTTTCTCATAATTCAATTAGAGAAGATTTATGAAATGCCCAAAAACTAAAAAAGTTTTATGTAAAACCCACCGCTAAAAAACCTTTCATCGCGTGCCCAGAATTAGAGAAACTTATCCAAAGCGGGTTCCAAATGACCCTTTTGTCCTTCCTTTTAATTTATTGGAAACACCCACAAAACTGCTCTTAAAAAAATGTTTCAATACTCCATCTTCTTCCATACGTTGCTCACTTTTGAATCTAGGTTTTCTCCTCAAAAATCTTCAAAAATTCGTCGAAAAATTTCGGAAAGACCGGGACGAACGACAAAAGTGCTAAAACGGAGGTCCAAACATCATTTTTTTGCGAATCTAAAATTTCGGAAGGCCATCTAACTGTGAAGCTGTTACTTTCAGTCTCCTCGACGATACGCTCATTTTGCGACAAACGGGACCTCGTTTCGACCTCCCAGTCAAAAGTTATGGCCCTCCAAAGTTTCAGCTAACCATAAAATGCAGGAGAATGGCATTCTCCGTCTTAATTTACACGGAGAATGACCATTCTCCGTCTTAATTAGGACGGAGAATAACATTCTCCGTCTTAATTTACACGGAGAATGGTCATTCCAGTGTTAAAACGCAGGAGAATGACCATTCTCCGTGTTAGAAACACGGAGAATACCATTCTCCGTGTTAAATGAAACGGAGAATGTCATTCTCCGTGTTAAATAAAATGGAGAATGGCATTCTCCGTCCTAATTAAGACGGAGAATGGCCATTCTCCGTGCTAAATTAAACGGAGAATGACCATTCTCCGTCTTAATTAGGACGGAGAATGCCATTCTCCGTGTAATTTATCACGGAGAATGGTCATTCTAGTGTTAAAACGCAGGAGAATGACCATTCTCCGTGTTAGAAATCCGGAGAATGCCATTCTCCGTGTTAATTAGGACGGAGAATGCCATTCTCCGTCTTAAATAAAACGGAGAATGCCATTCTCCGTCCTAATTAAGAAGGAGAATGACATTCTCGGTCCTAATTAAGACGGAAACGGAGAATGTCATTCTCCGTGTTAATTAGGACGGAGAATGGCATTCTCCGTCTTAAATAAAACGGAGAATGGCATTCTCCGTCCTAATTAAGACGGAGAATGGTCATTTCCAGTGTTAAAACGTGTAATTTAGTTTTTTCAGGAATAAAGAGTTTCGTTCTTCTTTCAAAGCGATGATAATTCTTATGGAAAAGAAGAAGAAAGATCTTCTCTCCACAATTGAAGATCTGAGTTCAAATGTCTCCACGATGAAGATGATGATGATGGTGATGATGATGACGAGCGATGATCTGAGTTCGACTGAAGAAAAACACACCGAACTACGAACGATCTTTGCGATCTCTGCTGAATATGAGAGCAATGGAATTCAGATTTCCCGTGAAGAAGAAGAAGACGAAAATTGCAATCCAGATCTGAGTTTTTTGAATTCAAATACATATAGATGACCAATTCGCGCGGAGGGGTAGTTTCGGTATTATAAAAATAGCAGTTTCTAGCGGGTGGCATCTAAAAGGGAATCTTGGAATATTTAACGTGAAAATACTTAATTCTGGGTATTTCATAAAACTTATCCAGCGGGTGGGCATTTCATAAAAGCCCACCCCGAAATTGGGTTTCTCAGCAATTTCCAGATTCAATTATACTCTTATACTTTTCTTTTCTCAGTTTGTATCAAAAAAATTTGTTTTTGCAAACATTGTTGAATTGTGTGTCCTTGGGCATGACACCCTTGACACTTTCTAATATATGGACAAGAAGATGAACGATCGGTCCACATATTGGAGTTGGTTGGTGTGCTTCCCGACTATCATTGGATTCTTGACCCATTCGGTACGGAAGATGACTCTAATACCATGATGAATGTACGTATAAGAGAAAGTAATTGGAGAATTATTGTAAGTTCATTATGTTGAATCAACTTGAATATATACAATACAATCAATCTAAAAATAGGTAACTACCAATCTTTAGTAGGTAACTAATCTCCTATAATAACATCTCTAGAATAGGTAACTTCCAATATATAGTTGTTAATTAATTTTCTATAAATCTAGGCAATATTTCAAATCATGATCCTATTGATTATAATATAATATTCCTAGATATTGACATTTATGGTCAAATATCTTTATCACTTAGAAGATTGCATTGCAATACAACGGTTGTCTGGCAATAGTGTATGGTTTCAATGATGCAAGTTGGTTCTCAGAAGAACATAGCAAAAAGGTCTACAAGAGGATATATATTTTACTTGTATGGAGTTATGTTATATCGTAGAAGTCGAAGAAGCAGACATTGCTCTCTCACTCATCAACGTAGTCTGAGTTTTATGCAATGGCAACTGCAGCAGATGAAGCATAATATCTTTGAGATCTCGTGTTTGATCTTCACTGGTTGGTGCACATATTCTGAAAATACCAATATATTACGACAATCATATGACTGCAACGATGGCATCAAATATTATCTTCAATGGCAAGAAGAGGGCGGTGCGACTTTGCCCCGGAGTACTGAATGAGAGGATGGGTTCATTGTAGTGGTTTATGTACAGGGCTAGGAGAATCTGGCCGACCTGTTCATCAAAGGCCTCAAGCGCCAACTGGTCAAGGACACAGTAAGAAAGATGGGCTTCAAAGATTTTTGATATTATGTCATTGTAATTATATCATAAAGTTGTATGATATTAGTTCAAAGAGAAATCTACTAGGCATCTGGCTTTTGGTTCAAGGAAGAATTACTGACTGGAAAAAATATCAGGTACAAATGTCAGTCCTTGGGACATTAATGGGATTGGATCATGTAGTTTGCTCTTAGTTTAGAGCAAGTCCAGCGGAAGGATAACATTAAGTCTTAGTAAGTTCTTGGACATTTGGAATGCCCGATGTGCTTTGCTGGAAGCACAGGTTGCTCAGCACTATGAAAAATCTTGTACCACATGCTATAGTGGCATGATTCCACATGAGGTGTGTAACACCTCAGTCTTAAAATATGTAGGACTATGAGATCTTCTACATGCCAGCTACATATCGAGAGGACTCTAGCTCAGCTCGAATACATATAAGCTGTCATGTTATTCTAAATCAACTAAATCTCAATCCACTAAATAATGATAAAAATGATGAATCAAGTGCACTAATGTTGATCAGACCGTAATACATTGATTCTAGAATAGATAAATGTATTAGAGTAGACCCCAATAATAATTTATCATGAGCAAGCTAGAAAAAATAAAGCTTGTAAAAGACTGGACTATAATAACAGCGAGAATCAAATATAGGACAAAATTTAAATAAGAAAGATGATAATAACAACATCGACTAAATATACCTGTAATCTTGGTATAGCAACCATCATCCATCAATGTATCATAGATTTATCTAATACCTGGAGAGATCACTAGGTTCTTAGGGGACTAGTAAGAAACATATAAATATGCCACTAAATAACAGTAAATAGCATGTAGTAAAAGGATAATGAAATAAAGACAGAGTAACCGCACAAGACATGACACAGGAGTATGAGTAATGCTACTAGTCGTGGCTACAAGGTAAAGTCGAGTAAAACCGTAGCACGGCACGAGCTAACGGTCCTATAGACAGCAACACGGGACATGCTAACAATCTATATAAAGTTCTTATCGCAACACGGTGCGTGCTAACGATCAAGAGTGGTCAATAGCCAGGCATTAATAACATCGACAAGGCTCTAGGGAACACGTCCTATATAGAATCTCTATCGCAGTACGGTGTGTGCTAAAAATCGAGAAGGGGGAACATGTCATGTATAAAGTCTTTATTGTATCTAGGTACGTGCTAACGATCGAGAATAGGAAACAGGTCATGATACGTAACAAGCACTGACACGAATAACTATGGAAGTACATGAAAGAAAATAAAAGACAGGTGATATGGTAAAACATGAAAATAAAGCATGGCATGGCATCAAGCACATAACAAGAAAGGAGACATGTGCAAATAGAAGTAAAAAAAAGTATGAATGTAAAATAAACTGTTTATAGTTGGCAAGGTATACTTGTCTGGTGGTAACATGTAGAACCAACAATATCCAATCAATCAGTGAGCCGTAAAAGTCAAACTCCTACAAATGACTTCGAATGCTAAAACAAACATCACCAACGTGCTTGGAATAAGAAAAATACATAAGTTTGACTACCCATAAGTCCAATTCTGGATACAGGAGTAAAACTATAATTTTGGGCCAAAACATTATCCATTGGTGGACCTACTTTGCACCGAAAAGTGTACCGAAACCTACGGCTCTGAGGTCGACAAATTATATACCTACGAGTCCAGTCTTTTGATACAAACTCAACGGTATGTTCAGATTTGGATTTTGATTAGCCGTGCACAAAATTGCCTATTGAGTCGGATCGTGGGCCCGCCAAAATAGCGTTCCGGTCGACCTTCTCAAAATCGGACCAAACTTGGCTCACAGGACCAGAAAAATAACACAATTCCACTGGCACAAGTTTCTTCACGACGTGACGCATGTGCACAAAGTAATTGAGCTTTTACAAAGGGGCCTATACGGTGTACCTAGATCGATACGCTTCAAATTCGTCGTACACATGCACGACCAATTCGAGTTTTGGCAAAGTCCACATGTCCGCAACATCCGTATGCAACTTTTGATGCTCACAGGATGCGACGAAGTTGCCCGATTTGTTGGAACGGATCCTGTATCGAGAAATTTCATAAATTTTGAAAACAGAAATCTTTTTTTTTTTCTTAATTTTTAACCAAACTTTTCTCACTAACCAAATAACCAACAATAAAAGTAAAAACAGATTTTTGATGTTGTTTAGGTTGTCTTTAAACCTATTCAAGTGTTTTTCTAGATTAGTCAATGGATCGGCAACTATTTGCCTTCCAAAATAAGTTTTTTGAACTTAAAACTGTGGACAGAAATCGTAATTTTTCTCGAATTTCACTAGGGTTTTTCCTAGTGATTTGACACGATTGAATTGAAACTAATTTATAGAAGTCGGAGGGGATTAGATTGAATTCATACCAGAGAAGACGGATCGAAGATCGCTCGATCGAGGAGGCAGGAATTACACTGCAAATTTGTATGGTTGCAACTGCTGCTGCTGTTGCTTTCTATTGCTGTGTGCGTGCTCGGCGAGATTCAGGCGGCTCTGGCGGCTCGTACGGCAGCGCAGCCAGCCGGGGAGATCGCGCAGATATCAGGGGTAGCTCCAAGTCGAAGAGTCGACAGTCACGGGGATCTTTGGTTATTTTTTTGTAGGGTTTTCCTACCGTAATTTCGAACCCTAAATATACGAGCATTCGATTTTAATCCAAATTCTTCATGGATTTCTAGAAGCTTTAAATCCTAAATCCAGGTTTAAATGGAAGGAATCTAACCTAGTTTAGAACGAAAAAGATTTGATTCGATGTGGTTAATCATTAACCAAGATTTGAGCTATCCAAAAATTTAAAAAACACATTCCTACATGCGACAGCAAGGGCTTGTCTTGGTTTGAGGAGGGAAGTTCATCTCGCGAGAATTCCAACTTCTCGCGAGATTTGGGTTATATATTTGTTTTTTTTCATTTCCCAATATATCTATATATATGTTTTCTATGTATATATATGTATACATCTCATGTATATAGGTCCTAATAATCCAAAACCTAAACAAATATTTTAAAAAAATAATTGATACTCCTAAAATAAAATATTTAATTTAGTAGCAAGTAACAATATATATGTAAAAGTTTATTTGTAAAGTCACTTATTAGATAATATAAAATAAAATATCAAGTATATGTACATACAATATATCTATAGAGACATCTTTGGTCGCACTATAGGTTTACATGGCTTGGGTTTGGTTCGGGTCACGTCCGGACTAGATTGGTCAACCCATGAGTCAGTTGTGCCATTCGCAAATAAATAGCACATGGAAATCCGATTGAGTGGCACACCCTTGGCATATGTGTCGTGGGCTCAAAATGGATCAAAACTATGTATTGTGTCAAATAGTTTTGATCTACGTCGTCTCCTGAACTCAAGTTGGAAGTTAGGTATAAAATTACGATAAATGGTCAATAACCTAAATTGACCCGAAGTTGTACAAATTCAAAAGAATATTGGAGAACTAGTTTGGATGTCACATGATATATCGCATTGAAGGTGGGCTTGTCTATTTCAAAACTCATGAAGGATGTTTCGAAAGATTGGTATTTCTTATGCTCCAAAAATCAAAGCTACGAAAAAGTACATCTATAATCATAATTATTAAGAAAATATAATTTGATAAGCATAAAATCGTATAAAAAAAATTAAAAAAAATTCTAAAAATCAGGGTCCTTACAAGGTGGGACCTCGTCTTCAGGTCATGTCACAGCGGCGTAGCACTACGTATCGGCAGGTAGCCTAATGCTGAATAGTGGAGAGTAGTAGTACAATACTACAAAGAGGCTGGACCTCGTGCTATAGTAGTATAACTGTCACGACCCGCTTCCAAATTTTTGGATACAAGTTGGATACGCCCAGCCTATGTTGTAGCTACAACGCAGTAAACTACATTTAAACCTAAAAAAATCCAATTAATATGACCACTCAATCTCATCACAGATGCTATGTACGTGCCTAAAATAAATCACCACAAAATGATACTGTCCACTATATCTTTTTAGTACAACTTTACAAAATCATCCGCAGACAAATCTGGTAAACTAAATCTACTAGAAATAATAATACATCTGTCTCATAGAACTATCTAATACATCAGGTGAAATATCTGCAACAGATTTTCTAAAGTCTTCCTCCACTCCAATGCCATCCATATGCCATGGTCTAATATATCAACGATCTAGTCAAGAAAGGAGCAAAGTACAATCCATAACAGTCAAACAAGTACAACACATGTACAAGTAATAAAACATGACTAACCTGAACCACCATAAATGCAATGAACTGCTGAACATGAAACATGTAGCAAGAAGATCATGATAATGAAACATAGAACATGAAACATGAAATCGTGTCAAGTGATTTGAAATACGTACGAAATATGCGACCGACTGGATAAGTACAATGAGCACATAAAATAGGATACGGCTTAACCACACGTGCACAGGTGTGTGATTAGACTATCAACATGAAATATCTATATTGGGCTTTGGCTACATACCCGCAGTATTTTCTCTCCCCAAGTACAAGTAAAAGAACATAATAACCAGAAGCACATGACCAATCATGTAACAACGTGTCCAACATAAATACAGGTCCACATGGAGTAAATGAATTAAAGCCATAGAATGTACTTTCCTTGTCCCTAAAAATCAATAGGTCCCAATGTCCACCTATAAATAGGGTAAGAATAGATTGGAATATAAATAATGGCATCTCACTAGCTAACTAAACAAGCTAATATATTAATTATAGAATATTCCTAAATTTATATACTAGCTAGCAAAATATTTAGTGTAGGAAAATAATATTTAGTGAACAACAACAACAACAACAATAATAATAATAATAATAATAATAATAATAAAATAATAACAGCCCCATAATAAATCAGCACAAAGTCCTCAAAGCAGCCCACAGCCCAAACCTATATTCTTTTTTTTTTTCTTTTTTCCTTTCTCTTTTTTTCTTTTTCTTTCCTTCTTTTTTTTCTTTTGGGCTATTCCAGCCCGGCCCAATGCTCAGCCCGCTACTGCTGTTGATTATTTTTTCCCTCCTCTGGCCTGTACAGTCCGACCTGTATGGCTGGCTCAAACCCGCACTCCTTAACCCTAATCTCTATTATACTCTCTCTACTATACTCTCTCTCTCTCTCTCTCTTTCCCGCTCACAAATACCACAGCCGCAATCACAAAAAACCCTAAATCTCAGAAGAAGTTCTGAAGAAGATGAGGAAGAAGAACATCGGTGCCCGATCCAGAGCAGCGGTGGCAGACCTAGCTTCAGTGGTTGTTAGCGAGGTGGCTCAAGGACTCGAGCAACGGCGGCGGTGGGGCGAACAACAGTCTAGATCTGCGGCTCTTCACGGAGAGGCCGCGGCGGAGGTCGCTGGTTGATAGGTGGTGACTAGCCCTGGCGGATCTGGCGGTGGCATACCCACAGCTTCTCCGCTGAGGCACGGTGAACAAATTTGGTGGCAGGGACGACTTCGAGACACGCGGTGGCTTCGGCCACGTCGGTAAAGTAGGGACTCAAGGAGAAGAAGACACGGCGATGACCGATGGCGATGAGGGCTTCTTGGCGGTGACTCCGGCAAGATCTGGCCGGACACAGTATGACAAGGCAGACACGACAGTCCTCGAGGCTGATCTGTGTCCTGACTGTTCAGGACACGGGGATGCAGAGAGCTGATGGGGATGCGGGACTCTCCGGCGATCGGGACGGCCATACTCGTGATGGCAAGGCGGACACGACCAGACACTCAGAACTATGGTTAGAGTTTAGGTAGATATAGGGTCTGTAACTGTATCTGTGTCGGGGTGACACGAGACACAGGGATTTAGATGTCTAGATGTGAGCCCTGTGTCAGGGGACACATGACACGATGGGTCTGGGGTGACACAGGTGTGTCCGTGTTGGACTGAATGTAATTGCAAAAACAAAATTAATGAAATAGACACGGATACAAGTGGGACACGATCATTAGGACCACTAATGATAATGATAGATTTAGGAATAAATAATCAGCAATAAATGATGGCCATTTATAGCCTTATTAGGAAAGTCCTAGAATCTCTAAGCACATGGGCTAGGAATAATATTCCTAGCATATTTCAGACTAATCCTGATTAATCCCAATTAATCATGATTAGTCTTAAGGATTCTAGAATGTTTCCACTAAATCATGTAAGTAGGCATTCCACAATGAATTTCCTAAAATAGACAACCTGCTTAGAAGTAATTACAAATTTGTCATTTCCAAAATAGAAAATCAAAATTAATTAATCTAAGTAAAATATTTCAAATACAATAAAAATTAAATATAGATTATATATTACATGAAAATTATAGCTAATTAATGCAAATCGTAGTCCAATAAATCTAAATAAACAATTATCATTAGCATTTAAATAAAGTTCGTTAAGATAAGCTCAATTAGAATAAACAATTATAGTTTGATTAACATTATTTAATAAATAGTAATAAAATATTTTGAAAATTATTAGAAAAATAATAAAATATTAGAAAAAATTCTAAATCTTATTTATTCTAGATCAAAGGAGTTACTATAAGACCACCAAGAGGCTGGGCCTCAGCTTTGGGTTATATTATGGCGGCGTAGCACCGTAAATAAGCAAAATGCTTCATGTTCAAAAATGGTTGAATCTTTGAAGAGAACTCACCTAAGTGTATGAACATAAATGTAGGCCGTATCTTGAAAAACTTATAGACACCCAAAACATACACACTGATACCAAGTTAGCACGGGACATTTAAAGTGCAAACAGAGGCAAAACTGAGGTCATTGTGTGAGTGGCAAGGATAACATTTATGATACCGAATTCAAGACATAGACCATTCTATATTTTATTATCGTTTGACCCATGCGAAAAAATTCAAGTCGTAAGTAACATCTATCCTAATGAATGATGAATAGTCATTGTAAAGAACGCTCAACCCATATTGAGATATCAAATGGGAGATTGTTGGAGTTTTTGGTTACTTACTAGGAAATTTTAGTGCCACGTTGAAAAAAAAAGCTCCATGTGAGTATTTCTCTTTCCTTCTCTCCCTATATATATATATATATATATATATATATATATATATATAATTTTATTTGGAGGCCTTAAAGATATATGCCCAACCAAGTTGAATTTCTTCACATGGGCATATATCTTTAAGGCCTCCAAATAAAATTATATATATATATATATATATATATATTCAACTTGGTTGGGCATATATCTTTAAGGCCTCCAAATAAAATTATATATATATATATATATATATATATATATATATATATATATATATATATATATATATATATATATATATATATATATATATAATTTTATTTGGAGGCCTTAAAGATATATGCCCAACCAAGTTGAATTTCTTCACATGGGCATATATCTTTAAGGCCTCCAAATAAAATTATATATATATATATATATATATATATATATATATATATATATATATATATATATATATATATATATATATATATAATGTCCAAAGGAAGTGTACTACCTCATTTTTTCGTCTCATCTTGCCTACTGTTTTTCATTTAATTTATGCTGACGATCTTCTTGTATTTATTGAGCCATCCGAGAGGGGTATAGTTTCTTTGTTATAGGTCCAAGAGGAGTTCGAAAACGTCTCGGGTCTTGCCCTTAATAAGGAAAAGTCTCAAGTCTTCTTCAGTAAGGATTGTCCTCAACAGGATTGTTGGTCGGCGATGTTTGGGATAGAACAAGAACAGCTTCTAGTTCGATACCTTGGGTTACCTCTATCAATTAATTGCGCAAGCAAAATGGATTGCATGGGCCTGGTGAGTTATGTGCAAGGACGTCTAGAAGGTTGGCAATCCCAACTTCTATCTTTTGGTGGGCGTATAGACACTACAAGAAATTAGAGTGTCTTACAACGGTCGAAAAATATTGCAAAAATAATATAATCTGTTGCAAAATCAATCTGCAACAGTTATTTAAATCATTGTAAATTTGAGCATTTGCAGATTCCTCTTGCAAAATAATGTATTATGCAACGGCGCACGTTAATGCGTTATAGTTACATTGCGTTATCAATAATATATTTGGTAATGATAAACAAACCGTTGTAGATATAGAATATTGTGCGATGGTTGTTAAATGTTGCATAAATGTTTCATGCAACGGTTAAAAACGGTTGCAGATAATAGGCAACGGTTAATATCCATTGCAAATAACCCTTGGTAAAAAGAACCTTAAAAATCCTCATTAGGGCTCGAACTTCCGACCTCTCGGATTGCATGCCTCCTCTCTACCACTAAGGTAGAGGCTCATACACACACACACACACACACACACACACACACACACACACACACACACACACATTGAAGTACTTATATCATTTCCATCGATTAAGGATTTTGGATCGATGTTAAATATCCATTCTATCATATTTTTTGGTTAACGTACAAGAGACCAATTAATACTTATTTTAAAATTCAAATGAGTAATTCTGATTCTTAAATACCCATTTGTATTAAAATTGAACAAAATTCAAATTGGGCATTGAATTTGCAACGGATATAAACAAACTGTTGCGAGATCAATATGTTGCAATGGTTGTTTATTCTTTTGATAATGGTTTTCATAAACATTGTTATATAACCAAAAAAAAATTGCAACTAGTAGCAAAAATTGTTGCACAAATATTATAAATAATAACCCTACTCACAACAGGTTACATAAGGCTTTATGTAATTTTTGTAAAATATTAATAAATTTGTAACATATACTTAAAATCCTTGCATAACCTTTGCACATTCAACTCACTTTGACAACACTTTACAAAAATTGTTGTGCAACTGTTGCTAACAATGAGCCTTTTTATAAGACTTTATCTAATTGTTGCAAAATATTAACAAATTTGTAATAGATACTTAAAACCCTTGCATAACCGTTGCTCATTCAACCCACTTTGACAACATTTTACAAAAATCGTTGTGTCACTGTTGCTAACAATTGGTCTTTTTATAAGACCTTATGTAATTGGTGCAAAATATCAACAAATTTGTAACAGATACTTAAAACCCTTGCATAACTGTTGCACATTCAACTCACTTTGACAACGCTTCTATAAAATCGTTGTTCGACCATTGTAAAAAAAGAAAAATGTTTAGTAAGCGTTTATGAACCGTTTTAAAAAGTATATTAGGCAAAGGTTAATCTCTAACCATTGCAAATATATTTAATTTGGAAACGATTATTTCAACTGTTACATAACCGTTGTAAATTATAGTTCAGCAACACCCATATAAGTGTTGCACTAAAAATGTTACAAAATATGGATATTTCTTGTAGTGAGAGCTGGTTCGCTCCATCATTTTAGCGATTACTGTTTACTGGTTACATGCTATTATTATTCCTATTGGCACCATGATGGCAATTAAGGAATTGTGTGCTAATTTCGTTTGGAAAGGGGGAATGCATGCTATAGCTTGGGAGGAGCTTTGTTAAACAAAGGAGGAAGGGGATATTGGACTTCTCTCATTACCGACTCTCCAGAAAGTTACTACTCTAAAACTGGCTGGTCGCTTATTGGAAGTAATATCCTTGTGGACGACATGGATGAGAGAAGATATATCAGAACAGGTAATTTCGAGGTAATAAATGGTAATAATAAACTTCTCTGTCACTTTTAAGAAAATCCTCTCTCAAAGAGCGACACTGAAATACTGTATCAGACGGGTTATTTGTAATGGTCGTTCGACTAGTCTATAATTGGACCTTTGGCTCAACAAGAATAGCTTCATTGACAAACTTGGGTGGCCAATGTATGAGCTTATAGGCAGCAATGCAACCCTGGATGCTCTAATAACTAATGGTAATTGGAATCTTACGGATAGACATATTGGACAGTGGTTCGGAGAAGAAATAAAGGATACAAGGATTGTGGAAGAGGGGGGTGACGATTATTGGACATGGGACGGGGCGAACTTTGGCAAAATTTCACAGAGGCTGGCCTACGAGAAGGTGATACCGGTGTTCCTGAAGGTGGAATGGGCAAAAGTTGTCGCTCGATTTGGTGTCCAGCTTTCCGACGATTGTTGTGTTCTATGCGGAAGAAGAGTAGAATCACGTGAGCATCTGTTCTTCCAATACCCTTTTCTCTGTGGGTGTTTGGCAGTACTATAGAAGGCAGCTGGGTAAGCAAAAGCCACGAAGCATTACCGTCTATAGTTGTAGAAATAACGGGAACGAGAAGCCAAGGTCAACTAATATTTAGACAGGTCAGGCTCAGGCTACTTTCGGTAGTATGACATGTGTGGCGGGAGCGAAACTGCAAAGTTTTTGAAGGAAGGGCCATGTCCATCTTTGAACTCATAAATAACATTACTAGTGATCTCAATTTTATGGAGGTAGATTAGATGGAAGGGGGGTGAGGGTGTATAACGCACCTGCTGTAAGGTGTGATTGATTGGTTGTTTTATCCTTATATATATATATATATAGAGAGAGAGAGAGAGAGAGAGAGAGAGAGGAAAATGTACCTAAGGTCGACCTTATTTTCCTCACTTTACAACATTTTTTTCTTGAATTTTTTTTATGGGATTCATCTACACCTTATTGATTGGCAACATACCAAATTTCAAGTGATTATAATATTGTTTAGCCCCCTATCTATCCCTTACAAAATCGACGGTCTAAAACTTTGCTGCTACACCGTCGATTTTGTAAGGGATAGATAGGGGGCTAAACAATATTTTTTTTCTTGAAATTTGGTATGTTGCCAATCAATAAGGTGTAGATGAATCCCATAAAAAAAATTCAAGAAAAAAATGTTGTAAAGTGAGGAAAATGAGGTCGACCTTAGATAACTTACCTAAGGTCGACCTTAGGTACATTTTCCTCATATATATATATATATATATATATATATATATATATATATATATATATATATATATATATATATATATATATAAATATATATATATATATATATATTATTCATCCATCAAAAAATTTACATGCATACAACTTCTCGTATTCCAATTAGGACGACATGGCAGTAAGATCATAATGAATGTTGAGCAAAACTCCAATCGGGGAAGTAGACAGCGTCTCGAAGATCCGTCGATTCTGTTTTTGTTGGTGCTCTTGCTCCTTGACATGAAGAGAGCTTGCTCTCAACATGCTTTATAAAGTTTAGTCCCACATTGGAAAAGCACCATGAGTTATCTCAACATATATATGAGTATGTATTGTTGGAATATGCACATGGGATGGTGACCCTAAGGAGGGAACCATGTGGGTGATTTTACTAAGAGGTAAGGATAAGGCTCCAAGAAAAGCATTTATGCTTTTTGCTCTTGAAAAATTAATTTCCATTGGGGCTAAGCCCCGTAGGGGCTTAGCGACTCGGACTCGGACTCAGGCTCATGGGCTCATGAGGGGTAATGTGGCATTTTGTTGGCGCACATAGCACGTCAGCATCGTCGCTAGGCGCAAGTTGCGCCAGTGAGCAAGGTGCGCCAGGTGAGCAAGTTGCGCCAGCTGCGCAAGTTGTGCCAGTGCGCAAGTTGCGCAAGGTGCACAAGTTGCGCCTCAGCGTGCGCAGTGCGCGCAATGCGGTTGTAGGCGTGCGCGCAACTCGTTCATTGGCGCAATGCGCACAGGTGGTGGCTGTCCTCCTTCAAACTGATCCGTAATGTGCGATAACTGATCCTAAAATAGTGGATCTGACATTATTTCGTGGCGCTCATTGCGGATCTGAGCATTACTAGCAGTGGCTATATATTCAGGGCCTCACTTCTCTCTCGTAAGAAAGTGCATTATCATTCTAAAAATTCTAGAAAGAGAGAAGAGAGAGTTCCTCGAGCCACTAGTGTTCCAGTACCTTCGACAGCACCTCGAGTATTCTTTTTTCTGTCCTTGTCGTTCCGAGCAGTCCGTCTTAGAGTATTTTTCAGAGCATTCCAGAGTTCACTCGAACTTGCTGGTTCCTGGAAGCTGACCGTGTGGGCGGATCTAGCTTTGAGCACTGGTGTTTTTTAACACCCCAGCAGGCCACTTTCATCTATCGCATGTCATCGCTGTTGTTGCCTTTAGCAATTCGGCCGGCATCTTCTTCTTAGAAGTGTCTTCATCGTTTGTTACGTATACGAAATCTTTTTAGATTCTCGTATTCCAGAATCCTCGTAGGATCTCTGGTTGTGCACCTTCCTTGAAGTGTTGCATTGGAACATTGTTCTTACAACTGATTCATTCAGTTTTCCATTAAAAATTGTGCCCCGGTTCTAACAATCTCAAAGCTACAGCAGCACAATGGAAAACTCTCGTTCCTCTCTCCTCGATACCAGCTTTAACAAACTGGAGAAATTCGACGGAGAACACTTTCAAATATGGAAGAGAAAAATCACCCTCAATCTACAACTGATGGACGTCGATCATGTGCTGATTGAGACTGAACCAACGATTCCAGAAGGACCGACGACTCCAGAAGGTGGTACAGCAGATGCCATTGCTGTTGCACAAGTCAAATTGACCAAATGGAGAAGGGACAATGTTCTTTGTAGGCTATTGATTCTGAATGCAATGGAGGACTCCCTGGCAGAGTCATACTCCAAGAATCCTTCTGCCAGTGATATCTGGGAGTCCTTGGGAAAGCTGTATGAAGACGACGACAATAGATCAAAAATCTTCATCGTTGGGAAGTACCACAAGTGGCTCTTCGAAGACGAGAAGGCTATGCTTCCTCAGGTAAAAGAGTTCTTGAAGTTGCGCCAGAAGCTAGAAGACGAGAAAATGCCCCTCGTCGACAAGTTTGTTGTTGGGGGAATTGTCTCTAAACTTTTCGCTGGGTGGAGTACATTCTATGCGAGAATGCATCGAAAGAAGCTGGATATCAGCTTGGAAGATCTCCTTCAAGAGATTCTTGTTGAGGACGAGATGCGTTCGCAACAGAAGATGGACACTCTGTCCAAACAGTTGGCCAAGGCCAATCTGTTGCAGACGAGAGAGCCCAAGGGGAAGCAGGTAGCTTCTCACCACAAAAAGGACTCTACTAATCTGAAAGTGAAGGGTCCTTCATTCAACCAACAGAAGTCCAAGTCCCACGTAACTTGCTTCAATTGTGGCAAGAAATGCCACTACAAGAGTGAATGCAGATCCAAGCCCAAACAATCAGAGAAAGGTGAGCCTAGTAAGGTTTCTTTGGTTTATAACCTCGTTGCTATGATCGCTCAGGTCACAACTGTGGGGGCTAACTCTGACTGGTGGATAGACACCGGTGCGACTTGCCATGTCTGTTCTGGGAGGGAATGGTTCGTTACGTACCAGCCAACTTCTGAGAAGGTTGTCATGGCAAACCAGGCCCAAGCTGAAGTTATGGGGATCGGGACTATGGAGCTGAAACTCACTTTCGGGAACACTCTGACGCTCCAAGGAGTAAAGCATGTTCCGGTGATTTTTAAGAACCTGATCTCTGGGAGTCTGCTTAGCAACGCAGGCTTGAGGATGAACATTAATGCTGGTCAGATGGTGATGTCCAAGAAGGGAACATACTTCGGAAAGGCTTATCAAACCGAAGGAATGTTTAAAATTCAGCTTGTAAACCAGTCTAATAATATCAATACAATCGCTCTTTCTGATTATTCTCTTGAGTTGTGGCATAATAGACTAGAACATGTTCATTGTAAAAGAATAAACAAAATATCTAGTCTAGGACTTATCTCCAAGTGTGGGGGTAAGGTAGAGAAATATGAAGTATGTGCTCAAACAAAGATCACTAGAAAACCCTTTCATCGGGTCAATCGAAGCACATATCTTCTGGAGTTGGATCACTCCGATATCTGTGACTTCAAACAATTATCTACAAAAGCCGGGATGAAGTATTTCATAACCTTCATCGATGAATTCTATAAATACGCATTAGTTTACTTGCTCAAATCCAAAGACGAAGCATTCGAGAAGTTCAAGGAGTTCAGGGTCGAAGCTGAACGACAAACTGGACAACAACTCAAGAGGTTGAGAAGTGATCGAGGAGGAGAATATCGGTCTCATGAATTTTCATCGTTCTGCAAAAAACATGGAATCATCTGCGAGACTACTGCTCCGTATTCTCCTCAATCTAACGGAGTAGCAGAAAGGAAGAACCGAACGTTGACAGAAATGATGAACTCAATGCTGCTAACTGTAGGTCTTCCAAAATGCTACTGGAAAGAAGCTGCATTAACGGCCACTTTCATTCTGAATAGAGTGCCTTATGCAACTTCTGACACAACTCCTCATGAACTCTGGTTCAAAGTCAGACCTAACTTGAATGTCATTCGAGTGTGGGGGTGTCTGGCTTATGTGAAGCTCCCAGATCTGAAGATTCAGAAGCTGGGGACAAGGACTACGAAGGCAATCTTCTTGGGGTTATGCCGAGAAGAGTGATTTTTTGATATTGAGTCAAATCATATCATCGAATCTCGCGATGCTGAATATTTTGAAGACAAGTTTGCAAGACATAAAAACATTGCTCTTCCAGATATTCCGGAGAATGATATAGGTGCAAATGAGACTGAGATCTCATATGAGCCAGTAGTACAAGAAGAAGTTATTGGTGGAGAAACAACAATTGAACCAGAACTCGCTGAGCCGTCGACGAAGCGAGCGAGGAGGCCGAAGAGTTTCGGAGATGACTTCGTCACCTATCATGTGGAAGCAGATCCGCTTACCTATGATGAGGCGATGAAGACCAGAGATACTATTTTTTGGAAGGAGGCAATAGACAATAAAATTGACTCAATTACCTCAAATAACACATGGGTGTTAGTTGATTTACCCAAAGGAGCAAAATCCATCGGATGCAAGTGGATTTTCAAGAATAATATGAAAGCTGATGGAACCATTGACAAGTTCACGGCCAGGCTAGTTGTAGGAGCGTAAAAAATGCTTTATGGACCAAGTCAAAGAAAGTTAAGAGCTTTACGCAAGTTAAACAGGGTTAAACTTAGACTTTACACAAGTCAAACAGAGTAAAACTCTACGCGAGCTACTTTACGCGAGAGCCATCCTCAAAGCTTTTACGCGAAGGACAGGCTGTCAGATCATGCATTTAATGCGCATGATACTGTTCTGACATAATCATTTTCTGATAGCGGAAAGCACAGAAGTCGAGAAGATTTGATTTACACCAAACCCAACGCTTATCGTTTAGTGTGCAGATGAGCTACTTTACGCATCAAGAGATTGCTTCTTTTACGCACGAAAGCTATTCGAGCTTTTTATGCTCAAGGCTGTTGTGCGCGTAAAGTTTATTTGAGCTAATTTTACGCTCAAGGCTGTTTTTCAGCCACTTTACACGGGAAGTCTATTTTGAGCTATTTTACGCCTAGTTTGCTACTTTACGCAGGAAGTCTATTTTGAATCATTTTTACGCCCGATCTTTTTTGGCTATAGGAGAACGTGGTCTGCTCACGTGGCTTTCATGCCATACTTATCGAGAAATGTGTGTACGTGCTCTCCTCATTTTGTTGAAGTAGTGGGACACGTGTCACCATGCGTAGAGATCAAAAATCTACGTGGGACACGTGTCATCACGCGTAAAGGTTTATTCTCATCGTGGATGACAGTTACCAAACTTTGTTACTTTTTACGCACAGAGGATCTAGTCTATAAATAGACTTATTTTTAAACAGGAGCAAGAGATCAAGAGAGATATAGGAGAGGAGATTCTGAGAAAACTCATACTTTCAGAGTGATATTCCCAGAAGCATTTCTTCAACTTTTTCTCAAGAACATGGTGAAGCAAAGCAGGAAAGCATTCGACTGTGCCATCAGTGCCGTTGTTCGATACCTTTTTGGTGACTTAGTTCTTCCGATTGTTTGTCTTCTTCAAGCAGTTTTCTTCATCATCATCGTATGGTCCAAGGAACAAAGTGATCGCTATTAGATCAGACTTCCATAGCAATACTTCCCAGAAACAATTTTTACTTTTGTACTTTTTCTAGTTTTCTTTCAAAAGCCAATTTTAGGCATTTTGTTAAGTGAAACAAAATGGCGACTCTGCTGGGGACGACCCTCTCCTATGACGAGAAGACAATTGCTCAATATGATGATGTGTCGGTCGGATCGACAAAGAAGATTCTGGTTGTTCACTTTGACCAGACTGCTTACGAAGAAATGCTCCGAACTGGGGGTAGTACTCGCTGCTCCAATGTTCAGAAATCGTGGAAGGCACAAAAATTTTGGATTCCTAAGTCCAAATTATCCTCGGATCTCCCTGCTGTCTCTGAAGGCAAAGGAATCCTTTCCACTCCTGTTGTAGAGGCTCCCGTCTATGACGAGGCAGTCTCTACTTCAGTGATGCGTCCTGGACGTAAAAATCAGTCTCCCGTCGGTGACGTGGTAGACTCCCAAGTTTTACGATCTGCGCATAAAAATCAATTTTTATGCTCTACGCGTAAAAATCAGTCTCCCGTCTGTGACGTGGTAGACTCCCAAGCTTTACTCTCTGAGCATAAAAATCAGTCTCCCATCTGTGACGTGGTAGACACCCAAACTTTACGCTCTACGCGTAAAGGAAAATCTTCCGTCTGTGACGTGGCAGATACTCATGTTTTGTGCTCTATACATAAAGGTAAATCTCCTGTCAGTGATAGCGTAGATAAAGTTCACAATGATGCCTTTGTATCTAAAGTGAATTTTCCTGCACGCATGCAGCGTAAAAACAAAATCCTATTGTTGGTAAAGCTTCAGTTTTCCACCAACAGCCTTCTTGCACTGCTTTACGCAAGGTACCAAACCTTCAAATTACGCGTAATGCTGATGGAGTCCTTTGTGCACAAAAATCGCAAGATTTACGTACGCAACTCCAAGCGCATAAAAATGTACAATTTGGTTCTACTAATGCAGCCAGTAATCTTCTTTATACACAAGGGACTAAACATTTCTCTGTCCCAAATATAATAAAGAAGACTACTTCCTCTACTCCTTCTGATTTACGCGAGTTACTCGTACAAAAGCATAAAAACAGAAAATCTCCTGTAACACTCCACCAAGAAAATTACCATTGTGAGTGTCACCAGATTGTAATCAAGTATTGCTGTTCGGCTTCTAAACGGTCAGTTTTTGATCGATTAAGCTACAATGTGCCTCAACAGCAAGCTGATGACCAAGAACATGAGTTGTCATATGCGACGATCAACATGGCATCTCATACTAACAGAGGACGACGTCCAAGACGCAATTCATCCCAGACTCCTAGTCAACAACAGTTCAACCAACTTCTTGATAGTTTCGAAGGGGTATATCAGAATACTCGATCAAGAAGTCAAAGACAGTTGCAATCTTCTGATTCAGAAGCTGGGGTACCCAGTCGTTGGAGTCAGAAACTAATAGTGTTGATTCATACCACTATACCAATACCTCTGTATGCTCAAGGGAGGTTGAATCTTATGCTATCGGAGATGAACCAGAGACGTCAACTGCTAATACAGAGCAACGTCTTTTTGCAGTTGAACAATCACTGAAGGACATGCTTGCCATGATGCAAAGTATGCATCAAATAATAATGACTCAGCAAACTGTTCAGCCGGTAGTGATAACACCGGTTCAGGTAGCAGCAAAACTCAAGATAGTCAAGGGGTTGATACACCTTTGAATAATCTTACTCAAGAGCCTGCTATCAATCAAAATTCTGCAGTTCCAGATCCTCTCATTCCAGAAGATGTACCACCTCCGGTGGGGGTCACGGTACATCCAACAACTATTCAATCGAATGTGCTTCCTCAAACTAGTAAAGCTATTCAAGCAGTGCGTGAGCTAAAAGCACAGTTTGAAGTTCTGAAGCACAAGGATCAGCTCCAGAGGTTAGGGATTAAGCAACCTTATTCTCCTCACTGGAATGATGTGCCTTTTCCTCCAAAATTCAAGCCACAGTCGATGGTGTTATTTGATGGAAAAGCCTCTCCTAGCCAATATATCAATATCTTTGATATTATGACTATGCATCTGCAGAAGAATGATGCTCTTCTTACACGAGTTTTCATCGGGTATTTGACGGGTTCAGCCTATGACTGGTATCGCAGTCTACCGGACAATTGCATATCGTCTTTTGACGAGTTTAAAGCAATGTTTCTCTTCCGCTGTAAAACCCCTAAATTTCTACTATTTTTTTATTATTAAATTTGGTACTGATATAAAATTTTGTATTGTACGTCGCGTAGTCGTATTGTACGTCGCACACGAAATTATTTTTCTTGCTCGTCGAGTACGAATATGTACGAGCGTACATATTTTTAAAAAAACATTATTTTATTATTTTTATAGTTTCAAAGTAATATAGACAAAAATTATTTCTAGCGATTATTTTCAAGTTTATGACTATTATGAAAAGCTTTTCATTTATATAGTTATAATTATAAATAAAATTTTCCTATAAAATGATAAATTAGAAAAGTATATCTATGTAAATATTATTTGTACAAACATATATTTTTTTCGTAATTATTTATTTGTTTATTTTAAATAATAATATAATTTTCGAAATTAATTATTATAGTATTTTTGGAAAACATATTTTTGAAATATTTGTGACAATTTAAATTTTGATTTGATTCCATGGATAAGTTTAAATAGATTAAATTAATATCTATAATTGGAATTTGATTTATTGATTTGATTTGATTTTAAACTAAGGGAATTAAAGTAGATTTAATTGGATTTGGATTTAGATTTGATTTCATTGATTTAATTTAATAGATTGATTTATTTAATTAGGGTTTAAACAATCCTAATCATTATCTAATTGGGAATTCCCACGTCCTATAAATAGGCAGGTACTCCTCCAATTCATTATTCATCCACAACAAATTCCACAAACCAATGGTGCGTGCCTCGGGTCCGTGTCCTCTTCTGACCATAATTCTTATTCTACTATTTATACAGATACATTGCTCCTCCTCCGTGCCGACAACCCCGGCACGATACATCAAATCCTAATTCCTAACCCTAGCCCAAATCCTAACCCTACCCCCGACCGTAGCAGCCTCCCCATTGCCGTCACCCCCGCCATCTCCCGACACCGACCAGCCTCCTCCTGCCTCGCCAACTCTCCGACGACACCCGTCACCATCACAACCACAGGCTCACCACCACCATAACCGTCACCACCGCTCGTCGTCACCGCCATTACCAAACCAGCCCGTCACCACCGCCCGTCGACCTGCCACCACCAGCGCCAAACCCGTCGTCATACACCCCGACTTCCCGACCAAGCCCAGCCAAACATCGGCCAACCACCGTCCTCCGAAAACACCCAACCACCACCGTCACCGGCGCAAACCTCCGGTGACCAAAGAAAAACTCACAACCACAGCCACCAAAAATCAATACGAATATTAAACCTAAACGATCTTGGCCGTGCCGCCTCCTCCTTGGCGTGCCGTGCCTCCCCGCATGACGGCGACCCGGCACGCTCGCGTCGCCCCATCCGCCGCTGGCCGATCTGATCCCGGTGAACCACCGCCGTGTGCCCTAGCTCCTCTCCACCGCTCGCGGCTTTCCCTATCCGACGAACGCCGTGCTCCCCTCTCCGGCCGAAACCCCCATCTCCTCCGACTTCCGCCTCCTCCACGCCCCACAGCGTGCGCCGACCTAACCCGCTCCTCCTCCCGCCGGAAAATCCCCCTTCCTCCGCGCACCGCTGCTCTTCTCTCCCCAAAACCCCCGCCTGAGCTCCCGACCACGATCATCCTCCTCCGCCGCCTTGAGATCTCCGTCCACCGCCCTTCTTCCCTCGACTCCGCGGATCCGCCGCTCACCACCCCTCTCTCGAGCCTCCTCTCGCTCACTCTCTCTCTCGCACTTGCTCTCTCTCTACAGCTTTCTCTCTCTCTATTTCTATTTTCGTTGACCAAGAACGAAAAGGGGAAACAGCAGGGATGCTGCCCCTTAAGAGTTCTACTGTTATTATTATTATTATTATTATTATTATAATTCTGTTTTATTATTATCTTTATTATTATATTATTATTATCATCATTATTATTAATATTATTATTATTACTATTATTATTATTATTGAGAGTACTGTTTCAATTATATCTATATATTAATTTTATATTGACTTTTATTATTACTAATTTTGTTGTTGGATAGTATACTCATATAGTAGCGGTAGCATACAATATTTTATGATACAAGTATATGATAGTACTATTATTGTTTTGTTTTCTAAATATATTAAAATATTTTGGCCTATAAAAATGTAGTTTCAAAATTATAAAATATTTTTGGTGATTTAAATAAAATATAGTTCTCTATCTCAAATCATATTTTTACAAGGTTAAAATTTTTAGTCTAAAAACGATTTATGGTTTTCTAGTATTTTCCTAGAAATTATTTAAACTAATATAATTTCAAGTGTTATAATTATTTTCTTAAAATAGTATATGTATCTAATTATTCAAATTCCTTTGATTATCCTTCTGTCCATGACCAGTCCTATTACTCCCGTTTTTTCACCAATTTCGTACTCCCATATGCCTACTCTAACTAACTTGACCCTTCTGGACCCAATAAAACTGTCCGTGCCACCGACCGAGGTCACCATACATAGTTGTTGTACCAAAGTCGCAGATCGTGCCACCTGGATCATTGTTCCACCGCAGGCGTCCTACCAGGCAAGACACCTTGCCATTTGCTGTTTAATTATTTTAGCTCATATTTCATGCATTAGTATTATTTTCTTTATGCAAAATAAACTGTGATACATGGCTTAACCTGTTAGAACTTACTGTTCATTTATATTTCCTGCTATGTATTATTTTTCTCACCTTAAACCTAGATTTAAGGGACCACCTTGTATGTTGCATTCATTGGCCTTGACACGTTGTAACACGATGTTGTGTGTCGTATGTAGGACACGAAAGTACGTGATTGGCTGGCCACCAGTACGTACAAGCTGTGCGATAGGAATAACCGCTAATAGAGGTTGCATGCTAGTCTGACTTAGCGGTTATAGAGGCTACTGTTGTGGATACAACATAGTAGGCATTGGACGGGGAGGACAATTCCTTAGTGTATGGGCTTCGATGCACTTTCCTTTGTAACCCAGATTCTTCGCTGGAGATACGGGGTTGTTGACCCATGATTACTGACGGCCACTGACGATTCTGCGGAATGTCATGCTCTTATTGATTGGGCCTCTAGTGCCCCAAGGGGGACTATGCTGATCCTATTTAGCCAGGGCCCATGTGCAGGAAGGGTTGTTCTTAACTACATTTCACTTAGAATGGTAGGCTACCTTTATCCGTTAGGTACGAGTACTTTTGGTTTGGGTACTTGTATCTGACCGTGGCTTGGAACAATAACTTGTCACGGATTAGTTCGTCACATCTTGTCCTTGTTTGGTTGTAGGTGTGACTTACTACTTCGATGAGAAGGTATTGAACCTTGTTGGGGCCGGATACCATATTGGATTCATAGCATGGAAAGATACGTCGCCGTGAATTAGTTTACCATCTCCTGTCCTTGTTTGGTTGGTGGGATGGTACGCTCGTTCAGTAGGTGCGTATTGGACCATGTTATAATTCGATTAACTTATTTATTTGAGCAATATTTATTCAGTTTATATGGCATGATATTATGTGTCTTGTTACGTCCCTCTGAGGACCTGGTTATCTCTCCAGGTGTGTGCTATTGTCTTTCGCAGGTGTTCTAGCTCTAGCCGTGATCTTTGCTATTTCTTCGAGGATGATTGCACTTGGGTCGTCTTCGCTTCGCTCGCCAAAGTCATTTCATTTTCCATGTATTTTTCCTTTACTTGTTGGTAGTAGATTTGTTTCCGCCCAACATATTGAATCAAGACAATTTTTTCTCATTATATGATATCTTTTATTCAATTATTTTTGTGTGGATAAGATTAGTTATGGTTCTACTGCATTTTACAGCTTACGTATATTTATTGTACGGCTGACTTGTCTATGTTCCTAGTCCTACGTATTTTGGGACTGGGGCGTTACATGTTTTTGTGGTGGCCCATGCAGGTTAAGATAAATTGTTTGGTTACTTTACCGTACCAAGCAAGCCTGCGAATAGGATTAGAAGTCTAGGATCTCATCCACATACTTGACCTCTTCCTTGATTTTATCTACCGTTTGACTCATCAATTGCATCTTGCTTGCTTTCTTCCATCCCTATTCTTATCTTTCCTTCGTGCTTGCTAGAGATTGACCCTACTAGTCAGATGTCCCAAACACCCATAGCTTAATTCTTTTAAGTTGGGTAGAACACCCCACGGCCCGACACGCCCTTGACTATTAAGACCATAGAGACTAGAGGAATCTAACCCATTTGGTCAACCAAGCCTTGGTCAATAAACCATAGAATGATTGTATAGGAATAAAAGACTTAGATCCTCATGACTCTTAGACTATTCATAATTGATTTTATTCATCTACCATCGTGCCTATATTTTTTACTATCTAAACTAATGATGCTAATGTAGCCTAGTTTTTGCAAGCTAATCTTTTATCGAGCTTGTTCAAGACATATGTTATTGGAAGAGCACCCACTAACATGTTGTCTAATCAGAACCGGTGCATAATGGTCTGATCAACCAAGTGCACTTTGGTTCGCTTTTGCCTATTATTCTACGTGGATGGAGACATAGTTAAACTTGTCCTCTAGAGTCCCATCCGCGACTGCCTTGGCAACTCCTTTAAAATTTTTCGACCGTCTTTGAATCACGTATTCGTATTCGATAACGCCTCCTTCGAACTCTATATTTCTTTCGCCTTCACCTATTTTAGGAGGACGAAGGCGTTATACTAGAACTTTTTCTAGCCTTCCTATCGGCTATGACCATTCTTACTCGATGTTGCTATATCTTCATCCTAAACTACTCGACCCTATCAATATCCTCTAATCGCTTAATTAAAGCGAATCTATTTCGTTCTCTTAATCGTGACCCTCATTCATTAGCCGTGACCATACCGTATTATTTTCCTATGATCTAGATCGCAATTTCTTACAGCATGATTTTGTTAATTATTGTTCATCATCGATATCCCTTGTGTCTTCTCACCCCCCTACGAATTCTTAATTTCGAGGACGAAATTCTTTTAAGTTGGGTAGGATTTAAAACCCCTAAATTTCTACTATTTTTTTATTATTAAATTTGGTACTGATTTAAAATTTTGTATTGTACGTCGCGCACGAAATTATTTTTCTTGCTCGTCGAGTACGAATATGTACGAGAGTACATATTTTTAAAAAAACATTATTTTATTATTTTTATAGTTTCAAAGTAATATAGACAAAAATTATTTCTAGCGATTATTTTCAAGTTTATGACTATTATGAAAAGCCTTCATTTATATAGTTATAATAATAAATAATTTTTTCCTATAAAATGATAAATTAGAAAAGTATATCTATGTAAATATTATTTGTACAAACATATATTTTTTTCATAATTATTTATTTGTTTATTTTAAATAATAATGTAATTTTCGAAATTAATTATTATAGTATTTTTGGAAAACATATTTTTGAAATATTTGTGACAATTTAAATTTTGATTTGATTCCATAGATACATTTAAATAGATTAAATTAATATCTATAATTGGAATTTGATTTATTGATTTGATTTGATTTTAAACTAAGGGAATTAAAGTAGATTTAATTGGATTTGGATTTAGATTTGATTTCATTGATTTAATTTAATAGATTGATTTATTTAATTTGGGTTTAAACAATCCTAATCATTATCTAATTGGGAATTCCCACGTCCTATAAATAGGCAGGTACTCCTCCAATTCATTATTCATCCACAACAAATTCCACAAACCAATGGTGCGTGCCTCGTGTCCGTGTCCTCTTCCGACCATAATTCTCATTCCACTATTTATACAGATACATTGCTCCTCCTCCGTACCGACAACCCCGGCAGGATACATCTAATCCCAATTCCTAACCCTAGCCCTAATCCTAACCCTTCCCTCGGCCGTAGCAGCCTCCCCATTGCCGTCACCCCGCCATCTTCCGACACCGACCAGCCTCCTCCTGCCTCGCCAACTCTCCGACGACACCCGTCACCATCACAACCACAGGCTCACCACCACCATAACCGTCACCACCGCTCGTCGTCACCGCCATTACCAAACCAGCCCGTCACCACCGCCCGTCGACCTGCCACCACCAGTGCCAAACCCGTCGTCATACACCCCGACTTCCCGACCAAGCCCAGCCAAACACCGGCCAACCACCGTCCTCCGAAAACACCCAACCACTACCGTCACCGGCGCAAACCGCCGGCGACCAAAGAAAAACACACAACCACAGCCACCAAAAATCAACACGAATATTAAACCTAAACGAACCTGGCCGCGCCGCCTCCTCCTTGGCGTGCCGCGCCTTCCCGCAGGACGGCGACTCGGCCACGCTCGCGTTGCCCCATCCGCCGCTGGCCGATCTGATCCCGGCGAACCACCGCCGTGTGCCCTAGCTCCTCTCCACCGCTCGTGGCTTTCCCTAGCCGACGAATGCCACGCTCCCCTCTCCGGCCGAAACCCCCATCTCCTCCGACTTTCGCCTCCTCCATGTCCCACCGCGTGCGCCGACCTAACCCGCTCCTCCTCCCGCCGGAAAATCCCCCTTTCCTCCCCGCGCCGCTGCTCTTCTCTCCCCAAAACCCCCACCTGAGCTCCCGATCCCGATCATCCTCCTCCGCCGCCTTGAGATCTTCGCCCACCGCCCTTCTTCCCTCGACTTCGCGGATCCGCTGCTCATCGCCCCTCTCTCGAGCCTCCTCTCGCTCACTCTCTCTCTCGCGCTTGCTCTCTCTCTACAGCTTTCTCTCTCTCTATTTCTATTTTCGTTGACCAAGAACGAAAAGGGAAAACAGCAGGGATGCTGTCCCTTAAGAGTTCTACTGTTATTATTATTATTATTATTATTATTATTATTATTATTCTGTTTTATTATTATCTTTATTATTATAATAATTATTATTATTATCATTATTATTATTAATATTATTATTATTATTATATTATTATTATTATTATTATTATTATTGAGAGTACTGTTTCAATTATATCTATATATTAATTTTATATTGACTTTTATTATTACTAATTTTGTTGTAGGATAGTATACTCATATAGTAGCGGTAGCATACAATATTTTATGATACAAGTATATGATAGTACTATTATTATTTTGTTTTCTAAATATATTAAAATATTTTGGCCTATAAAAATATAGTTTCAAAATTATAAAATATTTTTGGTGATTTAAATAAAATATAGTTCTCTATCTCAAATCATATTTTTACAAGGTTAAAATTTTTAGTCTAAAAACGATTTATGGTTTTCTAGTATTTTCCTAGAAATTATTTAAACTAATCTAATTTCAAGTGTTATAATTATTTTCTTAAAATAGTATATGTATCTAATTATTCAAATTCCTTTGATTATCCTTCTGTCCATGACCAGTCCTATTACTCCCGTTTTCTTACCAATTCTGTACTCCCATATGCCTACTCTAACTAACTTGACCCTTCTGGACCCAATGAAACTGTCCGTGCCACCGACCGAGGTCACCATGCATAGTTGTTGTACCAAAGTCGCAGATCGTGCCACCTGGATCATTGCTCCACCGCAGGCGTCCTACCAGGCAAGACACCTTGCCATTTACTGTTTAATTATTTTAGCTCATATTTCATGCATTAGTATTATTTTCTTTATGCAAAATAAACTGTGATACATGGCTTAACCTGTTAGAACTTACTGTTCATTTATATTTTCTGCTATGTATTATTTTTCTCACCTTAAACCTAGATTTAAGGGACCACCTTGTATGTTGCATTCATTGGCCTTGACACGTTGTAACACGAAGTTGTGTGTCGCATGTAGGACACGGAAGTGCGTGATTGGCTGGCCACCAGTACGTACAAGCCGTGCGATAGGAATAACCGCTAATAGAGGTTGCATGCTAGTTTGACTTAGCGGTTATAGAGGCTACTGTTGTGGATACAACATAGTAGGCATTGGGTGGGGAGGACAATTCCTTAGCGTATGGGCTTCGATGCACTTTTCCTTGTGACCCGGATTTTCCGCTGGAGATACGGGATTGTTGACCCATGATTACTGATGGCCACTGACGATTCTGCGGAACGTCATGCTCTTATTGATTGGGCCTCTAGTGCCCCAAGGGGGGACTATGTCGATCCTATTTAGCCAGGGCCCATGTACAGGAAGGGTTATTCTTAACTACATTTCACTTAGAACGGTAGGCTACCTTTATCCGTTAGGTACGAGTACTTTTGGTTTGGGTACTTTTATCTGACCGTGGCTTAGAACAATAACTTGTCGTGGATTAGTTCGTCACATCTTGTCCTTGTTTGGTTGTAGGTGTGACTTACTACTTCGATGAGAAGGTATTGAACCTTGTTGGGGCCGGATACCATATTGGATTCATAGCATGGAAAGATACGTCGCCGTGAATTAGTTTACCATCTCCTGTCCTTGTTTGGTTGGGGGGATGGTATGCTCGTTCAGTAGGTGCGTATTGGACCATGTTATAATTCGATTAACTTATTTATTTGAGCAATATTTATTCAGTTTATATGGCATGATATTATGTGTCTTGTTACGTCCCTCTGAGGACCTGGTTATCTCTCCAGGTGTGTGCTATTGTCTTTCGCAGGTGTTCTAGCTCTAGCCGTGATCTTTGCTATTTCTTCGAGGATGATTGCACTTGGGTCGTCTTCGCTTCGCTCGCCAAAGTCATTTCATTTTCCATGTATTTTTCCTTTACTTGTTGGTAGTGGATTTGTCTCCGCCCAACATATTGTATCAAGACAATTCTTTCTTATTATATGATATCTTTTATTCATTTATTTTTGTGTAGATGAGATTAGTTATGGTTCTACTGCATTTTACAGCTTACATATATTTATTATACGGCTGACATGTCTACGTTCCTAGTCCTACGTATTTTGGGACTGGGGCGTTACACCCGCTTCTATGAAGGAGGCATAGACATGAATATGTCCTCCTTAATAAAAATCAAACAAAAGGAGAAGGAAGATACTCGGACGTTTATCGAACGTTTCCGACAGACAACTTTGAAAATACCTCCTGGTATGCCAGATTCTGCATTGATTGATACATGCAAGATGAATCTGCGACCAACTATTGCTGTCTTCACGGGCTCTCAATTTACAGATTGGGCCTCGTTTATTATAGCAGCAGTTTCCGCCGAGACCAATGGTAGGTTGGCTCGTGGACACGGGATGATCTTTGCCTCAGAGGACAAAGGAAAGAAAGGCTCTTCAAGCAATAATTTCGGCAATCACAATGGGAAGGGGAAGGAAACCCTAGTGGTTAATCTTTCAAAACCCAAAATGACGCCGAATAATTCAGAGTCTTCCAAACCAAAAGAAGAGTACTCTTTTGATGACAGTGATATCCTGGGGATATTCCAATGCCTTGTAAAGAGTGGCAAACTCCAGATTCTAGAGCCAAAAAGGCCTAATGAGGTGAATCTGACTGACAATCCTAAATATTGTATCTATCATAGATACATAAATCATCCTACCAAGGCTTGCTATGTCTTATAGAAGAAAATCCAGGAGTTGATAAATGCCAATACCATCGCTTTAACCAATGATGAGCATATGGTAACAACTAATATGATTTCTCTTCAATTTGGAGGTTTTCCTCCACAGCAAGTTCCAGATGGAATTGTCCCAATTCCTAAGACAACAATGAAGATTGTAAATCTCCCGCCTGCTAGAGAGCAAAATGAAGCATTATTGCCTCTCATATTAAAAAATGGTGAAATCATGTGGGTACATCCTGACTTAGTACCTGAAATAGAAGATGAAAGTAAAACTTCAAAATCCAAGAAAGGTAAGAAAGTTAAAACCAGCAATATGATTTCTCATACTGTTACTCCAGATTATGATAATTTGGATCATCTTTGGGATGGCATTCCTTTGGAGGATAGACTGAGGGGTTTGAATATATGCCCTCCAAGTTTGGCTCCTCCTACTAAACTTAAGCTTACTCATCGACAATGGCTAGCAATGAATAGTATCCCTTTATTAGGGCACAACTGTTGGTCCATTGGTCATATGGTCAAACTGATTTTAATAATTGATCAAACTCTGTCTCGATATATGAAGCTAGTCAGGATGTATCAGACTCTTGGACATGATCAAGAATAGCTATCTACTCAATTCAAGACCGAAGCGATGTTTGCCTGTTCGAGTCTGTATTTCTTTGAGCAATGTATTTTTCATTTTATTGAGTCTGGGAATACGTTGTACACCGAGTCGTACTGGCAAATAGGCTATTCTAAAATGATTTCAAAATGTTTTTAAAATGTCCTTAGTTTTAAAAAACATTATTATTAACAAAAGCTTTCAAAAAGGTTTTCAAAAAGGTTTTCAAAAATCCCCAAACACTAATTTTTAAAACCTAACCTAACCCTGATAGAACTCGGCCAGAGTTCGGCCAGAGTTTGGCCAGAGTTCGGTTAGTAGCCGTTTTGATTTTTGAATTCTCTAGAACTTGGTCCTCCTGCAGTTGCGGATTTGACCGAGATTTCCTCATCGAGTTCTGCCCGAATTCTGTCAGAATTCTGTCTTTGGAACTCCTATAAATATAGAAGGATTTCGATCATTTTAACTCACTCATTCACTTTCAATCTTCTCTCTATCTAAAGCTTTCAGTCTTCCAAAGAGTTTTTTTGAGCTTTAATTTTTAGATCCCAAGCCAATTACAATCCTCTAGTCGATTTGCCAGTGCGGTACGGTCTAGAAGTTCTGAGTGATTGTAATCAGAAGGCTTGATTTGAAGAATACCTCTTCACAATTGAAGTTGGACAAGTTCTTCGTATCAAAGCTCGCGTTGTAGAAGTTGCAAGGACTTCGTAAGAAAACTTGCGGTTTTGCCAATAGTGGATTCAACTGGTAGCAAGAGTTCTACCGACTGGATTAGGCCTCAACAGAGGGAAACCAGTATACATCGTTGTCTTTGCGTTTGCCTTCTTATCTCTGCCTTTACATTATTTAATTGTGATTATTATTCTGTGATCTTGCTGCTAATATTTTTTAATTAGCAATATTCTGCTGCCAACTCTATTCACCCCCCTCTAGAGTATTGTGCTTTACGATTTCGTTCCTACAATTGGTTTCAGAGCCAGGTTTTACAGGTAAAACAAGGTAACATTGCAATTATTTATTCATTTTAATTAATTGTTATATATATCACAGCACAACACATGACAACTGTGAAATTCACAAGTGAAGGTCAGGCCACAAACAGACCTCCACTGTTTGATGGTACGAACTATACCTATTGGAAAACACGGATGAGTTTCTTCTTGAAATCACTTGACTTTGATTTATGGTCTATTGTTATTGATGGCTATCAAAAGCCACCTCGTATAAATGTTGATGGAGTTTTAGTTGAAAAACCCCATAGCAGATATACAGAGGAAGAAAAGAAAAGGGCCAATCTTGACACACGTACTATTAACGCTCTATTTTGTGCTTTAGACAAAACTGAATTTAACAGGGTGTCTATCTGCACAACGGCTACTGAAGTGTGGAAGCTACTTGAAGTCACACATGAAGGCACGATTCAAGTCAAAGAATCAAAGGTCAGCAGACTTACTCAAGAGTATGAGGTGTTCAAGATGAAGCCCAATGAAACAGTTACTCAAATGTTCGAGAGATTCTTGGATATTATAAATCCTTTGTCCTTCCTAGGCAAAGAGTACAGTAACCATGAAAAGATTCGCAAACTCCTATGAGCACTTACCAAGAACTGGATTCCAAAGGCTACTGCAATCATTGAAGGGAACGACCTCACAACTATGTCCCTCAAAGTACTCATGGGTAAGCTACTCACTCATGAACTGGAGCTACAAGATTTTGAAGAGCCTGCACCAAAGGAGAAGACGATCGCTTTCAAGGCTCAGCACAGAAAAGCTGCTAAAGGTGACTCAGACAGCAGTGAATCTGATGCTGAAGATCAAGCACTCCTAGCAAGAAAATTCAAGAGATTCAAGAGACATGAGAAGAGAGCCAAAGAAAACAACATCAGTAACAACTGGTATCAAGATGATGCTGTCTGCTATGGCTGCAAGAAGAAGGGACACATGAAGAAGGATTGTCCTACAAATTCATCATCAAGCAAGAAGAGCAACAGGTATAAAAAAGGGAACCTGAAAAGATCAACATCACGGAAGTATGCCAACACCAGCATATGGCATGAAAGTGAAGCCAGCGACTCAGAAGATGAACAATCAGAAGACGCTGTAAACGTATGCTTTATGGCATCCGATCAGGTACCTACTGAACCTGTAGTTGATACATATGATGACTTCACCTTTGAGCAATTAGGAGATGCCTTCAGTGAACTGATAAGTGATTACAGAAAACTGTGTAGCAAATATTAGACCTCTAAGAAGGTACTCAAAGAGTACAAAGGTGAAATAGGAAGACTTATCGACCTACTAGCTGAGGTTAGAAATAATGTTAGTGAGTTTGGTGAGCTTTCTTCTATCAAGCTCTTATTACACGAGACTACCAAGTCATCTGAAGAGAAAGACAAGGTTATTGACCAACTGAAAGAAGAACTTTCTAAAGAGAAGAAAAGTCTTCGATGTGTACAAATCAGAATGGAAGTACTCACTTCTGATTATACTAAGTTATACGACACTTTCAAAAGATTGGAAATTAGGTTAGGAAAACAGCCTGAGACTGCTGCTTCCTACCTTAACACGTGTCACTTACAAAAAAATTAGAATATTCCCAAGACAAACACTGTCAGACCTAACCCTATCAAACCTTTACCCCAAAAGGTTAAGCCCAAACAGGATTATTGGTATGCTTTCTTCTATACTAGAAAACCTAAACCTACCAACCATGCACACCACTCAGCTTTCAACACTCAACATGCTAAATGTCATTATTGTGGCGTCATTGGTCATATTTCTCCTGCATGTAGAATCAGAAAGCTTGTTGATTTAAATATTTATGCTTGGATACCAAAAGCTAATATTTCAGGACCCTACAAGAAATGGGTACCAAAAGTTTCATCTGCAAACTGTTTTGTAGGTGGAACACCCTTCACATGCTAAAAGCAAATGGATCCTCGACATCGATTGTTCACGGCATATGACCGGTGACGCTACATTATTTGCAACACTGTCGAAGAAGAAGGAAGGTTATGTTTCTTTCGGTAATAACTTGAAAGGGTATATCATTGGTATCGGTGATGTTGGTAAGTCTCCCTATCCTGTGATTAAGGATGTCTGTATGGTTACCGAGTTGAAACATAATCTACTCAGCATAAGTCATTTGGCTGATCATGGTTATGGCATCAACTTTGGCAAAGACAAATGTATTATAGTTGATAGCTCAACTGGTAGTACTATCTTTGAAGGTATCAGGGAAGAGAACATATATGTTTTTTATTTGTTGGAAGAAACTAACATTTCAGGTAGATGCTTAATGGCTAAAAGTGATGAGAGTCATCTGTGGCATATGAGACTCGGTCACGCAAATATGGACACAATCTCAAGATTATCCACAAAGAAGCTAGTACGCGGTTTACCGGACATAACATTCAAGAAGGATTCGGTATGCAGCCAATGTGAAAAGAACAAAGCTACCAGATCCACATTCAAGTCAGTAAACGCAGTATATACTACTAGACCTCTACAATTGCTACATATGGACTTATTTGGTCCTAACAGAGTTGCTAGCCTCGGAGGTAAACTATATACTTTTGTAATTGTAGATGATTTTTCTAGATACACGTGGGTATACTTCTTGACATGCAAGAATGATGCATTATCCAAATTTGTCGCCTTTTACAAAAAAGTACAGAATGAAAAAGGTTATATGATCACTCGTATTAGAAGCGATCATGGTGGTGAATTCGAAAATGCAGAGTTTGAGAAATTTTGTGACACACACGGTTTTGTACACGAGTTCTCCTGCCCTAGGACTCTACAACAAAATGGAGTTGTGGAACGTAAGAACAGAACTCTATCCGAAATGGCCAGAGTAATGTTAAATCAGTTTAGTCTACCCAAATATTTTTGGACTGAAGCTGTCAATACAGCTTGTTTTGTTCTCAATAGAGTTCTAATTCGACCCAAATTGAAGAAGACTCCATTTGAGTTATGGTTTGATAGAATTCCATCAGTTTCATATTTTAGAATATTTGGTTGTAAGTACTTTATTCTTAATACAAAAGACAATTTAGGAAAGTTTGACGAAAAGGCCGATGAAGGTATATTTTTAGGTTATGCGGCCAAGAGCAAAGGATACGGATTCTTCAACAAACGAACCATGATCATCGAAGAATCAATCAACGTCACATTTGATGAATTGAATCAAATGACTATCGATGACAATGACGAAGATCCATCTGTACCAAGCTCAACACCAGCTGATTCTCAACCAAGCTCGGCACTAGCTGATCCTCCTAGAGAAGATCCAGGAACCAGCTACCTTCAGAGTCTGCCGAAACGATTAAAATTTACGGCTGATCATCTAAAGGATTTGGTAATTGGTGACATTACCAAAGGTGTAAGTACTCGTACATCCAGTAGAGATATTGTTTCTAGTATTGCATTCATTTCACAGCTAGAACCCAAAACTATTGATGAAGCATGTAGTGATAGTTTTTGGATAGATGCTATGCAAGAGGAATTAAACCAATTTGAACGGAATCAAGTTTGGAAACTTGTTTCCAAGCCTATTGATCATCCGGTCATTGGCACCCGTTGGGTATTCCGAAATAAACTGAATGAGAATGGTTTAGTGACTCGTAATAAGGCTCGACTCGTAGCTCAAGGATACAATCAGGAAGAAGGTATCGACTATGATGAGACTTATGCCCCAGTTGCGAGATTATAATCCATTCGCATGTTATGTGCATTTGCATGTTTTCATAATTTCAAATTATTTCAAATGGATGTCAAGAGTACATTTTTAAACGGTTTTATAAAAGAAAAAGTTTTTGTAGCACAACCTCCAGGTTTCACAGATTTTAAAAATCCTGATCATGTTTTCAAGTTGAAGAAAGCTTTATACGGTCTGAAACAAGTCCCTCATGCTTGGTATGATCGTCTAAGCTCCTTCCTACTTGACAACGGTTTTTTAAAAGGCAAGGTTGACACTACACTTTTTATTAAGTCCTTTAATGGTAAGCTTCTTTTAATACAAGTCCATGTTGATGATATTATATTTGGATCTACTGATGAATCTCTGTGTCAAGAATTTTCTAAGTGTATGCAGAATGAGTTTGAGATGAGCATGATGGGAGAGCTGAAATTCTTTCTCGGACTGCAAATCAAACAAACTGACAATGGAACATTCATAAATCAAGCCAAGTACACAAAAGATTTGCTAAAAAAGTTTGATCTGGACAATGTCAAACCTATTGGCACTCCGATGGCAACTTCAACAAAGCTTGATATTGATGAACAAGGCAAGCCGGTCGACACACGTAAGTATCGAGGTATGATCGGTAGTTTACTTTATTTAACTGCTAGTCGTCCAGATATTATGTTTAGTGTTTGCCTGTGTGCACGTTTTTAAGCCAATCCAAAGGAATCACATCTGTGCGCAGTTAAGCGTATCTTTCGATACCTTAAGGGCACTTCTTCTGTTGGCTTATGGTATTCCAAAACTAAGTCCTTTGACCTTATTGGTTATTCGGATGCAGATTTTGCTGGATGCAAAGTTGATAGAAAAAGTACCAGTGGCACATGTCATTTCTTAGGCAAGGCTTTAGTCTCATGGTTTAGTAAAAAGCAAAATTCTGTAGCCCTATCAACAACAGAGGCTGAGTATATCGCCGCAGGACGTTGTTGTGCTCAGATTTTATGGATGAAACAAACCTTAGAAGACTATAATTTATTTTACACACATATTCCTATTTTTTGTGATAACACGAGCACTATTAATTTGACTAAGAATCCAGTATGTCACTCTCGTACTAAACATATCGAGATTCGACATCATTTTCTTAGAGATCATCATCAAAATGGAGATATTGACCTTGTGTACATAGATACTGAGAATCAATTAGCTGATATTTTCACAAAACCTCTAGCAGAAGATCGTTTTAATTATTTACGTCGAGAATTAGGAATTTTGGACGTCAATAATATTAATTAATTTTGTTTTATGATTATATTTCAATATGAAAAAACTGTGTTAGAGACAAGCCAATAAAGAGTCTGTCTGTCACCACAACTACGGTTGAAGCGAAGCGGTACTTAAGAGTTCCCCGGTGAACCTCCGTCAGCTGGGACAGTACTCTTACAACTAATCTGAAACAGTCGCTGTGTAACGATATTTAATCCATAAAATAATATTAATTATGTTAATTGAAGGTTGAAATTACTAATCTTTGAATTAAATATTTAAAATGAGCCAATAAAAAAGAAAGTGTTCCAAACCAACCCCAGGCGAATTCGGCCAGACTTCGGCCCGAATTCGGTCCGAGTTCGGTTGAAGGTATCAGGTTATATAACCAGAACCCGAGAGCCTTTTTTCTTCATTGCTTCCAAACCACATTAAACAGCACCAGCAGCCGCGCGAGAGAACCCCCTAACCCTAGTTCTTTACCACTCCCTCTCTTCCAATCCAAGTGGTGAAATCAATCCAAACTTTGGATTCATGCGGAGTTCGTCGTTCTCTACAACATACTCCAATCTCGGGAGGTATAACTCCTTATTTCCTCTCCGTTTAATTTCGTGCATATTTTCTTTTATTGTACAAATGGCACCCAAGGGATTTAACCCCTTCAAGAGGAAGAAGACAACCAACCCAAGTGAGGAAGGTTCATCTTCGAATCCACCCACAGATTCCCTCTTTTCGCCAGTTCAATCTAGCGACGGCGCGTTCGACGGGTTTTACTTTCAAACCCTAGACCAAGCCTTACTGTGGTATGGAGACTTCTCCATGAGATCCATATGCACATGTGCTCCCATCAAGTGGACTGTATTTTCTGATCACCGCCATTTCTTTGAGGCATTAGGGTTACAATATTTTGTTAAACTTTGTTTTCCCGTAGCAACTAATGCCATTAGACTGTTTTACTGCAATATCATATTAAACACGTTTGACGTGAGTACTCGTGTTGGAGGATTAGATATCAATTTCAATGTTGTTCTCTTAGCGGAGATCCTTGGTATTCCCAACGAAGGTGAACCGCTTGTTGATATCACTGAATTTGATTTCCCCGACGGTACGACACTTACTAGTTTCAAAGCTGAACTTTGTGCACCTGATAGAGTTCGCTCTGGAAAGTTCAAGGCAAACAACTTGAACTTGTTTAACTATGAATTGCACCGTATCATTTACTCCACTCTCCTTCCGAAGTCTACTTCTAAGGATGATGTCACGTCTCTTGAATTATCTGCTATGTATTACATTCTTAAGGGGATTCCATTTTCTGCCCCTAAGACCATTATTCAGATGATGGGACGTTGTCGTGTAAGAGATAGAAATCTCTCTTATGCGATGATTCTCCCACGCATCTTCCAGCGTTTCGACATTGATTTATCTACTTGTACTCAAGACCCTGAGCCCAAGTTTCTCAAGTTATCTCGTCGCAGTATGACTGCAGCTGCTCCTCCTCCTGCTCCTGCTACTGCTCCACCTCCTCCACCTCTTCAGCAGTATGCTATGACATTTGAGGGCATACACCAGCACCTTTCAGATTTGTACGTCTCGATGACGGACATGGCCCGCGAACGTGAGTTCCGCGATGTCACCCGTTATCAGGCGATTACAAATTCCTTAGCTGATCTTCGTTTCGCCCAGACTGGACATTCAGCCGGTTCCATTCCTAGAGATCCAGCTTTCTCTGGTTACCGCTGTGAGGATGAGGCTGTTCATGCCTACTTTCAGCCCGGTAACGCATATGATTGGTACCGTTCTGACCGTGCTCCTCCTCGTGACTATGTCGGTGAGTTTTACACTGGCGCTCCTCCTTACCCTTCTGGCGCGGGTACCTCTGGAGTTGGTCCTTCTGGACATGCTGGTCATCATGATGATGATGATGATGATGATGAGGAGTTGTGATATGTTAGTTGATGTTTGAGACTTAGATATTATCTACTGTATACTTGGAAATGCTCCGACATTCCAAGTTTTTCTATCTTTTTTAGACTTTATTATCAGTATTTCTTTGAGGACTTGTACTGGATTTGTTTTATTGATGTCATCTGAATATCCTTTTATCTTTATGAGACGCGTAGTTTATGGTTCACATCAGTTTATTTACTTATTTATAGCATCTTTATCTGCTTTTCTATTATAAAATGCCTATGAAATAATTCTTTGTTTCATAAACTGCCTGCGAACAAATACATGCCTATGATGTCATTATATTTTCTCTGTTTCTATCATTTATCATTATTATTTTCTTGTATTTTTTCACTGTTTGTTATTTATGGAATGATTGCGGGGGAGTTTTTCTCTTTTGCAATTATTTTGCTAAGTGACAACGGGGGAGAAAAATAAAGATCTAACATTCTTTTGAAAAAATGCAGGACATGAACAATTTTTGATTTTATTCCAAGCTTTAATGTTATATCATTCATAGTTTGTCAATTATCAAAATGGGGGAGATTGTTGGCCCATTGGTCATATGGTCAAACTGATTTTAATAATTGATCAAACTCTGTCTCGATATATGAAGCTAGTCAGGATGTATCGGACTCTTGGATATGATCAAGAATAGCTATCTACTCAATTCAAGACCGAAGCGATGTTTGCCTGTTTGAGTCTGTATTTCTTTGAGCAATGTATTTTTTATTTTATTGAGTCTAGGAATACGTTATACACCTAGTCGTACTGGCAAATAGGCTATTCCAAAATGATTTCAAAATGTTTTTAAAATGTCCTTAGTTTTGAAAAACATTATTATTAACAAAAGCTTTCAAAAAGGTTTTCAAAAAGGTTTTCAAAAATTTCCAAACACTAATTTTTAAAACCTAACCTAACCCTGACAGAACTCGGCCAGAGTTCGGCCAGAGTTCGGCCAGAGTTCTGTTAGTAGCCGTTTTGATTTTTGAATTCTCTGGAACTTGGTCCTCCTGCAGTTGCGGATTTGACCGAGATTTCTTCATCGAGTTCTGTCCGAATTCTGCCCGAATTCTGCCAAAATTCTGTCTTTGGAACTCCTATAAATAGAGAAGGATTTCGATCATTTTAACTCACTCATTCACTTTCAATCTTCTCTCTATCTAAAGCTTTCAGTCTTCCAAAGAGTTTTCTTGAGCTTTAATTTTCAGATCCCAAGCCAATTACAATCCTCTAGTCGATTTGCCAGTGCGATACGGTCTAGAAGTTCTGAGTGATTGTAATCAGAAGGCTTGATTTGAAGAATACCTTTTCACAATTGAAGTTGGACGAGTTCTTCGTATCAAAGCTCACGTTGTAGAAGTTGCAAGGACTTCGTAAGAAAACTTGCAATTTTGCCAATAGTGGATTCAACTGGTAGCAAGAGTTCTACCGACTGGATTAGTCCTCAATAGAGAGAAACCAGTATACATCGCTGTCTTCGCGTTTGCCTTCTTATCTCTGCCTTTACATTATTTAATTGTGATTATTATTCTGTGATCTTGCTGCTAACATTTTTTAATTAGCAATATTCCGCTGCCAACTCTATTCACCCCCCTCTAGAGTATTGTGCTTTACGATTTCGTTTCTACAACAACAAGTCTTTGCTGCTTATGAGAAAGATCCTACAGGGATTTTTCCTTCTGTCCCGAATACTCCTACTCCTGTGGTTACAGAGGTTTCAGTTTCTTCTTCCTCTGTTAAGCCATCTATTGAAAGTCCGCTACCCATTCACATGTACAGTCAACAATCAGTCCATCTCATGAAAAAGATGGGCTATAACTTTCAGAAGGCGGAAGGCTTGAACTATGATAAAGGAATACGACTTCCTTTACAAATTCCAAGTAAAAAATCTACTGTTGGATTGGGTTTTGAGGTCCCTCATAAAAATTCTCGCAAGAAGAAGACTAAGGGAAAGAAGAACAAAACCTGTAATATGGTACTTCATTCTCCTGAGTCTGAAGAAGAAACCTTTGCTGGTACGAGATCTGGTAAAGAGTACCAAAAAGATTATGAGGGAACTTCTAAAGAAGCAGATGACATTGTTGAAACACTTCCAGTTCAATCATCTCCTGTTCTTGCCGAAGCAAGGCCTTCTAAACCATCTGTGGTCGAGAAAGGGAAACAGAAAGCAGTACGCTTTGATGTCCCATTAAAATCTGCTTCAAATCAAGGGGTAATGATGAAACCCTACAAGTTCGATATTCTAGCCCAATTAGCTAATACTCCGGCTAGACTTTCGATCTTTGAGTTGCTTCGTCTTTCGAAAGAAAGTCGAGAAACTTTGAGCGAAGCTTTGCTACAAGTAGACTCATGCCTAGCCCAACTCAAGGGTCCTGACAATATACCAGTGACATGTCCACAATGTTATAGTGTGATGGAAGCAATTCCCAATATTACCTTCACACAAGAAGATATGCTGTTGAAGCATAATAAGCATGACAGACCTCTGTGCTACACAGGGTGTATTGAATCTACTGAAATTGACAGGATTTATATTGATCCTGGGTCTTCTATTAGCATTATTCTCCAGAGTATGCTACGACCCTTAAGGATTCCTACTAGTGATTTGACTTACACTAGTACAACAATAGTTGGTTTCAACTCTGGAAAGAGTAAACCACTAGGGAAGATTCGTCTAAAGATTCAAATTGGTGATCTTCGAACTATGGCGACTTTTTATGTTATTAACTCAGATGTATCTTACAACATCCTTCTTGGAAGACCGTGGATACATGAGCATAATATTGTGCCTTCAACCCTCCACCAATGCTTCAAGTACGTGCATTCTCAAGGGGTTGTGAAGCCTGAATTTGCAGATATCAATCCTTTTAAGGGTGTTGAAGCCTATTTCTCTGACTCAGTACTCTACAAACAGGAGCAGGTGAAAGAAATATCTGATATGGCTGAAGATCGATCGTCTGCAGAAGATCAATCTGTCAATAAAGATTCTCTAGAAGATCAACCTTTGAAGATTAAAGTCAAACGACGAATCCAACCCAACCTGTCAATGAGGAACCTCTGATGATCAAGGTTAAAGAAAGAACTCGAGCTTCGTCTGAGGAATCTGTGAAAATTCTAGTCAAGAGCCAAGTTCAACCCCTTATAATCAAGGTCAAGGGACGTACTTCTCGTACGAATGATCCAGAACCACCATTGATTATCAACCTTGGCAAGCCTACGCAGAAGACGGATGACGGTCCGTTAATGATCAATCCAAAGCGTAGTAGTCAATTTATAAATGATGTAAACATTGATCATTCTGTACTTTCTAATATCAATAAAGATTTCCTTTTGGAGTATATGGCTGTCAAATTCATTGAAAGAATAACTTTATCTGCAGATGATCAAAGTCATCAATATAAAAATGACATAAATACAGTGGAAACCTTATACATTAACCATAAAGAAAATTCTTTTTCTCCTTATGTCGATGTTGGACCTTATGCTCAAAGGTTCTTAACATCTTCTCCATATTTTCTTCCCGTAGTCTCATCATTACAAGCTTGTGTAACTTATAGACGTCACGAAGAATCTTATTTCGTGATTCCGTCTAATAAGAAAAACAAGTGCCAAATTGTGTTTGGTCTGGCTAAAAATATCCCTGTTATTCAGACAGATGATCTCAGAGAGAAAGATAAAGGAAGAATCCGAATTGACAAATATAGTCAACAATCTCTCAAGATTATCCAGAATATGGATATGATTTGAAGACTATGCAAGGTCTCAATCAAGACAAAGATAGACGGTTACCATTATGTTGGGATGCGATCCGTCCCACATGTTTAATGAAAATATACAAGAAGAATTTTCTTCCAGTTCTTCACAATCTCCAGATTCTGAAAAAATCCAATTCATCGAATCGGATACACTCCACATGTGCAAGAAAGATATGGAAGAAGAATGTTCTTCCAGTTTTTTACAATCCTCATATTCTGGAGGAGACTATTATGATAAATCTGAGTGTGTATTCTCAGTTAATATGGTTCAAACTGATAGTGAATCTGAGCCATTTGAAAATGACCCTTGGGCACAACAAATAGAAACTCAGTGGGAGCTTCGTTTTGAACAGCAAAAACCACCTACAGAAGATGAAATTGTCCAGATTGACGTTGGAGACGGAACTACGTCCAAGCCGATATTCATCAGTAAAAACCTTTCTGAAGATGAAAAGGAAGAGTTGATAAAACTGATTAAAGAATATATTGGTATCTTTGCATGGAGTTATGAGGATATGTCGGGTCTAGATCCTAAAGTAGCTACTCATAAACTCAATATTCTTTCTAATGCCAAGCCTGTAAAATAACAACAGTGAAATTTTCGACCAGATATGATGGATGCAATTGAAGCAGAAGTCAAAAAGCTGATCACATGTGGCTTTGTTCATGAAGAACAACACCCAGACTGGGTTGCCAACATTGTTCCTGTTATGAAGAAGAATGGAAAAGTCCGAGTTTGCATAGATTTTCGAGATCTTAATTCAGCTTGTCCAAAAGATGAATTTCTACTTTCGATTACCGATGTCATGATAGACAATACATGTGGTTTTGAACGCATGTCGTTCATGGACGGATTTTCAGGATACAATCAAATTAATCTGCATCCGGGAGATAAAAAGCATACCACTTTTCGTACACCCCTGGGAGTTTATTGCTATACTGTTATGCCATTTGGTCTAAAAAATACCGGTGCTACGTATCAACGGGCTATGAGCAACATTTTTTAAGAGCATCTACGAAAAATAGTTGAATATTATGTGGATGAGATTGCTGTCAAAAGTCGATCAAAAGTTGATCACATTCAAGACTTGAAGACAGTATTTGAATTGATACGTCAACATCAACTGAAGATAAATCCTACTAAGTCTTTAGGGGTTTCTAGTGGCAAGTTTTTGGGATTTGTCATCACTTCTCAAGGTATCCATGTTGATCCTGACAAAATCAAAGCGATTCTTGAGATGCGTCCTCCACGCAATCTAAAAGAACACCGTGGCTTCCAAGGTCGCATTGCTTATATCAGGAGATTTATATCAAATTTTTCTGGGAGATGTCAACCTTTCTCTCGTCTATTAAAGAAAGGTGTGTCATTTGTTTGGGATGAAGCATGTCAAAAAGCCTATAATGACATCAAGCAATACCTTACAAATCCACCTGTCCTGGTACCTCCAGTGGTGGGAAGACCATTTTTGCTCTATGTTCGAGCCTTGGATCATTCACTTGGTGCTCTTCTTGCACAGAAAAGTGATAAAGGTCATGAACAAGCAATTTATTATCTTAGCCGAATGATAATCGGAGCTGAACACAGAGTATACTCCTGTGGAGAAAAAATATCTGGCCTTGGTTTTTGCTGTTCAAAAGACATGACATTATGTGTCAGGACAGACTATTCATGTCATATCCAGAATAAATCCTATTCGGATATTGATGAGAAAATCGAGCATTCTTAATTCCAGGTTAGCCACCTGGGCTATGTTGCTTACTCCTTATGATATGGTCTATGTACCTCAAAAATCAGTGAAGGGTCAAGCATTAGCTGATTTCTTAGCAGCTCACCCTATACCTGAAATATCTAAGCTATATGAGGACATTCCAGATGAAGTCACGGATTGCAACATGACTTTAAAGGATGACATTTGGCAACTATATTTTGATGGAGCATCGCGGGTTGGACCTAAAGGCAATATTGTCTTCGGAGTAGGCATCATCTTAGACTCTCCTGATAAAATGGTCATATACCGTGCTTATTCTCTTAATGAACCATGCTCCAAAAATGTGGCAGAATATAATGCTCTGCTAATTGGTCTTCAAGTAGCAAAATAATTGGACATTGAGTTCCTGGAAGCTTATGGAGATTCTCAACTGATTGTTAATCAGGTCAGAGGAACATATGAAGTCAGAAATCCTGACCTCATTCCCTATCATCAAGTGGTAATCGAATTGGTCCTTTCATTTAAAGGATTCTTCATCGAATTCGTACCACGTTCTCAAAATTTGGAAGCTGATGCTCTTGCTAGTTTAGCTGCAGACTTAGCTGTTCCAATTAGAAGACAAAATACCATTACTTTGTTGGATCGAGACTTATTCTGTGTCAAGAATAACTTGCATATTAAATAGAGTTATACTACAGAATCAAGTTCTCAACAAAGGGATCGAAGAATTCCATTCATTGATTATGTGGTCCATGGGATTTTACCTGAAGACCCAAAAGAAGCTGCATCAATCAAGAGACGATCATTTCGATTTTACTATGATTCTTCTTTACATATGTTATATCGTCGTTCATATGACGGACTTTTGCTGCGTTGTCTCTCTGAGAGTGAAGCTAAGCAAACACTCCGTGAAGCTCATGTTGGTGTCTGCGGTGCTCATCAACCAGGTCCGAAATTACAGGACCGCATTCGAAGAATAGGGTATTATTGGCCTTCTATGATAGCAGATGCTGTGGATTATGCCAGACGGTGTAAAGCGTGTCAGATTCATGTTGATTTTATTCATCAACCATCTGAATTCTTACATCCTACAGCAGCTTCTTGGCCTTTTGAAGCTTGGGGCATGGATATTATTGGTCCGATTAACCCTCCTTCTGTCAAGGGACATCGGTTTATCCTAGCCATAACGGATTATTTCTCTAAATGGGTGGAATCGATTCCTCTTGTTGAAGTAAAAACATCTAATGTGGTTAGCTTTATTAAACACCATATCATTTATCGTTTTGGGATTCTCCGACGGATAATTCATGACAATGGACCCCAATTTGCCAGTCAAGCATTTTATCGGTTATGTGACAAGAATCGGATCCAAAATCTGGCTTCTAAGGCCTATAATCCAGCTGCTAATGGTTTGTGTAACGCCCCAGTCCCAAAATACTTAGGACTAGAAACATAAACATGCCAGCTGTATTCATACGAAATACACTCCAATATATGGAAATCTCGTATAAATACATAAGCTGTAAAATGCAGTAGAACCACAGCTAATCTCATCCACAAGAATAAAAGATATTATATAATCAACTATGAATTTGTCTTGATACAATATGTTGGGCGGAGACACATCCACTACCAACAAAATAAAGAAAAGTACATAGGAAATGAAATAAGTGGCGAGGGAAGCGAAGACGATCCAAGTGCAATCATCCTCGAGAAATAGCGAAGATCACAGCTAGAGCTAAAGCACCTGCGAAAGACAATAGCACACACCTGGCAAGACAACCAGGTCCCCAGAGGGACGTAACAAGACACATCATAGCATGCCATATAAACTGAATAAATATTGCTCAATAAATAAGTAAATCGAATTTATAACATAGTCCAATACGCACCTACTGAACGAGCGTACCATCCCCCCAACCAAACAAGGACAGGAGATGGTAAACTAATTCACGGCGACGTATCTTTCCATGCCATGACACATACAATAGGGTACCTAACCGTACTATAGTGAATATGCAATAAAGAACAAACCTTTGACGCACGGGCCGGGTCAGTCAGGAATCAGGAATCAGGACCGTACCTCCCACTGGAGATAACCGGCAATCAGGACCGTACCTCCCACTGGAGATAACCGGCTAGCAGGACCGTACCTCCCATTGGAGATAACCGGCAATCAGGGCAGTGCATAAATGACCCATACATTAAGGAGATGTTCTTCCCACCCAATGCCTACCATGTTGTATCCATAACAGTAACCTCTATAACCGCTAAGTCAAACTATCATGCAACCTCTATTAGCGGTTATTCCTGTCGCACGGCTTGTACGTACTGGTGGCCAGCCAATCACGCACTTCCGTGTTCTACATGCGACACACAACTTCGTGTTTACAACGTGTCAAGGCCAATGAATGCAACACACATGGTGGTCCCTTAAATCTAGGGTTAATTTGTAAGAAAATAATACACAGCAGGAAAAATAAATGAACGGTAAGTTCTAACAGTTATGCTATGTATCACAGTTTATTTTGCATAAAGAAAATAATAGACATGCATGAAATATGAGCTAAAATAATTAAACAGCAAATGACAAGGTGTCTTGCCTGATAGTACGCCTGGTGTGCTGCGATGATCAATGTGGCACGATCTGCAACTTCGGTGCAACAACTGTACAAGGGAACCTCTGATGGCGGTACGGAATGTGTCATTGAGTCCGGAAGGGTCAATTTAGTTAGGGCAGGCATAAGGTAGTCTAGATTGGTGCTCGAATAGGAAAGAGGGGGTTGAGTCACGGTAGGAAGAACAAAGGAAGTTTTGACGAATAATAAATATATGATTTTTGAAAACTAGTTTATAATACTTGAAATATAATTTATTAATCAAAATGTGCTTTTAAATAAATATACGAAAATTCAAAGTCGTTTCAAGGCAAAATTGTAAGTTTTGTCAAATAATACTTTAGGCTAGAACCTAACAAAATATTTTTGGCGAAAATAATATTAGAAAAATCCTTTAGGATTAAGAACCATATCTCGTAAAGATATCGTTTTATTAATAAACTATACTTTTAAAATACCAAAAATAATATAGCAAATACAATTAGTGCTTTTAATCAAATGTTGAAAATAGTTATTTATAGTTACAATAATAACATTATGAATAGTAATATTACTAATAATAATAATTCCTAATCAAATATAAATACCCTTAATTAAATAATCTACATAAATCATTAGTTTGAAATTAAAAGATAATAATAATAATAATAATAATAATAATAATAATAATAATAAAGATGATAATAATACTGATGGTAATACTATGGATAATTAATGATGTATATATTCCTACAAGAAAGAAAGTAATAGACATATAATAAAAATGATGATAATGATAGTAAAATCATAATAATTATAACAGTAAAAAAGAAAATAATTCACAATTAAAACAAAATATATAATAATAATAATAATAATAATAATAATAATAATAATAATAATAATAATAATAAATATTATTTAATAACAACTAACAGTAAAATAATAATAATAATAATAATGATAGTAATAATAATAATAATAATAATATACAATCATAAACCATGGTAGTATGTACAAAAAGAAGAAGAGAAAGAAAAAAAAAACAATTAATACAAAACACAAAAAAATAATCAAAAACAAATCCAAAAATACCTGCTGTTCTCATCCTTTCCGAGAACCACACCTCCAAAGGAGGTGAGAGAATGTAAAAAAAATACACATAGAAAGAGAGGGAGGAAGAAGAGCTGGGAAGAAAAGGAGAGGCCGTCCGGCGTCGGCGGAGCTCCGACGGAGGAAGGGCGAGCTGGGGGAGCGAGAGGCGAAGGAAGTGGCGGAGGAGAAGCGGGTGAGGAACGCGGAAGACCAGCGGCAAGGGGTTTCTAGATCGGCGGTGCGGCGGATGAGCGGGAGGTCGGGACGAGGCTAGCTCGTGACCGGAGTCGGGGATCGGCGGCGAATGGGGGGTTTTCCGAGGCGGCGCGGCTATGGCGCTCCGCGGAGGCGAGAAGGGGGTTCCAGTGGCGGCGCGCGACCACGGCGGAGGCGGTCGCCGACAGAGGTAAGGTTAGGGTTAGGGTTTTCTTTCTTCTCTCTGGAGTTTCTGGGTGGTGACGACGAACGGTGGGGTAGGCGAAGTCGGCGGCCGAGATGGCCGTGACGACGGTGACGGTGCGGGTGGCTCTGCCTTGTGGCAGTGCTGGGTCTTGGAGACGGGGTGGCACCGGGCGCAGTGGCGCCGGTGATGGTGGTCCGGGTGGTGGTTGGTCTTGGATGACGGTGGTGGCCGGGCTGTGCTCGGGGCGGTCAAGTGGCGTGTAGGTGGAGGCTGGTTGCTGTCGGCGAGTCGGGGTCGGTGGTGTTGGTTGTGTTGTAGATGGCGACGTGTGGTGGTGATGGCTGGCGGAGTGGTGACAGTGTCGACGATGGTGATGACGGGGTGGTTGAGGCAGTGGGTCGATGGTAGAGTTGTCGGAAGGCTGGGTTGGTTTTAATGGTGGTGATAATGACGATAGTGGTCGGAACGGGGAACGGGTGGTGCGGCAGGGGAGACAGTAGAATTAGGTTTAGGGATAGGTATTTGACGATGTCGGGGTGTGTCCGACACAAGAAAGATTGTATCTGTAAAAATATGGAATAAGAAATTGGGTGGTGGAACACGGACACAATGCACGCACTTTGGTGGAAATTTGGTGGATGAAATAATGTGGAGGAGTACCTGCCTATATTTATAGGATGTGGGAATTCCCAATTAGATATGGACTAGGATATTTAAAACCCAATTTAGATAAACCATATATTTAATTTAAAACCAAATCCAAATACAAATCTAATTCCAAATACAATTTAAATTTTAAATATCTAACTTAAATCAAATTAAATACTTTTAGTTTAAAATCAATCAATTTAAAATATAGATAGTTTACTATTTAAATGCATCCATGGAATCAAATCAAAATTTAAACTGTCACATATATTTCAAAAACATGTTTTCCAAAAATATTATGATAAATAAATTTCGAAAATAATAAATCCTTTTGAATAATAAATCTTTTTGAATAATAAAATATTAATATTAAATAATTTCGAAAATACATTATTATTTAAAATAAATAAATATTTATGAAATAAATATTTTTGTACGAATTTTTTTTTATTATTAATAACTGCTAAAAACAATAGACTTTTTATGGCAAGAATAATAAGTCTATATAATATTTTGAAAGTGTAAGAAAATAAAAATAAGTGTTTTTCTAAAATATGTACGCTCGCACATATTCGCACTCGTCGAGCAAAAATAAAAGTTCGTGCGCGACTTAAAATACGATTACGTGACGTACAATACAAAATTTTAAAATCGGTACCAAATTTTATAAAAAATTTAATAGTAGAAATTTAGGGGTTTTACAGTTTGGCCGAAGCTTTCAACAAGACAATCATTAAACTTCTCAAAAAGTTCGTCTCTTCTAATAAACGTGATTGGAATGAGAAACTTGGAGAATGTTTATGGGCTTACCGAACAATAGTCCGAACTCCTACTGGTTTTACACCATTTTCACTGGTTTACGGATGTGAGGCTGTTCTTCCACTGGAAATCCAGATTTTATCTCTTAGAATAGCCATTGCTAATGAGCTAACTACAGAGAATAATGATTGGTTGAGACTTCAAGAACTTGAAGCTCTAGACGAGAAGCGTCTTCAAGCGCAACAGCATATTGAGTTATATCAAGCCCGCATATCTCGAGCTTTCAATCGTAAAGTTAAAGAGAGGGTATTTAAAGTCGGTGAGCTAGTTCTAGCTGTTCGAAGACCGATGGTGATGACTCATAAGATCAAAGGGAAATTCCAAGCGAAATAGAAAGGTCCTAATGTAGTTGAGACAGTCTTCTCTAATGGTGCCTATAGGTTGTCTAAACCTAATGGAGATTTGCTCATGATGCCAATTAATAGAAAATTCTTGAAGAAATACTATGTCTGAATTTTCTCTTTATTTCCCAGCTACCAATGTTTGGTTAAGCTGATTACTTGTCTTCCTAAAAAGAGAATTTTTGATCTTCTGTCTTACCAGCTGATTAAAAAAAAGAGATTACAAAAATATTAAGTCTACTTCTTTTTCTATCTATCATGTCCACATTACCTCTGAATAGATATTAATCTATTTTTCTTTGAGTTGTTACGATCTGTCACGTTCATATTACCTCTGATAGCATTGTACACTCTAAAAAGAAATCAAGATTCATTATCTATCATATCCACATTACCTCTGGATAGATATAATTTATTGAGTTTAGAAGACTTGTCATGTCCATATTACCTCTGATAAGTGTTTTCTATCTCATACCTATTGTTTAATTTCAAAATAAATGATAGGGACACAAAACAATTATTTCATTCATTTCTTGTAAACATTACAGAATGAAAAAGATAGAAGATTACAAAAATTCTTTATTTGCCTAAGGCGGAGCAGAGACATCTTCAAGCAATTTTTGTAGCTCTGCTAGACGCTTCTCGCGAGAGCTCATCACAGTGGCAGTAGCCATAGTCCGTCGAGCTTCCGGAGTACAAATATGGGAGAAGTCGGCAAAAGTAGCTATCATCTTATCCTTGGCTTCGTCAAGGGTTTTGATAGTAGCTTCGGCACCGAAGACTTGCTCCTTTAAAATTGAGCTCTGCGTTAGAAGTTGGTCGCGAGCTGTGATCAACTGCTCCCTTCCCGCCTTCAAGCGAGCCAATTCTGCCTCAACTTCATGAATTCTATTATTTTGTTGATGAATTCTTATATTAGAAGTTTCATAGGCTTCTCTCTGGATATCCAGCTGAGGTTTAGCTTCAGCCAAGAAAGCTTTTTCTTTGGCGACCTTGCTGCTGTACTCTTGGAGAGATTCATTGAAAGTAGTCTCCCGAGCGGTGTATTCAGCTGATAAAGCGTCGTACTCGCTTTGGATAAGACTTTTATTGGTTTCATTTGACAGCCTTAGATATTCTCTAATGGGCTGTTCAAGTTCCTCCATGACCTTCTCCAGCGCCGCTGCTCTCGCTGCATCATTGAACAAGGCGACGTTCAGGATAGTAAGAGCAATCGCAGCCTTCAGACTTTCATAATTGAGGCCCTTCTTCAGGACCATTTTGATCAGAGCTGCCAGGGTCTTGTAGAAAGTTTCAGTATGAATCTCAACTAAGAGATTCATTTCTGTATTCGAGCTCGGCATTGCAGCAATGTCTATCAGATCCCTTTTCTGAAGAGTAGGAGCGGATGTTGTTGCTTTGGTAGCAGACTGAGATGAAGTCGATGTTGTCGTTGCTACCATAGCTAACTGATCTTCAGGAGCTTTAGGGACAATATCTTCAGCAATTGTTACTCCAGCCATTTCTGGAGTCGAAACTACTTGAGATTTGGTGGCGGTGATTGGTGTGGGAGGAATGGCAGTTATGGTAGCTGGCTACGGTTAAGATACTGTCTTCTCAGGAACTTGTACCAGATCAGTAGCAATAACTGAGGATGTTATTACGACGTCTCTAGCTTCAGTTGATGGGTCGACTATATCCTCATCACCTTCATAGACTGCTGGCTCTTCAGGTTCTGGGAGTACTTCAGTCTCTTCATTGAAGTCTGTTTCTTCCTCAGCAGTCGCTTCTTCATCTGCAGTTGGTTCATCTGCAGATTGTTCTTCTTCTCTGTTTTCAGCAAGAGAAGATAATTCTGGCCGAGCCTCTACTTCGGGCTCTTGTTGTACTTCCTCTTGGATATTATCGTCTTCTGAAGAAGAACTCTCTTCCTCAGACTCCGTGTTTTCCTCATAAATAGTTTCTTGAGGAGGAGGAGCCACAGGCTTTGCTGCAGTGATGACACCTACAAATTAAACAAAATAATTTAATATACAAAATCATAATACATAATCTTGTATAAATTTTGTGTGATTTATATTTACCTAGAGTAGGTGCAGGATGTGCCAAGTATGAGTCATAGTCCCCATCCCAGTCATCATCATCGAGGGTGTAGAAGCATGAAAAAGAAGAGAAAGACGGTTCATGCGGCCAAAGAGCCTCATGCGGTTCAGAGGGCCCATGCGGCTCAAGAGTCCCATGCGGCTCAAGCACACAGGCAGTTCGAGTAAACTCAATGCGGCTCAGAGAAAGAGGCCACGTGGCATTCAAAACAGCTGTGCCCAACGTCTGGACGCATTTAATGCTCTGACGGCTGACAGCTGACAGATGACAGACCTGACATAAAGTTGTCATAATGACTGACACAAAAAGCAGAATTTTCCTAGGAAACAAGGATAATCTTCACCAATACGGCGCTGTCTACCAAGCTTCGAGGCAGGTCCATGCGGCCAGACTAGACGAGTTCATGCGGCCAGTGCAAAGAAATCTATGCGGTTCAAACCATGAAGGCCCTCCATGCGGCTCAGCCATGAAGAAACCCATGCGGCTCGGCCATGAAGACTCTCGTGTGGCTCGGCCATGAAGACCCCCATGCGGCTCGGTCATGAACGTATTCATGCGGCTCGGTCATGACAACCTTCATGCGGTTCGAGTGTAGAGACTATTCATGCGGCTCGGTCATGAGATCTTCCATGCGGCTCGGTCATGACGACCTTCATGCGGCCCAAATATGAACACTCCTCATACGGCTCAATAATGATGACAGGACACGTGTCCTAAAGATAATCAAATTTTGGGTCAGATCCCAATAATTTGGGACACGTGGCAAGAGAATGAATTAAATTGATTCATTTAGATTTACAGACATCAGCAAATCATCATGATGAAGATTTATTGCAATCAGCATTTATTATTGATGGGATTTGGCATAATCCACATTAATGGTCCAGATCCTTCACACTCAAGACTAATGGCCCAGATTGATCAATCACCAGGCCACCGCCACTTTGAGAATGGGTAATCATCCAAACCCTAATGATGCCCCCCCACTATTATAAATAGCAGGGTGCCATTTCCCTGCAAGAGAGAGACAGACAGAGAGACGCTCCTCCAATAATCAGAGAGAAAAATACACAGAGATCAATCCAGAGAGAGAGAAGCCGGAAGAGCAATACGAGGAGAGCAAGAAGAGTATTTCTTCGTTAACGCCAAGCATCTCGCTACAGGAGCCAAGGCTACGTCCGATCGTCCAAGGAGTAAGGCAGAGCTGCCGTCGCTTTTCCGAGCCTCTACCGTCACCCCCCAGAATCAAAAATAAACAATTGTACTTAGATTGCTGTACCTAGGATTTCGTCCCTAGGCTTTCTTTGTACAAGCGAGTTTGTAACGTGAAGTAAAAGTCCAGTCCTCCCATAAAACTGTTCTGCTCTTTTATATTTCATGGCAAACACGATGGCGACTCTGCTGGGGATAAACTTTTCCACGGCTGAGGAGTTGGTGACGCAGTCGGATGCAGCCAAGCTTGGCTCCACGCAACAGAAGATGGTCGCCCGGTTCGACCAACAGGCGTTCGAAGAAATGCTTTCTGACAAGAGCGCTGGCCCGGTCCAGAAGCGAGCCCGCATAAAGAAGGCTCGCAAGGAGTGGAGACCCCGACCATTCATTCCTACTGAAGCTCTTGCAGAGATACCCTCTATCGCTCAAGACGGCGGAGAAGACTCTCCTGCGGCCCCACTTCAGACCCTAGACAACTCTGTTGTTCCCAAGTCCGGCAGAAGAAAATACTATGATGCTGGACTTGCAGGGGCAAAGAGGAACTCTATGCGATCCGAGCCGCATAAGGGTTCTAGCCGCATGGAGAAAGCTCATGCGGCTACATCCGCCAGCCGCATGAAGAAAATCCACACGGCTACATCTGTCAGCCGCATAGCTTATACGGCTACAGCTGCCAACCATATGGATGAAACTTATGCGATCACTGAAGTCAATCGCTTGCAGAAAACCCATGCGGCCACAATTGCCAACCGCATGTGGCCAGCCTGCACGGTCGTGACTCCTAGTCACACAAGAATAACTCATCCAGCAGCTAAAGACAGTCGCATGCAGACAGCCTGTACGGTTTCCAATCCTAGCCGCATAGCGTCTGTTCTACGCTTCTCTCGATCAGTCTTCGACCGTCTCTCATGCGGTCCTGACCTTGATGATTCTCTGGATGATAAGCCAGACTCCAGGGAATTCAACTTGGACTCTTCCTATTACGCACCCGCAAGTGTTAAAAGGAAGAAGTCTAGGGCAGCACGAGCTCACCAAGCCCAGTCAGCTGCCCCAACCTCTGAACATCGGGGCGTCCCGCTGATTATCACGCGGGCCTCTGATGGAAAGTTGTATAGAACTACTCGAATCCAGCCCCCGGCGGCGAAAGGACAAAGTGGTTCCTTTGACCTGCGTGAGGCTATCTTCGACAAACGCAAGAAAAGAGAAGGGGTCTCGATGTGCAAAGAGTCCTCACACGGACGTCACCGCACCCAGATCATCGTCAACTGCTGTTGCAACAACGCGACAGTAAAAGAAGGCCGGCCGTCCATCTTCTAAAGGCTACAGCACCCGAGCTCAGAGGACGAGGCGTCTCCAGTTGTCTCTTGCAACTCTACTCATAAAAACCCCGCCGAGGGGAGAGGGAAGAAGGCAAGTATCTCCAGCCCAAAAATATCAACCGCTACAGCCAAAAGGCTTTCTTCTAAACAGTTGGCCGCCTCCGGAGTTTTCCAAAACACCCGTTCAAAAACAAAATCTGCTACAATGGGAGATTCATCATCCACATCGCTGGGGGTCGTGGGAACTGGGGGTAGCACTCCTCCGAACATCCACGACAATCCGGTGTTCTAAGGAGACGAGCCCGGGAAAACAACTCTCCCATCAGGTACAACAGATGCTGATGTCCCCGAGGACATCCATGAATCTTAAGATAAAGCAAGCTCCGAAGCTGGGGTACTATTCCCTCCGAGTCCGAACCCGAAGAGAACATTCCCACATACCCCGATGACTTCTCGGTGCATGGGTATGACTCGGAGGGCACATCCTCCACCGTTCCTTCCATCACTCCTCATGTAAGGACGGTGTTCATGACGGACAGCAATCAAGGTGGTTCCAGTGATCGCCAACGCATCGACACTTTGGAGGCCATACTACAGACCTTGGTCAAGTCTGTAGATGAAATCAAAGCAGCTCTTCCGACTCTACAAGGAGGGACGCCTGGCCAAACAAGCACGGGTCCCGCGGTCAATACGGACTCAAACTCAGCGGCACCAAACCCGGGCAATAATCCTCCCGAAATAACAGCCCCTACCACGACAGATGAGGCCCAAGAAGTAAGAAGAGAGGTTCAGGAGCTCAGAGCCATGTTCCACGCCCGAGAAAACGCTCAAGACCTCGGAATGCGGCAACCATACCCTGCTGAATGGAAGGATGTTCCATTCCCACCAAGATATAAGCCGTTCAATATCAACCCGTATGATGGCAAGACCTCAACAAGTCGGTACATCACTTACTTCGAGGTCACCACTGACCATCTGCCCCATGATGATGCTATCCTCACGCGATTATTCATTGGAGCATTGGAAGGAGTTGCCTTCGACTGGTATCGCAACCTGCCAGACAACTGCATCCACTCATTCGCTGGCTTCAAGCGCATGTTCCTAGAGAGATTCTACGAGGTAGGACAAGACGTCACAATGTCTACCCTTATGGACGTTATTCAAGGAGAGAAGGAGCTCACAAGAAATTATATTGAGCGGTTCTGCCAAACCGCAATGAAGCTGCCTTCCGGTAACCCTGATTCCTCTCTAATTGAAATTTGCCAAAAGAGGTTGCTTCCCACAATCAGTCTCTGGATAGGCGAAAGTCAGTTCAGGGATTGGAAAACATTCATCATCAGTGCCACCAGCGCCGAAGAACGATTGAAGAAGGCTCGCCAACTGAAATTGCACATCTCGGATGGAGAGAACAAGGGCAAGCGTCCCAACAACAATAATGGGGGTAGCCCCTCCAACAATCGGGATAGCAGAGAAAAGCAGGCTATGGTGACCGACACGGCACAGAAACCTGAGCCAAAGCCGGCAGATAAACAATGGCCGCAAATCACCTACTCCTTCGAAGACGGTCAACTCAAGCCCATCCTGGACATGCTCATACAAGGGGACAGAATTCAGCTTCCTCCACCGAGACGGGAACCACGGCCGACAGAGATGGAGAACCTAAAGTACTGCCATTATCATCGCTACGTCCATCATGCTACACACGACTGCTACCAACTGAAACGATACATCCAAAATCTCATCGATTCGAACGCTCTGGCCATCGATTTCGAAGGGGTAACCGTGGCAGCCAACATGGTGTCCGTACAATTCGGCAGCTTTTCTCCAACGGAAACTCAAGACGGCGTGGTACCCATCCCTCTGGCGACGATGGAGATTGCTAATCTTCCACCCCCTCGAGATCAAGCTGATGGTCTAGTGCCCCTCACCACATCACGGGGGGAGATCATGTTGTAGGTCCTAAAAATTCAAGTGGCACACATTAACAAAGTCAGAAAATCAAGAAATACAATTTTCAGATGACTTGCGCAGACAACAGATTGCGCACCATCTAGATTGCGAAGGATCGATTGCGCACACTCTCAACTGCGCAAGCTGACGTGGCAAAAGTCATTATTATCTGACACAATCAAATATTCTGACAACTGACAGCACGAAGATTGAGGCGGCCGTTCATTTAATCGTGCAGTACAGCGCTCGAGGACAGCTGGCAGCGCAATCCATTTTCTGCGCAAATCAAGTTGGCGCAATCCAAAATTTGCGCAGTTCAATGTGCACATTCTACCAGTATAAATGATAAAGTACACGTGGCATGCATGCCATCAATTACTTATTTCGTGGAAACTGCCTATGCACGATCATGCGCATTTCAATCAAATGATGCCATGTGTCCAAGACTGTTAACCCATGATCCAGCAACTGCCTGCGCAGTCCATTGCTGCGCAATCCATCATGCGCAGTCCAGAATAACTAAAAGTTAGTTATTTCTCAGAACTCTATAAATAGAGTTTCAAGTCTTCATTCAAGGAGATCACGAATCAATAATCAGAGATCAGAGAGTTCAGGAGTTCTTGCCCAAGTGCTGCTGCATTCTTCCGAGGCTTTTGCCTTCGACTTCCGAGGCTTTCTGCCTTCAATTTCAGAGTTGTCTTCAACTTCAGAGGCTTCGTCTTCAGAGTTCACATCGTCCAAGGGATAAAGCAATCGTCATCTAGATTAGATTCCTAAAGTTGTACCATTCCAAGAATTCAAATTGTAATCTTTTACAAAGTTTGTATCAATAAAGTTCTTCAACTTTTGTTTTTGCAAACAAAATGGCGACTCTGCTGGGGATGACTTTCTCCTCCGATGAGGAACTGACAACTCAATGTGACGTGGCGTCTATCGAAAAGACGCAGAAGACACTGGTTGTGAAGATCAACCAGACAGCCTACGAGTCCATGATCAACTCCAAGACCACTCCTCGCACTGCGACCACTGCTGCCACAAGCAAAGTGCACCCAGTTTGGGTCCCAAAGACTGCTGCGCATTCTGTCAATGTTGCCAGCAAGTCTTCTGCGCAATCTACCAGCAAGTCTGCTGCACAGTCCAAAGCTTCTGTCACCAAGTCCAGTGCACAATCTGCCTCTGCTACTGCTGCGCAGTCTGCTATGGCCAGTACACAAAAGACTTCATATGCTGCCATGGCTAAGTATAAAACTCCTATGCCTCTGGCGCAATTGGCTGCCAAACTTCTTGCACAAACCAACATTCCAGCAACCAGAGTGCAACCTAAGCACTCTGTGGCAAGAACTCCTGATGCACAAACCACAGTTTCTGTGGCCAGAACTCATGCGCAAAGCATTCCTGCGCAATCCAAGAGTGACAGCCTTTTGGCTAAACTCTCTTCTTCTCACAATAAAGGAAGAGATTCTACTCCTCTTCCCAAACACACTATTGCTCCTGCGCAATCCACTGGGGGTAGTCCTTTGGCTATTCCTCTTTTTCTTCAAAATAAAGGAAAAGGCCCGTTGGTCTTTTCTCAAACTTCCTTGTCCCATGACTTGGAAGACAACAGAGGGAAACGCTCTTTAGCTAACCCTTTGTCTCAAAATAAAGGAAAAGGCCCTTTGGTCTTTTCTCAATCTTCTTCAGTCTTTACTGAAGAAGATCCATCTGAATGTGCCTTGGCACCAATCAGTACTAGAACTCTTTCAAACAAGGATTCTTCTTTCCTTTATAACAAGAGAACTTGTACTGATCAAAGAGGTATTCTGCCTACTCCGGTAGCAGAATTCCAGGATCTCCCGACTCTCAAGATTTCCCGTTCCAGACAAGGAAAACTGTTAGTGTCTCAGACAGAAACCCCTGGGGGTAAATTTGCTGATCTTCGAACTTATCTCAACAGACCCACTTCGGTAAAACGCAAACAGCCAATGTCGAAGACCAAACATCATCAGAAACAAATCTCCAAGGTCAAAAATCCCGACACTTATGCCAATGAAGTGAGCACTTCCCTGTACACTCAAGGGACTAAACATTTGAAGAATCGAAATCATGTTCCGAATGTTATCAAAGAACAAGCCCCTCAGAGTTTTCTTCGTCCTGTTGTTGTTCCCGATCTTCGAGAACATCTTAGACAAAAACGGGACAATGTCTTAACACCTCCATCTCAATCATCTGATCATCATTGCAATCACAAAGTCATCATCCAATGTTGTTGTCAAACAACAAAACGATCTGTCTTTGATCGTCTGACTTTTGCTAAATCTGAACCTATGTCAGAGTAAGACGAAGTCTTGTATGCTTCTGTCAACATGACTTCCCGAGACACTGGGGGTAGAAGATGCTCTAAGCATGGCAGGCTTCGCAAGCCAAGCCAGCGGTATTTAGAATTACTCCAAGAATCTTCCGAAGGAGTGTTTCAACATACCCGTTCTCGAAGCTGAGATACAATCGGTCAAAGGAATCTTCCTCAAAACCCTTCAGGTTATTCTTCTTCAGACTATGATGCATACAGCGAAAGTTCTGAACAAACAGTGTCTTCCACTGTACCAAAAGAAGTGACAGCTTATATTGTCACTGATGATCCAGATGCTTCAACTTCTGTAAATCAGGAACAGCGAATTGCTGCACTTGAAGACAAACTAAAAACCATGGCTGAAATGGTTGCTAGTATGCATTCCATCATTGTAGCACAACATGCTACACCACCAACTGCACCTACTACAAGTCCAGAGATCATAGCATCTTCGGTACCTGCCAATACTGGGCTGGGGGTAGTGTCTCCTCAAATGCCTCCTGTACAAGTACAAGTTCAAACTACATCTAGTCAGTCAGGAGCTGGGGGTAGTGCTTACAATGTTGTTCCTCCTCCTACCACTCTAACTCAACCTGCTCCTTCTTCGTCATCAGAAGACGCCAATGAAGCTGTCAAACTCTTGCGAACTCAGTTTGAAGCTTTCAAAGAGAAAGACAACTTGCAAAGATTGGGGATCAAGCAGCCTTATCCAGTTGAATGGAAGGAAGTTCCGTTCCCGCCGAAGTACAAAATTCCAACAATCTCTTTGTTCGATGGCAGTACTTCCCCTAGCCAATTCATCAATCATTTTAAGGTAATGACCGTTCAACTTCAGCCAAATGACGCTCTTCTTACCAGAGTGTTCGTCGGTTGTTTAGCCGGTGTAGCATATGACTGGTACAGAAGTTTACCCGATGGTTGTATTACTTCCTTTTCAGGTCTCAAACAAATCTTCCTGGATCGGTTCTATGAAGGATTTAATGACATGACTATGTCAGCTCTCAACAAAATCAAACAGAAACATAATGAAACTGCTGAGAGCTTTATTGAACGGTTCCGCTGTAAAGCTTTGAAAATGCCTCCCGGAACTCCAGCTGCTGTCACTATTGATACTTGTAAGGCAAACCTTTTGCCTATTATCAGTATGTGGACGGGATCTACCCAATTCCAAGATTGGCCTTCATTCATTGTCAACGCCAAAGCTGCTGAAGTGAGTGCCGAGAAGTTCAAACAATTGGGGGTACAGATGTCTAACCCCGATCGAGATGAACATCAGACGTCAGGTGGTGGCAACCGCCAAAACAATCGCAAAGCAAAAGAGACTCTGAACATTAATTTGAACAAGAATAAAGAATCTTTAGCTGTCAATGTGGCTCCGCCTACATCCACTCCTACTCCTTCTGTACCTCCACCGCGGGAACCTCGTCCGAAAATGGAATATTCCTTCGACGAGAATGACACTGCGAGCATCTTTGAGTGTTTACTCAAAAGCAATAAAATTCAACTCCCAGACCCAAAGAAACCTGATAAAGTTGGTAAGACAGATCATCCTAAATATTGTGTCTATCACAGGTTCATTGGACATCCTACTCGAGCATGTTATGTGCTCAAGGGCAAAATTTAGGAGCTTGTCAATGCTGGTGTCGTTACTCTACAACAAGATGAGAAGACTGTTACCGCCAATATGGTCTCGGTCCAGTTCGATAATTTTCCCCCGCAGATGATACAGCATGGTGTCATTCCCATTCCGAAAGCTACTCTTGAGATTGAAAATCTCCCTTCTCCACCAAATGAAGGTCTCATCCCTTTGTCCCTTGACAATGGCGAGGTTATGTGGATCCATCCCGATCTTGCTTCAGAGTTTGAAGTTCCCTCTTCTTCTAAGAAGAAAGATCGCTCCAAAGGCAAGACAAAGATTTGCAATATGGTGTCTTTTGACCCCATAGTTGACGAAGAGATTCTGTTAGGCACCAGATCAGGGAAAGCCTATTTGAAAGATCATTCTGAAGGTCAAGAGGATCCTACTTCTTCTTCTGAACCTGCCCCAGTACAACCTGCTTCCACTGAAGAAATTCCTTCTACATCTTCACCAGTTGTAGTACCTATTCCTCCCAAGCCAATGACGGCTGACAAAGGCAAGCAACAAGTCCGCTTTGATAAACCTCTGAATAAATCATCTCCTACAGGACTTGAAAAGCCGTACAACTTTGATATATTGGCTCAATTAGCCAATACACCGGCTAGGCTATCAAATTTCGAGCTCTTGCGCCTTTCCAAAGAGACTCGAGAAACCTTAAGTGAAGCTCTAATGTAGGCTGAAACTTGCTTAACTCTTCTCAAAAAGCCGGAATCAGAACCAGTCTCTTGCCGTCACTGTCATAGTGTCTTGGAGTTGATTCCAAACATCACTTTCACTCAGGATGATATGCTACTGGAAGATAATAGACATGATCGTCCTCTCTACTATACAGGATATGTCGATTCGATGAAGGTCGATCGTATCCTGATAGATCCAGGGTCTGTACTTAGTATCATGCCGAAGACAATGCTAGATGCGTTGAAGATACCAGTGCATAGTCTTTCAAGCACAATCACCACTATCTTGGGATTCAACTAAGGAAGAAGTGAACCTTTGGGTAAGATTCGCCTAAAACTCCAAATAGGCAATCTTCGCACAAAGGTGACCTTTTATATCATTGATAATCATGGTTGTTCTTACAATGCTCTTCTGGGAAGACCCTTCCTCCATGAACATAATGTTGTTCCCTCAACTCTTCATCAATGCTTTAAATACGTTGATGACAAAGGACAAGTTCACAAGGAAGTTGCAGACCTTCATCCTTTCAAGGGCATTGAAGCGTATTGCAACGATGCTCGTATGTACAAGAAGGAATTTATGAAAGTGGTATTGGCCATGGATACTGAAGAAGATCAAAAAGTAATGCCTAATGATACTCTCATCATACCTGTCAAAGGGCGAGTTTCTCATCCTCAGTCTTCTAAACCACTGGCTATTCATTTGCCAGTTCAAAAGAAATCAGTTGACGATGATCAAAATCAAAGGGAGCTTACCTCTTCTGAGCCACTTATTATTGACTTACGTCGTAATAAGGACAAAAAGCAGCTCGCTTCTTCTGAGTCTCTTGTTGTTGATTTAACTCACAAAAAAGAAAAAAGGGAGCTCACCTCCTCTGAGCCACTTGTTATTGACCTTCGTCGTAACAAGCCTCCTCCACGTTCTTCTTCTCCCCCTCTTGTAATCAATCTGACCAAGCCTGCTAAGGCTAAAGGTCATGCTGTAAATATAGATGTACATATCAATGAAAAAGCATCTACTTTCCAGTATACTGATGTTATTTATCATACTAAATACTATTTGGATATGTTAGATAGCTTTCAGTCATTTACAATAGGAGTTGTACAATCTCTTCAAACAGAAGTGTCATGTGAACATCCAAAAGATTCACATCGTATTGTTCCTGCTCGCAAGAAAGGTGAACGTCCAATACTTTTTAGTAAAAGACCGGAACAAAAATTTAGCTACACGGATGATAGCAAAGTTAACGACACGGGACATCTTCAATTCCGTCGTTACAGTCAACAATCAAAAGACATCGTCCGAAAGATGGGTTACGACTTCAAAAGTGGCCTCAACTACGGTAAGGGAAGAAAGACTCCTCTCCGTACCGCTGTTCCACAAGGAAAGTCAGAAATATATTACAGCAGGACCAAAAGAGGTTTCGGATACGCTTCCCCTCCAATGTTATCCCCAGCAGTTTCTGATTATGATAGCGAAGAACGTTCTAATTCTTCCGATTCCAGATCATGGGATTCTGACACTAGCATTGGTGAAGTCCATCGTGTAATTGTATCTTCCAATATGGTCTCTGCTGAACTTCCAGAAGGATATGATGAGGACATTGAAGAAAGTCCTAAAACAGATCCTTGGGCTCAACAGATGGATAATCAGTGGGTACTCCGATTTGAACAGAGAGAACCTCCTACTGAAGATCAATTAGTTCAGGTTGATATAGGAGAAAGCGAGTCGCCTCGTCCAATCTTTATTAGCAAGAATCTTCCAGAAGCAGATAAGCAAGAGTTGGTTCTTCTCATTAAAGATTATATTGACGTCTTTGCTTGGAGTTACGAGGACATGCCAGGTTTAGATCCCAAGATTGTAACTCACAAACTGAACATTCTTTCCCAGTCAAACAACAACAACGACAATTCAAGCCTGAAATGATGGACGCAATCGATGATGAAGTCAAGAAGCTTATTGCTTGCAGCTTTATCAGAGAAGAACAATATCCTGATTGGGTAGCCAACATTATTCCAGTCCTGAAGAAAACCGGCAAAGTTCGAGTCTGCATCGACTTCCGAGACCTTAATGAAGCATGTCCGAAAGATGAATTTCCTCTCCCTATTACGGACGTTATGATTGACAACACCTGTGGGTTCGAGCGAATATCTTTTATGGATGGATTCTCTGGATACAATCAGATCAAGATGAATCCCGAAGATAAAAAACACACATCTTTCCGCACTCCTCGGGGAGTTTATTGCTACACAGTGATGCTATTTGGTCTCAAGAACGCTGGTGTAACTTACCAACGGGCCATGAGTACCATTTTTAGAGAAAATCTTCGTAAAACAGTCGAATGTTATGTTGATGATATAGCTGTTAAAAGTCGTCTAAAAGAAGATCATATCCAAGATTTGAGAACAATCTTCAATCTCATGCATCAACATCAGCTCAAGATGAATCCCACCAAGTCATTCTTGGGTGCCTCTAGTGGTAAATTTCTCGACTTCGTTATTACCTCTGAGGGTATACACGTGGATCCCGAGAAGATCAAAGCCATTCAAGAGATGCGTCCTCCACGCAACCTAAAAGAGCTACGAGGATTCCAAGGCCGACTTGCGTACATCAGGTGATTCATTTCGAACTTGTCTGGACGCTGCAGGCCATTCACTCAGCTAATGAAGAAGGGTGTATCTTTTATTTAGACTAAAGAATGTCAACAAGCATTCGACGACATCAAACGATATCTCATGAACCCACCAGTTTTGGTGCCACCAATCTCAGGCATTCCATTCTTAATGTATGTCCGTGCTATGGACCATTCATTGGATGCTTTACTTGCCCAAAAGAACAAAGAAGGTCACGAACAGGCCATCTACTATCTCAGTCGTACTATGATTGGTGCTGAACACCGTTATAGTCCGGTTGAAAAAGAATGTCTAGCCCTTATGTTCGCAGTTCAAAAGACAAGAAATTACATCATTGGTCAAACCATTCATGTCATATCCCGAGTCAATCCTCTTCGGGTATTAATGAAGAAACCTAGCACACTCAACTCTCGGCTTGCTACATGGGCCATCCTTCTAGCCCAATATGACATGGTGTATGTTCCTCAAAAATCTGTCAAAGGTCAAGCACTAGCGGATTTCTTGGCAGCTCATCCCGTACCAGAAACATCCAAGCTTTATGATGAAATTCCAGACGAGACGTTGGAAGTCAACTTGATCTCTGAAGAATTTCCAACTTGGCGTTTATTCTTTGACGGAGCATCCAGGATCGGACCCAATAGTGCTATTGTAGCAGGAGTTGGAGTTGTTCTGGTTTCCCCAGAAGGATCAACTATCCAAAGAGCCTACTCTCTAGATGAATCCTGTTCCAATAATGTAGCAGAGTACAATGCTCTACTCACTGGTCCAATTAGCCAAACAACTTGACGTCGAGTATCTCGAAGTTTACGGCGATTCTAAGTTGGTTGTCAACCAGGTTAGAGGAACTTATGAAGTCCATCATCAAGATCTGGTACCTTACTTTGAGGCAGCAATCAACATGGCTACATCGTTCAAAGCTTTCTTTATTGAATATGTACGCCGAGCTTGTAACACTGAAGCAGATGCCTTAGCCAATCTTGCAGCAGTCTTAGCTGTCCCCATCCGAAGACAACAAGTGGTGGTTATTTCTAATCGAGAATTATTTTGCGTAGAAAACAATCGTAACATTGAGTTCAATAATTATGCTAAAATTAATGTTATCAATGAAGATTGGAGAACTCCTTTCATCGACTTCGTGGTTCATGACATACTCCCCGAAGACCTTAAGGAGGCTACAAGTATTCGACGACGATCTCTACGATTCTACTACAATCAAACCACTAAGACTCTCTATCGACGGACTTATGACGGTCTTCTTCTACGCTGTTTAGCGGGTGATGAAGCAAAACAAGTACTGCGTGAAGCTCACGATGGTGTTTGTGGAGCACATCAGCCCGGTCCTAAACTACAGGATCGTATCCGAAGAATGGGTTACTACTGGCCCTTTATGGTATCAGATGCCATCGAATATGCAAAGAAATGTCGAGCCTGTCAAATCCATGCAGACTTCATTCATCAACCTTCGGAATTTCTACATCCGACAGCCGCTTCTTGGCCTTTCGAAGCTTGGGGCATGGATGTCATAGGTCCTATTAATCTTCCTTCTTCTAGAGGACATCGGTTCATTTTAGCAATAACAGACTACTTCTCCAAGTGGGCTGAAGCTATACCTTTGGCTGAAGTCAAGACCAGTAGCGTTATCAACTTCGTCAAACATCATGTCATTTATCGATTTGGTGTTCCTCGACGAATTATTCATGACAACGGACCGCAATTCATCAGCCAGAAATTTACCAGATTCTGTGATGAACACCGGATTGATAATGTCGCTTCGACTGCCTACAATCCTGCTGCTAATGGTTTAGCCGAAGCCTTCAACAAAACTATTATCAAGCTTCTCAAAAAGTTTGTATCCACTAACAAACGGAATAGGAGTGAAAAGCTTGGCGAATGTCTATGGGCCTATCGAACTACGGTCCGTAATCCTACGGGTTTTACACCTTTCTCTTTGGTATATGGCTGTGAAGTTGTTCTTCCTCTGGAACTTCAAATTCCTTCTTTAAGGATTGCCATTGCTAACGAGCTCACTACAGAGAACAATGATCTTCTTCGACTTCAAGAATTGGAGGCACTCGACGAAAAGCGATTAATGGCTCAACAACATATTGAGTTATATCAAGTCCGCATCTCAAAGACTTTTAATCGTAAAGTGAAGGTCAGAGCTTTTCAGCAAGGAGAACTTGTTTTAACAGTCAGACGTCCTATGACTATGACTCATATGAGCAAAGACAAGTTCGACGCAAAGTGGGAAGGTCCATACGTTGTGAGCAAAGTCTTCTCAAATGGAGCGTATCAACTCTCAGAACTGGATGGACGAATTGTAATGATGCCTATCAATGGCAAATTCCTTAAAAAGTACTATGTGTAAATGTAAATATTTGTAAATCATCAGACAAGTTCATGTTCATAAATAAAATTTTATTTAATCATGAATGATAGTACATGATATTAAGGAAGGTCACTATCATCCTTCTCTACATTTGGACGCGGACCACTACCGTCCTTTTCAAAAACACGGTCAGCAAAAGAACCAAAAATCTCTTTGCTGGAGCCCACGAGGAACTTGTAGGCAGCCATCCTCATGGCTTCTTCTTCTTCAGTCCTTCCTGGTTCAAGCAGAAAGTCCAGGATGTCTCTCGGTGGCTTGGGTGCAGACGAACCTTCGCCTGCTTCTGCTTCCTTTGGCTGAATTGGATCGACAGGACGTTCTTTAACGTCTTCTTCAACCTTCGGGGCAAGCTCAGTCTTCTTGAGTGTATCTTCAGACGACATTTTTATGTTGAAAAGTGAAAGTGTTCATTCCTGTCAGATTTCTATCCTATTTATAGACAGAGATTTCTCAAACAATGAAGCGACACATTCATCCGACGGTTCGCCCGTTCATTCATCATCCCTTGACGGTTCATTCGTTCATTTAATTCACTTGACGGTCCATCCGTTCATTACATTCATCCGATGGTTCACCCATTCACATTCATCCGATGGTTCGCCCATTCATTCATTATCACTTGACGGTTTATCCGTTCGTTTTATCATTTGACGGTTTTTCCGTTCATCTCACATCCATATCAGCAACTTGTCGTTTTCGATTAAGTTGTCAATTGAAATAATAATATTCAATATATTCTGCCACGTCCATATTACCTCTGAGCAGATATAATAAATATAATTATTTTCTACAAGAAATATATCATGTCTTGCACCTCTGAATATATTTTCTATCTCTATTATTTATATCTGAACAAGATATGTAATAAATAAGGGAGCCACAGCAAAATGTCTTTTATTTATCAAAATACGAGGCATTACAAAAACACATCTACGATAAAAGATACAAAAAGTTCTATTAAGAAGGAGGAATGATCAAATTGTCAATCTGCTGCTTCAGAGTCTGCAGCTCTTCTTCATGAGTGGATGTCACCCTCCTTCTAGCCTCTTCCATTCCGGTTTCTTCATTAAAAACGGACATGTTTACAGTCCGGCGGGTAATCTCTGCACCATGAGTTGTATCGTACTCATCCTTCTCCTGAAGCAAGGCATTTAATTGTTCAATCACAAGTTGATGATTAGCAGTTTCCTCTTCTAATTCTTGCTGGAGACGAACAATCTCTGCTCTCAGCTCAGCAGTTCTCTGTCCTTTTCTTTCAGCCATCAAAGTTACTGATTCCAGTTTAGAGTTATATTAAGCAGACTTTGTGGAATAAGCTTCCAAAAGATTTTGAAGATTCATCCTTTCTATATCAGCTGCCTGGGCCATTCGCTCGAACTCAGCCTGCACTAGAGATTCTATTTCCTTCTGTTTGAGCTCCTTATATTTCTTTATGGAGACTTCTAATTCATCCAGTATATGCTCAAGGAGAGTAGCTTGAGCTTCGTCACCTTGCTCCCTTACAGCCCTCACCAAGAAAGAAGTTGGTTTTCTAACCATAAAGAAATTAGCTCCCTCTTTGTCCATCATTTTGTTGACGAGGGGTCTCAACGATTCAAAGAAACATCTGGTGAATGATTGAACAACTTGTTGATTAATTGCCAGAGTCCCAGGAGTCGCAGCTACCCCTGTTGAAGACGAGGCAGCAGGATGCTCGATCCTTTGTGTCTGGATGGCAGGCTCTTTAAATAAAGGAGCCAGAGTGGAGCTAGTCGCCCCTCCTGGTTGTTCCTCTGCGAAAGTAAAATTATTATTTTGCTAGTCGTTTGCTAAATAACCAAAAAGATCACATGAAGGAAGTCTTACCTTGGTTCGGTCCAGCAATGAGCTTATCCCCTGCAGGAGTAGACTCTGGCAGAGCAGAAGTAACTTCAGCTATAACAGCTTGACTACTACCCGCCTCAGAACCACAAGATAAATGATGACTACTACTAATAACCACCGTCGTTATGGGCATTTTGTTCGAGCACGTTGGAGGTGCTGGAGGAGTTTCATGATCTATAGGAAATACAAATAAAGGCATTAGATATCAATTCATTCAAGAGGAGATTGCTAATTTTATTTTATACCTTGAGGATCATTGGCGGGAGTTTCTTCCAGGGCTTCTTCATTTATTGCTTTTTCGGGAACCTCAACATCCTTTTTAGGATCTAAGGTCTCAGCAGCATTCTCTGGAGCCTCAACATCCTTTTCAGGATTTAAGGTCTCAGCATCATTCTCTGGGATTTCAATATCCTCATCATTTACATCATTAACAGCAGTAGGAGATATCTGCACTTCATCATCTTCTTCAAGATCTTGCATATAGTCATCAACATTTTCAGATGAAGAGCTCTCCTCATCCTCGTCTTCTTCTGGTGCCTTCTCGCTGGTAGTCGCGGCTTGGTCACCATAGTCTTCCAGAGGACTGTAGATACAATCTTCTAAAGCTGCAATTACTTTGCGATCTTCTTCTTCGCGAAGGGTTCTCGGAGTAGGCGAAAGTTCAACAATCTGTAACTGCTCTTCCCTCGCTTCCTCCACAGTATTTCCTCTAGGCTCTTCGGCCTCAGTTTTCGGAGCAAGATTTGTCCTTTGTTCAACCTCCTCTCTATGTTCAGGACTAGGAGTTCTATTTCTGGGCTCTGAAACAGAAGTAGGAGAGGGCAAAATTAATCCAGCTGCAGCATCCATCACCATTGAAGACAAGGCCCGATTCCTTCTTTGGGCCAGCTTCTTTCTTTTCAATGGCCTATCAGGGCTCTCTATATTGATAGTTTCAACTTGTTTCTGGATGGAAGTTGGTGTTTTAGCCTCTTCTTGTTGAGTTGACCTGGCTAGTTGCCGAGATTGAGATCGAGTGGTGATCCTTTCAGAAGAGTGATCTAAAATCAACTTCTTCTTTGCCGCTGGAGCAGGAGGCTCCTCTCTTCTCTTCATTTTTGCAGGAGATTTACCTACTTTCAGAGAGATACGCATTGCTGCGTTTACTTCTTGAGGAAACATAATATCCTTCGAAACTTCCAAAGGAGCATCTGCTGGCTCGTTCACCTCATCATTTATAGGGATTAACAGAGCAATTCTTCCTTTCTTCAATCTCGTCGAAGAAGCGAAACTATCTGCGAGATTAAAATTCTCAGCAAAAGTGTTCGCGGATGTATAAAATACTGAATAAGTAAATAGCATCCGAGGACCATGAGTGCTATTTGCTGGCATTGAGAATATGGCCTTCGTATCACGGGCATTATAGTAAGCCCAGGCTCGGGCCCCGTCTATCAGAAAACCCTTGCCTTGGAGGCAGGTGATTGCATTTCCCACATGGAATTGATCAATCCAAACTGTCGAGCAAATCGGCTGGGAAGATATGGTTCTAAGTAACATTCCTCTTCGAACCGGTATACTAAATGAGATGGTCGAATTGTCTTCAACCATTCAAAGGCTACACGGCTTAGAGGTTGCATCTTTGAGTCCACCATGTTTGTTGGCATCTGATCATGTCCAGCAGGGAGAGGAGCACAACAAAAGTTCCATCCTCTATTCAGATTTAGAACATATCTGCACTCGCTCAAAGAAGTGTACTTCTATTTGCCATGAGAGTACCTTCGCAGAAAGCTGCCATCAACCGGTCCCATGCCGGGGTCCATTAAAGTGGGATAGTAGAGAAGCAACCATCCAAATAGATATGTGTATGGCAGTTCTAGGCGAGGGAATTCTTTCTCTCTTTTTGCTTTCGGCATCAAATCGACGTATAGACGAAGGCTGGCATTTAATTTGGAAGTCATTGCTAATAACAGGTCCACCTTGTAGCCAAAGACTAACTTGACAGCGGCAAAAAGAACGCCACGATGAAAGCGGTCCACAGCACTGGATCCGGGGACCACAAACCGTCGAAGCCAGTATGTCAGAAACCCTGCCAGTTGGGCTTCTTTAGACATGGGTCTATAACCCATTCTCAAATAACTCTCCAGAGTGTCCCCTTTCTTTAAAGGAGGATATTGATAATCATCTTCCATTTGTTTATCAAAATTACCACTCTCTTCCATCAGCTTCATAACTTCTGTATTGCTCAAAGGTTTGAAGAAATTTGGATAGCATTTGTCGTTTTCCTTAGTCTTCTTCTCTTCAATGTGGTTAAGGAACAGATAGGGAAACCATTTCGAAGAGTAACAGGTGTTTGCTGTAGCACTCTTATAAAACGGGGAACAGATCTTGTAATGGCATAGCAGTTCCTCGAATACTGCTACCATTGCTGTATTTTCCCTTCCAAGTTTGTCCAACTCATCATTTGTTGGAACAAATTCTTCATATGGAGCGTCTGCCATTGGCAAGTACGAGATATATTTCATCTCGTGGAGTGCAAACCCAATTTCTCCACCAGGAGTCATAAAAGTTCCTATTCTATAGTTGTATCTTTCAGCCAAGGCCAAGAACATGTGTGGGTTGGGTGCAAAACCATAAACAGTGGCGTGTATTGCTTGGTATGAATTGATTTTTTGAAGTCTGTCTTCGAATATGTTGTCAGAATCCAATTTGCAATACAGTTCCATCTCTTATAATCTGGATTCACTAATCCAGTTAATCTGATATCCTGTTCGGGGTATGTCACGCCCCAGAACCAGAATACTGGAGAGCGGGGGAATGACTCAGCCAGCTACGTATTACGGGTAGATGAATACCGTATAATACGATCAATGCTGTCTAACCAGACGAGGGGGTACATACTACATAAAGGTCTCACTATGGTCACTTCACATCTATTGTCTCAATCATTCGAACAAGAAACAGTAATAGAGAACATGTAAGATAAAGCAGTAAGGCGTCCCAAACGCTCTGTCAAAATGTTCTTGATATCTGGCTTTACAAAACATAGCCAGATCTGATGTAGCAAAAATATACACAATTGTTATCAGCTGCAGTCTGACTTTAGTTACAATTATGTAAAAGTAAGTACAAGACGATCCGACTAACATGTCGGTGCCAAACGGCAAAGTATAAGTTAAATAACAAAACGAGCGGGAAAGTAAGAAACCCACTCGAGTCCTCTTGCGATCATCCCTCTAGTATTGACCATCTTGGAGGTGGAAGTAAGCTGAGTCCTCGGGAACCGGCTCTAAATCTGGCCATGCAAAACCAGAGAGGTTAGACCTCTAATAGCAAGTACCGCAAGGAAGCACGATATGAGGCATTAAACCAGTAAATAAGAGAATATAATAATAGATCTCTGCTCGCTACTGGGATTCACGTGACATCACGACACTTCGAACCAACCTCCCAACCAAACAAGGACAGAAGTTGGCCCGTCATGTCATGATGCTCTGATCATCTCAGTTAGTTAACAGAGTAGGTACAATACACAAACAAATCAACTTAAACGGCCATCCAACTCCTACGGCTTACTACTGTGAGTCCCAAGTTATCCTGGAATTATGCAATAAGGATTTCTCAGTTCTTACTATGGACAAGCAAGGCTAGTCTATCCAATCAATCAATTGCGCCAATCATGAATTAGACGAGTCCCAGCGGGACGTCCGTCATCAATGTACAATATATAATAATATAAGCAGATACCGCTCCCTGTCCGTGTGGCAGATTTGCAGTATCTGTGGGAACCAGCCGGCCTGTTGGGCACTAATAGTCCCAAAGAGGGCTGCCATGTAAGAACTCGGGAATCCATTCTCTCCATACAATCATTATTTTTATTTAACTTAATAGTCTCTACGTTGAGTGAAATCCCATGCCGTGGATCATGGTCATTCGGAATGAGTACTTTAGTACGGGGTACGATATGCACAACTCTACAACGATGCCCGTGCGGTTAGGTTGTAGGTCTTACATAGCGTAATACAACAATCCAAACTAACCACGGAACAATCATGCCTTGACCATAAAGTACACATGCTTCTTTTATAGTAAAATAAATAAATCAATAAATTGAAGTCTGCATGTGTGCCTGTATGTCAATATTCGGGATTGGCCAATCAATTATAGTAGTTCATACTTAATATGAACGTGTCTCATTCATTCATTTCAATAAGACGACTAGCCAGTCTCTTAGTTCCATCTAGGAACGCATGATCAATAATTAATCAAGATAACAATCAATGTTAATTAATGCCAAATTCGGAAAATAAACATTGGGAAATAAATAATGTTTGGGAAATAAAGAATCTCATGCGCTGTGGGAAATGATTGGGAAATAAATAAATCTCATGCACTGTGGGAAAGGTTGGGAAATAAATAATATCATGCGCCTGAGGGAAATGATTGGGAAATAATTAAACTTATGCGCTGTGGGAATGCGGCTGTGAGAAATAAATATCATGCGCTGTGGAATAAGATTGAAAAATAAATAATCCATGCGCCTGAGGAATGAGATTGGGAAATAAATATCATGCGCTGTGAAATAAGATTGGAAAATAAATAATCCATGCGCCTGAGGAAGGTGGCTGTGAGAAATAAATAAACTCAGGGAAGCTGTGGGAAATAAATAAACTCATGCGCCTGAGGGAATCTGTGGAAAATAAATAAACTCATGCGCCTGAGGGAAAGGATTGAGAAATAAATAAATTCATGCGCCTTGGCTGTGAGAAGTGATTGGAAAATAAATAACTCATGCGCCTTGGCTGTGGGAAGTGATTGGGAAATAAATAAATCATGCGCCTTGGCTGTGAGAAGTGATTGGGAAATAAATAAATCATGCGCCTTGGCTGTGAGAAGTGATTGGGAAATAAATAACTCATGCGCCTTGGCTGTGAGAAGTGATTGGGAAATAAATAACTCATGCGCCTTGGCTGTGAGAAGTGATTGGGAAATAAATAACTCATGCGCCTTGGCTGTGAGAAGTGATTGGAAAATAAATAACTCATGCGCCTTGGCTGTGAGAAGTGATTGGAAAATAAATAACTCATGCGCCTTGGCTGTGGGAAGTGATTGGGAAATAAATAAATCATGCGCCTTGGCTGTGAGAAGTGATTGGAAAATAAATAACTCATGCGCCTTGGCTGTGGAAAGTGATTGGGAAATAAATAAATCATGCGCCTTGGCTGTGAGAAGTGATGATTTGATGCGCTGCGGGAATAAAGATTTCCATGCGCTGAGGAATGAAGATTTGATGCGGCTGTGGGAATAAAGATTTCCATGCGCCTGAGGAATGAAGATTTGATGCGGCTGTGACTGTTCTTCTTCTCCAAATTTTCTGAGAACAGAACCATGGGAACCATGGAGGCCATTGCTTCCAAGCTCCATAAATCCTTCATCCCAAGCCCAAATATGGACTTCCATAGGTCAAAATTGGGTAGAACGAAATTCTCTACAACATGGAACCATCGAAACTTGAAGATAACAAAGTTTACTAGATCAAAACCTAAGAAATCCGAAAATGTATCAAACTTAGATCTACAATAAATAAGCCATGGAAATTGAAAATGCTAAGTACTAAAGAGACTTAGAATCAAATGAGGAAGATGATGGAACAATAATAATGGGGATCCATCATCAAGCAAGTTGGCACTTGCCTATCTCTTCTAGGTTGGTGGAAGAGTTATGAGGAAGAAGAAGTGAAATGGAAAGAAGTAATGAAGAGAAAGAAATGGTTTTGGGCTTTAAATGAAGGGGTGGTGGTAGGTGGGGGTTTATTTCGGTTCATGATGAACCAACACAGTTAAACCAATCAGAGCCGAACCCATAGCAAGCTAAAGCAGAGTATAAAAGCAGAAAGTAAATTGCAGAAATAAAATACAGAAAATAATTAGCAGGAAATAAAAGGAAATTAAATACAGAACAATACATGATAAATATTAAATGAATAAATTCCAGCAGTACATGTATTTAGAATACGTATTCTGGGAACGGGAAGTGACATCTCTACCCTCCTTAGAAAAATTTCGTCCTCGGAATTTCAGATCCAAACATGATAGAAACATCGAAGCTAAACTAATCTAAGTACGATCAATTAGAGTAAGCAATCATTCCACAATATTAACAGTAAGAAACATATCCATGCTGAACATTCTACGACACCAAGCAATTCTACTTACAACGTGACAAGCATGAGGGGTTAAGGCAATCAAGGTATACAGAAAGAGATATACCTTGTGAGTCAAACAGGTGCGGATACCGTGATTGGATATCATCCTCACGTTCCCACGTTGACTCCCCCAAAGAGTGATGACCCCAAGCAACCCGGACAAGGTTAATTGTTCGGTTCTTGAGTACCTTCTCTCTTCGGTCCAAAATAGACACAGGCTGTTCCTCGTAAGACAGGTTGGTACCAACAACCAGCTCAGAATGATCAAGGACATGGCTTGGGTCTGATACATACCTTCGCAATTGAGATACATGAAATACGTCATGCACCTCTCGTAACGAAGGTGGAAGGGATAAACGATAAGCAACATCGTCTACCCGATCAAGAATAACAAACGGGCCCACGTATCGAGGACTCAACTTCCCGCGAATGCCAAATCTAATGACCCCACGGGTAGGTGAGATCCGCAAGAATACGTGGTCCCCAACAGAAAACTCTAACGGCCTACGATGCTGGTCTGCCCAATGACGATGCCGATCCTGCGCAACTCGAAGTCGCTCTCTAATTCCTTTAACCACTTCAACTGTCTGAACAATCAATTCTGGGCCGAGCATCTTTCTCTCCCCAATATCGTCCCACACTAGTGGCGACCTACACTTCTTACCATATAGTGCTTCAAATGGCGCCATCTGGATACTGGCTTGATAACTGTTGTTATATGAGAACTCGACCAAGTGTAGGTGGCTCTCCCAAGATCCTCCAAAATCTAGGGTGCAAGCTCGCAACATGTCTTCTAAAGTCTGAATTGTTCTTTCTGATTGCCCATCCGTCTGGGGATGGTAAGCCGTGCTAAACCTTAACTTGGTACCCAGGCTATGATGTAAGCTCTTCCAAAAATGTGATATAAAACGGGTATCTCTGTCTGACACAATACTGACTGGGACCCCATGCTGTCTGACTATCTGCTGTATATACAATTCTGCCAACTTCTCCGTAGATTGACCTACTCTGAAAGGAAGAAAGTGCGCCACCTTTGTAAGCCGATCTACTATCACCCAAATAGCATTTTTACCACTTGGTGATCTCGGTAAACCGGTCACAAAGTCCATTGTGATATGCTCCCACTTCCATTCCGGGATAGGAAGCGGTTGCAATAATCCAGCTGGCCTCTGCTGCTCTGCCTTCACTTGCTGACATACCAAGCAACGGGAAACGAATCTAGCTATCTCGCTCTTCATCCTGTTACACTAGAAGTGCTGCTTGATATCTTGGTACATCTTGGTCCCTCCAGGGTGTACAGAGTACTGGAAACTGTGAGCTTCTGCCATAACTTCCTGTCTGATATCTCCACTAGGTACACATAGACGTGATCCAAACCTAAGCGTACCATCTTCATGAATTCTCATCTCCTTCCTGAGTCCTGACTCACATTCTGTCCTAAGCTTCTGAATCTTGCGCCTGAGCTGCCTTGATCCTATCTACCAAGTTGGATTGAACTTGTAGACTCGCCAGAACTCCTACATCACTAGGAAGTAAAACCTCGATGCCCATCTCCTGAAGGTCTTCTAAGATATGCTTCTGTGTTGTTAACATAAATGCGCCGCCTCTCCTGCTGAGAGCGTCTGCTACCACATTAGCCTTGCCTGGATGATATTGAAGCTCCACGTCGTAATCCTTGATCAACTCCAACCATCTTCTCTGCCTCATGTTCAGTTCCTTCTGAGTAAAGATGTACTTCAGACTTTTATGATCTGTGTACATCTCCACTCGGTCACCATATAAGTAATGTCTCCAAAGCTTCAAGGCAAACACTACTGCTGCTAACTCCAAATCATGAGTTGGGTAATTCTTCTCGTGGTCCCGAAGCTGCCTAGATGCATATGCTATCACCTTCCCATATTGCATGAGGACACATCCAAGTCCTTTACCTGACGCATCACAATATACTGTAAATCCTCCGGGTCCAACTGGCAATGTAAGAATGGGCGCTGATATTAACTTCTGCTTCAGATTCTCAAATGATGCCTGGCATTCTGCCGACCAAACGAATGGTACATCTTTCCGTGTCAAGCGAGTCATGGGTGCTGAAAGCCTTGCAAAGTCTGATACAAACCTTCTGTAATATCCTGCCAATCCCAAGAAACTCCGCACATCTGCTACGGTCTTGGGTACTGGCCAACTTTCTACTGCTTCTACCTTCTTGGGATCCACTGCTACTCCAGCTCCTGATATGATATGACCCAAAAATGAAATGTGATTCGTCCAGAACTCACACTTGCTGAGCTTGGCATACAACTGGTTCTCTCTCAGAACCTGTAACACTTTCCTGAGGTGGTCTTCATGCTCCTCTTCACTAGTTGAATATACAAGAATGTCGTCGAGAAACACAACGACAAATTGATCCAGGTATGGCATAAAGATGCGGTTCATCAAATCCATAAATATTACTGGAGCATTGGTCAAACCAAACGGCATTACTAAGAATTCATAATGCCCATACTTCGACCTGAATGCTGTCTTGGGAATGTCCTCCTTCCGAACCCTCACTTGATGATACCCTGAACGAAGATCTATCTTGGAGAAAACTCTAGCTTTGCTCAACTGATCAAACAAGTCATCGATCCTGGGTAATGGGTACTTGTTCTTCACTGTTGCCGCGTTAAGCTTCCTGTAATCGATGCATAATCTGGATGACCCATCCTTCTTTCCTACAAGTACCACTGGTGCTGCCCATGGTGACACGCTAGCTTGGATGAACTTCTTCTCCTTCAGTTCCTCTATGTGTTGATATACCTTAGCCTGCTCCGAGTCCGCCATTCTGTAAACCCGATCTGATATCGGTTTAGTTCCAGGTGCCAATTCTATACTGAACTCAATATCTCTAACTGGTGGCAGACCTGGAAGTTCTTCAGGAAATACGTCTAGGAACTCTTCAACTACCTTCGGGACTTGAACTTCTTCCATTGTCGTTATCACTCCCTGCTCTTGTTGAGTTGCCTCTGATCTGACTAAGGTGAATCTCTTTATGCCTGGGATATCAAAAGATACACTCCCTCTACGACAATCTATTGTCGTATGACTGTCTTTCAGCCAGTCCATGCCTAAGATAACGTCAAAATTTCTAACAGAAAATTCTATCAACCGGGCGGGTAAGGAATGCCCGCAAACTACAACGCTACACGCTAGAATAACTCTACTAACTCCTACGAGCCCATTACCAGTGAGTATATTCAACCTCCCTGGCAATGCCTCGAACTCCATTCCTAGCCGTGTTGCAAATTGTGCAGATATAAATGAGTGTGATGCTCCCGAATCAAACAATGCTACTGCGGGATAAGAGGCGACGAGAATGTTACCTGCCACAACATCTCCTGATGCCAATGCCTCTTCCAAGGACAGAGTGAATGTCTGCCCTCGGCCTCCTTGCTGGTTCCCATGCTGCGGCCTAGCCTGGTGCTGCCGCTGGCCCCTGCCTTGGTGATGCTGGAGTGGTCTATGCTGGTGTTGTTGCATCGGCGGTCCCTGCTGCCGAAACATCTGAGCCTGCGTCATGAACGGGCGCTGTGCCAACGGCCTCACTGCTACCGCTGGTCCTCGATACTGTCCTGCCCCTGGTGCTGGCAGAGCAGGAAACTGTTGCACTGGTCCTCCTGACCTCGAATTCATGGGACATGTGGTAACCCGATGACCTGGATTTCCACATATCAGACACAGCCCGTTTAATGTCCGACACACATCTCTAGTGTGCCCTATCTTCCCGCAATAAGTGCAGCCCGCTGGAGGTTGCTGGTTCTTCCTCTGATGCTGTTGCTGCTGCCTTGGTGGTGGTGCTGGCCCTCGCATTGCCACATCATGAATGCGGATGCCAAGGGACGGTGCTGTTGTTCGGGGAGCTGCTCCCCCTCCTCCTTCAATCTGACTGTGGGATCTCTTCTGACCTCCAGACCTTGCCGCAAGCCTCTGAATGGTTATCTCATGCCTTCGAGTTGCCGTCAATACTTCATCAAAAGTCTGGTAATTGTGCCCCTCTATCAATTGCAAGAGCTCAAGATGAAACCCTTGCTGGAACCTCATAGCCCTCTGGCTCTCTGTTGCTACCATCTCTGGGGCGAACCTACTCAATCTGCAGAACTCTGCTGCATAAGCATCTACAGTCTTGCCAGCCTGTTTAAGATTGATAAACTTCTGTTGTAGCTCAAATTGCGCCACAACTCCATAGTACTTCGTCTTGAATCTTGCAGTAAAATCGTCCCAAGCAACAGGACGTCTGATGCCTACTTCCTCTGATTCCCACCAATCACGTGCGAGATCTTGAAGTAACAGCTTCACTAGATCCACACGTTCTTCTGCTGGCACCTTAGCTGCTGTCAGAATAGCCTCAATATCCTTAAGCCATGCATCTGCTAAGATGGCATCCTCCGTGCCCTCGAAACGACGGGGGTTGTACTTGCAAAACCTGGCTGATGCTCCTGAATCTGGTCTTGCCCCTCTTTCCAAAGCTGTCTGCAATCCTTGGTTAAGTAGTACATTTTGCTCTTGTAACTGAGCGTGCATGCGCTGCTGGGCTAACATCTGATGTTGCTGAGTAGCCATCATCCCTCTCATGATCTCCAGAAGGGCTGGTGTGTCCACTTCCACTGGGGTGGGTGGAACTATTGGTGGTGTTGGAACCTCCGGATACTGCGGTCCAACTGCTGGTTCCACTATCACCTCTTCTTGAATAGCCTCTTGAGGTTGTACTGGCTCTTGTTGCTGACCAACCTGGTCAGGTTGCCCATGTTGCCCTTATTGTTGTTGCCCAATCCTGACAGATGCGGACGAGGTGCCCCTAGGAAAAGGGACAAGAGAATAATCAAACGGTCGGACAGGGAAGATCAATGAAGTCAAAGGATACCGGAATGTCAAGCTAGAATCGAGAATACGAATCAGGAGATCAAGGGGAAACATGTGTGATTGAGACATCCTATAAATTAAAATACCCCACAAGTCTGAAATCAGACCTGCATGGGCCACCACTAAAACCTTGTCACGCCCCAGAACCAGAATACTGGAGAACGGGGGAATGACTCAGCCAGCTACGTATTACGGGTAGTTGAATACCGTATAATACGATCAATGCTGTCTAACCAGACGAAGGGGTACATACTACATAAAGGTCTCACTATGGTCACTTCACATCTATTGTCTCAATCATTCGAACAAGAAACAGTAATAGAGAACATGTAAGATAAAGCAGTAAGGCGTCCCAAACGCTCTGTCAAATGTTCTTGATATCTGGCTTTACAAAACATAGCCAGATCTGATGTAGCAAAAATATACACAATTGTTATCAGCTGCAGTCTGACTTTAGTTACAATTATGTAAAAGTAAGTACAAGACGATCCGACTAACATGTCGGTGCCAAACGACAAAGTATAAGGTAAATAACAAAACGAGCGGGAAAGTAAGAAACCCACTCGAGTCCTCCTGCGATCATCCTTCTAGTATTGACCATCTTGGAGGTGGAAGTAAGCTGAGTCCTCGGGAACCGGCTCAAAATCTGGCCATGCAAAACCAGAGAGGTTAGACCTCTAATAGCAAGTACCGCAAGGAAGCACGATATGAGGCATTAAACCAGTAAATAAGAGAATATAATAATAGATCTCTGATCGCTACTGGGATTCATGTGACATCACGACACTTCGAACCAACCTCCCAACCAAACAAGGACAGAAGTTGGCCCGTCATGTCATGATGCTCTGATCATCTCAGTTAGTTAACAGAGTAGGTACAGTACACAAACAAATCAACTTAAACGGCCATCCAACTCCTACGGCTTACTACTGTGAGTCCCAAGTTATCCTGGAATTATGCAATAAGGATTTCTCAGTTCTTACTATGGACAAGCAAGGCTAGTCTATCCAATTAATCAATTGCGCCAATCATGAATTAGACGAGTCCCAGCGGGACGCCCGTCATCAATGTACAATATACAATAATATAAGCAGATACCGCTCCCTGTCCGTGTGGCAGATTTGTAGTATCTGTGGAACCAGCCGGCCTGTTGGGCACTAATAGTCCCAAAGAGGGCTGCCATGTAAGAACTCGGGAATCCATTCTCTCCATGCAATCATTATTTTTATTTAACTTAATAGTCTCTACGTTGAGTGAAATCCCATGCCGTGGATCATGGTCATTCGGAATGAGTACTTTAGTACGGGGTACGATATGCACAACTCTACAACGATGCCCGTGCGGTTAGGTTGTAGGTCTTACATAGCGTAATGCAACAATCCAAACTAACCACGGAACAATCATGCCTTGACCATAAAGTACACATGCTTCTTTTATAGTAAAATAAATAAATCAATAAATTGAAGTCTGCATGTGTGTCTGTATGGCAATATTCGGGATTGGCCAATCGATTATAGTAGTTCATACTTAATATGAACGTGTCTCATTCATTCATTTCAATAAGACAACTAGCCAGTCTCTTAGTTCCATCTAGGAACGCATGATCAATAATTAATCAAGATAACAATCAATGTTAATTAATGCCAAATTCGGAAAATAAACATTGGGAAATAAATAATGTTTGGGAAATAAAGAATCTCATGCGCTGTGGGAAATGATTGGAAAATAAATAAATCTCATGCACTGTGGGAAAGGTTGGGAAATAAATAATATCATGCGCCTGAGGGAAATGATTGGGAAATAATTAAACTCATGCGCTGTGGGAATGCGGCTGTGAGAAATAAATATCATGCGCTGTGGAATAAGATTGAAAAATAAATAATCCATGCGCCTGAGGAATGAGATTGGGAAATAAATATCATGCGCTGTGAAATAAGATTGGAAAATAAATAATCCATGCGCCTGAGGAAGGTGGCTGTGAGAAATAAATAAACTCAGGGAAGCTGTGGGAAATAAATAAACTCATGCGCCTGAGGGAATCTGTAGGAAATAAATAAACTCATGCGCCTGAGGGAAAGGATTGAGAAATAAATAAACTCATGCGCCTTGGCTGTGAGAAGTGATTGGAAAATAAATAACTCATGCGCTTTGGCTGTGGGAAGTGATTGGGAAATAAATAAATCATGCGCCTTGGCTGTGAGAAGTGATTGGGAAATAAATAAATCATGCGCCTTGGCTGTGAGAAGTGATTGGAAAATAAATAACTCATGCGCCTTGGCTGTGAGAAGTGATTGGGAAATAAATAACTCATGCGCCTTGGCTGTGAGAAGTGATTGGGAAATAAATAACTCATGCGCCTTGGCTGTGAGAAGTGATTGGGAAATAAATAACTCATGCGCCTTGGCTGTGAGAAGTGATTGGAAAATAAATAAATCATGCGCCTTGGCTGTGAGAAGTGATTGGAAAATAAATAACTCATGCGCCTTGGCTGTGGGAAGTGATTGGGAAATAAATAAATCATGCGCCTTGGCTGTGAGAAGTGATTGGAAAATAAATAACTCATGCGCCTTGGCTGTGGGAAGTGATTGGGAAATAAATAAATCATGCGCCTTGGCTGTGAGAAGTGATGATTTGATGCGCTGCGGGAATAAAGATTTCCATGCGCTGAGGAATGAAGATTTGATGCGGCTGTGGGAATAAAGATTTCCATGCGCCTGAGGAATGAAGATTTGATGCGGCTGTGACTGTTCTTCTTCTCCAAATTTTCTGAGAACAGAACCATGGGAACCATGGAGGCCATTGCTTCCAAGCTCCATAAATCCTTCATCCCAAGCCCAAATATGGACTTCCATAGGTCAAAATTGGGTAGAACAAAATTCTCTACAACATGGAACCATCGAAACTTGAAGATAACAAAGTTTACTAGATCAAAACCTAAGAAATCCGAAAATATATCAAACTTAGATCTACAACAAATAAGCCATGGAAATTGAAAATGCTAAGTACTAAAGAGACTTAGAATCAAATGAGGAAGATGATGGAACAATAATAATGGGGATCCATCATCAAGCAAGTTGGCACTTGCCTATCTCTTCTAGGTTGGTGGGAGAGTTATGAGGAAGAAGAAGTGAAATGGAAAGAAGTAATGAAGAGAGAGAAATGGTTTTGGGCTTTAAATGAAGGGGTGGTGGTAGGTGGGGGTTTATTTCGGTTCATGATGAACCAACACAGTTAAACCAATCAGAGCCGAACCCATAGCAAGCTAAAGCAGAGTATAAAAGCAGAAAGTAAATTGCAGAAATAAAATGCAGAAAATAATTAGCAGGAAATAAAAGAAAATTAAATACAGAACAATACATGATAAATATTAAATAAATAAATTCCAGCAGTACATGTATTTAGAATACGTATTCTGGGAACGGGAAGTGACAGGGTACTTCCCTTCAGCTTTCGCAAATTCGTTTACAAATATCAGTGTTTTGACAGGCATCAACAAAGAGGAGTTCTCTGGCGGAATGCAACCAGGTCTCAAGCCTCTCAACAGGATACTGTATCGATCAAAGGAGCTGTAAAACATATCCTTCTTATTTGACCCCTTCTTCACAAAAATTTTCCCTGCACGGGCATCTTGGAAAAGAGTGATGTTCCACTCCATCTTTCTCGGATAGCTCGCATGAGTATACCGGGATAAAGGGAGACAGCGGGCAATATCTGGAATAAAGAAAGACCTATCTTCCTGATGGACTATTCTTTCCTCCATCCTCGGCCTTGGTTGAGAGCTTTTCTCAAAAGCCTCACCAAACAAGAATAAAGGTTTCTTATGAATAACAGCGTCTGCTGATTCCAAGGGTTGTCCATTCATTAAACACAGTAGAGTCTCATTGTCTTGAGATATCAGAATCGCTTGACGGGAGGTCGGTAGATCATACTGGGGATAATGTACATAGGAGAGATCCTCTTTATACTCAGACTCTGAAAGAGTTCCCACAAAAGTTTTATATTCTGGATCTTCTCTCACATTAACTGCATCAAACAGAAGAAAACAAAATTTAGTACAAATCAAAGTTAAAGATTCTGTCATCAGTTTGCGCAAAATCAGAATGTGCAACATCAGAATGCGCAACATCAGATTGCGCAGCATCAGTTTGCGCAAACGTCAGACTGCACGAACAAACAGCCATCAGTTTACGCTGACCATCTCGCGCAAATCAGCAGATTGTACTGACATCTGCCAGCGCAGTTCAACCGATTGCGCAGAAAGTCGCTCTCCATAAAAATGAAGAGTTAACTGATTTGTGCAACCAGAACCCTAAAGAGGGTGGCGCAGTATAATCACTTCTCTAAAAAGAGATGGATTTTTGAAGAACAGTGAAATCAAAACCCTAAAAAGAGTTTTTGATTAAAAAATTCTTTACCTGACATTGCAGGGTGCGCGGATTCATGACGAGAAGCTCGTCGCGCAGCCCTGTTTGATGATTCGGCCGGGGCTTTGCCCTTAGCGGCGGCGGAGGATCGTCGGGGCGCCATGAAGATCGTCGGAGAAGGTAGTCGAAGATCGTTCGGGAATTTTTTTCTCTCAAACACAAAGGAGGCAAAGTAAAGAAATGAAACGAAGAAGAGAGCTATTTATAGTTTTCGAAAATAAAATGGCTGCCTCAGTCTGCGCCTAAAAATTAGGGACAATCCCTCAGATTGCGCAGCAAGCTTATATAATGCGCAAATTGATTCAACTTTCAAAATTCAAAGTATTTCGAAATTTTGAATAAGTTCAACTTTCGAAAACTTTGAAAGGGTTCTTGTAGGTCCTAAAAATTCAAGTGGCACACATCAACAAAGTAAGAAAATCAAGAAATACAATTTTCAGATGACTTGCGCAGAAAACAGATTGCGCACCATCTAGATTGCGCAGGATCGATTGCGCACACTCTCAACTGTGCAAGCTGACGTGGCAAGAGTCATCATTATCTGACATAATCAAATCTTCTGACAACTGACAGCACGAAGATCGAGGCGGCCGTTCGTTTAATCGTGCAGCACAGCGCTCGAGGACAGCTGGCAGCACAATCCATTTCCTGCGCAAATCAAGTTGGCACAGTCCATTTCTTGCGCAAATCAAGTTGGCGCAATCCAAAGTCTGCGCAGTTCAATGTGCGCATTCTACCAGTACAAATGATAAAGTACACGTGGCATGCATGCCATCAATTGCTCATTTTGTGGCAACTGCCTATGCACGATCATGCACATTTCAATCAAATGATGCCATGTGTCCAAGACAGTTAACCCATGATCCAGCAACTGCCTGTGCAGTCCATTGCTGCGCAAACCAATTGCTGCGCAATCCATCATGCGCAGTCCAGAATAACTAAAAGTTAGTTATTTCTCAGAACTCTATAAATAGAGTTTCAAGTCTTCATTCAAGGGGATCACGAATCAATAATCAGAGATCAGAGAGTTCAGGAGTTCTTGCCCAAGTGCTGCTGCATTCTTCCGAGGCTTTTGCCTTCGACTTCCGAGGCTTTCTGCCTTCAATTCCAGAGTTGTCTTCAACTTTAGAGGCTTCGTCTTCAGAGTTCACATCGTCCAAGGGATAAAGCAATCGTCATCTAGATTGGATTCCTAAAGTTGTACCATTCCCAGAATTCAAATTGTAATCTTTTACAAAGTTTGTATCAATAAAGTTCTTCAACTTTTGTTTTTGCAAACACATGTGGGTCCATCCGGACCTCGTACCTGAAGTGACTTAGTCCATACCACCCTCCGTTTGCAAGATGAAGAGTGGAAAAGTCAAATCCTGCCACACAATTTTGGCAGATATCACAGCTGTCGTTACTCGATCCGGAGCACAGTCCCAACCTGTGACTAACAACTCAACTGAAGATCCTCAGCCAGTTACTGCTGACACTCCGGGACCGTCTCAGCCTCCGACGACCGACAAGCCTAGGCCGAAGGAGACCCGCTTCGACAAAGCTCTTCGAAAAGACGCACCTCAGGGGCTGGAAAGCCCCTACAACTTCGACATCTTGGCGCAATTGGCCAATACACCGGCCAAATTATCGTTATACGAGCTCCTGAGACTTTCAAAGGATGTTCTGCAGCTTTGAGCGAGGCACTACAGAATGCTGACGCTTATCTAGCTCAGGCCAACCTCACAGGAGAGGGCCCGCCTGTAGATCTCTAAGATAGTGCCTGCACAGGAGCAATGCCCAACATCGTCTTCACTCCACAGGATATGCTCATCAAAACCAATCTGCATGATCGTCCATTATACTACACTGGATACATCGGGGACATGAAGGTGGATCAGATGCACATTGATCCTGGCTCTTCCATAAGCATCATCCCGAAGGGTCTGCTACATCATCTCCGTATCCCAATGCACCGCCTGACGCCTACAAACACCGCCATCAGCAGTTTCAATTTGGGCAGGAGCTACCCTATTGGAAAGATTCGTCTGAAGTGTCAAATTGGTGACCTCCAATCAGAAGTCACCTGCTACGTCATCGATACAGACACTTCTTACAATATCCTCTTGGGGCGCCCGTGGATACACGATTATATGATCGTGCCTTCCACGCTACACCAGTGCTTCAAATATGTCGACAAATACGGCTTCGTGAGGACGGAATTTGCTGATATCGATCCCTTCAAAGGGGTCGAATCTTACTACTCAGACTCCTGCCTGTACGAAAAGTCAAAGAAGCATCTTGGTGAAGGAGATATACAAGCTAGTACCGAGATAGCCACAGGATCAGAAGAGCCTCTGACGATCCACCTCCAAGCTCGTAAACCGGGCAGGTCCGCATCTTTTACCGCCACTCTGCGTAAGGACGCAATCAGCCTCTCGGCACAAGAAGAGCAGATGATAATTCAGCTGCCAAGGTCGGGCCAAGTGCCAAGATCCACAACGGGGCCACTGACAATCAGACTGCCAAGAGGTGGTCAGCCCCAAACGGAGAAGCTCAATCCCTCCGACAAGCCACTGACGATACGCCTTCCCAAGAAGGGTCGTCACCCCGATGCAAGGTCTGACACTTCAAGCGAACCAGCCACTCCCCGTCCCACAGCGAGTACCAAACTGGGGGTCACTAGTCTGCCAACAACTCCACGCTCAGCACCATCAACTGAACCGCTGACGATCAAGCTCCCCGGGTCGTCCTCTCAGTCTTCATTCACACAGGGGGTAGTCGAAGAGGAACCAGAGCTGGCCAAGTATGTGGCTGCCCACACTGATGTTCCCTCCGCAGATGATGTAATCCCTCTAAAAAAGATACCTTACTTCATCAATAAAGGGTTATCTTTGAACTACCTTGAGCTTAATAAGCTTTGTACAATGTACGCTGTAGAACACGATATAGGCACTCACCTACACACACAAGTGACAAATGTCTACACCACAGTCCAGCTTACTCCAGCAGAAGACGCTTACCGAATAGTCGAGGGAGGGGACCATCCATTCATCTTCGGCCGGAAGGACGATCCGCATCCCTTTACCATAGAATAAGTCGACCTTGGATCGGATGCCGGGAGACTACCTCTATATCTTTATAGCCCCCAATCTAAATATCTCATGCAGAAACAGGGGTATGACCTGGACATGACACCGGGTTTGAACTACGGTACTAGACGACGATTACCTTTAAAGCCGCCGGTCCCGGCTGGCAAACCACGGGACTACTATAGCAAGACTCGATGTGGATTAGGGTACGTAACACCCACGACGACCCCTGAGAGTTCAGATGAAGAATGCGACTGGCATTCACGTTCGACCGGGTCACCAACTTCTGACTCGGATACCAGCATCAGAGACGTATTCAGACAAGTCCTGTCAGTCAACATGGCATTCGTCGACGCTTATGAAGAAGATGAAGACATTCCGAAAATTCTCGAGCTAGAGCCATGGGCCCAACAGCTAGATGAACAATGGAAAAAGCGTTTCGAGCAAAGAGAACCTCCCACTGAGGACGAGGTCATACAAGTTAATCTTGTTGATGAAGCCTCCCCGAAACCAATCTTCATCAGCCAGAGTCTGACAGATGAAGAGCGAGAGTCGCTGCTCCAACTCGTCAAAGAGTATATCGATGTGTTTGCCTGGAGCTATGAAGATATGCCAGGATTGGACCCCGAGATCGCGCTCCATAAACTCAATATTCGTCCGGATGCAAAACCTGTCAAGCAACAGCAACGACGATTCCGTCCCGATGTCATGAATGCTTTTAAAGCCGAGGTCAACAAACTGATAGCCAGCGGCTTCATTCGCGAAGAGCAGCATCCAGACTGGGTAGCCAATATCGTACCAGTTCTCAAGAAGAACGGGAAGATCCGAATATGCATTGACTTCCGGAATCTGAATGAGGCCTACCCTAAAGATGAATTCCCTCTCCCTATCACAGATATCATGATCGACAACACCTGCGGCTTCGAACGTAAGTCCTTCATGGATGGCTTCTCAGGATACAACCAGATCAAGATGTTCCCTGACGACGAGAAACACACATCATTCCGAACACCAATTGGTACATATTGCTACACCGTTATGCCTTTCAGTTTAAGGAATGCTGGCGCCACTTACCAGGGAGCTATGAGCGTCATCTTTAGAGACCATTTGTGCAAGACAGTGGAGTGCTACGTCGACGACATCGCCGTCAAAAGTCGTTCAAAGGAAGATCATCTGCAAGATCTCAGGACAGTGTTCGACCTAATGCGAGCACACAACTTAAAGATGAACCCTACTAAATCATTCTTGGGTGTCTCCAGCGGAAAATTCCTGAGTTTCATCATCACTTCTCAGGGCATTCACATCGACCCCGAGAAAACAAAGGCAATCATAGAGATGGGTCCCCCGAGAAATCTCCGCGAACTCCGAGGCCTCCAAGGCAGGCTAGCTTACATCAGGAGATTCATCTCTAATCTCTTCGGACGATGTAAACCATTCACCCATCTCATGAAGAAGGGAGTCTCTTTCGTATGGGATAAGGAATGCCAGTGTGCTTTCGACAGCATCAAAGAATATTTGTCGAACCCTCCAGTCCTGGTAGCTCCTGTTGCTGGAAAGCCATTCCTGCTCTATGTGCGAGCTATGGAACATTCTTTTGGTGCCCTATTGGCACAGAATAATGATGCGGGCCACGAACAAGCTATATACTACCTCAGTCGGAAGATGATCGGGCCAGAATATCGGTACACGACCGTAGAAAAGGAATGCCTTGCTCTCGTATTCGCAATCCAGAAGACGCGACACTACGTCATGGGACAAACCATCCACGTGATATCGCGGATCAACCCCCTCAGGGTCCTCATGACCAAACCTGGGGCACTCAGCTCTCGTCTTGCTACCTGGGCGATATTACTATCACCATACAACATGATCTTCGTCCCGCAAAAGGCTGTTAAAGGCCAGGCTCTGGCAGACTTTCTAGTAGCCCATCCAGGTTCGGAGACGACTAGGGTATATGAAGAGATACCGGACGAGGTCACCAGTTCAAATGCAGTTTTCCATGATGCCATCTGGCGAATGTTCTTCGACGGCGCTTCAAGAACTGGACCCAAAGGCAACATCGTCGCTGGAGTTGGAGTGGTGCTGATTTCTCCCTCCGGCTTGGTAATCAATCGGGCCTACTCACTCACAGAGCCCTGTTCAAATAATGTGGCCGAATACAATGCCTTGGTCATTGGCCTTCGGCTTGCGAAGGAGCTGGGGGTAGAGTATCTTGAAGCATACGACGACTCACAGTTAATAGTCAATCAGATTCGGGGGGCGTACGAGGTCCGCCACGAAGACATGATCCCGTATCATCGAATAGCAATCGACATCATCTCGTCTCTGGAAGGATTCTTCATAGAACATGTTCCCAGACTCCAGAACATTGAGGCTGATGCACTAGCTGGTTTGGCCGCTTCCCTAGCTGTGCCAAATTAAGCTCGTCGTCAGGACGACATAATAGGCCGTGAACTGAACTGTCCTAAGGATAACATTCGATGCATTGAAAGCTACTCCGCTCTTTCAGCCGACGAAGCACCAGACTGGAGACAGCCGTTCATCGACTTCGTAGTATACGACATCCTGCCAGAGAATCCGAAGGAAGCTACTTCTATCAGAAGACGTTCTCTCAGATTTTTCTATGATACGGAAACGAAAATGCTGTATCGCCGATCCTATGATGGGTTGCTGCTTCGGTGTCTATCAAATACGAAAGCTAAGGAGGCCGTGCACGAGGCCCATGATGGCGTCTGCGGAGCCCATCAACCTGGCCCAAAACTGCAAGACCGCCTTCGCCGAATGGGCTATTACTGGCCCACGATGGTTGCAGACGCAATAGATTATACACGAAAGTGCAAAGCCTGCCAAATCCACGCCGACTTCATCCACCAGCCATCTGAATTCCTACATCCGACTGTGGCCTCCTGGCCATTCGAAGCATGGGGGTATAGACATCGTCGGCCCAATTACCCCACCTTCATCCAGAGGACACCGATTCATACTCGCAATCACCGATTACTTCTCCAAATGGACAGAAGCCATCCCATTGGCAGAGGTAAAAACTTCAAACGTGATCAGCTTCCTTAAGCATCATGTCATCTACCGCTTTGGACTGCCCCGAAGGATCATTCACGACAATGGGCCACAGTTCGCAAGCCACGCATTTTATCGGTTCTGCGACAAGCATCGAATTCAGAATATTGCTTCGACACCCTACAATCCAGCAGCCAACGGGTTAGCAGAAGCATTTAACAAAACCATAATCAAGCTACTCAAGAAATTCGTGTCCTCTAACAAGCGCGACTGGAACGAGAAGCTCGGCGAATGCTTATGGGCGTATCGCTCCACAGTTCGAACAGCCATCAAAAATACACCATTTTCCCTGGTGTACGGGAGTGAGGAAGTTCTCCCATTAGAGACTCAAATCCCCTCACTCCGCGTCGCCCTCACACATCAGCTGACGACAGACGAAAACCACCATCGCCGACTACAGGAATTGGAGGCCCTAGACGAGAAACGCCTGTTAGCTCAACAGCGAATTGAACTATATCAGGCTAGAATCTCCAGAGCCTTCAACAAGAAGGTCAAGGTTAGAACATTCCAGGTAGGCGATCTCGTTCTGGCGGTTCGGAGGCCGATGGTTATGACGCATAAAACCGCCGGTAAAGTCTAACCAAAATGGGAAGGCCTGTTCATCATCGAAGCTGTATTCTCCAACGGCGCCTACCGTCTCGCAAAGCAAAATAGAGACTTGCTCATGCTGCCCATCAACGGAAAGTTCCTGAAGAAGTATTATGTCTGAAATAAAATCCTCGAGACATCTCAGAGTGTCGAGTTATGTACCTTCCCGTACCACTGAACTTACATTCTGGTTCCATGTATAGAGTCATGTACCCACGGGTACCTCTGAACTCATTCCCATATTCTACAATCATTCGAGTCACGTTCCCGCTGGTACCTCTGAACTCATTCTCACATTTTCCAGATTAACGAGTCACGTACCCGCTCGTACCGCTAAACTCATACTCACGATTCTCTAGATTTCCGAGTCATGTACCCTCTAGTGCCGCTGAACTCACATCCACAACATCCAAGATTATCGAGTCATGTGCCCGCTGGTGCCACTGAACTCATACTTTCACAATATCGAGTTATGTACCCGCTGGTGCCCCAGAACTCACATCCCGGTCACTCTTTCAGATAGTAAGTCATGTATGATCATACCTCTGAATTTTTTTCCTATAAGAGATCCTCCCTCATGATCCACTACCCGCACTCCCAGTGCACAAAAAAGGGTAACGGGTCCACAAACTTCTAAAACGACCATGTCGATGCTACCTCTGAGTCGTTTCACTTCCGCCAAAAATAAATCACCCCCTACATAAAACTTCCATGTCCTCATTACCTCTGAGTCATTTTATGTACCCCCTCTTCATTGAGCCCACTCCTGCCATGTCCTCATTACTTCTGTGTGGGAAGGCTCCGTAGAAGAAACCTTCATACTTGCCATGTCCTCATTACCTCTGAGTAAGTACGTCGGTTCACTTTCAACCTATTTTCTGTACCCGCAATCGGAGTACGACAAGGATAGTAGGTCCACAAATGTCCTCTGTTGACCACAAATGTCCTCTGTTGACCAAAAATATCCTTTGTTGACCACCAATGTCCTCTGTTGACCACAAATGTCCTCTGTTGACCACAAATGTCCTCTGTTGACCACAATTGTCCTCTGATGACCACAAATATCCTCAGTCGACCACAGATGCTGTACTGGGTCCCCAGTACACGCCCATCCCTTTCCTATCATGCCTGGGAGCCCAGTTGCTCCCTGGCATTCTCTCGAATACCAAAAACTTCTATAGCGGTCTTATCGCGAAGTTGTTCTAGGTATTCCTCTCCAAAACTTGTTACTCGTACCTAAAACCAAGGTACGCCCAGGGTAACAGGTCCACAAATAATCCCCCAGCAGGTCCAATTCCACAAACACCACAAGTACAAGAAAAAGAAGATGAGTTGAAACATGCTCATTTATTCAAAATTCAAAGTGCTACATCATTTGGGATCACATCCTTTACAAAAAAAAAGACAGCAAAAGAAAAACAGAAGACTGATTACTGCTCCGGGGCACATAACGCCATGAGACGGTCCGTCAGCAAGGCAACCGATCGCTCAAGCCTCTGTTTAGCTCGACGCTCCGCTTCTTGGCTCAGCACCACCGCATTCTCCAGAAGAGCATGAGCTTGCCAGTTGTCTTCGAATTTCTTGAAAGCCCACTCCAGGTTAACAGAAGATCGGGAAACCCTCTCGGCCTCCCGAGCGATTGATTCCTGTTCCACACGAGCAGCCCCCAACTCTGACTCTAAGAAGGCCAACTCCCTCTGAAGTGCGAGAATCCGCTCCTTCGTGTCAGCTATTCCACGAGAAGCAGACTCTTTCCGAGCCCTACAAACTTGACTTCGACGACCCAGCCTGTCATACGAAGTTGAAAACTTGTCAAGGTCCCCCTTCACAACTGGCCCGGCAGTATCTCGAGCAAGCTTGATCCTATCTCGAGCAGCAATAAGGAAGCCCCGCTCCCGTTCAATCGCGGCAGGCAAGCCAGCCTACCGTATCGCCAGCAATTAGGTTACGAGCTGATCAGCCTCTGCCAACTTGGGCTCCAGGAGCGCAGCCAACCCCACCCCGCCAGGAAGAGCCTTCAAAGTGTCAATCTGACCCCGAGCGCCCCGCAGAGACAGAGAAAAAGGGACCCCCCCCCCCCGTTCTACGGCAGCGTCTATGCCCCTCTTCAAGTGGCGATAGAAGCTGTCGACCACATCCTGCGTCACCTCATCCAGAGCCTCCGAAGAAGCCGACGTCAACGGGAGTGTAGCTGGCAACAATGAAGAAGACGTAACAGAATCTGCCGCTCCAGCAACAAGAGAAACAAACTCTGTGCGAAAGGACGCATGAACAGCGGCCAGCTCCTCTTCAGCAGCCCGAAGAACTTGAATGCTCGGCAGGGTCGAGAGGTTAATCTCCGAAGCCATATAAGCAGGAGAGGATGAGGCGAAGATCATCGCCAGCTCCATTCCCATCTGCCCGGAGCTGGCGGGAGGCCCCTCGACATGAGACGGTGAAGGAGAGGAAACGCTCCTTTCCCCCAGATCGCGGCAGGCCGAGCCTTCCCCAAGAACATCCGCTGTAGGAAGTAAAGGGTCAGGACCTGTAGGGCCAAGACAACCATGAATCGATTTGACCCGGAGGATATATTGATAGAGCAAATAAGCCCCCTCACTAGTCAATATTTGGCTTATCTTACCAGCGGAAGAGTGTGGAGGCTGAGGTTCGCCTACAGCCACCGCAGCCTCTTCACCAGCAGCCTCCGAGTTGAATATGATAGGCTCCTCCGCCCCAGCACCCTCGGGAGGGGATACGACGAGATCGGCGTCGCTTTGCGGAAATTCAACAATCTCGGAGACAGGCCCGAGGAAACCTTCGTCACCCCAGACCGAGGCCTCAGCAACTTCGGAGTCCTCAATCGCCGCTGAAAGAGCCCCCGCAGAAAGGACCGCTGCACACATGTCACTAATTAAAGCGACAAGGGCCGGATCAACTCCAGGGGCAGCAGACGGTTCATGAGAGCCTGGTTCGTCAGACGCCTACGAAGAAAAAATGATTAGCTCATATCTCCAAGAGAAAGAAAACCACAACAAGGAGATGGTACCAACATAGTCTTACCTCCAGAACATCGTCAGCATCTTCACCTCTCTCGGTAATAAGCGACCCACGAGACCTGACGGCGGCTCTTTTCACAGAAAAGGTCGTTCTACCGTCAGAAGACTCACATCTGACTCGCTTGCGTGAGGGACTAGGCACAGCGGGAGGCTGTCCTTCCCTCACTACTTCCTCTTGTGTAGCAAGTGGCGGATCCTCCGCCAGTTTGTCTGGTGTGGCAAGCTGTTGATCCGCTACTTCTTCACCCCCAAAAGAAAGAGAGTCTTCGCTATCATGATCATCATCCTCCTCAGCCGCCTCAGAAGGTTCTGATTCAGGGAGGGGAGTCTGGAGCGCTAGTTGCTTTCTAGCCTTAGCCCCCTTGGGCTTTTCCTCTAAACCGGTACCCACGATGAAACTGGTACTCGGATCAAAATTTACAGGAGGCTTGTTCGCCATAACATGATACAAGGCAGCCACGTACAAAATTTCCTTCGGCGCCTTAGTATCAGGAACCGAGAAGCTGACCCGAGTATGATAAGCGTCATAATAACTCCACGCCCTGACACCATCAAGAACGCTACCTTCAAAGCCCAAGCAAGGGCCGGGACAGTCAAGGAATAGCTGGCTATAGCCAAATTGGCGGGAAAAACTACTAGGCAGGTAGGGCTCAAAGTACACATTATCACGGTTACGATAAACCAGATGCGCGGGGCGGATGTTGCGCAGCCAGGTGAGCATCTTCGGAGATAGAAAGTGAGGAGGTCCGGTACCGTCAAGGTGTACATCCCTCACTTCCTCATCGGAAAAATGAGGAACAGACACGAAAAAGTCACACCCATCCCCCCTCGCCAGCGCCCTCCGACAAGCTGGCATAGTATTGTATTCCCAAGGTTGGTGATGGCATTGGAAAAGGAAAGCGTCTTCGTCCGTAGCATCCTCCGCTGTTCCAGATCCCATCAAAGACTTGTAGTGCATCAACAACCACCCCATCAAATAGTGGAACGGTAGCTCTATGCGCTCAATGTCCAGCGTCTTCTTGCGGGCAATAACCTTGGACGAGAATGTGCGAAGACCATGGTGTATGCTACACACCATAGCCGAAAGAAGAGCCAGTCTAACTCCGAATACCAGCTTAACGGCAGGGAGAATGAAGTGGCGGCTGATCCTCTCAATAGAGCCTGCCCCCCCCCCCCCGAGACTACGCAATTCCGTAGCCATATCATCAAAAATCTAGCCAGGAGCGCTTTCTCAGACATCTGCCTAGTACCGTAGTAAAAATAGCTAAGAGAGTCAGCTTGACTCCCGAATATGTCGCTATTAGACCACGACTTCTTGACGTTCAACATCAGGTCTTTTACCTCTCCCTGGGTTTGAGGGGTTTGAGGAATAACCTCGCCAGAAGGGTCAACTTTAAAAAGATAATTGACCCAGGATGTGGTGTGGGGAGCGTTCCCTTCTGAACTATCCTTCTTTTTTATAGTCATCTGGTGACAAGTACTATGATGGCATAGCAACTCCTGGTACACCGCAACAAAACTTGGGAGTCATCGGTTCAGGTCCTCGAGCTCCTCGTTTGACGAGGTGTACACCTCGAAAGGCTCGTTCCCCCACGGAAGCTTGGAGACAGTATACATCTCATGGAGAGCAAGCCCTAACTCCCCTCCGGGTGCGAAGAACGTCTCCGTTTGCCAGTTATATATCTCCAGGAGCGCCACGAACAATGACTTATTGATAGGAAGCCCGTGACAGGTGCCCCGGATGGCATAATAGAGTCCCACCTCCCGTAGGAATGTCCCGTAGGTCTGCAGAACTGAAGTGGTCAAGTGGGCCCACGTAGAATTGGGGTTTATCCAGTTCTGCAATGCCAGTCTGCCAACGGAATAAGATTTCTTGCGAGCAAGTCGATTCAGGAATGTATCAGCTTGAGTGAATGTAAAGTTAGGACCATATACGTTCATGAAAGTACCTGGGGCCATTCCCATCATGTACCGGAGGACGGAATCCCTACCCGCGTACGCTGACCTAATGTTCGAGTTATAATGGATGTCGTCCATCAACATCCCTGATTGGATAGGAGTTAAGTTACACACCATCTTTCTGTCCAACAATACCATATTGAACCACGACAGAGGATAATGACGCTCCATGAGAGGAATATGGATCGCCTTCCCATCCAAAGTAAAATCCCAGTTCTCAGAGATCTCTAATACTCGGGGATTCCTTATGATCAAAGCGTCTCCGAATAGGAATGAGGGCTTCAGGTATGATCCATCCAACTTTCCAGAATTCATCATGGCACGGAGATAATGGAGGGTCTGATTCTCGATGGCGTTCAACCTCCCCGAAGGCTCATTAACAGGAAATTAATTCAGCACGTACTTAACTAAGTCATCAAGACGCACGCCCAAGGCAAACTGATTCGAGCCCACCAGAAGTTCCTCTGCAGGATTTATTGGCAGATTCACTGAAGATAGAAGAAAGAAATAAGATTAGAAGATAGTCAAAATCAAGAAGCATTTGAAAGATCATTAGAGTCTATGCGGCTCGGGTCGTCATAGCCTCATGCGGCTCTGAACCCAATGAGTCCATGCGGTTCTGTTCATCACGGCCTTATGCGGCTCCGAGTCAGACGAGTCCATGCAAATCAAGTTTAGATGAGCTTATGAAGCTTCTGCGATTTGGGTTCAGAAGGGCCTATACGGTATAAGGTTCACATGGACTCAACGAACAAACCTAGACGCTGATGCGGCTCAGTTTCAGGTGAGACTATGCGGTTCAAAGTCCACGCAGACTCATGCGGCCCTGAACAGATAGATTCATGCGGCTACAAGCAGATGAGCTCATGCGGTTCAAAAGTGAACTACGCTCATGCGGCCTAAAACAAAAATATATATGCGGTTCAGATCGAGTATGACAAGCCCATGCGGCCCCCCTGGGCGAAGTGCTTATGCGGTCATATCGACGAACCTTGTACATGCGGCTTGTGCATAAATTATGCAGCAGAGCCATGGCACTAAGGGTTCTAAAGCAATGCCCTTACCAGCAATAGGTGGGTGAACGTCAGGGTGAACGGAGGGAACAGCAGCCGGCGGAGGAGCGGCCACGTTCGTCGCCGCAGTCGCCGTAGAAGCAACCACCTTGCCCTTCGCAGCCTTCGACACAACAGCCTTCTTGGGAGCCATGGATGCTTGGGAGAGAAAGGAAGTTAGAACAGCAAAAGATCGAAGATGAGAGAGAGAAAAGAAGACTCCCTAAAACAAAAGTGTTCCTATTTATAGACAAAGAAGGAATGCCTCGATCCGCATGCAACACAATGACCGACTCTTCGGTCATCGAGGCAAAAGACGGCTGAATAATAGCCTGACTCTTGGGATCCTGGCCCAAAAAAGCGGCTCTTAAGATCTGACAGCAAATCAAGAGCATTAAATGTAGAAGATTTTCAAAAGATTTGCACACGTGGCAAGAAGACGTGGCGAGGAGCTCATGCGGCTAAAAAAAAAATAGCCTATGCGGCTCAGAGAGTTATGCGGCTGAGGTAATCATGCGGCTAGAAAATTCCATGCGGCTAGGACAGAATATATCCATGCAGCTCTCGCATAATCATGCTTCTTATTCAAAGTATTTCAATTTTGCAAATTGAAAACTTTGAAGGGGGTCTTGTAGAAGCATGAAAAAGAAGAGAAAGACGGTTCATGCTGCCAAAGAGCCTCATGCGGCTCAGAGGGCCCATGCGGCTCAAGAGTCCTATGCGGCTCAAGCACACAGGCAGTTCGAGTAAACTCAATGCGGCTCAGAGAGAGAGAGGCCAGGTGGCATTCAAAACAGCTGTGCCCAACATCTGGACGCATTTAATGCTCTGACGGCTGACAGCTGACAGATGACAGACCTGACATAAAGTTATCATAATGACTGACAAAAAAAGTAAAATTTTCCTAGGAAACAAGGATAATCTTCACCAATACGGCACTGTCTACCAAGCTTCGAGGCAGGTCCATGCGGCCAGACTAGACGAGTTCATGCGGCCAGTGCAAAGAAATCTATGCGGTTCAAACCATGAAGGCCCTCCATGCGGCTCAGCCATGAAGAAACCCATGCGGCTCGGCCATGAAGACTCTCGTGCGGCTCGGCCATGAAGACCCCCATGCAGCTCGGTCATGAACGTATTCATGCGGCTCGGTCATGACAACCTTCATGCGGTTCGAGTGTAGAGACTATTCATGCGGCTCGGTCATGAGATATTCCATGCGGCTCGGTCATGACGACCTTCATGCGGCCCAAATATGAACACTCCTCATGCGGCTCAATAATGATGACAGGACACGTGTCCTAAAGATAATCAAATTTTGGGTCAGATCCCAATAATTTGGGACACGTGGCATGAGAATGAATTAAATTGATTCATTTAGATTTGCAGACATCAGCAAATCATCATGATAAAGATTTATTGCAATCAGCATTTATTATTGATAGGATTTGGCATAATCCACATTAATGGTCCAGATCCTTCACACTCAAGACTAATGGCCCAGATTGATCAATCACCAGGTCGCCGCCACTTTGAGAATGGGTAATCATCCAAACCCTAATGGTGCCCCCCCACTATTATAAATAGCAGGGTGCCATTCCCCTGCACGAGAAGGACAGTCAGAGAGACGCTCCCCCAATAATCAGAGAGAAAAATACACAAAGATCAATCCAGAGAGAGAGAAGCCGGAAGAGCAATACGAGGAGAGCAAGAAGAGCATTTCTTCGTCAACGCCAAGCATCTCGCTACAGGAGCCAAGGCTACGTCCGATCATCCTAGGAGTAAGGCAGAGCTGCCGTCGCTTTCCCGAGCCTCTACCGTCACCTCCCAGAATCAAAAATAAACAATTGTACTTAGATTGCTGTACCTATGTTTTCGTCCCTAGGCTTTCTTTGTACAAGCGAGTTTGTAACGTGAAGTAAAAGTCCAGTCCTCCTATAAAACTGTTCTGCTCTTTTATATTTCATGGCAAACAGAGGGCAAGAGCCGGCTCATCTGATGGGATGAGCTCTTGATCAACAGTATGTATAGTGGCAGCATCCTCAGTAGCTTGTGTCTTTTGTGGCAAAGACAGGTGAAGTGATGAGCTGAGTCGTCCCGGAGATAGAACCCCCACACCTTCTGTTGATGTTGCCGGTTGAGATGCAGAGGATCCTTCTCCAGGATGAGCTAAAGAAGATGCAATATGTTGCGGCTCCTCGACTGGAGTGTCGCTCTCTGGAGTAGCGGCTCTCTGTCTAGAAGGCCCCTTGATGGTGATCTTCTTCTTCTTCTCTGAGATGGTAACAGCTGCACCTGATTTCTGTTTTCGGGTCTTACCAATAATGATTGGTTCTGCAGCTATTTCTCCAACTCCTGTAGGGATTACTTCCAGATACTCATCTGGAACAGTAGTGTCATAGGGTATGTCTGAAAATACCTTGACTGGCTCTTCAACATTCCCTTCCTTGGGCCATCTAAGACTCTCCTTCATGTTATAGCCATGGGCGAAGGAGCGGATGGATGCATAAAAGCGAGCATACGTATGAAATATACGTAGCTCGGTTGTGCTGGTAGCAGTCGATACTTGAATTTAGCACCGGTACAAGCAGTGCTAAAATATCTCCAGGCTTTCACACCATCAATCAGGTTCCCATAATAGTAGAAGCTGGTGGAGGGATTACCAACATGAAGTTGGTCATATCCAAACTGGCGAACGAACTGACTTGGTAGATACGGTTCGAACGCACAGTTATCTTCATTCCTGTACATCAGATGGGAAGGTCTGATGCACATTAGCCAATTGAAAACTAGCGCAGGCAATAAAGTCCTCCTTTCACTTTTATCTTCAAACTGAACACCGAGACAGTCGGCTGAAACTTGTGGTCTTGTGCAGAAGAAGTTCCAACCGTGAGAATAATTCAGTACTGCTCGGGTGTCTGCCACGGTAGTTACAGTCCATGTGGCTTTGTTGAATTTCTGGAGGAAGACCTCCGCATTATCTTCATGGTCCGGTGGCAACAAACTGCAGTTATGATACAGTAGCCAGCCCATCAAATAAGTATAGGGCATCTCTACCCTAGGAAAATCCTTTCAGTGAGGAGCATTGTTGATTATTTCATCACCAAAGGTCCGCAAACCTGCATTTAATCGGCACACCATTGTCGATAGTAGGTTGATTCTGACCTTGAACACCAAACGTACTGCCGGCCATAATACGTTTTGGTGAATTCTGTCTACTGTGCTGATCCCGGGCACAACCCATCTCCACAGCCACAGAGATAGAAAGACTGCCAGCAAGGCTTCTCTCGAGATCTTTTGACTACCATGCCTCAGGTGGCTCAAGGTTTCAGTCCCCGCAGGAATGTTTTCGATCTTTTTGGACAGATACTGGTCCGGAGATTTATGTGAGATCATTAAACTATTGATCAGATCTGAAGGGATTATTGAACAATGGTTGATGGTTGGAGCCTTGTTTTCTTGAAATCTCCCCTTCTCATTCTTGGCTATCATATTCTCATGGTAGAATAGATAAGTTGTCCATTTATTAGTATATGCCAAGTGAGACCCACTGTCATACATACTGGTGCAAATTAGGTAATGGCACATAAGCTCTTGGTAGACCTCAACCAATCGAGGATTTTTCTCTCTGATTTCTGCTAGTTCCCGATTGGAGGGAACGTACTCTTCATAGGGAGCTTCACCCATCGACAGTTTAGAGATAAATTGTATCTCGTGCAGGGCAAGACCCATCTCACCTAGTGGAGTTGCAAAAGTTCATGTTGAACTCATATACAACTCTATTAGAGCCAAGAATAGGTTACTGTTCATCGGTATACCCTGGCTCGTAGAGGCTACCGCTTCATACAGACCGATGGCTTCCAAGTCCGTCTTGAAGTTCTTCATGACCCAAGCACTAAGCTGGATCCAGTTCTGGTTATAAGGCGTCAGCCACCCTGGCAGCCTAGGGTTGGCCTGAGGATATAATACTGCAGCCCTTATGAACTTGTTAATGAACATTAGGGTCTATACCGGCTGGATCAGAGCTGAATTTTCACTCGGGGTGAATCCAGGTAACAGACCGGAGAAAGGGACAACACCACCACTAGGAGCACTGATGTGGTAGCCCATGTCATTGGCTGTATCCCTCTTGAAAATGATTCTGCCTGGCCTACCATGACTACTGGGAGTCAGGTTCCATAGCATCTGTCAGGGATGGGTGGCATGGATAAATGCAGACAGGGGATAATCTCTAACCAAGTCGGGGAGATACATTGCTCTCTCTCCAAACTTGAACACCCAAGCCTCCTTCTTGGGGTGTGTTTGTGACTGGAAATCTATCGCATCCCAGAACAAGAAGGCTAGCTTTGAAAATTGTTGGCCATCCAGCGATGTCAACAATTCTCTATTTATCATAGACAACAGCATTCTGTCCCCTTGAGCAGATATCAGCTGTTGTCTCTCTTCAAGGTTTTCCAGATTTGACTGAGGGAACTCCACATGGGACAAATTCTCTAAGTAATTTGAGCCCACCATACCAGCTGAAGAGCCAAATATTTCTGCAAGCGGATGAATTTGCAAATCCACTGCCAAAAGAAAAAGAAAATTCAAGTTAGTAAATATTTATATTGAATTTTTACGCAGCTAACTTGGTCTGAGTTTTACGCATAAAGATTAAAGACTCTGACTATGCAAACTTTACGCTTATGCACAAAAAATTAAAGTTGATAAAAATCTTAAAGTGTAAAAGTTCTTTGTTTTATGCAAAGTCTTTCACTTGTGAACTTTACGCTGGCACATATTTACGTGAGCGTATTTTGAACTTTACGATGGCACGTATTGACGTGAGCGTATTTTGAATTTTACGCTGACACATATTGATGTGAACGTATTGTGAACTTTACGCTGGCACGTATTGACGTGAGCGTATTTTGAATTTTACGCTGGCACATATTGATGTGAGCGTATTGTGAACTTTACGCTGGCACGTATTGACGTGAGCATATTTTGGTTTTTACGCTGGCACATATTGATGTGAGCGTATTTTGTTTTTACGCTGGCACGTATAGACGTGAGCGTATGTTTTTATTTTTCCGCTGACATGTATAACGTGGGCATATTTTGTTATTTCGATTTCTATGCTGACACGTATAAGGTGGGCGTGAAGTTTAAAGTTCGAGTCTTCTTCTTCTCCGACGAACTCACGATGGAAGTTAGGTAGTTTTCTACCTTTCATGGCCAGAGCCACGGCGGGGTTGGTCTGTCGGGTTGACGAAGTAACGACGGGCTTCTTGCCCTTGCTGCCGGCGGCGATCTTGCTCTTGGGGGCCATCGAGTCGAACTGAGAGAGTATGTAGAGAAAGAGCGTAAAGAATCAAGATTGCAAAGGATGAATAAAGTTTTCTCTCTACTCGTAAAACTCTATTTATAGAGAATTTTGAAATCGGTTCAAATTCCCGAAATTTACGCTGACGGTTGGATACCTCGACTTTTACACGGACAGTTGGGTATCCCGAATTCTACGCAGACTGTTGAATATCTCGGATTTTACGCTTCTGTTCAAAGTATTTCAAATTTTGAAAATATTTGAAAACTTTGAAGGAGATCTTGTAGGAGCGTAAAAAGTGCTTTATGGACCAAGTCAAAGAAAGTTAAGAGCTTTATGCAAGTCAAACAGGGTTAAACTTAGACTTTACGCAAGTCAAACAGAGTAAAACTCTACGCGAGCTACTTTACGCGAGAGCCATCCTCAAAGCTTTTACGCGAAGGACAGGCTGTCAGATCATGCATTTAATGCGCATGATACTGTTCGACATAATCATTTTCTGACAGCGGACATCACAGAAGTCGAGAAAATTTGATTTATACCAAACCCAACATTTATCGTTTAGTGTGCAGATGAGCTACTTTACGCATCAAGAGATTGCTTCTTTTATGCACGAAAGCTATTCGAGCTTTTTACGCTCAAGGCTGTTGTGCGCGTAAAGTTCATTTGAGCTAATTTTACGCTCAAGGCTGTTTTTCAGCCACTTTACGCGGGAAGTCTATTTTGAGCTATTTTACGCCTAGTTTACTACTTTACGCAGGAAGTCTATTTTGGATCATTTTTATGTCCGATCTTTTCTGGCTATAGGAGAACGTAGGCTGCTTACGTGGCTTTCATGCTACACTTATCGATGAACGTGTGTACGTGCTCTCCTTATTTTGTTGAAGTAGTGGGACACGTGTCACCATACGTAGAGATCAAAACTTTACGTGGGACACGTGTCCTCACGCGTAAAGGTTGATTCTCATCGTGGATGACAGTTACCAAACTTTGTTGCTTTTTATGCACAGAAGATCTAGTCTATAAATAGACTTATTTTTAAACAGGAGCAAGAGATCAAGAGAGATTTAGGAGAAGAGATTCTGAGAAAACTCATACTTTCAGAGTGATATTCCCAGAAGCATTTCTTCAACTTTTTCTCAAGAACAGGGTAAAGCAAAGCAGGAAAGCATTCGACTGTGCCATCAGTGCCGTTGCTCGATACCTTTCTGGTGACTTAGTTCTTCCGATTGTTCGTCTTCTTCAAGCAGTTTTCTTCATCATCATCGTATGGTCCAAGGAACAAAGTGATCGCTCTCAGATCAGACTTCCATAGCAATACTTCCCAAAAATAATTTGTACTTTTGTACTTTTTCTACTTTTCTTTCAAAAGCCAATTTTAGGCATTTTGTTAAGTGAAACACTAGTGGCCAAGGGGTTTTTTCAAAAGCATGGGATCGACTACTTTGACACATATGCTCTAGTAGCACGGATGACAACCATCGGATTGTTAATTGTCCTTGCGGCAATACACAAACTGGTGATACACCAGATGGATGTGAAAACAACATTCCTGAATGGCGAGCTGACCGAGGAGATTTATATGCAACAACCCGAAGGATTTATCGTCAGAGGCCTAGAAGACAAAGTCTGCAAGTTGGTAAAATCTATATACAACTTAAAGCAAGCTTCCAAAATGTGGCATGAGAAGTTTGACAAAGTTCTAAGATGAAACGTCTACAGGGTCAGCGAAACAGACAAGTGTGTCTATACTAAATTTGCTGACGGAAGAGGAGTCATCGTTTGTCTGTACGTGGACGACATGCTAATCCTAGGTACGGATATAAGCTGTGTCACTGAGACAAAGAAGTTCCTCTCGACAAAGTTTAGTATGAAGGACTTGGGGGATGCTGATGTTATCTTGGGACTCAAGATCATCCGGATAGACACTGGATTGGCACTGTCACAATCTTATTACATTGAGAAGATGCTCACTCGATACGGGTATCATGATCTTCCTATAATTGATACGCCATACAGAAGTGATCAGAAGCTAGAGCCAAACTCGAAGGAAAGCGTAGGCAATTGGAGTACGCTAGCATCATCGGGAGTTTGATGTACGCTACTACTGCCACTAGGCCCACCATAGCTTTCGCTGTGGGAATGCTGAGTCGATTCACGAGCAATCCAGGCGTTGAGCACTGGAAAGATGTGAAGCGTGTTATGATATATCTCAAGAAGACTCGGACATATGCACTACACTTCAGCGGAGAGCCGCCGGTAGTAGAAGGCTTCAGTGATGCCAGCTGGTGCTCAGAGTTGGAGAGAGAGAGGTCCAATGGTGGATTCATTTTCACTATGGGTGGAGCTGCTGTATCGTGGAAGTCGAAGAAGCAGACTATGCTATCGCGGTCTTCTATGGAATCTGAGTTCTTTGTACATGATACCGCAGCAGATGAAGCAGAATGGCTTCAGGAGCTCATGTATGATCTTCCAGTGGTTGGAGCGCAGATACCGACAATTCTGATATACTGCGACAACCAAGCGACTGCGACGGTGGCATCAAATGATCTCTTCAACGGAAAGAAGAGAACTGTGTGGTTAAAGCACAGGGCAGTGAACGATCTCATCAAGAGAGGTGTCATTGTAGTAATCGATGTACGGAGTCAGGAGAACCTGGCGGATCCGTTCATAAAAGGCCTCAAGCGTCAGCTGGTTGAAAACACAGCAGGAAAGATGGGCTTGAAGGCATTCTGATAGTATATTTTTGTAATCCTACCATAAAGTTTTATGTTATTAGTTCAAAGAGAAATCTACTAGACATCTAACTTTCGGTTCAAGGGAGGACCACTGATTAGAAAACTATCTGGTAACAGTGGGTACTTGTTCTTGGGAACATGGAAGGGTTACGAACCCATAACCACTGTTGTCTACTATGTGTTTTCGGCAGAAAACGGATCATGCGTTGAGGTTGGCTTAAATGCCTTAATAAGTTCTCAGGCAGAGTGAATGCCTGATGTGCTTTACAGAAAGCACGGTAGCGCAGCACTACAAGGAGTAAAACTCCATGCTACAGTGGGATGACTCCACCATGAGGTTACCAGATAGGGGTAATGCCTCGGCCTTGCAAGCCAAGTCATAGCGGCATAGCACCGCAAATAGGCAGGTAGCCTAATGTTGTATGATAAAATTAAAAGAGTTGTAGACAACACTACAAAGGGGAGGGTAACCCCATGTTACAGTGGCACGACACCACGATGAGGTACCCGGGTAGTCCGTCTTAGAGCATTTTTTAGAGCGTTCCAGAGTTCACTCGAACTTGCTGGTTCCTGGAAGCTGACCGTGTGGGCGGATCTAGCTTTGAGCACTGGTGTTTTTTAACACCCCAGCAGGCCATTTTCATCTATCGCTTGTCATCGCTGCTGTTGCCTTTAGCAATTCGGCCGGCATCTTCTTCTTAGAAGTGTCTTCGTCGTTTGCTACGTATACGAAATCTTTTTAGATTCTCGTATTCCAGAATTCTCGTAGGATCTCTGGTTGTGCATAACTTATGTCTTTTGGTTATCCAAAACCTATGACAATTGGTTATCCATAACTTATGTCTTTTAGTATTTTTCCTTTAACTTATGCCTATATAATGAACTCTTCTCAAGATGATTGAGACAAGTGAATGAAAAAATAATTTCCTCTATTTTTCTATCTCCATTTCTTTGCTTTATAATAGTTCTATATTCTTCTGTGCAAATTTTAGCAGAACTGGAATGAGAAATCCCCTGTAAAATAGGGATACTTGGCGGATCTCAAACCCACCTGTCAGTAGCCATGTTTGAATCAATCTGAACCAGATGTACCATATCCACCAGTCCAATCGTGGGGTAGTATACATCCGGACTCCATTCTTCGTTGCATGATATATTAGTTGCTTGGGACAGGACAGGATATCGAGGGCAGAGGGGTTCGAAATTTCCAGATGAGTCGATGACCACATAAAGCTGCCTAATCTCTTGTTGTAAGCCAGCTAATGATGATTATCTTGCTTCCGTGTGCAAGAAACTCTTTGCGAAGCTAAATGTGAGCCGGCATGCTGAGTCACCTAAGATGAGCAAGGCAGTATGATAGAACATAGATTAGTCCACAAACACACCACATGATTTAACGATTGAATTAGGTAAGGGAAGTAGGCCATTGTTATCCGGATTGATTCTTCGTCATATATTGGACCCACAGTCACCCTACCTGTGAGCTAACCACACATCAACAAGAATAAACTTTCATGAGTTTAATGTTTAAGAAATCGGCAATGCTTTGTTTGCAGGTTTTGTGATCCTTAAAAATGTTAAGTCTACAATCAAATACTTACAACCTTCTTACAACATTTCTCTCTTCCATCCTTTACACATAATTTCCACCTGATCTCATCTCTCGCTCTCACCAACTTGTTACATGGGCTCCACACCACCCCACCACTCCCCCTCCTCCAATCGAAGTCGGACACGTGACGGTTGTAAGAAAATTGTAAGCATTTGGTTGTAGACATCAATGTTTTAAAAATCGGACCGATGATCGTGTTGGAGTGGGTGGGGTTCCCAACCTATGTGGAGAAGACCCCGGAGTGCGACGAGCGCCGTTCGTGTGTCGAAGAAGCTCGGGAAGTAGGCGACGCGGAGTCGCTGCTGCTGTTGCTGCCCAGAGGGAGGTTCTGGAGTAGGGGATCCGAGTTCGGGCCGAACTCGGTCCCATGGCGAGTTCGGGCCGAACTCGGTCTGGCCACTCCAGCATTGTGGCGTGAGGTTCTGGACGCTCGACACGGAGTTCTGGCCGAACTCTGTGTCGTCGGGGGCTAAAGCGGATTTTAGGATGAGTTTTCATCATTGGATCTAATCCAACGGTCCAGGTTTGCTGCGGGATTAGGGAGTTATATTGGGATTTTCCAACCCTAATTCATAACGCAACATTATCGCAAAGTAGCACCACTTGGAGAGAGGAATGAGGCAAGAGTGCCATTGCAACTTCGGAGAAGAAGACGGAGGATTAAAGGTCGTTGTTCGAAGGAGATCGTGTTCGGGTAATCTCTACTCGTCGTTCTCGCTCTTCGTAGCCTTGTAATCATTGTTCTTATCTCTGAGTGTTGTGGGGATCCGATTTGGATCGGGAGGAGTTTGTAGAGGGTGTAATTCTTCTATTCCATTAGTGGAGGCTTCTCAGGGTTGGACTCCGATCGTCCCGTGGTTTTTTTCCGCAAGGGTTTTCTACGTCAAAAATTCTCTGTGTCTGCGTGGATTGTTTTGTGTGTTTGTTTTTTGGGTTCGTGCGTTGTATTGCTCGGTCCTCTCGCAGGTACTCTCCGGTTTGGGGAAAGGTTTCCGCGTTTCTTTCCCAACAGATCGAACCAAATTTTTTTGGTATAGGTCGGACCGGGGCTCAACCGGAGTTCAATCGGAGTTCAAATAGACTTGGTTTGGTTTGTTTCAAATAGGTAAGATATCCATATTTACTTCTTGGTTTATTTTGGTTTGGTCACAAGTATGTTGATTGGTTTAATTTTACAACTATGACTTCGATCAAAACCAAACCAACAATTAAATGATCCAAATTTCACATGATAATTTTTTTTATTTTAAAAAAAAAATCAAAATTGGCCGGTACAATTGTGAACCGATAACCCGATTTTGACAAAAAATAGATGGTTCTTTAAAATATCCGTTTTTATTTGAACCAGACCGAATTTTTGGCTTATACCGGTTGGACCCGGTCCAACCGTTGGTCCGGTCCGGTTTCTACAACATTGGTAGACATAAGCAAAGCTCTTTGTGACCCCCACTGGACAGTATGCCACATGGCAACCGTCTATTGGCTGTGGCGTAGGGTTACCGTGTCAATATGGTAGAGGGAAGGGGGCAGATGGGGTGCAAACATTCGGGCGATCCAATTTTACAGTCAAAATGGAAGTTTTCTTTAAAAAATTAAATATGGAAAAATTTCAAGCTTCTTGTTGGCTTGAAAACAATTGCAAGCTCTAGAGATTGTATCTATGAGGGCCTATTTGGTTGGCAGCAGCTCTGCTGCAACCGTCTCTTTCCGCTGCAACTGGAGGGGATGGCCATGACTTTCACCGTTTGGTTAGCAGGAAGTGGAGGTAGTAAGTGAAGAAACTCACTTGCTGCACAGTTTCTGTCCCCTACCTTTTTTCTCTTTTCACTTGCAATAAAAAAGAGGAGAAAGTATCCTGAAGGGGTGGCTTGGTCACGGGGGAGACCGGCTCGGATCTGCTGCGGAGATGAGGAGGCGCAGATCGAGACGAGGGAGGGGAAGGCGGAGATGAGGGAGGGGCTGAGGCGGCGGGGGCGGAGGGGGAGGTGGAGATGAGGGAGGTGCAGATCTAGGCGAGGGAGGGGAAGGCGGAGATGAGGGAGGGGCGGGGGCGAAGGGGAGGGAGGGGAAGGCAAAAATGAAAGGCGGAGGCGAGATGAGGGAGGGGCGGAGGCTGTCGACCTCCCCGGTCGCCGAACATGGCTACTTTTCTCTTGGAAATGTTGGAATAAAAATATCTGGGAAGGGAATGGATTTTATTATGATAATTAATTTTTTAATGATAATAATGGTAATTAATTTAATTGTTTCTTAATTAGGATAGTAATGGGAATGTGTGAATTTAATTTTTAATTGGTATTCAGTACCTATATCACAACTAAAATAGTCAACAATTAATATATAATTATGGTAATTAATTTAATCATGATAGTTAATATATATTTTCGTCTAATTGTGGTAATTAGTTTAATTATAATAGTCAATATATTTTTTCTTTTAATTATAATAATTAATTTAATTATGGATTACCATATCTCTAACTCCAACATCCACATTTAACAACCATTCAAATAACTGAACTCACTTTTTTTTTCCACTTTCAACAACCATCCAAACAACCAACTACTTTTTCTTCCACTTGCAGGAGACCAAAAGTACTATATCCAAACATATTTTGGAAAGTACCACTTGCTGCAAGTGCACTGCAACTCAACATGATGTATGTGACACTTTTACACTTTCAAAGAGTCACTTCTATCCAAACAGCCCCTGACTGATGGTCACCAAATATTTCAGATCAAAATATTACTCTCATCTTTCCAGCATGTTGTCAGTCATTGTTCCCTACCCGACAAATCCACCACCCAACCACCCCCCAACCAAAAAAAACACTCCTCCATGTCGCTCGCTCCCCCCTGCCCCGTTTCTCCTGTCCGCTACTCTGTTCCCTCCCTCCGCTGCGCACCCCCCGTCTTGCGACGCGCACCCGTGCACCCCCATCCACGTGCCCCCTGTCCGTCCCCCCCTCCTGCAGTGCCTCATCCGGAACAATAGTACCTAGCAGCGAGCGCATCAACGATGAGCAACAACAGAAGGCAGGGAGGGGGCATGGCGACGGATGAGGAGACAGGAGCGCGGTGGGGGCATCGATGATCGCGACAGGGAGGAGGGCATGGGGAAGATGTTGATGACAAGTTATATTTTTGCTTTAAATGTTTGGTCAAAGGAGAGATTTATACATTATGATCAATATTTTTGCGGTGGAGGCATGGGAAAGATGTCAATTACATACGAATTTTTTTTCAAAAATGGAGAGATTTATACATTATTATCAATATTGTAAAAATCGGACCGGACCGACGGTTGTACCAGATCCAACCGATATAAACCAAAAAATTGGTCCGGTTCGACTAAAATATGATCTTTTAAAGAACCATCTACTTTTTGGCAAAATCGGATTCAACCGGTGAACCGGACGAACCGGTTTACAATTGAACCGGCCATTTTGGTTTTTTTATAAAAGAAAAATTCAAAAAAAATTATCATGTGAAATTTGGACCATTTGATTGTTGGTTTGGTTTTGATCGAACTTATAGTTGTAAAATTAAACCAACCAACATATTTGTGACCAAAGCCAAACTAAACCAAGAAGTAAATATGAATATTTTAACTATTTGATGTTAAAGTGGGTGGGGTTCCCAACCTATATATGGAGAATATCCCGGAGAGCGACGAGCGCCATCCGTGTGTCGGAGAAGCTCGGGGAGTGCATGGATCCTATTTTGGAACATATATGGTAAGGAATTATATGATTGGATTTCCATATTTACTTTGATCATATATTTATGATTGTATCCTTCATATAGTAGCTTTTCATATAATTGGGCCTCCAACTATGGCAAGCCAATTATAATTGGATTTCTATTAAATATATGATTGATGCATATTGGAAGTTTCCATATATATTGGCCTTCCATGTATGGATTACCAAGAGCTTATAAAAGGGTAATGCATGCTAGTTGAAAACTCATCTAAAAAATAAGAGTGCTTTACAATCTTTGAGAGAGAGAGAGAGGATTAAGGACTATTTTGAAGGAGAGATTGCTTCGAATAATTTTTGGCATCTCTTGTTCTTCGAAGTCCGCAATCAAAAATTTTCTTCTTTCAAGTGAGTTGTGGTGATCCATGTTGGATCGGGAGGAGCTTGTAGAGGGTGTATTCTCTTTATTCTATTAGTGGAGGTTCTTCAGGGTTGGACTCCGATCGTCCCGTGGTTTTTTCTCGTAAGGGTTTTTTCACGTCAAAAATCTTTGTATCTGCGATTGTGTTTGGCATTTTTGGTTTGTGTGCTTTTTGCTCGGTTCTCTCGCAGAACTTTCTGGTTAGGGAGAACAGTTTTTGCGCTTCGTTCCCAACAGAGTGGTATCAGAGCTTTGGGTTCAAAGAAGTGTCAGGGGTTGACAGTCAAACCAGAAAGCAGAGATGGACGCGAAGCCGGTGCACATGGTGAACCTGAACGGTACCAACAACCATTATTGGCGGAACAAGGTGAAGGATTTGATGTTCGTCAAGAAGCTGCATCTTCCAGTATTTGCATCCGAGAAGCCTAGTGACAAATCCGATGAGGACTGGAACTTTGAGCATATACAGGTGTGTGGGTACATGTGGCAGTTCGTTGACGAGAACGTGTACAAACACGTTGCCAATATTGAGCATGCGAAGACGTTGTGGGAGAAGCTGGAATCTTTGTACGCAAAAACGACCGGGATAAACAAACTGTTCCTGATCCGGATGATGATGGGTCTGCGGTACAAAGATGGTGCATCCATTACGGATCACTTGAGTGAGTTTCAGGGCGTGGTGGATCAGCTATCCTCTATGGGAGTCAAGTTCGACGACGAGGTTCAAGGACTTTGGTTGCTATGTACATTGCCAGACTCGTGGGAGACCGTACGAGTATCTTTGATCGCTTCTGCTCTGGAAGGCATGGTCAGTCTGGAGTTTGCCAAGAGCGGGTTACTGAATGAAGAGATACGGAGACGTTCCCAGGGAACTTCATCCACATCCCATCACTCAGAGGCACTAGTTTCAGAGAGCCGCGAAAGGGGCAAAAGCAGGGGTCCAGGTGTTGGCAGAGACAAGAACAGAGAGAAGTCCAAGGGTCGGTACGAGAACTCGGAGTGTTACCATTGTGGCAAGAAGGGCCACATCAAGCAAAACTGTTTCGCTTGGAAGAGAGAGAAAAAGGGCGACAAGGGGAAGCAAAATGAGAACACTACAGCGGTAGCCTCGATACATGGAGGCGATATAATCGTCGTAGGTGATGAGGTTATCACAAACCTCGCCTGCGATGAAAATTCTTGGCTGGTAGACTCAGGGGCTTCAGCGCACGTATCTCATAACAGGGCACTATTTGTCACTTACACGACAGGCGACTGTGGAGTGTTGAAGATGGGAAACAGAGATGTGTCGAAGACGGTTGCCATTGGAGATGTGCATTTGAGGACGAAGATGGGTGCAATTCATGTTCTCAAAGATGTTCGTAATATCCCTGATATCCGTTTGAACCTGGTGTCGGTTGGAAGGTTGGATGACGAGGGATTCTTCAGTCTCTTCGCGAATAGTCAGGGGAAACTTTCCAGAGGTTCGATGGTGATTGCCAGAGGAAGCAAGAAGTCCGGTCTCTACTATATGGAGGAGAGCACACAGGGGGCACAGGAGGTAAACGCAGTCAGTGATGCATCTACCGTGTTGTGGCACAAGCGGCTCGGCCATATCAGCGAGAAGGGGATGAGCTACTTGATGAACATGAAGGTGATTCCAGGGCTCAAGTCTACAAAGTTGGAGAAGTGCACGCACTGCTTAGCTGGAAAGCAAAATAGGGTATCTTTCCAAAGTCACCCAAGTTCAAGGAAGCCGGCGTTGCTCGAGTTGATTCACTCGGATGTCTATGGTCCTATGAAGGTAAAATCTATTGGTGGTGCTTCTTACTTTGTAACTTTTATTGATGAATGTTCCAAGAAGGTTTGGGTCAATGCCTCAAAGACCAAGGATCAGGTGCTGCCCACTTTCAAAGAGTTTCAAGCCTCTGTTGAAAGAGAGACGGACAAGAAGTTATTGTGTGTTCGGTCCGACAACGGTGGCGAATACATTGGTCCCTTTGATGCATATTACAGAGAGCAAGGAATACGACCCCAGAAGACTCTGCCCAAGACACCTCACCTCAATGGTGTAGCGGAGCGCATGAACAGGACACTGATGTAGAGGGTGCGGTGTTTGCTGTCAGAAGCAAATTTGCCAGGCAGTTATTGGGGTGAGGCTCTTCTCACAACTGCTTATGTTATTAATTTATCTCCTAGTGCTCCTTTGCTGGGTGATGTGCCTGACAAAGTATGGTACGACAAAGAGCCGTCATACAATCACCTGCGAGTGTTTGGTTGTAAGGCCTTCGTGCATGTACCGAAGGACGAGAGGTCCAAACTTGAGCCGAAGACGAGGCGATGCGTCTTTGTCGGCTACGGTCGGGATGAGTTTGGCTATAGACTCTACGACCCAGTGGAAAAAAAAACTCTACAGAAGCAGGGACGTGGTATTCGTTGAGGATCAGACCATGACCAACACTCAGGATTCCGAGATGCCTTCTGAGACTGAGAAATTGCCTGAGTTAGAGTCATTTCGCTTCGAGCAGTTTCCAGAGGACATCGCAGAGGATCCAGTTATGGGGTAGCCAGTGCATGGAGTTGCTCCCAACCTTGATCATCAGCCTGTTGATGGTGGTCAGGGTGTCCCTCAGGAAGATGAGCATGCCGGAGAGGCAGTTTCTGAAGGGGATGAGACTGTTGGTATATAGCCAACACCAGTGGTTCCACTGAGAAAGAGCGACAGAGAGCGTCGACCATCTACGAGATACTCACCGGGTGAGTATGTGCTTCTGAGTGACGTGGGAGAGCCCGAAAGCTTTGCAGAGGCTATAGAAGACGAACACAGGCAAGAGTTGATACAGGCTATGCAGGAGGAGGTGAGTTCCTTACATGCCAATTCTACTTACGAGCTGGTATGATTTCCAAAGGGCAAGAAGGATTTGAAGAATCGATGGGTGTTTAGAGTGAAGCAGACGGATGATGCTACTCACCCTCGATACAAAGCGAGGCTGGTAATAAAGGCTACGGTCGGTAGAAAGGCGTGGATTATGATAAGATCTTTTTGCCAGTCGTCAAGCAGTCGTCTATTCGGGTGGTGCTAGCATTCGCAGCCAGTTTCGACTTGGAGATTGAGCAGATGGACGTGAAGACGGCATTCCTTCACAGTGATCTTAAGGAGGAGTTATACATGGAGCAGCCGAAGGGATTCTGTGAGAAGTGCAAGTCACATTTGGTCTGCCGGTTGAGAAAGAGCTTGTATGGTCTGAAGCAGGCTCCTAGGCAGTGGTACAGGAAGTTCGAATCATTTATGGGGGAGCATGGTTATGCACGGACAACGTCGGATCACTGTGTATTTGTGAGATATTTTGCCGAGGATGATTTCATCATTTTATTGCTCTATATTAATGATATGCTATTAGTAGGTCGAAATGCCACTAGGATAGTGGAGTTGAAGCACCAACTGGACATGGCCTTCTCTATGAAGGATTTGGGTGTAGCAAAGACTATTCTTGGGATAGGGATCAGACGAGAGAGAGAGTCCAAGCTGCTACACTTGTCCAAAAAGAAGTACATTCACCGTGTACTTCAGCATTTCGGGATTGTTGTGCTCCAGAACCGGAATACCGGAGAGCAGGAGAATGACTCAGCCAGCTACGTATTACGGGTAGATGAATACCGTATAATACGATCAATGCTGTCTAACGACGAGGGGGTGCATACTACATTAAAGTCTCTCTATGGTCACTCAACATCTATTATCTCAATCATTCAAACAAGAAGCAATAATAGAGAACATGTAAGATAAAGCAGTAAGGCATCCCAAACGCTCAGTCAAAACGTTCTCGAGATCTGGCTGTACAAAACATAGCCAGATAGTATAACAAGGTATACACAATCGTTATCAGCTGCAGTCTGACTTAGTTACAATTATATAAAAGTAACTGCAAGACTATCTGACTAATATGTCGGTGTCAAGCGGCGAAATATAAAGTAAGTAGTAAAACGAGCAGGAAAGTAAGAAATTCACTCGTATCCTCCTGCAATCATCCCTCTAGTATTGACCATCTTGGAGGTAGAAGTAAGCTGAGTCCTCGGAAACTGGCTCTAAATCTGGCCATGCAAAACCAGAGAGGTTAGACCTCTAATAGTAAGTACCGCAAGGAAGCACGATAAGAGGAACTAGAACCAGTGATAAGAGTTAAGAATATGATAAATAGATCTCTGCTTGCTACTGGGGTTCGCACAACATCACGACACTTCAAGCCAACTTCCCAACCAAACAAGAACAGAAGTTGACCCGTCATGTCCTGACATTCTGCTCATCTCAGTTGTTAACATAGTAGGTACAGTACACTAACAAATCAATTTAAACGGCAATACAACTACTACAGCTTGCTAACTGTAAGTTCCAAGTTGTCTTGGAAACATGCAATAAGAGATTTCTCAGTTCTTAATATGTACAAGCAAGGCTAGTCTATCCAATAATCAATTGCGCCAATCATGAATTAGACGAGTCCCAGGGGACGCCCATCATCAGTATATATAACATTATAAGCAGATACCACTCCCTGCCCGTGTGGCAGATTTGCAGTATCTGTGGGAACCAGCCGGCATGTCGGAGGACTAATTGTCCCAAAGATGGCTGCCATGTAAGAACTCAGAAATCCATTCTCTCCATGCAATCGTTATTTTATTTAGCTTAATAGTCCCTACGTTGATTGAAATCTCATACCGTGGATCATGGTCATTCAGAATGAGCACTTCTGTACAGAGTACGATATGCACAACCCTACAACGATGCCCGTGCGGTTAGGTTGTAGGTCTTATATAGCGTAATGCAACAATCAAACTTAGCCACGAAATAATTATGCCTTGACTGTAAGATACACATGCTGCTTTTGCAGAAAAATAGAAGTCAATATGTGTCCATATGCCAATATTCGAATCGGCTAGTCGATCGTAATGTTTCATGGTTCATACATAAACGTGTCTCATTCAATTCAATAAGACGACTAGCCAGACTCTTAGTTCCAACTAGGAACGCATGATCAATCATTAGTCAAGGTAACAATCAATGTCAATTCGGGACAAGAAACAGTCCAAAGGCGACAGTAGATGGATGCCTATCTATGTGGCAGGGTAAGGGGAACCCATCTATGCGGCCAGAGAAAGTCAGGATCCAATGCGGCCCGGGAGCCAAAGGCCATGCAGCATGCGGCCAGAGGAAGTCATGAGGCTTATGCGGCCAAAACGGAGCCGCATGAAGACTGGATGTCTATGCGACCAAAACGGAGCCGCATAAAGACTGGTTGCCTATGCAGCCAAAACGGAGCCGCATGAAGACTGGATGCCTATGCGGCCAAAACGGAGCCGCATGAAGACAGGATGCCTATGCGGCCAAACGGAGCCGTATGAAGACTGGATGCCTATGCGGCCAAAACGGAGCCGCATGAAGACTGGATGCCTATACGGCTAAAACAGAGCCGCATGAAGAGGCCATGCAGCAAGCATTGTTCTTTTTCTCCAACTTTATCGAGAAGAAGAACCTGGGAAGTTGGGGGTTCCCAGACTTTCCAACCTAACAATCCAAGCCCAAATCTGGACTTCCATAGGTCAAAATAGGGTAGAATGAAATTCTCTCCAACATAGAACAACTAGATTTTTAAAACAAAGAAGTTTGATAGGTCAAAACCAAGAAAAACCAAAAGTAACATAAACTTAGATCTACAAACATACACCCATGAAAACCAAAAACTTTAAGTTTTAAAGAGACTTGAAATCAAGTAAGGAAGAGAATAGAATAATGATAATTGAGATCCATCATGAAGCAAGTTGTACTTGCCTAAGCTTCTAGGTTGGTGGGAGAGTAATGGAGGATGAAGAAGAAATAAATGAGAGTAATGAAGAGAGAGAAAAGTAAAGGGGATAAATATCAAGCCAAGTCCAAATCTCCACCGTTCATTCCTTCCTAAAAGATCTAGGCCATCTACCCCTTATCACGAGGAACCCAGCTAAACCAAGTGCTGAAGCAAAAGCAAAAAATAAAAATACAAAAAATTAACTAGCATAAAATTACAGAATAAATTAAAGGAATTAAATACAGAACAAATACATGATAAATATTAAATAAATACATTCAAGCAGTACATGTATTAAAATACGTATTCTGGAAACAGGGAGTGTCATCTCTACCCTCCTTAGAAAAATTCCGTCCTCGAAATTTCAAATCCAAGCAGGAAAGAAACATCAGAGCTAAACTAATCTAAGTACAAGCAATTTGAGCAAGTAGTCATCTTACAATGTCAATAGCAAGTAATACATCTATATTTATCAATCTACGACATCAAGCAATTCTACTCATAGGGTGATAAGCATGAGAAGTCAAGATAATCAAGGTACACGAAAAGAAATATATCTTGTGAGTCAAATAGGTGCGGATACCGTGATCGGATATCATCCTCACGTTCCCACAATGACTCTCCTAAGGAGTGATGACCCCAAGCAACACGGATAACGCTAATTGTTCGGTTCTTGAGTATCTTCTCCCTTCGGTCCAAAATGGACACATGCTGCTCCTCGTAAGATAGGTTGGTACCAACAACTAGCTCAAAATGATCGAGGATATGGCTTGGGTCCGATACATACCTACGCAACTGAGATACATGAAACACATCATGCACCTCTCGTAACGAAGGTGGAAGGGATAAACGATAAGCAACATCGCCTATCCTATCAAGGATAGCAAATGGGCCTACGTATCGCGGACTCAACTTCCCCCGAACGCCAAATTTAATGACTCCACGAATAGATGAGATCCGCAAGAACACGTGGTCCCCAACAGAAAATTCTAGCGGCCTACGATGCTGGTCTGCCCAATGACGATGCCGATCTTACGCAATTCGAAGTCGCTCTCTAATCCCCTTAACCACTTCTACCGTCTGAACAATCATCTCTGGGCCTAACATCTTCCTCTTCCCGATATCATTCCATGCAAGTGGCGACCTGCACTTCTTACCATATAGTGCTTCGAATGGTGCCATCTGGATACTGGCTTGATAACTATTGTTGTACGAAAATTAGACTAAGTGCAGGTGACTCTTCCAAGATCCTCCAAAATCTAGGGTGTAAGCTCGTAACATATCTTCTAAAGTCTGAATTGTTCGTTCTGATTGCCCGTCCGTCTGTGGATGGTAAGCCATACTAAATCTTAACTTGGTACCCAGGCTATGGTGTAAACTTTTCAAAAAATGTGATGTAAAATAGGTATCTCTATCTGACACAATACTGACAGGGACCCCATGCTGCCTGACTATCTGCTGTATATACAACTCTGCCAACTTTTCTGTAGATTGTCCTACTCTAAAAGGTAAAAAAGTGCCACCTTTGTAAGCCGATCTACGATCACCCAAATAGCATCCTTACCACTTGGTGATCTCGGTAAACCGGTCACAAAGTCTATTGTGATATGTTCCGACTTCCACTTCGGGATAGGAAGCGGTTGTAAAAATCCAGCTGGCCTCTGTTGTTTTGCCTTCACTTGCTGACATATTAAGCAACGGGAAATGAATCTAGCTATCTCTTCCTTCATTCCGTTCTACCAGAAGTGTTGCTTGATATCTTTGTACATTTTGGTCCCTCCAGGGTGTATAGAATACTGAAAACTGTGGGCTTCGACCATAACCTCCTGTCTGATATCTCTACTTGGCACATATAGACGTGATCCAAATCTAAGTGTACCATCTTCATGAATTTTAATCTCCTTCCTGAGTCCTGACTCTCATTCTGTCCTAAGTTTCTAAATCCTTGGGTCCTGTGCCTGAGCCGTCTTGATCATGTCTACTAAGTCGGATTGAACTCGCAGACTTGCCAGAATTCCTACATCACTAGGAAGTATAACCTCGATGCCCATCTCCTGAAGATCTTCTAAAATATGTTTTTGTGATATCAACATAAATGCGATGCCTCTCCTGCTAAGAGCATTTGCTACCACGTTAGCCTTGCCTGGATGATACTAATGCTCCACATCGTAATCCTTGATCAACTCTAACCATCTTCTCTGTCTCTTATTCAGTTCCTTCTGAGTAAAGATGTACTTCAGACTTTTGTGGTATGTGTACATGTCCACTCGATCACTGTATAAGTAATGCCTCCATAGCTTCAAAGCAAATACTACTGCCGCCAACTCCAAGTCATGAGTTGGATAATTCTTCTCGTGGTCTCTAAGTTCCCTAAATACTTATGCTATCACCTTCCCATGTTGCATTAGGACACACCCAAGTCCCTTTTCTGACGCGTCACAATATACAGTAAAACCTCCGGGTCCAACTGGTAATGTAAGAATAGGTGCCGATATCAGAATAGGTGTCGATATCAACTTCTGCTTTAAATTTTCAAATGATGCCTGGCATTCTGTCGACCAGACGAATGGCATATCCTTCCGTGTCAAGCGGGTCATGGGTTCTGAGAGTCTTGCAAAGTCTGATAAAAACCTTCGGTAATATCCTGCCAATCCCAAGAAACTACGCACACCAGCTATGGTCTTAGGAATTGGCCAACTCTTTACTGCTTCTACCTTCTTGGGATCCACTGCTACTCCAGCCCCTGTTATGATGTGCCCCAAGAATGAAATGTGATCCGTCCAAAACTCACACTTGCTGAGCTTGGCGTACAACTGGTTCTCTCTCAGAACCTGCAACACTTTCCTGAGGCGATCTTCATGTTCTTCTTCACTAACTGAGTATACGAGAATGTCGTCGAGAAAAACAACGACAAATCAATCTAAGTACGGCATGAAGATGCGGTTCATCAAATCCATAAATATTGCTGGAGCATTGGTCAAACCAAATGCTATTACTAAGAATTTATAATGCCCGTACTTTGACCTGAATGATGTCTTGGGAATATCCTCTTTCCGAACTCTCACTAGATGATACCCTGACCGAAGATCTATCTTGAAGAAAACCCTTGCTCTACTCAATTGATCAAACAAGTCGTCGATCCTTGGTAATGGGTACTTGTTCTTTACAGTTGCCAAGTTGAGCTTTCTGTAGTCAATACACAATCTTGATGACGCATCCTTCTTCACTAAAAGTACCACTGGTGCTGCCCCATGGTGATTCGCTAACCTGAATGAACTTCTTCTCCTTCAGTTCCTCTAAGTGCTGATACACCTTGGCCAGCTCTGAATCTGACATTCTATAAACTCGATCCGATATCGGTTTAGTTCCAGGTGCCAATTCTATACTGAACTCAATATCTCTAATGGGTGGTAGACTTGGGAGTTCCTGGGAAAACACGTCAATAAACTCTTCAACTATCTTCGGAACTTGAACTTCTTCTATTACCGCTACTATTCCTTCTTCTTATTGAGTTGCCACAGATCTGACTAAGGTAAATCGCTCCATGCCTGGAATATTAAAAGATACACTCCCCCTACGGCAATCTATTGTGGCACAACTGTCTTTCAGCCAGTCCATGCCTAGAATAACGTCGAAATTCCTCATAGAAAATTCTATCAACCTGGCAGGTAAGGAACGCTCGCACACTACAACTCTACATGCTATAATAACTCAACTAACTCCTACGAGCCTATTACCAGTGAGTATACTCAACCTCCCTGGTAATGCCTCGAATTCCATTCCTAGTCATATCGTAAATTGTGCAGATATAAATGAGTAGGATGCTCCTGAATCAAATAATACTACTGCGGGATATGAGGCGACGAGAATGTTACCTGCCATAACATCTTCTGATGCCAATGCCTCTTCCAAGACAGATTGAACGCCTGCCCTCTGCCGCCTTGTTGGTTCCCATGCTGCAGCCGAGCCTGGTGCTGCTTCTGGCCCCTGCCTTGGTAATGCTGGGGTGGTCTTTGTTGTTGCTACTGCATCGGCGGTCCTTGCTGCTGAAACATCTGAGCCTGTGACATCAACGGACGTTGTGCCAACGGTCTCACTGCTACCGCTGGTCCTCCTGACCTCAAACTCATGGGACAGGTGGAAACCCGATGATCTGGACTTCCACATATCAAACAATGTCCGTTCAATGCCCGACACACCTTTCTAGTGTGCCCTGTCTTTCCACAATAAGTACAACCCATTGGGGATTGCTGGTTCTTCCTCTGTTGCTGTTGTTGCCTTGCTGGTGGTGCTGGCCCTCGTATTGCCACATCGTGAATACGAATGCCAGGGGTTGCTGTAACTCGGGGTGCTGCTCCCCCTCCTTCTTCAATCTAATTGTGAGATCTCTTATGACCTCCAGTCCTAGATGTGATCCTCTGGATGGTGATCTCATGCCTCCGGGTTGTCGTTAATACCTCATCGAAAGTCTGGTAGTTGTGCCTCTCTATCAATTGTAAGAGTTCAAGATGAAACCCTTGCTGAAACCTTATAGCCCTCTAGCTCTCTGTTGCTACCATCTCCGGGGCGAACCTACTCAGTCTGCAGAACTCTGCTGCATAAGCATCCACTGTCTTGCCAGCTTGCTTAAGGTTGATAAACTTCTGTTGTAGCTCGAACTGTGCCATAACTCCATAGTACTTTGTCTTGAACCTCGCAGTAAAATTGTCCCAAGCAACAGGACGTCTGATGCCCACTTCTCCTGATTCCCACCAATCATGTGCGAGGTCCTGAAGCAACAGCTTCACTAGATCTATACGTTCTTCCGTCGGTACCTTAGCGGCTGTCAAAATAGCCTCGATGTCCTTAAGCCATGTATCCGCTGAAATGGCATCTTTCGTACCCTCGAAACGATAGGAGTTGTACTTGTAAAATCTGGTTGACGCCCCTGAATCAGTCCTCTCTCCCCTTTCTAAAGCCGTTTGTAACCCTTGGTTGAGCAATACATTCTGCTCTTGCAGCTGAGTGTGCATGTGTTGTTGGGTCAACATCTGATGTTGCTGAGTAGCCATCATCCCTCTTATGATTTCCAGAAGGGCTGGTGTGTCTACTACCATAGGGGTAGGTAGAACTGTTGGTAGTGTTGGAACCTTCGGATACTGCGGTCCAGCTGTTGGTTCCACTATCACCTCTTCTTGGATGTTCTCTTGAGGTAGTACTGGCCCTTCTTGTTGCTGTCCAGCTTTGACAGATACGGACGAAGTGCCCCTAAGAAAAAGGATAAGAGAATAATCAAACGATCGGACATGAAAGATCAATAAAGTCAAAGGATACTGGAATGTCAAGCTAGGGACGAGAATAACGAATCATGAGATCAAAGGGAAACACGTGTGATTGCGACATCTTATAAATTAAAACACCCCACAAGCCTGAAATCGGACCTGCATGGGCCACCACTAAAACCTTGTCACTCCCCAGAACCGGAATACCGGAGAGCGGGGGAATGAATCAGCCAGCTGTTTGCAAAAACAAAAGTTGATCTTTATTTTATAAACTTTGTAATAAGATTACAATTGAATTCTGGGAAAGTACAACTATAGGAATCCGATCTAAAAACGATCGCTTTATCCCTTGGACGATGTGAACTTTGAAGATGATAGCCTCTGAAGTTGAAGGCAGTAGCCTCTGAAGAATGCAGCAGCACTTTGGCAAGAACTCCTGATCTCTGAGCTTGATTCTGATTTTCTGATTTTTCTTTCTGATCCTCCATATGAAGGACTTGAAACTCTATTTATAGAGTTCTGGAAATAACTAATTTTTAGTTATTCTGGATTGCACAGGATGGATTACGCAGACATTAGACTGCGCAAGCAGCAAACTGCGCTGGCAGTTAGTTGATCGTGGGCCAACTGTATGGGACACATGGCATTGTTTGATTGAAATTCGCATGATCGTGTACAGACGATTGCCACGTGGTGAGCAATTGATGGCATGAATGCCACGTACAAAATGTCATTTGTCTTGATGGACTGCGCCACATGAATTGCGCTGGCTTCAGACTGCACTGGGCTTGAATTGCGCTGCAGGGAATTTGGCAGACTGCGCTTCGATTAGGCTGGTAGCTTGTGCTGCATGTACAGCTGTCCTCGAGCGCTGTGCTGTACGAGAAACGGATAGTTTCCTCATTCTTCGGGCTGTCAGCTGTCAGAAGATCTGATTCTCTGTCAGATAATGATGATGCGGCCACGTCAGCTAGCGCGCTTGGATGAGTGCGCAGTTCAGCGTGCGCAATTGAGGTGTTGCGCAATCTGTCTCCTGTGCAGTTCATTTGAAGGGTGCACCAATTGATTTTCATGGCTTCTTTGATGGGTGCAACTTAATTTTTAGGACCTACAAGACCCCATTCAAAGTTTTCGAAATTTGAAAGTATTCAAAGTTTCAAAATACTTTGAATTTTTGATTTTAAAATCAAGTTGCGTAAGTGATGCCTTGACTGCGCGTTTGGAGGAATTAGCTCCTAATTTCTCGGCGCAATCTGAGGTGACTGTTACTTTTGAAAAAAACTATAAATAGTTCACATTCTTCTTTCTGTCATTCTTTACTTGTTTCTAATTGTTCGAGAGAGAAAAACTCCTGTGCCAACTCCGACTCTTCTCATTCTTCTCCGTCGACATCAATAGCCCCGAAACGTTCAGCCGCCGAGAAGGGCAAAGCCCCCGCTGAGTCTTCGACTTGGGCTGTGCCCCGAATTTCTCGTCACGAAGTCGGTCACCCTGCGCTGCAAGGTAGACGATGGATTCGATCAAAAAGACCCTTTTTAGGGTTCTTTGACATTGTCGAACCTTCAAACCTCTCTCTTTTTAGAGATTTAGTTATATTGCGCCGTCCTGTTTAGGGTTTGGTTGCACACACACAATAGTTTTCAATTTTATGAAAACTATTTTCTTGCGCAATCGGTTGAAAAGTGCTGGCAAATGTTCAGCGCAATCTACCGATTTGCGCAAGTCTGTCCAGCGCAAACTAATGTCTTGCGCAAGTGGCTTAGCGCAATCTGATGCCTTGCACAAACTGATGTGTTAGCACAACTGGATATTTTGTGCATATAGACTGCATTAGCGCAATCTAATGCTATGCACATAGCTCAATCTGATGCTTGCACAATTTGCTGATATTTTGAACAGAATCTTTGATTTTACATGTACTGAATTCTGTCTTTGTGTTTGATACAGTTAACATCAGGGAAGACCCAAATTATGAAGTCTTTGTAGGGACTCTGGCTGAGCCTGAGTTTAAGGAGGATCTGTCCCATATGATATTTCCTCAGTATGCCCTGCCATCTTCTCGACAGGCCATTCTAACAGCACAAGACAATGAAACATTGCTGAGTTTGGTGAACGGGCAGCCTCTGCAAACTGCTAACGCCATTATTCATAAGAAGCCTCTGTTTCTGTTTGGTGAGGCTCTTGATAAGAGTTCTCAACCGAGACCTCGAGTTGTACAAAGACTCTTTCAGAGAGGTGAGAAAAGGATACTGTTACCGGAAATTTCCAGGTGTCTTCCCCTATCTCGCTATGCTCATATGAGCTATCCCAGGAGGATGGACTGGGATATTAATCCTCTTCAACAAGCCAGAACGGGGAACATTTGTGTGAAGAAGGGGCCGAACAACAAGGACATGTTTTACAGTTCCTCGGAGCGTCACAACTCCTTGCTCAGAGGATTGAAACCTGGGTGCATCCCACCAGAGAACTCCTCCCTGCTGCTGCCAGTTAGAACACCGATCTTCGCAAATGAGTTTGCAAAGGTTGAGGGAAGATATCCGGATCAGGACATCCGATTGACAGGTCTGGTGAATCAAGATAACAAAAGATGGAACTGCATAGCAAATTGGATATTGGCTCAGTTCGAAGAGAAGCTCAAGGAGATTGAGCTGTACCAGGCGATATACTCTACTGTTTACGGCTTCCACCCCAATCCTCATCTGTTCCTCGCATTGGCGGAGAGGTAAACTTCAGGACAGGGACTTTTATGACGTCCTGTGGAGAGATTGGACTGGCTCTTCATGAGATGAAGTATATCTCGAGATTGCCAATGGGGGAACTCCGCTATGAAGAATTTGTTCCAACCAATGACGAGTTGGACCGACTTCGTCAGGAGAATGCTGATATTGTGGTCGTTTTTGAAGAACTGCTGTGCCACTATAAGATCTGCTCCTTGTATTACAAGAGTGGTTCCTCTGGTACTTGCTACTCGACAAAGTGGTTGCCCTATCCCTTTCTCAACCACATCATGGAGAAGAAGACTAAGGAGCACGATAAATGCAACCCTAACTTCTTCAGACCACTCAGACATAGTGAGGTGATAGGATTGATGGAGGAGAACAAGGAGATGGACATCAAGTTTGATGATGAACTTCAATATCCTCCTTTCAAGACAGGAGATATTATTGCAAGTTTCATGAGGATGGGCTATAGGCCCATGTCAAAGGAAGCCCAGCTGGCGGGTTTCCTCACCGACTGGCTTCGACGATTCGTCATCCCAGGAGCCAACACCGTTGATCGTTTCCATCGTGACGTGCTCTTTGCTGCCGTCCGTTTAGTCTTTGGCTACCGGATGGATCTGCTGTCGACGATGACCTGCAGAGTGAACGCTGGTCTCCGCCATTTTGTTGATTCAATGCTCAAGGAAAAAGGCGAAAAAGGGAACTTTCCTCGGCTGGAGCTTTCCTACACTTATTTGTTCGGATGGTTGCTTTTGCACTATCCTTCATTGATGAACCCCGATATGGGGGCGGTCAGCGAAAGCTTCTTGCGGAGATTCTCCAAGAGTAAACGAATATACACCAGTCTAAGAGATTACAGATGTGCTCTGAATCTCGGGAAGGGGTGGAATTTCAACTGCGTTCCCCCTCCAACTGGCTATGAACATATGTCTTCAAATCTGGTTGATCTTGGGAGGCAGCCTTTGGGTCGTGCAGTGTTTGATTGGCTGAAGACGATCCGGCCGTCACACCTGGTCTACAGATTTGAAGATGAATGTTACTTGGAACCCTATCTTCCCAGCCGTTTTGTGCGCCAATTCGGCTATGACCAATTCCACGTAGGTAACGCCATAACGTGCCTGCAAGGAAAAGGTTATTTGATCGATGGCGCCCGGGCTTGGGCTTATTATAATGCTCGAGACACAAGAATAATGTTTTCGATGTCGACGAAGAGCGACCATGGTCCTCGGATGCTGTACACATATTCGCTTTTCTACACCTCAGCGAATACCTTTGTCGAGAACATCAGACTCGTAGATAGCTTCGCGACAGCAATGCGATTGAAGAAGGGAGCAACTATTATGTCGGCTCCGGGTAATGACGAGGAGCATGAGCCAGTTGATGCCCCGTTGGAAGCTTCGAGGGAAGCTAACTTCCCTGAAGAAGTCAACGAGCCACTGCGAATTTCCTTGAAGGTTGTCAAATCTCCATCCAAGGAGAGGAAGAGGAGGATAGATGAACCTTCTTCTCTAGTTGCTAAGAAGGAGCTTATCTTGGAACCTTCAGAAAAGGTCACCACTCGGTCACAATCTCGGCAGCTGGCCGAATCAATTCAGAAAGAAGAAGCGACCACCCCAACTTCTATTCAAAGACAAGAAAATGTCATAGATGTAGAGAGTCCGGAGAGACCTCTACACAGAAAGAAAATGGTCTTCAAAAGAAAGAAGGTAGTCACTCCTCCGAGATAAATCCTGTCATCGGTCGTGGCTAGTGCTATCGCTGGAGTTACAATGTCGTCTCCTACACCCGCCCCTGAACCTGAAACTTTCAGTCCAGAGAGGAGGGATGAGGCTGTAGAGACCATGGAGGAAGCCTTGGAGAAAGAGGATGAAGTGTTACGATCTCCTTCACTTGCAGTAAAAACTATCCAGCTTCCAGCTACACCGAGAATACTCCGTGATGAAGAAGATCGATTAATGATCGATGCTTTAAATGATGGCGACTTCGGCCTGCATGATGATGTAGATCCGGCCGCCGCAACTGATAGTGGAGCACGAGAGGAGAGCACCAGTGATGAAGTTTCATCAGCAAAGGTTGTTGATGATACACTAAATCCAGAGGAGGACGCTGATGTCCATATATCCCCAGAAGCTGTTGATGACACATTGAATCCAGAAGAGGATGTTGATGTGCATGTATCTCCAGAAAAGAATATGGGTAAAGAAGTAGCACCTGAGGAAATTACTACTGCTGATCCCAAAGGTATTGAATGATATTATCAATCTTCTTTTTGTAGATTAAATGGCTGACATCTAAGTTTTTATCGATGCAGAAGTTGAATCTTCCCCAGTTCCTCCCACATGCACTGATATAGTGCCAATAATGGCGATAGCTAGTGGTAGCCGACATTTTTCGGGCGGCTTCGAGGCGGGTAGTAGCCAGGCAGTAATGTCTGAGGCTACTTCTGCTAGGTTGGAACCTGTGCCAGCAGATGACAGAATCGTCACTGGACCTAGTCATGGTAAGATGATTGCCTTTACTTTTGATCCTTTTCGATAGTTGCAAATGACAGGCAAAATGACAAGGTTTATTTGATTTTGCAGAGGAACAACTGGGAGGAGCGACTAGCTCGACCATGGCTCCCTTGTCTAAAGAGCCCTCCATTCAAGTGCAAAAAGCTGAACGGCCCTTAGTAGATAGGGTGATAGAGAAAGAAGATACAGGTTTCTCTGCAGTTAGAGGTCCAACCACATATCTGATCAATGCCATCCGAAGTCAAGGTGACGAAGCTCAAGCTGTTTTTCTTGAGCACATACTGGATGAGCTGGAGGTATCGGTTAAGAGCTACAAAGATCTGAATCGGGGAGAGGTGGAGCCTTTGGTACAAGCTAAATTTGAGAAGATATCTCAAGAGGCTGCAGTTGCTAAGGTTGATCTCCAGATTATCTTGGATGCTTTCTCTACCAAGTCTGCTGAGTATAACTCCTAAGTGGAAACCATAGCATCTGTTGCTGAAGAGAAGGAAAGGAAAGTTGCTGAGCTGCAAGCAGAATCTGCCCGTCTTCAAGAAGAGTTGAGACTTGTTCAGCTTGCTCTGGAAGATGAGGCCACACAACACCAAGCTACAATTCAACAACTGGACACCCTGACCCATTAAAGAGATGAATATGTCACAACTCATCAAGCTGAAATCTCTCGCAGACTAGTAACCATGCCGACTTTCGACGATAAGTCTGGAATGGAGGAAGCTAAGAGGCGAGTGATGGACTCTCGTGAGAAGCGAATGCAAACTTTAAAGCAGCAGATGACTAGCTTGACGACTCCGCCAGCCGAATGAGAAGACTTTTTGTATCTTCTATTTTGTAACATGTAATGCCTTTTGATTTTGATCAATAAAAGATATTTTCTTTTGTGGCTCTATTATTTATTACATATCTTATTCAGATATAAATAATAGCGATAGAAAATATATTCAGAGGTACAAGACATGATATATTTCTTTTTTTTAGAAAAATAATTATATTCATTATATCTGCTCAGAGGTAATGTGGACATGGCAGAATAAAATTTGTCGAATATCATTATTTCAGTAGACAACTCAATCAAAGATGACAAGTTGCTGATGTGAATGAACGGATGAATCATCAAAACAAAATGAATCGTCGGGATGTGTGAACGAAATGAATCGTCGGGATGTGTGAACGAAATGAATCGTCAGGATGAACGGAGAACGGACGAACCGTCAAATAAATTGAATAAACGGGTGAACCGTCAGATGAATGGAATGAACGGGTGAACCGTCGGATGGATGAAATGAACGGGTGAACCGTCGGATGAATGTAAGGAACGGGTGAACCGTTGGATGAATGTAATGAACGGGTGAACCGTCGGATGAATGTAAGGAACGGGTGAACCGTCGGATGAATGTAATGAACGGGTGAACTGTCGAATGAATGTATTGAACGGGTGAACCGTCGGATGAATGTAATAAACGGGTGAACCGTCAGATATTGGGAAGAACGCGTCGCTTCGTTGTTTTCATGAATCTCTGTCTATAAATAGAACAAAAATTTAGATGGAACGATCACTTTCACTTTTCAACACAAAGATGTCGTCTGGAGATGTATCCAAGAAAGCTGAGATCGCCCCGAAGGTTGAAGCAATTATTGAAGAACGTCCAGTCGAGCCGGCCCAACCAAAGCAGACAGAGACGGGCGAAGGTTCGTCTGCATCCAAGCCACCAAGGGATATCTTGGACTTCCTTCTTGAACCAGGGAAAACTGAAGAAGAAGAGGCCGTGAGGATGGATGCTTGCAAGTTCCTGGTGGGTTCGAGCAAGGATGTTCTCGGCTCTTTTGCCAATTATATTTTTGAGAAGGACGGTAGTGGTCCTCGTCCCAATTTTGAGAAGGATGATAGTGACCTTCCTTGATATTATGTACTATCATTCATGATGAAATAAAATCAAATTTTATTTATGAACTTGTCTGATGATTACAAGCGATCTCTTTTACATTTATACATAATATTTTTTGAGGAACTTGCCATTGATGGGCATCATTGCAACTCGACCATCCAGTTTTGTGAGTTGATAGGCTCCATTTGAGAAGACTTTCTTACGATATATGGACCTTCCCACATCGCATCGAACTTGCCTTTGCTCATATGAGTCATAGTCATCGGACGTCTCAAGGTTAGAACGAGCTCTTCTTTCTGAAAGGCTCTGACTTTAACTTTGCGGTTGAAAGTCTTCGAGATGCGGGCTTGGTATAACTCAATATGCTGTTGAGCCAATAGCCGCTTCTCGTCAAGTGCTTCTTATTCTTGGAGTCGAAGAAGATCGTTGTTCTCTGTAGTGAGCTCATTAGCGATGGCAATCCGCAGAGACAGAATTTGAAGCTCCAGGGGTAGAACTGCTTCACAGCCGTACACTAAAGAGAAGGGTATACAGCCCGTGGGGTTGCGGACCGTAGTGCGATAGGCCCAAAGACATTCACTAAGCTTTTCACTCCAGTTTCGTTTGTTAGTAGACACAAACTTCTTGATGAGCTTGATGATTGTCTTGTTGAAGGCTTCGGCCAAGCCATTAACAGCAGGATTATAAGCTGTCGAAGCGACATTGTCAATCCGATGATCGTCACAGAACCTTGTGAATTTTTGACTGATGAACTGAGGTCCATTATCATGAATGATTCGTCGAGGTACACCAAATCTATAGATGACATGGTGTTTGACGAAGTTGATGATGCTGCTGGTTTTGACTTCAGCCAAGGGTATAGCTTCGGCCCATTTGGAAAAGTAGTCGGTTATTGCTAATATGAACCGATGTCCTCTAGAAGAAGGAGGATTGATAGGACCTATAATGTCCATGTCCCAAGCTTCAAAAGGCTAGGAAACGGCAGTCGGATGAAGGAATTTCGACGGTTGATGAATGAAATCTGTATGGATTTGACAAGCACGACATTTTCTTGCATATTCGATGGCATCAGATACCATAGAGGGCCAGTAGTAACCCATGCGTCGGATGCGATCCTGTAGCTTAGAACCGGATTGATGTGCTCTGCAGACACCGTCGTGAGCTTCACGCAATACTTTCTTTGCTTCATCACCAGCAAGACACCGCAAGAGTAGACCGTCATAAGTCCGCCGATAAAGAGTCTTGGTAGTCTGATTGTAGTAGAATCACAGAGACCGTCGACGAATACTCGTAGCCTCCTTAGGATCTTTAGGAAGTATGTCATGAACTACGAAGTCGATGAAGGGAGCTCTCCAACCTTCCCTGATAACATTGGCTTCAGTAAGATTATTGAACTCAATATTACGATTGTTTTCGATGCAGAACAATTCCCGGTTAGAGATAACCACCACCTGCTGTCTTTTGATAGGGATGGCTAGGACTGCTGCAAGATTAGCCAGAGCATCTGCTTCAGTATTGCAAGCTCGACGGACATTTTCGATGAAGAAGGCTTTGAGTGATGTAGCCATGTTGATTGCCGCTTCATAGTAAGGCACTAGATCTTGATGGCGAACTTCATAGATTCCTCTAACTTGGTTAACAACCAGCTTGGAGTCGCGATAAACTTCAAGATATTTGACGTCCAGTTGTTTAGCTAACTGAAGACCAATGAGTAGAGCATTGTATTCTGCTACGTTGTTGGAGCAAGGTTCATCTAGGGAGTAGGCTCTTTGAATGGTTGACCCGTCTGGAGAAACAAGGACAACTCCAACTCCTGCGACAATGGCACCATTGGGTCCAACCCTGGATGCACCGTCAAAGAATAGACGCCAAGTAGGAAATTCTTCGGAGATCATGTTTGATTCCAATGTCTTGTCTGGAATTTTATCATAAAGTTTGGATGTCTCTGGTACAGGATGAGCCGCTAAAAAGTCAGCCAGTGCTTGACCTTTAACAGACTTTTATGGAACATACACCATGTCATATTGGGCTAGCAGAATGGCCCATGTAGCCAATCGAGAATTGAGTGTGCTAGGCTTCTTCATCAGTACCCGAAGAGGATTGACTCGGGATATGACATGAATAGTTTGGCCAATGATGTAATGCCTTATCTTTTGGACAGCAAACATAAGAGCTAGGCATTCTTTTTCGACCGGACTATAACGATATTCGGCACCAATTATAGTACGACTGAGATAGTAGATGGCCTGTTCGTGACCTTTTTTGTTCTTTTGGGCAAGTAAAGCACCCAATGAATGGTCTATAGTACGAACATACATTAAGAATGGTATGCCGGAGATTGGTGGCACCAAGACTGGTGGGTTCATGAGATATCATTTTATGTCGTCAAATGCTCGTTGACATTCTTCAGTCCAAATGAAACAGACACCCTTCTTCATTAGTTGAGTAAATGGTCTGCAGCATCTAGATAGATTTGAAATGAATCTCCTGATGTACGCAAGTCGACCTTGGAATCCTCGTAGCTCTTTTAGGTTGCGTGGATGATGCATCTCTTGAATGGCTTTGATCTTCTCGGGATCCACGTGTATACCCTTAGAGGTAATGACGAAGACGAGAAATTTGCCACTAGAGACAACCAAGAATGACTTGGTGGGATTCATTTTCAGTTGATGTTGGCGCATTAGATTGAAGATAGTTCTTAATTATTGGATGTGATCTTCTTTTAGACGACTTTTGACAGCAATATCATCGACGTAGCATTCAATAGTCTTGCAAAGATGATCTCGAAAGATGGTACTCATGGCTCGTTGGTAAGTTGCACCAGCGTTCTTGAGACCAAATGGCATCACAGTATAGCAGTAGACTCCGCGAGGAGTGCAAAAAGAAGTATGTTTTTCATCCTCAGGATTCATTCGAATCTGATTGTATCCAGAGAATCCGTCCATGAAGGATATTCGCTCGAACCCATAGGTGTTGTCAATCATGACGTTCGTGATAGGGAGAGGAAACTCATCTTTTGGACAGGCTTCATTAAGATTCCGAAAGTCGATACAAACTCGAACTTTACCGGTTTTCTTCAGGACTGGAACGACGTTGGTTACCCAATCAGGATGTTGTTCTTCTTGGATAAAGCCACAAGCAATGAGCTTTTTGACTTCATCGTCGATTGCGTCCATCATTTCTGGCTTGAAGCGTCGTTGTTGCTGTTTGACTAGTTTTGCATTAGAAAAGATATTTAATTTGTGAGTAGCAACTTTGGGATCTAGACCTGGCATATCTTCATAGCTCCAAGCGAAGACATCAATGTATTCTCAAATAAGAAGAATTAATTCTTGCTTATCTGCCTCTGAAAGGTTCTTGTTGATGAATATTAGATGAGGGGACCCGCTTTCTCCTACGTCAATTTGAACTAATTGATCTTCGGTAGGAGGTTCTCGTTGTTCGAATCGGAGTTTCCATTGGGTATCCATTCGTTGAGCCCAAGGATCTGTTTTGGGATTTTCTTCAATATCCTCGTCATAGCCTTCTGGAAGTTCGGCGGAGACCATGTTGGAAGATACGACTAGCCGATGAATTTGACCAATACTGGTGTCAGAATCCCATGATCTGGAAGCAGAAGAGTTAGAGCGCTCCTCACTATCGGATTCGGAGACGGCTGGGGATAATACCGGAGGTGAAGCATATCCGAGACCTCTTTTGGTCCTGCTGTAGTACATCTCTGACTTTCCTTTAGGAACAGCTTTACGGATAGGAGTTCGCCTACCCTTACCGTAGTTGAGACCATTCTTGAAGTCATAACCCATCTTCCGGATGATATCTTTTGATTGTTGACTATAACGACGAAGTTGGAGATGTCTTGTGTCGTTACTTTTGCTATCATCCGTATAGCTGAATTTTTGTTCTGGTCTTTTACTAAAAAGTATTGGACTCTCGCCTCTCTTTCGAGCGGGAATAACACGATATGAGTCATTTGGATGTTCGAGTGAGACTTCTGTTTGAAGAGACTGTACAACTTCCAATGTAAATGACTGAAAGCTATCTAACGTATCCAAATAGCACTTAGCATGATAAATGACATCAGTATACTAGAAATGAGATGCTTTTTCATTGATTTGTACATCCGTATTTACAACAGGACCTGTAGCCTTAGCAGACTTGGTCAGATTGATTACAAGAGAGGGAGAAGAAGAACGTGGAGGAGGATGGACTTGTTACGACGAAGGTCGATAACAAGCGGCTCAGAGGAGGTGAGCTCCCTTTTATCATTGTTACGAGATAAATCAATAACAAGTGGCTCAAAAGAGTTGAGCTGCCTTTTATCCTTGTTACAACGTAAGTCAATAACAAGTAGCTCAGAAGAGGTGAGCTCCCTTTGATCTTGACCATCATCGATTGGTTGCTTCTGGACTGGCAAGTGAATAGCAGTGGTTTGGAGGACTAAGGATGAGAGATACGCCCTTTGACAGGTATGATGAGGGTGTCATTAGGCACTGCTTTTTGTTCTTCTTCAGTGTCTAGAGACAACACTACCTTCATGAATTCATCTTTATACATGCGAGCATCGTTGCAGTATGCTTCAACACCTTTGAAAGGATAGAGATCTGCAACCTTCTTTTGAACTTCTCCCTTGTCATCAACGTATTTGAAACATTAATGGAGAGTCGAAGGAACAATGTTATGTTCATGCAGGAATGGTCTCCCCAAAAGAGTATTGTAAGAACAACCATGGTTGTATATGATGTTGAAGGTCACCTTTGTGCGGAGATTGCCTATTTGGAGTTTTAGGTGAATCTTGCCCAGAGGTTCACTTCTTCCTTGGTTGAACCCCAAGATGGTGGTGATTGTGCCAGAGAGACTATGTACTGGAATCTTCAGTGCATCTAACATTGTCTTTGGCATGATGCTGAGTGCTGACCCTGGATCTATCAGAATACGATCGACTTTCATCGAGTCGACATATCCTGTATTGTATAGAGGACGGTCATGCCTATTTTCTTCCATCAGCATATCATCCTGTGTGAAGGTAATATTTGGAATTAATTCCAACATACTATGACAATGGAGACAAGAGACAGGCTCTGCTTTCGACTTCTTTAGAAGGGTTAGACAGGTTTCTGCCTGCATTAGAGCTTCACTCAGAGTTTCTCGAGTCTCTTTGGAGAGGCGCAAGAGCTCGAAGATTGGCAGCCCAGCCGGTGTATTGGCTAGTTGAGCCAAGATATCAAAGTTGTAAGGCTTTTCAAGTCTAGAAGGAGATGACTTCTTCAAAGGCTTGTCGAAGCGGACTTGTTGTTTGCCTTTTTCGGCTGTCATCGGTTTTGGGGGAATGGGTACTACAACCGGTGAGGATGCAGAAGGAATGTCTTTAGTGGAAACAGGTTACACTAGAGCGGACTCAGAAGAAGAAGCAGGATTCTCCTGAGCTTCGGGATACTCCCTTAGATAGGCTTTCCCTGATCTGGTGCCCAGCAGGATTTCCTCTTCAACTATGGGGTCAAAAGACACCATATTGTAAGTCTTTGTCTTGCCCTTGGAGCGTTCTTTCTTCTTGGAGGAAGAGGGAACTTCGAACTCTGAAGCAAGATCAGGATGAATCCACATAATCTTACCATTGTCAAGAGATAAGGGGACAAGACCTTCACTTCGTGGAGGAGAAAGATTCTCGATCTCAAGAGTGGCCTTGGGGATAGGAATGACACCATGCTGTACCATCTGTGGAGGAAAGTCACCGAACTGTACTGAGACCATGTTCGCGATAACAGTCTTCTCTTCTTGCTGCAGAGTGACAACACCAGTGTTGACTAGCTCCTGAATCTTGCCTTTGAGCACATAACATGCTCGAGTGGGATGCCCAATGAACCTGTGATAGACACAATATTTGGGAAGATCAGTCTTACCGACCTTATCAGGCTTCTTTGGGTCTGGGAGTTTGGGCTTATTGCTTTTGATCAAGCAATCAAAGATGCTCACGGTGTCGTTCTCGTCAAAGGAGTACTCCACTTTCGGACGAGGTTCTCTTGGTGGAGGTACAGAAGGAGTAGAAGTAGACGTCGGTGGAGCTACGTTGACCGCCAGAGATTCTTTGTTCTTCAAGTTGATATTCAAAGTCTCTTTTCCCTTACGGTTGTTCTGGCGTTTACTACCACCCGATGTCTGATGTTCATCCCGGTCGGGGTTAGACATGTGTACCCCCAACTGCTTAAACTTGTCAGCGCTAACTTCAGCTGCTTTAGCATTGACAATGAAGGATGGCCAGTCTTGGAACTGAGTTGACCCTGTCCACATGCTGATAATAGGCAAAAGATTTGCCTTACAGGTGTCTATAGTTACAGCGGCCGGGGTCCCAGGAGGCATCTTTAAAGCTTCTCGGCGGAACCTTTCAATGAAACTCTCAGCGGTCTCATTATGTCTTTGTTTGATTTTATTAAGGACTGACATGGTCATGTCATTGATCCCCTTATAGAATCGTTCCAAGAAGATCTGTTTAAAGCCCGAGAAAGAGGTGATACAGCCATCAGGCAAGCTTCTGTACTAATCATATGCCACACCGGCTAAACAGCCGACGAATACCCTGATAAGAAGAGCATCATTTGGCTGAAGTTGGACAGTCATTACCTCAAAGTGGTTAATGAACTGACTAGGAGAAGTGCTGCCATAAAACAGAGAGATTGTTGGAATCTTGTACTTAGGAGGAAACGGAACTTCCTTCCATTCAATAGGATAGGGTTGCTTGATTCCCAATCTCTACAAATTGTCCTTCTCTTTGAAAGCCTCGAACTGAGTGCGCAAGAGTTTAACGGCTTCATTAGCATCCTCCGATGATGAAGAAGGAGCAGGCTGAATCAGAGTATTAGGGGAAGGAACAGCGTGATAAGCACTACCCCCAGCACCTGACTGACTAGGTGTGGGTTGAATTGGTACAGGGGGTACTTGAGGAGATACTACCCCCAGTCCTGCATTGACAGGCACCGACGATGCTATGATCTCAGGATTTGCAGCAGGTACAGTCGGTGGTACTGTATGTTCGGCTACGATGATAGAATGTATACTTGTAACCATTTCAGCCATGGTCTTCAGCTTGTCTTTTAGTGCAGCTATTTGTTCTTCTTGACTAGCCGAACTAGAAGCATCAGGGTCTTCAGTGACAACATAAGCTGTCACTTCTCTAGGTACAGTGGAGGACACTGTCCGTTCAGAACTTTCGTTGTATGCATCATAATAAGAGAAAGAATTATCTCCTAAGTGAGAAAGAGGGAGATGACCGGAAGGAAGAAGATTCCTTTGACCGATTGTGTCTCGGCTTCGGGATCTGGTATGTCGAAATACTCCTTCAGAAGATTCTTGGAGTAGATCTAAATACCGCTGGCTGGGCTTACGAGGCTTGCCGTGCTTGGAGCACTTTCTACCCCCAGTGTCTCGGAAAGCCATGTTGACAGAAGCATACAATAATTCGTCTTCATCTTCCGACATTGGTTCTGAAGTTACAAAATTCAAACGATCGAAGACAGATCATTTTGTTGTCTGACAACAACACTTGATGACAACCTTGTGATTACAATGATGTCCAAGTGGTTGAACTAGAGGTGTTGAGATGTTGTCCCATTTTTGTTTGAGATGTTCTCGGAGATCAGAAACAATGACGGGACGAGAAGAGGTCTGAGGGATATGTTCTTTGACAACATTCGGAACATGGTTTCGGTTCTTTAAATGTTTTGTCCATTGAGTGTACAGGGAAGTACTCACTTCAGTAGCATAGGTGTCAGGATTTTTGATCCTGGAAGTTTGTCTCTGATGCTGGTTGGTCTTCGGCAATGGCTGTTTGCGTTTCGCCGAAGTTGGCCTATTGAGATATGTCCTTAGATCAGCAAATTCACCCTCAGGGGTTTCTGTCTGAGACACCAGTAATTTTTCCTGTTTTGAGCGAGATATCCTTAGAGTTGGGAGATCTTAGAATTCTGCTACCGGAGTAGGCAGAATACCTCTTTGATCAGTACACTTCTCTTTGACAAGGAGGGAAGAAGAACTCTTGTTTGAGAGAGTTCTTGTACTGATTGGTGCCGGGGCACGTTTAGATTGATCTTCTATGGTAAAAACCGAAGAAGACTGAAAAAAGACCAAAGGACCTTTTCTCTTGTTTTGTGAGGAAGGGTTAGCTAAAGAGCGTTTCCCTCTGTTGTCTTCCAAGTCGTGGAACGAGAAAGTTTGAGAAAAGACCAATGGGCCTTTTTCTTTGTTCTGAGGCGGAGGAGGAATAGTCAGCAGACTACCCCCAGTGGATTGCGCTGGAGCAACAGGGTACTTGAGAAGAGGAGGAGAGTTTTTTTTCCTTGCTGTGAGAAGAAGAGAGATTAGCCAAAGGGTTGTCCCTCTTGGACTGCGCTAGCACAGTTTGCGCAGGGGTTGAAATGGCAGTAGGCGCATTGGTTGATTGCGCATGAGAAGCTTTGACAGATGGCCTTCTAGCCGCATGCACTGTAGCTTGCGCAGCAGAAGTTCTGGCTTCAGAGTGCTTGAGTTGCACTCTGGTTGATGGAGTGGTGGACTGCGCAGGAAGAGTTGCAGCCAACTGCGCCAGGGGAAGTGGAGTCTTGCACTTTGCCAGGGCAGCATAGGAAGTGGTTTGTGCACTGGTAAGAGGAGTATTATACTGCGCACGGGTAGTACGAGCAGCAGACTGCGCAGCAGACTGCGCAGCAGACTGCGCAGCAGTTTTGGGAGCAGCGACAGCAAACTGCGCAGCAGTCTTAGCAGCAGAGCCTGTAGACTGTGCAGCAGTCTTGGGGACCCATACTGGGTGAACTTTGCTCATGGCAGAAGTTGTTGCAGTGCGAGGGGTGGTCCTGGAGTTGATCATTGCCTCGTAGGCCGTCTGGTTGACCTTTACAACCAGCGTCTTCTGCGTCTTTTCGATAGACGCATCGTCACATTGAGTTGTCACTTCCTCGTTGGAGGAGAAAGTCGTCCCCAGCAGAGTCACCATTTTGTTTGCAAAAAACAAAAATTGATCTTTATTTCACAAATTTTGTAATAAGATTACAATTGAATTCTGAGAAAGTACAACTATAGGAATCCGATCTGAAGACGATCGCTTTATCCCTTGGACGATGTGAACTTTGAAGACGATAGCCTATGAAGTTGAAGGCAGTAGCCTCTGAAGAATGCAGCAGCACTTTGGCAAGAACTCCTGATCTCTGATCTTGATTCTGATTTTCTGATTTTTCTTTCTGATCCTCCATACGAAGGACTTGAAACTCTATTTATAGAGTTCTGGAAATAACTAATTTTTAGTTATTCTGGATTACGTAGGATGGATTACGCAGACATTGGACTGCGCAAGCAGCAAACTGCGCTGGCAGTTATTTGATCATGGGCCAACTGTATGGGACACATGGCATTGTTTGATTAAAATACGCATGATCGTGTACAGACGGTTGCCACGTGGTGAGCAATTGATGGCATGAATGCCACGTACAAAATGTCAGTTGTCTTGATGGACTGTGCCACATGAATTGTGCTGGCTTCAGACTGCGCTGGGCTTGAATTGTGCTGCAGGGAATTTGGCATACTGTGCTTCGATTAGGCTGGTAGCTTGTGCTGCATGTACAGCTGTCCTCGAGCGCTGTGCTGCACGAGAAACGAACAGTTTCCTCGTTCTTCGGGCTGTCAGCTGTCAGAAGATCTGATTCTTTTTCAGATAATGATGACGCAGCCACGTTAGCTAGAGCGCTTGGATGAGTGCGCAGTTCAGCTTGCACAATTGAGGTATTGCGCAATCTGTCTCCTGCGCAGTTCATTTGAAGGGTGCACCAATTGATTTTCATGGCTTCTTTGATGGGTGCAACTTGATTTTTAGGACCTACACCAGCTACGTATTACGGGTTGATGAATACCGTATAATACGATCCATGCTGTCTAACGACAAGGGGGTGCACACTACATAAAAGTCTCACTATGGTCACTCAACATCTATTGTCTCAATCATTCAAACAAGAAGCAATAAAAGAGAACATGTAAGATAAAGTAGTAAGGCGTCCCAAATGCTCAGTCAAAACGTTCTCGAGATCTGGCTGTACAAAACATAGCCAGATAGTGTAACAAGGTATACACAATCGTTATCAGCTGCAGACTGACTTAGTTACAATTATGTAAAAGTAAGTGCAAGACTATCCGACTAACATGTCGGTGCCAAACGGCAAAATGTAAAGTAAGTAGTAAAACGAGCAGGGAAGTAAGAAACCCACTCGTGTCCTCCTACAATCATCCCTCTAGTATTGACCATCTTGGAGATAGAAGTAAGCTGAGTCCTCGGGAACTGGCTCTAAATCTGGCCATGCAAAACCAGAGAGGTTAGACCTCTAATAGCAAGTACCGCAAGGAAGCACAATAAGAGGAACTAGAACCAGTGATAAGAGTTAAGAATATGATAAATAGATCTCTGCTTGCTACTGGGGTTCGCACAACATCACGACACTTCAAGCCAACTTTCCAACCAAACAAGGACAGAAGTAGACCCGTCATGTCCTAACATTCTGCTCATCTCAGTGGTCAACAGAGTAGGTACAATACACAAACAAATCAATTTAAACGACAATACAACTACTACGGCTTGCTAACTGTAAGTTCCAAGTTGTCTTGGAAACATGCAATAAGAGATTCCTCAGTTATTACTATGTACAAGCAAGGCTAGTCTGTCCAATAATCAATTGCATCAATCATGAATTAGATGAGTCCCAGCGGGACGCCCGTCATCAGTATATATAACAGTATAAGCAGATACAGTCGATCGCAATGGTTCATGATTCATACATGAACGTGTCTCATTCAATTCAATACGACGACTAGCCAGTCTCTTAGTTCCAACTAGGAACACATGATTAATAATTAGTCAAGGTAACAATCAATGTCAATTCGGGACAAGAAATAGTCCAAAGACGGCAGTAGATGGATGCCCATCTATGCGGCAGGGTAAGGGGTACCCATCTATGCGGCCAGAAGAAGTCAAGATCCCATGCGGCCCGGGAGCCAAGGGCCATGCAGTATGCGGCCAGAGGAAGTCATGAGGCTTATGCGGCCAAAACGGAGCCGCATGAAGACTGGATGCCTATGCGGCCAAAACGGAGCCGCATGAAGACTGGATGCCTATGCGGCCAAAACGGAGCCGCATGAAGAGGCCATGCAGCAAGCACTGTTCTTTTTCTCCAACTTTTCCGAGAAGAAGAGCCTGGGAAGTTGGGGGTTTCCAGACTTTCCAACCTAACAATCCAAGCCCAAATCTGGACTTCCTTAGGTCAAAATAGGGTAGAATGAAATTCTCTCCAACATAGAACAACTAGATTTTTAAAACAAAGAAGTTTAATAGGTCAAAACCAAGAAAAACCGAAAGTAACATAAACTTAGATCTACAAACATACATCCATGAAAACCAAAAACTCTAAGTTCTAAAGAGAATTGAAATCAAGTAAGGAAGAGAATGGAACAATAATACTTGAGATCCATCATAAAGCAAGTTGTACTTGCCTAAGCTTCTAGGTTGGTGGGAGAGTAATGGGGGATGAAGAAGAAGTAAATGAGAGTAATGAAGAGAGAGAAAAATAAAGGGGGATAAATATCAAGCCAAGTCTAAATCTCTACCATCCATTCCTTCCTACAAGATCTAGGTCATCTACCCCTTATCATGAGGAACCCAGCTAAACCAAGAATTCACTGCAACAAAAAGGCCTATTAATAACGCTCGATAAGACGTATCGATGACGCCTGATACCTAAGCGTTATTAAAGTTTGAAATATCTTTTTTTTATGACGGTTTGGACTAATTCTGGGCTTTTTATAACGTTTATAAAATAAAGCGTTATTAATAATTTAGAGCGGTGGCAAACTTGTAATTAATAAACTTCCAACAAAACCCTTCACACCCAATCTTTTTCAGAGCTTCCCTCCTCTCCCTGAACCCTAAAATTTTCCAAAGCCCTAAAATTCCCCTAAATTCTATTCTTCTCCTTCTCCTCCTTCTTTCAACCTCCTACAAACCCTAACCTTAGCCCCAACGCCCCCTCCCACAAACCCTAACCCTAGCCCCGACTTCATTTTCGGAGAGGCGGGCCGGGACGTGTTTTTTCAGCGCGGAGAGCTCGTCGGATTTGCTTGAGTATCTTATTTAGTCCCTAAATATTCCCCTCCCTTGCAGAAGAGGCGTAGGGTTTGCTTCTGTAGGGTTTTCAAGTTCCCTCTTCCTGTTCCCTCGAAGAAGGATCCCGATCCTCAGAAAATGGTGAATTTCTTGCCGATGTAGTCTCAATCTAGTTTTTTTTTTGTTTTGTTTTTTTTTTACTTTCTCCCACAGTTTGCTTCTGATGCGATTATTTACAAAAAATTTCCAAAAAAAATTTAGCCACTTCGTAGCTTCCTCTCTCGCTTTTGAAGACAGCACAGGGGCACCCCATGGTAACGATCACTCGGCCCCTCCTAAAATTTGACAATTAGGTCAAATTTTGTGGTCACTTCTTTTGAAATTTGGTTGTTCATCCGGTTGATAGTTGGTGGAGCTGAAGAACGACGAGACCTACAATGGCCACCTGGTGAATTGCGACACATGGATGAACATCCACCTCCGCGAGGTTATTTGTACATCGAAGGTGATAAAGTTTTGATTTTTATGCTCATTTTTTTTAATAATTATCGTTGCTACTTGTTGTGTTCGTGTAGGTTGCTTTCGTATTTGTGATGGAATTTTTTGTGTGGTGGTTTCAGGATGGAAACAGGTTTTGGAGGATGCTCGAATGTTACATTCGCGGGAATACGATCAAGTATCTTCGAGTTCCGGATGTGGTCAATAACTTTGCTGCTGAATGCTTCAATTTAGTTATTTAATGTGTTTGATTGCTTTAATGTATCCATTGTGTCTGCAAGGCCACGTTTGGTTCGCGGAATTATGACCTTGGGAAAGGAAAGTCATTCATTTCCTATGTTTGGATGCCAATGGAAAGGAGGAGGAAAGGAAAATGATTCCCAAATGAAGGGAAGATAGTTGTCAGTAAACTATTTGTTGTTTATCTTTGTTTATGATTTGGTTTGTTGGATATACAGTTTGTGATCTCTTACAGACAACAGACCTACAATAACCTACCTATAGCAGCTATATTTATGCTGATTCCTATTGATAGTACTGGTACTGCCCCTTTTTAACCATAAATTAGTATTGAACATTTTGTAGGACCTAATATGTGTGTCATATTCATACTTTTGTTTACTACATGTATAACCTACCCCAAGCAGTCAGTAAAATGGTTGTTGATTAGCCTGCTTATCTTGTTGGATAAACAATTGTGTTCTCTCACTGACAAATGACAATGATCTCCTGTAAGAGTTTTATTTAGTACAAATTGTTCGTGCTAGTTCTGTTTCTTTTGGCTCTATAGCTTTACATTTAGTATTGAGCAATCTATAGGACCTCATGTCTGTCATATTTTGAACTTCAAACTTATTTTGTTAGAACTGTCCGGAATGTGTTGTATTTTTATGTTTACAAGAGACATTTTTATGTTTACTTCTGTTATTTTCAGCGGCGCCAGTGTATCTCATACATTTGTCCTCCAGTCTCAACGGAAAGGAACTAGATTCTTGCTTCATGGTATATCTAGATATATAAGCTGAATTTAGGTGTCTTGATTGGGATATGATTGGATTCTTCAGCTTGTTGAACCTAGCCTATATTATAAGGATCTTCTTTGTTCTCATTTTTACTCAACTAGAAAGATAATATTTATCCATTCCCCATGTAATTGATTCCTTACTCTATAATCAGACTTTCTCCGTCACCCATGTAATTTTAATAATTATGTATACTGCTTTAATGTCTAACAAGCTACCAGAGTACAAACACCCATAATGCTTCAACCCACCTTCTTCGTAGAGGTAGAATGTTTCAAAGATAGACCATCTATCATGATTTGGCATTTGGATCTCATGATACATCCGACTACAATCGAATAATGTCATCCTTCCAACCATTTTGTTAAATCCTTCCTCCCTGTTACCTCCTATAGTAAATGTACTTAAGATATTGATAGAGTATACATAGACACTCAAGAAAGTACATGTTCGAACACCATTGATTGATTCTTCATCAATCTAGATTCATTTCAACATGAACAAGCCAAATCAATTCGATTGACTAAAATAGATCAATTACATAAAAAGAGGGTATTGGCATTAGATGTAACTAAAACTCTTAACCTTTTCACTTTTTCATTTTGACTTAAGAGTATATAATTCTGAGAATTTTGTTAATTCTAAGTATATTCACCAAATAATATAGATTATCTGACTTCACTTCTGTTATTGCCTGTTGCAGCTTTTGGAGATTGCACAAGTTCCTGATCAGCATGTAAGCTATGATAAAAGATCTTTTCCTTTATGTTAATCATGTTTTTATGTATGTGATATATAGTTTGATGTTTTCCATGTTTTTTGTTGATCCAGGTGAATGAATTTAAATCAATCGAAAAGTTCAAGATCTTTAATTCCAACAACGTGTATGTTAACTCATAGTTCAGTGCCTGATATTGAATAATATAAACACTATTGTATTCTACTTATGCCATTTATACAGGTGGATGAATTTGAAAACTGTAAAGCGTCTTGTGGAGGCGGATGCACTTAAAATGGATATCATCCCAAACCCTAAGGTATGTGATTTTTTGTTGTGTAGAAGTTTCTGTATCACTTGTAGGGCTTATGTTGTCACTGGTATTTTTTTCAGGAAGCTGAGGGTGTAAAGGTTCTTCAACTTGAAACGGCAGCTCGCGCTGCGATACGCGTACTTATCAGACATTATTTTTTTCTCTAAATCTTTTATCCTATCATGGAATACTTCTTGTTGTTTATTGTCTTTTTTTTAATTAGTTCTTTGATCATGCTAACGGGATTAATGTTCCTCGTTCTCGGTTGCACGTATTATAAATATTGCTCATGAGCCTATGTTGTTGTTCGCAGAAGAGGGAGAAGAGAAGATGGCTATTCAGAAAGTCCACCTCAAATCAAGAACAGGTGAAGCCGGCAGCGACTGCAGAGCAGAGCGAAGATGGTGAGGCTGACCAGGCCTAATCCTGGATTCGTTAGAGAGCATCGCGCCGCCATTGCCATCCAAACATCCTTCAGAGGCAACTTGTTACATAAAAATTTTCTCTTTAGAGTTTGATTGGTGTTTGATGATGAATTAATTTTGTGTCTGCGAAAAGGCGAGGAGGGCGCTGAGAGCTCTGAAGGGGCTGGTGAAGCTGCAGGCGCTGGAGCGAGAGGACAACGTGAGGAGGCAGGCGAACGTGACGCTGAGGTACATGCAGGCGCTGGTGAGGGTTAAGGTGAGAGTGAGGGATCAGAGGATGAGGCTCTCCCACGTCGGCGCCGGCTGCAGCAACACCAAATCGTCGCTCAGCTGCGACACTACTTCTCTTTGGGACTCTGGATATCTTCAAGAGATGGCAGAGAAAAGATCCATGGTCAGAATCTACTTCAGTAAATATTTCTAATAATTTGGTTGGCAAAAGAGAGATTTATTCCTATTTTTTGGTACATTCTGTATTTGGATATTCAATGTAATGAAGATGTTGATATGTACTCTATTTTGAGAAATGTAATAAAGATGGTGATATATAATGTTATGTTTTTGGAATGTAAATACTGTGCAGTATAGGGCATTATAAATATGCTAATTTGAATAGTATAAAGTGTTATAAATGTGCTGTATTGAGCCTATACATATTATCTTTTCATAACGTTTTAAAATTGTTCTGAATTGTGCACTATATATTAACTATTCATAATGCTTTTATAGAAACTATTCATGAAGGTTTTTTTATAACGCTTTTAAAAATTATTTATAACACCCATTTTCATAACGGTTGCTTTGAAAAAAAAGCGTCATGGTTTGTCATTAATGACGCTTTTTAGCCGTCATTAAAATAATTTTTTGTTGTAGTGGTTGAAGCAAAAGCAGAAAATAAAAATACAAAAAATTAACTAGCATGAAATTACAGAATAAATTAAAGGAATTAAATACAGAACAAATGCATGATAAATATTAAATAAATACATTCAAGCAGTACATGTATTAAAATACGTATTCTGGGAACGGGGAGTGACAGGGATGGACGGGTCGAAGAAAGTGAGTTGTCCCCTTGCGGCTCACTTTAAGTTTTCTGAGGAGCAGTGTCCATCTACCGAGGATGAAAAAGAAGATATGGAGTAGGTTCCATATGCCTCAGTTGTGGAAAGCCTTATGTATGCTATGGTGTGTACGAGGCCAGACATCGCTCATACAGTTGGCACAGTTAGCATGTACCTTTCAAATCCTAGAAGGGTACATTGGAGTACGGTCAAGTGGATTCTATGATACCTTCAGGGCACTGCTGATTGGAGACTTTCATTTGGTGGTGACGAGCCGAAGCTGGTTGGGTATACCGACGCTGATATGGCAGGAGATGTAGACACGAGGCGATCGACTTCGGGCTATGTGATGATGTTTGCTGGAAGAGCGGTATCGTGGCAGTCACGGTTGCAGAAGTGTGTTGCCTTGTCGACGACAGAGGCAGAGTATATTGCGGCAACGACGGCTTGCAAGGAGTTGTTGTAGATGAAAAAGCTGTTGCAGGAAATGGGGCTGAAGCAAGAACAGTATACTTTGCTTTGCGACAGTCAGAGTCCTATTCACCTTGTGAAGAATCAGACCTTTCATAGCTGGTCCAAGCACATCGAGACTTGGTATCATTGGATACGGGATGTGGTTGAGAAGAATGACGCGATGCTGGAGAAGGTCTATACTGATGACAATGGAGCGGACATGCTTACGAAGGTTCTACCAAGGGAAAAGTTTGAGTTCTGTAGACGGATCATCGGGATGACGAGTTCCTCCACCTAGTTGTGAAGGGGGAGATTTGTTAGAGTGGGTGGGGTTCCCAACCTATGTGAAGAATACCCCGGAGAGCGACGAGCGCTATCCGTGTGTCGGAGAAGCTCGGGGAGTGCATGGATCCTATTTTGGAACATATATGGTAAGGAAATATATGATTAGATTTCCATATTTACTTTGATCATATATTTATGATTGGACCCTTCATATAGTAGCTTTCCATATAATTGGGCCTCCAATTATGGCAAGCCAGTTATGATTGGATTTCCATTAAATATATGATTGATGTATATTGGAAGTTTTCATATATATTGGCCTTCCATGTATGGATTACCAAGAGCTTATAAAAGGGTGATGCATGCTAGTTGAAAACTCATCTCAAAAATAAGAGTGCTTTACAATCTTTGAGAGAGAGAGAGCATTAAGGACTATTGTGAAGGAGATATTGCTTCGAATAATTTTTCGGCATGTCTAGTTCTTCGGAGTCCGCAATCAAAAATTTTCTTCTTTCAAGTGAGTTGTGGTGATCCGTGTCGGATCGGGAGGAGCTTATAGAGGGTGTATTCTCTTTATTCCATTAGTGGAGCTTCTTCAGGGTTGGACTCCGATCGTCCCGTGGTTTTTTCCCGTAAGAGTTTTTCCACGTCAAAAATCTTTGTGTCTGCGATTGTGTTTGGTGTTTTTGGTTTGTGTGCTTTTTGTTCGGTTCTCTCGCAGGACTTTCTGGTTTGGGGAAACGGTTTCCGCGCTTCGTTCCCAACATTTGAAATAAACCAAACAAAGTCTAGTTGAACCCCGATTGAACTTCGTCCGACCTATACCAAAAAATTTTGGTTTGATCATCGGTCCGATTTTTAAAACATTTATTATGATAATTGGTTGGGATGCATATTGAATTAGGTTAAAAGTGGGGTGCAACTAAGTTTTTTTCTTGTTTTTTCTTTTTTGTATTTAAAACTGTAGAGAAAGAATCATTGAAATTGAAATGGTTGGTATGCAAACATAATTGCTAATTTGCTAGCAGTTAGCGGCAGAGCTTTGTATTCTACTTTATGAGTATATATCTTCTTGTTTACCTATATAAAAATATTGGTCCCATCTATTTTAGAAAAAAAAAGTAATATCAAAATTCAGTGGGACTCATATTTTTATAGAAAAGATAAATAAATAGGACATGGAATTTGGGGATAGTAGATATGCTCTCGATCTTAAGGTCGAGTTTATTTCGCAAAATCAAAATTTTTGAAAAAATATTAATTTTTTGTATTTGTATTAAAAAAAGGAACATAAAAGAAAAATAATTTCAAATAAAAGAAAATAGTAGTAAAATAATTCTCTGTTATAAATTTATTGTACCCTGTCGATTCATGAGATGAAGAACACAAATTAAAATGCGAAAGCATACCTGAATCCATTGCTAGGCTTGATGGATCTTGAAGTGGTCGCCCTTTTATGGGGTTCGATCTTCCAACTTGCTACGACCCTTAATGACAAAGAAGAATCCGAATCCTTTGTCCCTCTCTTTCTGTTGATAGGGATGCAGAAGAGAAAAAAAGAGAAAACCTCTCTTTTGGTGGCCGTATAAGTTGGAGACCATAACCCTAATGAATACATATATTTATATGTTTTGATATTTCTAATTTAACCCCTTATCAAATTAGAATTATCTCCGGTATCTACACATTAATTCCATGACAATTATACCCTTAAGCCAATTTTCAAATAGACCACTTTAATTTGGCTTAATTATTTAGATAGCCCAACATAATTAATTTTACATGTGTGGCCCATATTATTGAATAATTCCAACAATCTTCCATTGGGCCACATATGTAACCTTACAATTGTGTTAACCTAGTGAGCTCATAAATTGCTATCTTAATCCTTAGGGTATATCCGGACAATCTCGTCCATTAACCATATCAACATAGGATCAAAGCGGCATTCGTCACATATAGCGTAACTAAACCATCAATGGCCACATATACCAATATAGCTAAACGACATAGATCTATCATGGATGCGTACCATGGAAATTACATGCAATGTGATCAATACATGTCTATTTTCAATTGGTCCCCCTTAACTTTAGTGAGATCAATACTTTAACATAATGAAAACAGAATGAACTGAATTTTCATATATCTGAGCAGATAAATATCCAAAATACTTTAACACATAAATATGTCCTAAACTGCAAATAGCACCCAAATACATAAAATACAACCTCCTACTATATTGTCATATTCTTAATTAACACCCATATGAGCAGCATGCTCATGAAAGATCCTGGGTGATAATACTTTTGTGAGCGGATCCGCTAATCATGGAGTTTGTCATAATGTGCTATATGGACACTTAAACCATTCTGAATTCTTTCTTTCACAACTAGAAACTTTATGTCAATATCCTTTAACTTATACAAGTTTCTATTGTTATTGGAATACAGTATTGTTGATTCATTGTCACACCGTAATTTGAGTGGTCTTTCAACACCCTTTCCTGTAGGCGCAGCCTTATGACAAGATTTTGCAACTATATTCCATGAATAGATGCCTCAGAACATGCTATAAACCTTGTTGTCTTTGTGGAAAAAATTATGAGTGCATATTTGAAACTCATCCAAAATATATCTCCATTAGTCAGCATAACCTGATGTGGATCTCCTGCTGTGTTGGCATCCAATAAAATCAGAGTCGGAATACCTTATGATCTCCAGAATTATTCCATCTCCTACAAAGAGCATAATTCCTTGTTCTCTATTAATTACTTAAGTAGTTTGGCTGCTACCCAATGATCCATCCATATTTGTTTAAATATCTGCCTAACATCCTAATATGTACGCAATATCCTGACGCGTACATACTTGAGCATACATTAGACTCCCTACAACTGATCATGAAGGAAAAATCTATTGTATTTTCTTAATTTTAAGGCTAACGTTAGGACACTTGATTGAGACCGAATTTGCCTCCTTTAACGAGAGATGTCACCTGGTTTGCATTGAATACTTTAATCAATATACAAAACCAGAAAATTATTCCTACTCCCATTGAACTTGTGATACACATAATCTTCAATAGTGTTCATCTCAAAACCAAACGAGATAATCACTTGAAGTACCTTTGACGAGAAGCTTGCTTGAGTTCATAAATAGATTTTGTCAATTTACAAACCATGTTCTTTGGGTCTTTCGACACAGTTTTCTGGTTGCACTTTATAAACTGTTTCATCAATGTTACCATTAAGAAATGTCGTTTTGATATCCATTTAATGTAATTCAAGATCAAAATGTACAATATGTACTATGATTGTTTTAAAGGAGTTTTTCAAAGATACCAAAGAGAAAAAACTCTTTAAAATCAATCCCAAAATTTTGAGTAAAGTCACTAGCTACAAGACGTACTTTATACCTCTCCACATAACCCTTCGAATCCTTCTTGGTTCTAAATGTCCATTTGCAACCAATGGACTTCATACCTTTGGTAATGGGACAAGTTCTTAAACTTTATTGTCTTGCATGGACTTATACTCCTTATTTATTCGATCAATCCACTTTGAGAACTGGAACTTTCTATGGCCTGACGGAAGTTGATTAGATCATCTTCCAGTATCCACAGTCTTCCTCACGTTCCTAGAGAAATATGACAATATTATCTAAAATTATATTTCTTCTTTCTCTTGTGAACCATCTTAACATTACCGGTTCTTGAGGTTGTTGAGTTTGTTCCTCAGAAATAATTACGTTATCTTGAATGGGAGTGCCGCTACATTATCTTGTCAAGGTATCTCAACAACGACTTGTAGAGGTAATTCGACATTGTCTTGTTGATGCTCTGAATTCACTTCTTGATCAATGACAGGTACAAAATCCTACACATCGTCAAAAGTGATAGTAGGAATCACAATCGATTCCTCCTCAAATATAATGTCTTTGACTTTATTTCTTCCCCAAACTCAAAATCCTCAAAAAATATTACACTTCTCGTCTCAAAAAAAATTCATTTATATGGGACCGTATAATTATTAACCCCTCCATCTGTCAGCATAGCCAATAAAGTAGCTGTTTACAATTGAACTTTTGTCTGTATTTCTTTTACACATTCAATACAGACATTAAAGTCTATAAAGCTAATGGAATCCAAATTCCATCAGACATAAGTCGTTCAACTCTATTTTTAGAGATGTGACCTAATTGCTTATGTCATAATGAGGCTAAAAAATATTGTTAATTTTGCATTTAGTACCACATGACTTCACTTGCAAGGTTTCATTATAAGATGCAATAATTTCAATTGAATATAGGTTATTATAAACCTTAAGGGAACCATTACCAATAATATTTGAATTTGAAGATAGACTAAACCTATTGTTTCCAAATGAACAAAGATAACCAGATTTGTCCAATAAGGAAACCAAAACTGAATTTCATCTAAAAGATGGTACAATAAAAGTGTCTATCAAATCTAAATAACAATCAGTTCCTAATAATAACCTAAAATGTACTATTGCTTCCATTTTTACCGAATTGCCATCACCAACATGGATGTGTCTTTCACCATCAATTGACTTTCGGTAACTCAGGCAACCTCGCCTAGAACATTAATGTGGGTAGTCCCACAAGAATCTAACTACCATGAGTTTTTAGGTACTAAATCTAAATTAACCTCAGAACAGACCAAATTTAGAAATGTACTTTTCTTTATACGCCATGCGTGGTACTTTGTACATTTCTTCCTTATGTGTCCTGTCTTATCACAAAAGAACAACCCTTAGTTTTATATTGTTGTTTCTTTTGAGTTGGACCCTCAGCAGCTTCTGTATTTTTTTTTTGCCCTTAAAATTTATCCCATTAAACATAAAAGTTAAATTCTTATTGGCAGATATTCTAGCAATATTAACTGTAAAGAGAACAAAACAACAAAAAATGACATGCTCTAATTAATAACCAAAGAGTAAATATAATCAAACAAATTCAAATAATGGTGAACCCCATCTCAAGATACCTAGTACATCATTAATATCAAGTCTTTGGACAGTGATATTAACTGCAAATGGTACTCTTGGTGTAATGATCAAACGTTGACAATAAGTTATGTCAAATAATAAGCCTATCTTTGGATCGGGTTATTATTCACATGTAAACCTTACAATTGTCACACATTTATCACTACAAGTATGTGTGCAATTCGGCCAAGTATTAACCTTCCTTTGGGCCGACTAATACTTGCATGAATATACACACACAAACATCCGACATCCCTCATAGGCTATCTACGCAAGAGAGGTCACATTGGCGACATCTTGTTTCAATGAGCCTACTTAGAATATTAGACAACTATTGCTAGTCACAAAAGGCACCAAAATTTTGAATGTCGACTAAATTTTACAAAACTGAATCATGTTCAAAACCTTATGTACATGCACGTTTATTGGATTATAACTCAAATAAGATAATCATAAGCATGTGAATCCTTTTTCATAACTTAAAACATGAATTTTTATTTGACTAAGATGAACATTATCAACATAATAAAATTCATGTAATAATTTAGTCATCCTAAATATATGCAAGAGAAGCATTTAAAAAAATATTGCATACTAATGATTCACTTTAACAGTAGTTGTATATGTAACCAAAAGAAAATAAATCCAAACTTTAATATCAATCTGAACTTGTAATCAACAGCTGTGTGAATTGCATAGAACCAAAACATGTTATGCATAGAGTCAAACTAAACCGTGAGCCGAAGATTTGTGAGGAAAATCTGAAGTTCTAATATATTAGTACTTTCTTTCCCTCCAATTTATTGAATTTAGTTTGCTATCGATACAAAGTATGAATCCACCAACTCCAAGAATTCACTCTCCCAACCAATTTTTTTCACTTTTTTCTCTAATCTTTTTAGTCTTTCCAAATAGCAAAGAAAAATTAATATAAATTATAATTTCTTAAAGGAAAAAAATAATTTTCTCTCTTTTACTTTGAACCAAAAGAGACCAGAATAATTTTTAAAAAAAATTATGTACAATACATAGAATACATTAGGGGTCCATTGCAAGGATAGTGGATCCCAATATGTTTTATGTGCTCCACCCCTGCTAGCTGGATAAGGTTTGGCAGAAAAGTGAGATATGTTACAGCTAACCTAACAATACAGACCAGACAGCTACCCATCTTAGAAAGGGGGGAGGCTTCTCAGGTTGTGGAAGAAGTTAAAGCTGGGTTTTGTACGGTTGTTAGTTGGATTTATATAATATAAATTAAATTTTAGTAATTATATTTTTATCCTTTTTTTAATTTTTTTAACAGAAAACTGTCGATTTTATTTCTAAAAGAAAGAGGTCCAAGGGCTGCACCGGGAGATAGTCCGACGACCAACAAAAGTATACGTGTCAGGTCAAAGCCTAGACGAAAAAGCAAAAAGCAACTATCCACCCCAAAAAGTCCCGAAGGTAAACAAAATAAGGAAACAAAATAAAAGAAGAGAAGACCCTTCTAAGAAACAATGAGATCCTTACGAAGGCGATGACAGCCATCGTCGGAAACTCTGAGGTGTGGGAGAAGATCTGATTCCGTCTGTAATCATGAGCCAGTACCGCCAGAGCTTTTGCCACACCATTCGCACTAGTCTCCGCTTGTACAAATCGGATACGGGGATTAAGAATTTATAGAATTTTTTGGGTCTTGTATGTCAGGGTCCATGGGAGAGCAGCCTTTTTGTTGATGATATTTGAAGTTTGGTCCGATGATGTTTCAATTTCAGCGATACGAATATTTTGAGTGTTACACCATTGCATCGCCAGGAGGATGGCGTCAAGTTCTGGTAGGGGGCTCGAGGCATCTGCCATAAACAGGGAGAATGCGATGACCAAGTTGCCATGGCAATCTATGACAATTCTATCGCACGAAAGGCCAGTTGCTTCTCCTGATGTCGCAACGATGTTCAGGTTCCAACCTACCCCCGGGGCCAACCAACGACTAGTCGTCTCCGTACATGCAACACCACCTGGCCTGCAGTGCCTCCCCAACGTGTCCGTTCCCAGATTTTGGACAGACAAGATGTGCTAAAGATACGCGGACATCCGATTGCCCCCACCACCAAAAAGAATGGAGTTCCTTTGCTTCCAAATTTCCCATAAGCATGAGGCAAAAACAATATTCCTGCTGATGTCCGTCGGGGAGGAGAAAGAAGAGTTTTGAAGCCATACCTGAGCAAGTTGATCGACGGAGGTGTAGGATGTAGAAAGTTGGAAGATGGCAGCAAAGTGGAGCCAAATGTTACTAGCCGTCTCCCCCAAGACGAAGAGGTGGTCGTTGGTTTTCGTGTCCGGGTTAGCACAACATACGCATTTTGAAGCGGGATTTATCCCCATGGTTAAAAGTCTAGCCTCCACCGGAATAGCATTTCGTCGCAGACGCCAGAGGAAGGCGCAAATGCGAGGCTGAATATATTTGTTCCAGCAGAATCTGTTCCTGTTATCTGTAGGGTTTTTTCTCATATGATGATCCCATTATGATTTAGTAGTGAAGCCCCCGTGATGGTTAAGGGTCCAGCAGACCTGATCCTTTTCATTGGTAAGAGTAATGTTGTCCAGCATATCGATAGCTTCAGCAGGAAGAAAATTTCGGATGTTGACCTCCTCATCCAGGAAGATGTGGACCAATTGGGAGGCCACCACTTGGCGAATGGTAGGGAAATAAATGAATTCTGGAGGTTTAGGAAAAGGGGTGCCACACCAATTCGTGTCCCAAATCTGGATATTGCCACGACCCAAGACCCACCGGCACTTGCTAGAGACAGTATGAAAAATCTTCATCATTGATTGCCTTAGCAAAGATGGGGAGTAAGGGGGGAGTAGTTGGGTGTCGAAGGATCTCTGTACTTCCGAAGCATGTATTGGGCCCATACAGTTTCACCTTTGATTAGAGCCCAGCACCTTTTCACACGAAGAGTTGTCATCACCTGATTGAGGGATCTTAATACCAATCCCCCTTTGTTCATCAGACGACACACATTGTTCCAAGCAATCCATCTAGTACGATGTTTTTTTTAGAGTTTCAGAGAAAAGCAGTCATGATTTTCTCTAATTTATGAAGGAGTTTCTTAGGGACTTTTATCACCGACAAGGGAGTGGATGGGTAGGGAAGTCAGAATGCTCTTGAGAAGGGTAATTTTGCCACCAAAAGAAAGAAGTCTTCCTCTTCATCCCGAAATTATTTTCTCAAATTTCTCAGTCAGGTCGAAGAAGTATTCAGCTTTCGCCCGTCCTTTAAACATTGGTACCCCCAAATATTGTATAGGTAGATGAGTTATCTTAAAATCTGTGCTCGCAGCGATCTCCTCAGCTCGAAGAGAAATATGGTCCTTCTGGAAGACAATCAGAGCCGATTTTCACATGTTAATGACCTGTCCCAAAGTTTTGGAATATTCCTTTAACGTCTTCAGCAAATTGTCCATGCTGTCAGTGCCACCGTTGAGGAATATAAGGCTGTCATCTGCGTAGAAAATGTGTGATATGGGAAGGCTATATTTACGGCTTGAGACGTACTTTATCTAGCCGTGGAGATAAAGTTTAGAGATTTTTTTGCTGAGGACGTCATGTGCAATGATAAACAAGGCAGGGGAAATAGGATCCCCCTCTTTCAGGCCTCTGGAAGATCGAAAGAAACCACCCGTCTTTCGGTTGATGGAGATCGAGTAACAGTAATTAGAGATATTTTTGAAAATGAGGTCGATCCACTTCTGGCTGAATCCAAACTGGCACAAGACTCGAATCCGGAACCACCAGTTTACCCTGTCGTAGGCTTTCGACATATCCAGCTTAATAGCCACATTCCCTCCGGTAATATTGTTGTCGATGGTCCCAAATATTTTATAGGCAAGGCTGATAATCTCATGAATGCTACGGCTTCTGATAAAACCCGACTGCTCCCAAGAGATTATGGATGGGAGGACGCCAGCCAATCTGTCGGCCAAAATTTTAGAGATAATTTTATGGGAGAAATTGCTCAGGCTAACAGGTCTAAAGTCCTGGATTTTCATAGGCTTGGAGATCTTTGGGATGAGGACTAGGATGGTCGCGGTGATTGTAGAAGCATAAAAAAGAATAAAGAAAGGTCCATGCGGCTAAGAATCTCCATGCGGCTCAGAGAGCCCATGCGGCTCAGGGAACCATGCGGCTCGAAAAATTCCATGAGGCCCAGAGAGGGGCCACGTGTCCTTCAACAGCTCTTTCCTTCGTCTTTTGCTGCATTTAATGACCTGACGGCTGACAGCTCTGACAAATGACAGCTCTGACATAAAGGCACAATAATGAATGACATAAAGGCGTGTTTCTAGGGAAGAAGAGAAAATCTTTTCACAGCTGGCTGAATCCACCGAGTTCCGAGGCATACGGCTGCTGTATTTATGCGACCACCCACTTTATGTAGCCGTCCCCTTCATGCGGCCACCCATTTTCATGCGGCTGCATCCTTTATGCGGCCGCCCGTTAGCATGCGGCTGCCTATCCTCATGCGGCTGCCCATCTTCATGCGGCTGTTCATCCCCATGCGGCTGCCCATCTTCATGCGGCCGTTCATCCTCATGCGGCCCACTCATATGCGGCTCTGCCAAGATGACCCAATGGAGAACACGTGGCGCTTGTCATGACGATTGAGACATGTGGCAGTCTTATCTTCCTGGAATTATGGGTGCTAACAAATTCTAACAAAATCAGATTTGTTGCAATCACCATAATTGCCCAGATCAAGTCAAATCGAGCAAATTAGACACGTGGCAAGCCATCACAAGTCGCAAATATTAATGGAAATCAACATTAATTGTCCACAGAGATTTGACGCAATCTACATTAATTACCTAGATTTGCTACAATCAGAATGAAGGGCCCAGATTAATTGGTCCTTAACCGCCGACATATCAAGGAGGCAATCATTGCAAACCCTAATGATTGTATCCCATTCCTATAAATAGTAAGGTGCCATTCCCTTGCAAAAGAGGACTTCTTTTGAAGAGCACCAGAGCACTTAGAGAGACAAAGGCAGGCACAGAGAGAACAAGGAGAGCATTTCTTCATTAACGCCAAGCAGATCTTTCCCGGAGCCAAGGCTGCATCCGATCGTCCAAGGAGTAAGGCAGAGCTGCCGTCGTTTTCCCGAGCCTCTACCGTCACCCCCCAGAATCTAAAATAAATAATTATACTTAGATTGCTGTACCTAGGTTTTCGTCCCTAGGCTTTCTTTGTACAAGCGAGTTTGTATTGTGAAGTAAAAGTCCAGTCCTCCGATAATTGTTCTGTTTTTTATATTTCATGGCAAACACGATGGCGACTCTGCTGGGGAAAAACTTATCCACGGCTGAGGAGTTGGTGACGCAATTGGATGCAGCCAAACTTGGCTCCACGCAACAGAAGATGGTCGTCCGCTTCGACCAACAGGCGTTCGAAGAAATGCTCTCTAAAGGAAGCGCTAGCCCGGTCCAGAAGCGAACCCGCACAAAGAAGGCTCGCAGAGAGTGGAGGCCAAAATCATTTGCTCCTCCCCAGGCCCTCGACGGAGTCTTCTCTGCTGCCCAAGATGGCGAAGGCGACTCTCATGCGGCCCCACTTCAAGCCATAGAGGACTCTGTTGTCCCCAAGTCCGGCAGAGGAAAGCACTACGATGCTGGACTGGCAGGGACAAAGAGTGATTTTATGTGCTCCAGAAAGAAGCCGAATACTCATGCGGCCAAGACTGCCAGCCGCATGCATGATGCTCATGCGGCCGAAACTGCCAGCCGCATGAAGAATATCCATGCGGCCAGAACTTCCAGCCGCATGAAGACTGTTGACTCCAGCCGCATACTACCTGCTCCACACAGCTCAGGCTCAGTCTTTGATCGCCTCTCCTATGGTCCTGATTTCTCGTGTGCCCAAGAGAATATGTCTGACTCTTTGCAGCATCACTTTGACTCTTCCTACTATGCGTCTTCAGGCGCTAGATTGAAGAAGTCAAGGGCAGCGCGAGCTTGGCAAGCTCAGTCGGCTGTCCCAACCTCTGACCATCCGAGCGCTCCATATACCATTATGCGGTCCTCTGATGGAAAGTTGTACAGAACCACTCGAGTCCCGTCCCCGACGGCAAACGGATAGAATGGTTCCAAAAAGTCTTCCAAAACCCAGGGAGCAAATATGGGTATTCGGGACTCGTCTGACCTGCGTGAGGTTATCCTCCACATGTGCAAGGAAAGAGAAGAGGCCTCGGTATGCAAAGACTCCTCACATGGACGTCATTGCACCCAGGTCATTATCAACTGCTGTTGTAACAACGCGACAGCAAGAGAAGATCGGCAGTCTGTTTTCCAAAAGCTGTAACGATCAAGCTCTAAGGACGAAGCGCCTCCCGTCGTCTCTTGCAACTCTACTCAGAAAATCCCTGCCGACGGGAGAGGGAAGAAGATAAACATCCCCAGCCCAAAGATTTCAACCACTGTAACTAAGAAACTGTCGTCTAAACGGTTGTCCACCACCGGAGTTTTCTAAGGTACCCGTTCGAAGACGAATTCTACTACAGTAGGAGATTCATCATCCACACCACTGGGGGTTACTGAAACTGGGGGTAGCACTCCTCAGAGCATCCACGATAATCCGAAGTTCCAAGGAGATGAGCCCAGGAAAACAACTCTCCCATCAGATACAGCAGGTGCCGACGTCCCCGAGGACGTTCACGACTCTCAAGATGAAGCAAGCTCTGAAGCTGGGGGTTCTATTCCTTCTGAGTCCGAACTAGAGGAGAACATTTCCACATACCCCAATGACTTCTCTGTACAGGGGTATGACTCGGAGGGCACGTCCTCCACCGTTCCTTCCATCTCTCCTCATGTAAGGATGTTGTTCATGACGGACAGCAATCAAGGTGGTTCCAGTGATCGGCAACGCATCGACACTCTTGAGGCCATACTGCATGCCTTGGTCAAGTCCGTAGACGAGATCAAAGTGGCTCTTCCAACTCTGCAAGGAGGGACGTCTGGCCAAACAAGCGCGAGTCCCGTGGTCAATGCGGACTCAAATTCGGCGGTACCAAACCCGGGCAATAATTCTCCTGAAACGTCAGCCCCACCACGGCGGATGAGGCCAAAGAAGCAAAAAGAGAGGTCCAGGAGCTCCGAGCCATGTTTCACGCTCGAGAAAACTCCCAAGACATCAGAATACGGCAACCTTATCCTGCTGCATGGAGGGATGTCCCCTTCCCACCAAGATATAAGCCGTTCAACATTAATCCTTATGATGGCAAGACCTCTGCAAGTCGGTACATCACTTACTTCGAGGTCACCACCGACCATCTACCCCATGACGATGCCATCCTTATACGATTATTCATTTGGGCATTGGAAGGGGTCACCTTCGACTGGTATCGCAACCTGCCAGACAACTGCATCCACTCCTTCGCCAGATTCAAGCGCATGTTCTTGGAGAGATTTTACGAAGTAGGACAGGACGTCATAATGTCTACCCTCATGGACGTCGTCCAAGGGGAGAAGGAGCCGACAAGGAACTATATTGAGCGGTTTTGCCAAACCGCAATAAAATTGCCGTCTGGTAACCCGAATTCCTCCTTGATTGAAATTTGCCAAAAGAGATTGCTCCCAACAATCAGTCTCTGGATGGGCGAAAGTCAATTTAAGGATTGGAAGACGTTTATCATCAGTGCCACTAGCATTGAAGAAAGGTTGAAGAAGGCTCGCCAACTGGGATTGCACATCTCGGAGGGAGAGGACAAGGGCAAGCGTCCTAATACCAACAACAACAATGGAGGTAGCTCCACTAACAATCGGGACAACAAGGGCAAGCAGGCTATGGTGGCTGACACAGCCCAGTAACCTGAGTCAAAATCGGCAGACAAACAATGGCCGCAAATAACCTACTCCTTCGAAGACGGCCATGTCAAGCCCATCTTGGACATGCTCATACATGGAGACAGAATTCAACTCCCTCCACCAAGAAGGGAATTTCGGCCGGCAGAAATGGAGAGCCCAAAGTACTGCCATTACCACCGCTACGTCCACCATGCTACACACGACTGCTACCAACTGAAGCAATACATCCAACATCTCATCGATTTGAAGGCTCTGGCCATTGATTTCGAAGAGGTGACCGTGGTAGCCAATATGGTGTCAGTACAATTCGGCAGCTTCCCTACGACAGAGACTCAAGACGGCGAGGTACCCATCCCTCTGGCGATAATGGAAATTGCTAATCTTTCCCCTCCCTATCACAGACATCATGATTGACAACACCTGCATTTTCGAACGTATATCGTTCTTGGATGGCTTCTCGGGGTACAACCAAATCAAGATGTCTCCCGACGACGAAAAGCATACATCATTCCGAACACCGATTGGCACATACTGCTACACAGTCATGCCTTTTGGTTTAAAGAATGCTGGCACCACATATCAAAGAGCCATGAGTATCATCTTCAGGGACCACTTGTGCAAGACCGTGGAGTGCTATGTTGATGACATCGCTGTCAAGAGTCGCTATAAGGGAGACCATCTGCAGGATCTGAGGACGGTATTCGACCTCATGCGGGCACACAACTTAAAAATGAATCCTACCAAATCCTTCTTGGGTGTATCCAGTGGAAAATTCCTGGTTTTTATCATTACCGCCCAGGGAATCCATATAGATCCGAAGAAGACAAAGACAATCATGGAGATGAGTCCCCCGAGAAATCTCCGTGAACTTCGAGGCCTTCAAGGGAGGCTAGCCTACATCAGGAGGTTTATCTCTAACCTCTCCGGGCGATGTCAGCCATTCACCCATCTCATGAAGAAGGGCATCTCATTCGTATGGGATGAAGAATGCCAGCGTGCCTTCGACAACATCAAAGAATATTTGTCGAACCCTCCAGCCCTGGTGGCCCCGGTTGCTGGAAAACTATTCCTGCTCTATGTACGAGCAATGGAGCATTCCTTCGGTGCTCTGCTAGCACAAAACAACGATGCAGGCCATCAGCAAGCTATATATTACCTCAGCCGAATGGTGATCGGGCTAGAGCACCGATATACCGCCGTGGAGAAGGAATGCCTCGCCCTGGTGTTCGCCATTCAAAAGACGCGACACTATGTCACGGGGCAAACCATACATGTGATATCACGAGTCAACCCCCTCAGGGTCCTCATGACTAAACCAGGGGCACTCAGCTCTCGCCTCGCTACATGGGCAATATTACTGTCCCCCTACATATGATCTTCGTCCCGCAAAAGGCTGTTAAAGGTCAAGCTCTGGCAGACATTTTAGCAGCCCACCCAGGCTCGAAGTCGGCCAGAATATATGAAAAAATCCCAGATGAGATCGCCGACTCGCATGCGGCCTCTCACGATGATATATGGCGAATGTTCTTCGACGGCGCCTCAAGGACCGGACCTAAGGGCAACATCGTCGTCAGAGTCGGGGTGGTACTAGTTTCTCCTTCCGGGTTGGTGATCAATCGCGCTTACTCCCTCACAGAACCCTGCTCTAACAATGTGGCCAAGTACAACGCTTTGGTCATTGGCCTCCAACTTGTAAGAGAGCTGGGGGTAGAATATCTTGAAGCATACGACGATTCGCAGTTAATCGTCAATCAGATCCGGGGTTCATACGAAGTCCGCCATGAAGACATGATCCCCTATCACCAAATAGCGATCAACATTATTTCGTTATTTTGAGGGATTCTTCATCGAACACGTTCCCAGACTCCAAAACATCGAAGCCGATGCCCTAGCTGGCCTTGCCGCTTCCTTAGCAGTGCCAAACCATACTCATCATTCGGTGGCAAGTTATTCCGCTCAGACGATCGATAAAGCACAAGACTGGAGAGAACCATTCATTGACTTTGTAGTCTACGATATTCTGTCGAAGGACCCAAAGGAAGCCACCTCTATCAGAAGGCATTCTCTCAGATTCTTCTACGATACAGAGAAGAAAATGCTGTATCGCCGATCCTACGATGGATTACTACTTCGATATCTGTTAAACGCAGAAGCCAAAGAAGCCGTACGTGAAGCTCATGACGGTGTCTGCGGGGCCCATCAGCCTGACCCAAAATTGCAAGATCGTCTTCGCCGAATGGGCTACTACTGGCCCACGATGGTAGCAGATGCGATAGACTATGCAAGAAAGTGCAAAGCCTGTCAAGTCCACGCGGACTTCATCCACCAGCCATCCAAGTTTCTACATCCGACAGTGGCGTCTTGGCCATTCGAAGCATGGGGAATGGATATCATCGGTCCGATCACTCCGTCTTCTTTCCGAGGACATCGCTTCATACTCGCCATCACAGATTACTTCTCCAAATGGGCGGAAGCTGTTCCGCTTGCAGAAGTAAAGACTTCAAACGTGATCGGCTTCCTCAAGCATCACGTCATCTATCGCTTTGGACTGCCTCGAAGGATCATCCACGATAATGGTCCACAGTTCGTAAGCCACGCCTTCTATCGGTTTTGTGACAAGCACCGCATCCAGAATATTGCTTCAACGCCATACAACCCAGCAGCGAATGGGTTGGCAGAAGCATTCAATAAAATAATCATCAAACTTCTCAAGAAGTTCGTATCGTCCAACAAATGCGATTGGAACGAGAAGCTTGGTGAATGCTTATGGGCGTACCGTACCACAGTTCGAACAGCCACAGGAAACACACCATTCATCCTGGTGTACGGGAGTGAGGCAGTTCTCCCATTGGAGACTCACATCCCCTCGCTCCGCGTCGCTCTCACTTACCAATTGACGACGGACGATAACTACCGTCGCCGGCTACAAGAGTTGGAGGCCTTAGATGAAAAATACCTACTGGCTCAGCAACGGATCGAGCTGTACCAAGCACGCATCTCCGGAGCCTTCAACAAGAAGGTTAAAATCAGAACATTCCAAGTGGGCGATCTCGTTCTGGCAGTTCGGAGGCCGATGGTTATGACTCACAAGACCGCCGGCAAGTTCCAACCAAAGTGGGAAGGCCCATTTATCATTGAGGCTGTATTCTCCAACAGTGCTTACCGCCTCGCAAGACAAAATGGAGACTTGTTCATGCTGCCCGTCAACGACAAGTTCCTGAAGAAATATTATGTCTAAACGACATTTTCCAGATTATCGAGTCATGTAACCGCTGGTACCGCTGAACTCATATTCACAAAATTTTAGATTATCGAATTATCGAGTCATGAACTCGCCGGTACCGCTGAAATCATATCCACAAATTCCAGATTATCGAGACCTGTACACGCCGGTACCGCTGAACTCACATTCACAAAATTCCAGATTATTGAGTTATGTACCCGCCGGTACCGCTGAACTCACATTCTCCAAATTCTAGATTGTCGAGTTATGTACCCTCCGGTACCGCTGAACTCACATTCATAAAATTTCAGATTATTGAGTTATGTACCCTCTGGCACCGCTGAACTCATCCTCCCAATTCCAGATTATTGAGTCATGCACCCATCGGTATCGCTGAACTCACATTCTCTAAATTCTAGATTGCCGAGTTATGTACCCTCCGGTACCGCTGAACCCACATTCACAATCTTCCAGATTATCGAGTTATGTACCCGCAGGTGCCTCTGAACTCACACTTCGGTCACTCTTTTAGGAAAAAAGTCATGTATAACTATACCTCTGAACTTTCTTCCTGAAAGAGCTCCTTCCTCATGATCCACTACCCGCACTCCCAGTACACAAAAAAGGTAAATGATCCACAAATTTCCAAAACGACCACGTCTATGTTACCTCTGAGTCGTTTTACTTCCGCAAAAACAAATCACCCCTCTACATAGAACTTCCATGTCCTCATTACCTCTGAGTCATCCTATGTACCCCTTCATGGAGCCCACTCCTGCCATGTCCTCATTACCTCTGAGTGGGAAGGCTCCATCGAAGAAACCCTCATATTTGCCAAGTCCTCATTACCTCTGAGTAGATATGTTGGTTCTCCCTTGACTTATTATCTGTACCAAAAAAAACCCCAGGGTATGCCAAGGATAATAGGTCCACATATATCCTCCACTGAGTCTACTCCTGCCATGTCCTTATCACCTCTGAGTAGGAAGACTCCGTGGTAAAACTCCCATACTTGCCATGTCCTCATTACCTCTGAGTAAGTATGGTGGTCTTCTCTCATCTTATTATCCGTATCCTGAACCAGGATACGCCAAGGATAATAGGCCCATAAATGTCCTCTACTGACCACAAATGTTGTACTAAGTCTCTTAGTACATGTACATCATTTCTCATCATGTCCCGGGAGCCCAGCTGCTCCCTGGCATTCTTTCTCCCGATACTCGGAACATCCATGACCACCTTACCTTGGAATTGTTTTAGGTATCCCCATCAAATTTGTTATCCGTACCTAAAACCAGGGCATGCCAAGGGTAATAGGTCCACAAAAAGTCTCTCATTGAGGCAACTACTACAAGCAAAGAACAGAGCGAATGTTTCCTATTCAAAATCGGTTACAATCACATAACTACATCTCATGAGCAAGCCAGAAAAGTTTTCTATTATTTCATTCAGACGAGAAGGAAAAAGATTACATGGATGTCCAAAAAAGAATCAAAACACATACTGCAGCTGAAAACAGACAAAAATATCGAAACAAAAGACGGACGTTTGTGAGAGCCCACGAGTCCTAGTTGCGGTGGCGCATATACCAATCCCTCAACCATTTCGCATATGAAGGATGTACTTGAGCAAAATCATCGTCCGAAGTGGGAGGGTCAGAACTCCCAATACTACCGCCGTCAGACTGGGGCTCATCCTTTACAGCAATGGGTGCCAGCTCTCCTTTCTGTTCCTCTGCTTTTGGTATTACCTCCTCCTTAACAAGCGATGACTCTTGTTTGAAAGAGGGCGGCATCTCTTCCTTCACAACGATCTCAGCCTTCGGCAAGGTTTCTGCAAAGATCAAAGATAAAAAGAAACAAGGTTAGGAGATGGTCGGAGCCTTATGTGACCCAATCCAGACGAGCTTATGCGGTCCCGTTTAAATGGGGGGACTCATGCGACTCTGTTCGGAGGGTCATCATGCGATCCAGTTTGAGAAGCGTCTAGACAACTCCCATGCGGCTCGGACATGGGATATGCCCCCATGCGGCTTGAACGTGGGATGCACATACGGCCCATACAGCTTGAACAGTTCGGTAAAAGATGCATTAAAGGCATATGCATAAAGCATGCAACAGAGCCGTCTTAATTAGGGTTTCGAAGTAGATGATCTTCCCAAAACCTTATCCTTAATGACAGGATGAGCGCCGGTATGAACCCTAGGCTCCGCAGCCGACGTGGAGGCCACTCCCTTTTCCTTCGTCGTGTTGACACAAAGTCACAGTCAACCAAATATTGATAACATTGACTAAATAATAATTGAAATAATTCAATACGACACACGACGTCTACATCAAGCTCAAGTCAGAAGACAGCTTAGTCTTTACAGTTCAGTTATATATGAGTCTATATTTTTTACAGTTTTTTTGAGTCTAGACTGATTATAAACTATGTCATGCTGAGCTCTTGAGACTTGACCTATAGTCTACCCAATTATCCTCAAACTCCACCATCCAGAAAAATACCCACTGGCCACTTAGACCAGCTCTGTGCTCTGGAGACAGAGTTCGGGCCGAACTCTGTCTCCACACAGAGTTCGGGCCGAACTCTGTCCCCTAAAAATCAGCACCCTTGATTTTCGGGTTAGCTGGTTGCTAGTTGTCCAACGGCCAAATATTTGAAATTTCCTACCCGAATTCTGGCCGAATTCTGCCTACAAAAACACTATAAATAGGCCATGAATTTTCTCATTTCAAATCATCCAATCTTCTCATCTCTTCTTTCTTAAAGCTCAGAAAAGCCATACCCTTCCCATCTACTAGCCACAAGTCTCCTAAGTCTCGAGTGCTCAGCATCTCTCAGTTAGGATTCTTGTGCAAGAGTTGAAGAAGTCGCTTGGACAATTCCAAGCAAATCGCCACTGCGATCCTCTGTAAGAAGTTGACGTGCTCTTATGAAGAAAAGGCACAGGTTGTAAACTACTATTTCACAAATAGTGGATTTAATCCTGAGCTAGAGTTCTCAGGCCTAGACTAGTCCTCCACGAGAGAAACCAGGTTAAAATCGGCTGTGTCTGCGTATGCTCTCTTGATTCTCTCTTTATTTTCCGCACTTACTTTGATTGGTTTTATTTGTGATAGAGTTGAATTTTTAATTGAATATTATCTCTATATACTCTATTCACCCCCCCTCTAGAGTTGCCATCTGTTCTTCAATTGGTATCAGAGCTCTGTTCTCTTTACAAGGATTTACATCCTAGAGCTGATCATGGCAACCACACAATCCTTGATTTCTAATCATGGTGAAGGACAGTCCACTCATAGGCCTCCCCTATTTGATGGAACCAACTACACATATTGGAAAACAAGGATGAGTTTTTATCTCAAGTCTCTAGACTTTGACCTGTGGACTGTCGTCACTGACGGTTACAAAAAGCCCGCCAGGATAGTTGTCAACGGTGATCTTGTTGAGAAATCACATGACAAATATTCTGACGAAGAGAAAAAACAGGCAAGTCTAGATGCGAGAGCTATTAATGCTTTATTCTGTGCTATAGACAGGAATGAGTTCAACAGGGTATCAACATGCACCACCTCTCATGAAGTATGGAGACTTCTAGAAGTGACGCAAGAAAGAACTACCCAAGTCAAGGAATCAAAGATAAGCCGTCTCACGCAAGAATACGAGGCTTTCAAGATGAAACCAAATGAGACGATCACGCAAATGTTCACAAGATTCCTCGACATCATCAACCCTCTGTCTTCGCTCGGCAAGCAATACTCAAATCACGAGAAGATTCGCAAGCTACTTAGGGGGCTACCAAAGATTTGAAACCCTAAGGTGACGGCCATCATTGAAGGAAATGATCTCACAACCATGTCCATGGAAACCTTGATGGGAAAGCTAATGACTCATGAGCTTGACCTCAAGGACTTCGAAGAGCCTGCTCCTAAGGCTAAGGAGATCGCACTCAAAGCTCACCGGCGAAGGGCTGAACCCGAAGAGACAGATGATGATGACTCAGAAGATGATCAAGCCCTTATGGTCCGCAACTTCAAGAAATTTCTTCGCTTCAATCGAAGGAAGAAGGAACCACAAGAAGATGGTGACGAAGAGCCAACTTGCTATAGTTGCAAAAAGACTGGACACGTCCGAAAAGACTGTCCATTCTTGAAGAAGAGCAATCGCTATGAAAAGCCATACAAGAAGACTTCATCAAAAAAATATGCCAACACAAGCATTTGGCATGAAAGCGAAGCTAGTGACTCCGAGGAAGAAAAGGACTCTCCTCAAGATACGGCTAATGTGTGCCTAATGGCAACATCCGATAAGGTATCAAACGAAACTCTTGACGACTTCTCTTTTGATGAACTTGGCGATGCTTTCACTGATTTACTCGATGATCACAAAAAGATCATTGGTAAATACAAACACGCCAAGGACAAAATCAAAAGTCATGAAGACGAGATTCAATGACTTTCTCTATTGCTTGATAACATTAGAGACACTTCACCCACGGAAGTCACTGATGAAGTATCGAAGCTTAAACTAAGCCTTCATGATGCTGAAACACGTATTGAGCAACAGACACAAGAAATCACAACACTCAACACGTTGCTTGCTGAAGAAAAGAGTAGACACAAGATTTCTATGACTAAGATTTATGGTTTAAATGCTAAGGTTACTGATCTGCAGGCTGTCTCCAAGAAATTAGAGACTAAATTGGGTAAACAGGTTGCTCAACCTCAAACCCAATCTCATGAGACACCCACAAAGCATAACACTTCTCATGCTAGTCATTCATATCATCCATCTACAACACATAATCATGCTTTCATATACACACAATTTCACAAAGGACACAAACCACATACACGTAGAAATAATTATCATAGATACAATCATCATGCTGCACAAAGACACAATCAACATCACAGTGTCATACCATATAGACAACATCACAATGTCATACCATATAGACAACATCACAATGTCATGCCACATAGACAACATCACCAAGCTCCATATAGACAACATCACCATGCTCCATATAGACAACATCACCATGCTCCATATAGACAATATCACCATGCCACTCCATAGCACTCTATGCATAATCATCATCATCATGCTAATCATCATACTTCTGCTCATTACACTGCTTATAGACATCATCAGCATGCTCCTAATGTAAATAGGAATGCTACATGTACTTATTATAGTTTGCATGGACGCATATCACCACAATATAGAATTAGAAGATTAGTTGATAAGAAAATATATGTATGGTTTCCAAAAACTAACTTTTCAGGACCCTCAAGAAATTGGGTACCAAAGGTCACATCTACTCTTGATGTAGGTGGACCTTCCCTCCTCAACTAAGAGTAAGTAGATTCTCGATAGTGGATGCTCGCGGCATATGACAGGAGACGCAAATCTTTTTGCATCACTATCGATGAAGAGAGAAGGATATGTATCCTTCGGCAACAACCTCAAAGGTTATATTATAGGTAATGGTAATATTGGTTATCCTCCCTCTCCCATAATAAAGGATGTCTGCCTAGTGACCGAGTTTAAGCATAACCTGCTCAGCATTAGTCATCTTGCTGACCATGGATATGACATTAACTTTGGACAAAACAAATGCCTTATTTATGATAGGTCAACGGGAGACATCACTTTTGAAGGGGTAAGAGAGGATAATATTTATACTTTCTATTTGTCTGGAAATACTAACAATGCAGGTAGATGTTTATATGCTCATAAAGATGAACGGCTACTATGGCACCAGCGTCTTGTTGTGAAACCCGTATTTTTAGTTTACTTCTAATTTTTTTATTTGCTAAATAAAATTTTGTTAGCAATAAATTTTTCCTTTAGAATAATGTTAGATGTTAATAATATTTATTTAAGAGTAAATTATTCTCCAAATAGTTAAACTTGGATTTTTGACAGTCCAGACCCGAACCCGGTTCGAACCCGATATGAGACAGTAAAATATTTTTAAATATTTTAGAACTTTAAATTATTAGTTATAATTTTTCTAAAAAGAAATCATTTATCTTTTAAGCTATTACTTAAATATTTGGATCAAAATGATTTTCTTTACATAAGCTTTGATTCAAGCCTTAAAATCCAGCCCAAGCCTTAAGCCCATTTTGGACTCTACCCATACCCAAACCCAAATGAATTCAAAGCCTATTTATAAAACCCAACAATTTTTCCATAACTATCACTAAGCCCATTCCATTAATCCAACAGTCTTTGGTTGGTCAAACCCTTTTTAAAACCAAATGGGGACCCATTATTTTCCTACAGCCCAATACCCATTTACCAAACCCATATACTTAACTAACAGTTAAGTCATTCTTCTGGAAAGAGAATGAGAACCCAATACTTTTGGCCCATAAGCCTATTTTTAAGTCTATTTTTCCTTTCCCTGAGCAAATGTTTGCTGTAATCATTCTAGAATGGAATGAATAATTTCATTTTCGGTTTTTTGGGTCTATTCCTCTTCTTCCCATTGCAACGGCTAACCCTTGGGTTTTCCACCACCGCCGGCCTTGAGGGTGGCTCTCCGACTTCGTAACTTCCCCTCCCCTCCTTCCTATAAAAGTCCCTACTACTCACTATTCTCCACACCACCATCCCAATCTTCTTCTTCCCCAATTCCTCAAGCCCTAGCGTTCATAAACCATTTCCGGCGACCCCGTTCCTGAAGCTCCGCCACCCCCACCCGATCCGGCGCACCCCATCCGCCCCGGTCGACCCCTCTGGGCCGAGCACCTCCCGAGGCCCCGTCCCCGTGTTCATCCGTGCCGACCCCGCGCCGTTTCCGCTGTACCCCGTGCGCCCGACCCCGGCCGTCCGATCGCCGGCGTTCAACCCCGCGCGCCCCTCTGCTGTTCCGATCTACTCCCCGGCGCTGACTTGTACGGCCCCTGTGTGCTCTGTCGACTTTCCGCTTCCATTTCCGTTTCTGTTCCGAGTCCGAAGCTACTCTTCGGATTCCGTCGTCGGTTTTGGGTAACCTCTAATCCCAAGATTTCCTTTAGTCTATGATGAATTGGTCCAACCCAATTCCTATGGGAATTCGGAATTTCAGTGTGGTTCCGTTCCATTTTCGGTTTCGGATTTTCTGAATATTTCGGAAGTTACGTTCTGTGGGTTTTCCTTTTAGGAAAACATTTTCTGTGGTATTGTTTCTGTGGGATTTTCTGATGCTTTCGGGATTTCCGTTTCCTTCTCGAGTTTTCTGAGAAATCGCGGGAATAATTCTGAAAATAGATTTATATATATATATTGGTTTTATTTCTCTGTCTTCGGATTATATTCTCTGGAATGTTGGTCCTGTTGAGATTTCGGGTTTTCCGAATGGATTTCGGGAGTTTTCTGTGAAGGTTATATATATATATATTTTGGGGTTGGAAATATTTTTGCAGGAAAACCGGAGCATTTCCCAGTTTTGGGTTATCCCGAAAACAGAGGAAATGCTGCCGAAATTTTCGGGAATTTTATTAAATGATTTTCGAAATGATTTTTCGAGTTAAATATTATTTTTATAATATTTTGGGCGACGACCTTAAACGGTCACTGGGCCCCAGTGAAATGCAAACGCACCGGTTCGACCGGACGTTGAGGCAGAGTAGCTAAATGTGAAGAATGGACCAGAGTCTGAGACTCACAGTTTTTTTTCTATAATTTAAAATTAGGAATTTTGAAGAATTATTAATATTTAATTTTTAGACTAACCATTTTGTCTTATTTAAATTCGTGTAAATTGGTTTGTAAGGGCATAAGCCCAAATTACTATGCGTACTGTGAAAATGTAATAATTTTAGGACTTATTTCTATTTTCTTTTCTGGGTATTGTAGTGTAACGTAAATAGTAGATTATTAGTAATTAATTGATGAATTATGATTTCTTCTCATTTTTAAATAAATAATAATTTATGTACAAAATATAAAGTTTTAATAAATTAGAAGATAATTACAAGTTTTCCTGAAAAAGCAAAATAAAATGGAATTTCCAAAAGTACAACTCACTAGTAAACGTTGTGATGTTGTTGACTAAAATTGACTAGGAAAGACAAATAGAGATTGTAACTAGATAACTCTAAGTTTGGCTCTGAGACAAAGTTTTCCCGGAATGTAGGAATTCAAGGAAGAGCGTGACCTTTCGAATACCGAAGTACCAACCTTGTTCAATCGAAAGTTTAAGGCAAGTACATTTTATGTAGATTTTACAATTATTTTCACAATTGTTTCATTGCAAGTTTAAACCACTGTTTACACGAACTCCTTCGGGAGCATTGATCGTATTGTTGGGGACTGGGGGAATAGTGTACTGGATATGACCAAATCCAAACTTAGGATAATGAATGTGTTAGCTTACCCCTCTCTCACACGGGGATAAGCCATACCGTATCGCTAGGATACAAATGTACCCAAACCGGTCATATTCTTTACCTATTCATATCACTGTACTGTACTATTTCAAAATTGTTCATTTTCAAACTGTTTAAAAATGTATGTTATAAATTGTCATTTTAATTGTTAAAATTTGCATGAACTGTACTTTGCTCACTCCTGACTGGAGACCAACATTTTAGGTTACTCTGAGGTTGATCTTTCTAGAGTATCTGGTGGCACAGAGCTAATGTTCAACAATCCTGTTCGGTACCCGGCGGTACTACCTGACGACGATGGATCGGCGTCTCCTTAGATGCTGTTGGTGTTAGCTAGTCTTATTTCAGTTTTTGGATCTTTTAAACTTTTGTACTGGACAAGTTTATTATCGAATAAATGTTGTGGTAAATTTTAGTTTACTTGTTGTTGATTGACCTGCAATATGGATTACAGCTTACTGCCGCCGTCTCATCAACGGTGCAGGCTGGGCATGATCCGATTCGACCCAAGTATTTGGGGACCGGGTCGTGACATGTTTTTAGTGGTGGCCCATACAGGTCTTCTAAATCAACAATTTAGGAAAACTAGAAACAATTAGGAACACTAGAACATCAAAATTGCCACAACATAGGACCGATTTATATATGATAAATATTTTTATAGACTGGTAGGTTACCTTGCTTATGCTTGCATCCTAAACCTTTCAGAGAATGACCACTGACAAAACCAACTCTGCTGGCGATGTGGTATCATCTCCGGATCGAACCCCGCCTCTTCAGTCAAGTCAGAGCTTTTCACCCAACCAGCTGATTGATCATCCTCACCAATCATCCAGTGAAGTTTTCCCCACACTGGCAAATCCTACCTCTCCTCTAACTGGGTTACTTTTCTTTGAGGAAGTACCCACTCATGTTGCTTCACCAGTACCAGAGAACACCTCTCAGATGGTTGCTTTATTTCAAGAAATCCTAGAGTATCAGAAGATTCAAGCTGAACAGATGGATATCTCGAGAGAAGTCATGAAGAATATCAACGACGCAACCTTAGCCATTTTAAACCAAGTTGGAGCGGAACCTCGTCCTAGGAGGGATACCCATGAGAATAGAAGATATTTGGGCCCTGTCCGACAACCATATTGCAAGAAGCTTTTGGCTTGTGCCTACTGTAAGAGACCTGGTAACCAAGCCAACATTTGTCGCAAGAGATTAAGGCAATGTTTGGTGTGTGGATCTGCTGAACATCAAGTTAAGGACTGCCTCTTATCTTATCATCGTATCGGAGCGTCTATTATGCCACAACCTCAGGACTCTATCCAACAGACCGTAGGAAGGGATGAAGCAGAATCAAGGATCATAGAAGAGGAAGAAAATGGAGATGCCCAAGCAAGAACCAGAACCATGAAGAATAGTACTTAGGACTGCTGAGTAGTATTATCTATTAAGAAGGTGTAACAAGATGTCCCTAGATCAATTATGAGAGTTTTGTTGTAATTCTCTTATATGAATAAAAATCTTAGTTACATCTTCATGATAGAAGTTTTCCCTAATAGTTTCTGGATTACCCTATGCATAGAAATATTCCATTAACCTAGTACCTAGCTCCTTCCCTATGACTAAGTGATACTATAGAATCGACCTGAAGGAAGCCAAGGAAATGAAGGATTAGATCAATGGACTAAAGGTGTTGGGTTTCATATAAGACGGAGCTTCACTCTAAGAAGCATCAGTCTTGTTTGTATCCAAGAAGGATAAAACAATATGGATGAGAGTAGACTATCAGGGCACTGAAGAATTACTTTTTCTCGACTGATGATCTATCCAAGTTGAGTGAACTTAAGGGTTTTCGGAGATTAACTTAAGAACTGACTACCATCAGAATAAGATCATGAAGGAGTACATTCTCAAGACGACATTCAACACCAAATACTGGTAGTTGAATTTTTGGATCATGTCTCTTGGAATGATGAATACTCATGTTGTGTTCATGAATCTCATGAACAGAGTCTTTTTATGAGTTATTGAATCAGTTTGTTGTCTTTTCTTTAGATAACAAAAATCTGATATACTCAAGGACAGAAGAAGAACATGAAGAGCATCTGAGAAATTTCTAGGAACTTTGAAGAAGTTTTTGGTAAGCTATCAAGACATGAATTTTCTTAGACAATGTGGTTTTTGCCATAATGTCACAAGAGAAGAAAATTTGATAGACTCTAGATAGATAGCCGCTGTGGAGAAGTCGTATATCTAAGTTCAATAGTTTCTTGGACTTGATGGGATACTACTGGAATCTGTGTAGGAATTTGCCAAGATTGCTGAGTCGATGATGAAGCTGACTCGAAAGAATGAAGAGTTTGTCTGGACGCATTTAAGAAGCTGTAGAAGAAGCTTACCAATCCTTGCGCTACCCGCAGGATCCGGTGGTTTCACTATCTACAGAGATGTCTCAGGAAAAAGGCTGGGTTGTATTCTTCAACAACATGGGAAAATAATTGTCTACATATCTAGGCAATTACGGACTCATGAGAAGAACTATCCCACACATAATTCGGAACTTGTTGTAAGTATCCTTGCTTTAAGGCTATGGAATTATTATGGAAAGGGAGTAAAATTATATATGGACTATAAAAGTCTGAAATATATTTCTACTCAGAAAGAGCGGAATATTGGAAATTGTCATGCCAATATGGATAATATATCCAGGCTATCAACCAAGAAGCTAGTTAGAGGCTTGCCCGACATCACATTCAAAAAGGACACCGTATGTGCCGAATGTGAGTTGAACAAGGCAACCAAGTCATCTTTTCATTCCATAAACTCTGTAAGCACTTCTAGACCTTTGCAACTACTTCATATGGATTTATTTGGGCCTAGTAAAGTAGCCAGTCTTGGCGGAAAACTCTATGCCTTTGTTATTGTTGATGATTTTTCAAGATTCACTTGGGTTTTCTTTCTTGCAAATAAAAGTGAAGCTATTTCAGTTTTCAAGATTTTTGTTAAGAAAGTTCAAAACAAAAAAGGCTACATGATTACTCGAATCCGACGTGATCATGCAGGCGAATTCAAAAATTCTGATTTTGAAAGATTTTGTGATTCTAATGGTTTTGATCATGAGTTTTCTTGTCCAAGAACTCCTCAACAAAATGGTGTTGTGGAACGGAAGAATAGGACTCTTGGCGATATGGCTAGAGTCATGTTGAATAAATTTTTACTTCCGAAATACTTTTGGGCAGAAGCTGTCAGTACAGCATGCCACATTTTGAATAGGGTGCTTATTCGTCCCATTATGAAGAAAACACCCTATGAGCTTTGGTTTGGGAGAACCCCCAATGTTTCTTATTTTAAAGTTTTTGGATGTAGATGCTCTATCCTTAATACCAAAGACAACTTAGGCAAATTTGATGCCAAAGCTGACGATGGTATTTTCCTTGCTATGCTGCCAAGAGTAAGGGATATAGAGTTTTTAACAAATGCTCGTTAATTGTGGAAGAGTCTACAAATGTGACTTTTGTCGAAGATAACAGTGCAGCAGCTACTCTTGATGATGATGTTGAGCCATCAACGTCTACTCCAATGAACACCACAACCGAAACAAATTCTCTGGAAAGCTTGCCTAAGAAATTCTCTTTCAAGCCTTCACATCCAGAAAATTTGGTAATAGGTGAGGTTTCACGTGGAGTAACCACTAGATCATCATTAAGAAACTCTATTGCTAGCACTGCCTTCATTTCACAAATTGAGCCTAAAAACATCTCTGAAGCTTTTAATGATGAATTTTGGATTTCTGCTATGCAAGAAGAACTCAACCAATTCGAGAGGAGCCAAGTATGGGAACTAGTTCCTAGACCGGCTGATCACTCGATCATTGGTACTAAATGGGTTTTTAGAAACAAAGTAAATGAAGATGGTTCAGTCACACGCAACAAAGCTCGTCTAGTAGCTCAAGGATACAACCAAGAGGAAGGTATCGACTACGATGAGACGTATGCTCCTGTTGCCAGACTAGAATCCATTCGGATGCTTTGTGCATTTGCAAATTTTCAAATTTTCAAATTATTTCAAATGGATGTTAAAAGTGCTTTCTTGAATGGTTTTATTAAGGAGGATGTTTATGTAAAACAACCCCCTGGCTTTGAAAATCATAAATTTCCCGACCACGTGTTCAAGCTAAAGAAAGCGTTGTACGGCCTCAAACAAGCCCCTAGAGCTTGGTATGAACGGCTAAGCAACTTCTTGCTTGAGAAAGATTTTTTCAAAAGGAAAAATTGACACTACACTTTTTATAAAGTCTTTGAAGGACACTATTCTTTTAGTTCAGATATATGTAGATGATATTATTTTTGGTTCTACTGATGAAACCCTTTGTCAAGATTTTGCCAAGTGTATGCAGACCGAGTTTGAGATGAGCATGATGGGGGAGCTCAACTACTTTCTTGGGCTGCAAGTCAAACAAATGATAAATGGAACCTTCATCTGTCAGTCGAAGTATACAAAGGACATGCTGAAGAAATTCGAACTTGATAATGTCAAACCAATCAGCACTCCTATGGCTACTTCAACCAAACTGGAACCAGATGAGAGCGGCAAACCCGTAGATCAACGTAAGTATCGAGGTATGATAGGCAGTCTACTTTATCTTAGTGCTAGTCGCCCTGATATAATGTTTAGCGTTTGCCTGTGTGCTAGATATCAAGCAAATCCTAAGGAATCGCACATGACCGCAGTTAAGCGCATCTTTAGATACCTTAAGGGTACGGTTACAGTGGGCCTATGGTATCCCAAGTCAACATCATTTGATCTTATTGGTTACTCTGATGCTGATTTTGCTGGATGCAAGGTCGACCGTAAAAGTACGAGCGGTACGTACCATTTATTAGGAAAAGCTTTAGTATCTTGGTTTAGCAAGAAACAGAATTCTGTCGCACTATCCACAACAGAAGCTGAATACATAGCAGCTGGGCGTTGTTGTGCACAGATTCTGTGGATGAAGCAAACCCTTGAAGACTATAATTTATCTTTCATGCATATTCCTATCTTTTGTGACAACACTAGTGCAATAAATCTTACTAAGAACCCCATTTGTCACTCACGCACGAAGCACATTGAGATTCGACACCACTTTTTGTGTGATCATCAGCAAAATGGCACTATTAACTTAGAATTTATTGACACCGATCATCAGCTAGCAGACTTCTTTACTAAGCCATTATCCGAAGAGCGCTTCAGTTTCCTTTGTCGTAAACTTGGAATTTTAGATGAAGCTGTCATAAATTAAAATACACCTGCGTAAATATCGATTATATTGCGATTCTCTTAAAATGAACTTGCTATGGGTACAAGCCGAAAGGGTCCTTCTGACAACAAGGCGTAAAAGCCTAAGCGACACGGTGCACTAGTCTTCACGACTACCGCTAGCTGGGATCCGGCCCCTGCAGCTAACCCATGACAGCTTCAAATTATTGAATCATGATATATTTCCTTGTTTATTATATGGTTCATTTTAATTTATTACTGCTGACACACTATATTTCAATTTCATTCTGCTATTCTTCTACTTCACTGTCTAACTGGTTGAATCTTTCAAAGCATTTGTCCTCATATCTTATCATGATTTCCCATACTTAACCAATTTTTTCTTTCCAGCCTAATTTTAGTTCTGGGACAAAGACCCAGAATTCGGGCCGAACTCTGCCCTTACCAGAGTTCGGGCCGAATTCGGTCCCCCCTGTTCCAGAATCGGGACAGGTTTCAGCCGTTTGACCAAATACGATCCTACGGTCCAGATTCACTCCGACCAAAGAAAACCCTCTCCTTATATTCGGGTTTTCATCTCTCTTCTTCATTCTTACCACCATCTTCACCTCTCCAAACATATTTTCACAAAGCCTAACCCTAGATTTCTCTCCATAGTGCTCCATTGCTCACCAAAATTAAGGAGAAGGGCTATTTTCTCATTCTCTTTCACTGTTTATTGTTGATTTGAGGTATAACTCCTTCTTCTTCTCTATTTCAATTTCTCTATTTTGTGCAACGGCTCCTCGCTTGTTCAACCGTGGGAAGAGAACTCGAACCGAGGGTGCTTCCTCGTCGAATCCTCCTCCTCTCGTTGAGCAACCCGTTGAACAACTACAACCACCTCATCCGTTGTTCAATCCATCTCATCCCCGCAATCCTAAAACTTATGACGACCGATTATTTATATCACTAGACGCATCCAACGAATAGTTTAGTGATTTTCGGACCCGTCCGGTTTTCGTGGGGCATCCAATTAATTTTTCTCTTTTCTCTCAATATAACTCATTGTTTCACGACCTTTGTCTTGATGAGTTAGTCACTGCGACTTCTGCCATCTATCGCAATGCCATCCAAATATTCTACTGCAACTTGACTTATGATGACACTCACATCTATTCACGAGTTACGGGTATTGATATATCCTTTGATGACTTTGACTTAGCCGAATATCTTGACCTACAAGAGCCCAACTCTTGGGAAAAGCTTGTTGAAGCCTGGTCGTCCCGCTTTCCCGACGGAACTTCCCTTGAGAGCTTCAAGGACGACTTGTGCACTCCGTACACACGTCCTCACAAGCTTATGGCTAAATTTCTAAATCCATATTTTTCTGATCTTCATCGGATTATTTTCAACACTATTCTGCCAAAAGCTGGCTCCACCGATAAAGTTACATATTTTGAGATCTCAGCTATGTATCATCTTCACTTCGGTATCTCATTCAATCTTTCACGTTCCATGATGGACTGGATGATAAACTGTAGGAAGATACCACGAGCCCTGGTTTATCCTTTGTATCTTCCTATGGTTTTTCGTGCGTTCATTATTCCTATTCATGACTGTCCTTTCTTGCCTGCTCCTGCATTCCTTTCCAAGGAACGACGTCTTCAGGCAGTCGTCGCCTCTCCTGACACTTCTGAGCAGTCTGATGATGAGGAGCCCGACGCCCCTCCACTTGGACAGGATGTGCCTCTTCCTCCTGCTACCCTTGACTCCATCCAGACCATGCTCCGAGATCGTTTCAACTTAGAGGACGATCGCTGGGCTCAGATGGACTACCGTACTACCCTACAGATGAGTGCACTCAGCAACTCGCTGCATGATATTCGGTATTCCATGTCTCGTCATCCTTCTATGCCCATTCCCATGGAGCGGGATCCCGGTCGTGAGGGATATCGCATTGACGATCCTTGGGTCATGCGTTACCTGGATCCGGGTGCTGCTTTTGTGGATCCCAGGCGCTCTGACTCTGCTGGGCCTTCTCGTGCTCCATGATGGAGATGGCTTCTACTTGATGATGCTACTGCTGATCGTAGTTTTTGCTTTCTAGTACTTTTCAGTTGTTTAGTTGGATTTATGTACTTGGTACACTTTTTATGGTTTGGTGACTCTAGCTATGAGTTGTGACTCTTATGTTTCTAGTAGTTCTATTATTATATGCTCATTATGTTAGTTCATATGCTATTTCTTCTCTTTTTGGTGTGTTTGCCCATTAGTATCTGCTTTATATTATATTGCTAAATGCCAAAAGGGGGAGAGATATGTATATTTTGTGTATTGTATGTGCTTTTGGTGCTTTTGGAAAAATTTATCTATCAGGCCAACAGGTTCAACGCATTGTTTACGGGGGATCTATCTTGTTTAGCTCGACACAAATTATGGGGGAGCTTTGCTTTTGTCATTTCTGTGTCCAGGTATGAATATTGAATATACATTTATTATTTTGTCAATTATCAATATGGGGGAGATTGTTGACACAAAGTCACAGTCAACCAAATATTGATAACATTGACTAAATAATAATTGTAATAATTCAATAGGACACACGACGTCTACATTAAGCTCAAGTCAGAAGACAGCTCAGTCTTTACAGTTCAGTTATATATGAGTCTATATTTTTTACACTTTCTTTGAGTCTAGACTGATTGTAAACTCCAATTATCCTCAAACTCCACCATCCAGAAAAATACCCACTGGCCACTTAGACCAGCTCTGTGCTCTGGAGACAGAGGTCGGGCCGAACTCTGCCTCCACACAGAGTTCGGGCCGAACTCTGTCCCCTAAAAATCAGCACCCTTGATTTTAGGGTTAGCTGGTTGCTAGTTGTCCAACGGCCAAATATTTGAAATTTTCTATCCGAATTCTGGCCGAATTCTGCCTACAAAAACACTATAAATAGGCCATGAATTTTCTCATTTCAAATCATCCAATCTTCTCATCTCTTCTTTCTTAAAGCTCAGAAAAGCATACCCTTCCCATCTACTAGCCACAAGTCTCCTAAGTCTCGAGTGCTCAGCATCTCTCAGTTAGGATTCTTGTACAAGAGTTGAAGAAGTCGCTTGGACAATTCCAAGCAAATCGCCACTGCGATCCTCTGTAAGAAGTTGACGTGCTCTTCTGAAGAAAAGGCACGGGTTGTAAAATACTATTTCACAAACAGTAGATTTAATCCTGAGCTAGAGTTCTCAGGCCTGGACTAGTCCTCCACGAGGGAAACTAGGTTAAAATCGGCTGTGTCTGCGTATGCTCTCTTGATTCTCTCTTTATTTTCCGCACTTACTCTGATTGGTTTTATTTGTGATAGAGTTGAATTTTTAATTGGATATTATCTCTATATACTCTATTCACCCCCCTCTAGAGTTGCCATCTGTTCTTCACGCCGCAGTCTTTGCCGCAACCTTGGAGGACTTGGGAGCCATTACTATCTGATGATCAGAGGAGGAAGACGAAGATAAGAAAAGCTAGGGCAAGAAGAATTGAAGACAGAGAGAATAAAGAAGTCTCTTCGTCTCAAACACGCTTCTATTTATAGGCGGAGCCTATAGACCGATGCTTCGATCCATGTGCAGCGTAACCGACTCCTCGGTTATCAAAGCAATCCGACTATTCAAGGCTAAACTCTTGGGATCCTACCCCAAAAAGCGGATTTAAATCTGACAGCAAATCAAAGGCAATCAATGCAAAGATTTGCACACGTGGCAGGATGACGTGGCAAAGAGCTCATGCGGCCAGACAGCCTATGCGGCCAGAAAGTCCATGCGGCTGGTTTGCCAATGCGGCTCAGAAGGCCATACGGCTGAGGAGGCCATGCGGCTGGGAAATCCATACGGCCAGAACATCCTATGCGGCCAGAGGAATTTATACATATCCATGCTTCTTATTCAAAGTATTTCAATTTTGCTAATTGAAAACTTTGAAGGGGGTCTTGTAGAAGCATGAAAAAGAATAAAGAAAGGTCCACGCGGCCAAGAATCCCCATGCGGCTCAGAGAGCCCATGCGGCTCAGGGAACCATGCGGCTCAAGTGTCTATGCAGCTCAAAAAATTCTATGAGGCCCAGAGAGGGGCCACGTGGCCTTCAACAGCTCTTCCCTTCGTCTTTTGCTGTATTTAATGACCTGACGGCTGACAGCTCTGACAAATGACAGCTCTGACATAAAGGCGCAATAATGAATGACATAAAGGCGTGTTTCTAGGGAAGAGGAGAAAATCTTTTCACAGCTGGCTGAATCCACCGAGTCCCGAGGCATGCGGCTGCTGTATTTATGCGGCCACCCACTTTATCCGGTCGCCCCCTTCATGCGGCCACCCATCTTCATGCGGCTGTATCCTTTATGCGGCCGTCCGTCAGCATGCGGCTGTCTATCCTCATGCGGCTGCCCATCTTCATGCGGCTGTTCATCCCCATACGGCTGTCCATCTTCATGCGGCCGTTCATCCTCATGCGGCCCACTCATATGCGGCTCTGCCAAGATGACCCAATGGAGGACACGTGGTGCTTGTCACGACGATTGAGACACGTAGCAGTCTTATCTTCCTGGAATTATGGGTGCTAACAAATTTTAACAAAATCAGATTTTTTGCAATCACCATAATTGCCCAGATCAAGTCAAATCGAGCAAATTAGACACGTGGTAAGCCATCACAAGTCGCGAATATTTATGGCAATCAACATTAATTGCCCACAGAGATTTGACGCAATCTACATTAATTACCTAGATTTGCTACAATCAGAATGAAGGGCCCAGATTAATTGGTCCTTGACCGTCGACATATCAAGGAGGCAATTATTGCAAACCCTAATGATTGCATCCCATTCCTATAAATAGCAAGGTGTCATTCCTTTGCAAAAGATGACTTCTTTTGAAGAGCACCAGAGCACTTGGAGAGACAAAGGCAGGCACAGAGAGAACAAGGAGAGCATTTTTCATTAACGCCAAGCAGATCTTCCACGGAGCCAAGGCTGCATCCGATCATCCAAGGAGTAAGGCAGAGCTGCCGTCGCTTTCCTGAGCCTCTACCGTCACCCCCCAGAATCTAAAATAAACAATTGTACTTAGATTGTTGTACCTAGATTTTCGTCCCTAGGCTTTCTTTGTACAAGCGAGTTTGTATTGGGAAGTGAAAGTCCAGTCCTCCGATAATTGTTCTGGTCTTTTATATTTCATGGCAAACAGTGATCCCATTAGGGAGCTGGATTCCTAAAAAAAATCTGTGATAGCCGCTATCAGGTCGTGCTTAATGATGCTCCAGCACTTAGTGTAGAAAACCCCTGTGAAGCCGTCCGGGCCGAGAGCTCCCTGGGGGTTGAGCAAATTGACCGTAGACTCGACTTCGGATTCCAGTGGAATCGTGCACAATTTCAGGTTCTATTCCACAGAGATGGGGTTCGGGATGCAATCAATGAAACTATCCGGGTCCATAGCCGGTACTTGGACAAAAAAATTAGAAAAATTGAGAATAGCTTGTTCTATAATAACCTGGTCCTCCACCATGGACCCATATTGATGACAAAGATGAACTCTGTTCGTGCTGGCCAGCTCTTTAATGATCGCATGAAAAAAAGTAGAGTTCTTGTCCCCCACCTTGACCCAATTAATCCTGGCCTGATCCTGGAGTAACTGTTCTTCGAGGCCCAAGAACGTATCCAGTCCGCATTTTGTTTGTATGAGCTTCTTACCACCTGCGTCACACCATTGAACCTGAAGACTGGCCTCTAAATTCTCAATCTCATTTTGTAGGTCACGTTTTTGTTTCCTGAGGTCACCAAAAATATTCCAGTTCCAGTCCCTTAAGGCCGATCGGAGTCTCTGGAGTTTCGCATGAAGAACATAGAGCGGTGGTCCCTGGCAGTCTTTGTTCCAGCTGTTCAACACCAAATCTATGGAGGTCGGGTGGCTGTACCACATCCGTTGAAAACGAAAAGGAGCCGGGGTAGAGAGGAAATCTGAAGGGGTAATGAAGTGGAGGAGTGGTCGGAATGTAAGCGCGAAAGATGCAGGATAGATATGGGCGGTCTGTTGAGGAAGAAATTGGTGTCGTAAAGAACCCGATCAAGGCGTTCCCAGGTGTTGGGATTATTGGTGAGGCCGTTACACCAAGTATATATCGACCCCTGATAACCAACGTCAATCAGCCATGTCTTTGATATAAATTTGTTAAAGTTCGTCACCGCAGCCTCATTAATGAGACCCGGCCCAGATTTTTCAGCTACCGAGGTGACTACATTGAAATCGCCAGCCAAGAACCACGGATGGTCAATGTGATTGAGTGTAGTAGACAGATCTTGCCACAGCTCTCTTCTAGTACGTATAGGCACCTTGCATACACGATCGTGAGGGCCATCCTATGCCCCGATTTATTATCCAAAATGTTGCAGTGGATAAACTGTTTGTGGATCTCCGAGACCGCCACCTCAATGGAGTTGTTCCACAAAATCCAAATAAATTTGTTATGTGGTCCCCCGGAATCATCCCCACAATAAAACTGTAAATCTATTATAGAGGATTAGGTGGTGGGGGGGATGTTTGTCGTGCGCCATAATCCCGTGCGTACGGGGGGTGCACGGCACGTCGAACGGCTGCATGCGCGCGGCCATCCAGCGAGCGCGCGCTTACAAAATTTGCGTACGCGACGATTCGCGGCATTTTTCTGTCGCACGACAGTTTCTGCCCATGGCGTGGGCCTGACAGGCTGTATCGGCGAGCACGGGCGCGACCTATCACCCTCGGATTTTGTTATACGTATTTTGGTATACGTATACATATCTGGGACCCATATTTCGACTTGTCCTGACTGGCTGGCCTTGGGTTTTGCATTGGCATGGGTTAATTAGCATTTCATGGTTCATGTGGCTTTGGCATGCATTGGGTTCGGTTGGGTTCGACTTGGTTTGGCTTGGTTTGGGTTAATATGCAAACCCCTACCTACCACCATCCATCATTTATAACCCAACAACCCTTCTCTCTCTCCTCATTCATTTACTCATTAACTCCTTCATCTTCCTCATAACTCTCTCTCTCCACCTACCAAAAGAGAGGCTTAGGAAAGGGCAACTTGCTTCATGGAGGAACTCCATTTTTGTTGTTACATTGTCTTCCTCATGAGTTTCTAAGACACTTTAGTACTTAGCATTTTTAATTTTAATGGTTTATTTCTTGTAGATCTAAGTTTGTTGGATTTTGGATTTTTTGGATTTTGGTCTACTAAACTTGGTTGTTTCCGGAGTTTGAAAGTTCCATGTAGTAGGAATTTCTATTTTACGCATGTTTAGCTTTTGAATGGTTGGATCAAGTCTTGGCCGAAATGGGGTTTCTTGAGTTCTTGAGTCCCATGGCTGCTTGTCTCGGCCTTGGGAAGAAGACGAGCCCTTTACGCACACGTTCTTACGTGGCAGCGTAGTAATTTTCCTTTACGCACGCGTTCTTACGTGCCAGCGTAGTGTTCCCCTTTTACGCACACGTTCTCACGTGCCCGCGTAATCTATTCTACGTGGAGTTCATTCGAGCTATACGCAGGGGCTACTCCCGCTCGCGTAGAGTCTCGCTCGAGTGCCCGCTCGCGTAGAGAACTCGCTCGCATAGAGTCTCGCTTGTGTGTACTCTCGCTCGCATAGAGTTTTGCTCGCATAGACCCTCTCGTTCGCGTAGAGCCTCGCTCGCATGCAGCCTTGCTCGTGTAGAGCTGTCCATCCTTGGTCTCGTCCGCGTAGAATGATTTTACGTTCGGGGCTCTGTAGAAGCATGGAAAGGAACAGGAGAAGCCCATGCGGCTCAAAATAGAAGAAGCCCATGCGGCTTAAAGCAGAAGGAGCCTCATGCGGCTCAGAAAATTATCAGAGCCTCATGCGGCTCAAAAAAAAATAAAACCTTCGATAGCCCCCATGCGGCTCAGGCGAGAATCATGTGACCCTATGCAGCTATACACTTGGTTATGAAGCGACTGCTCCCATTAAATGCTCTGACATAAAATAATAACTCTGACTGAAATGATGAACTTCGATGTGACGGCATATTCCTCGGGAAACAGAGAAAATCTCCTCTGCAGCTGGCACGATCCACCAACTACAAGGCCCCCTATGCGGCTGCCACCAACCCATGCGGCTGAGGCGCGCATGCGGCTCGGAACGGGAAGACCCTTGTCATGCGGCTCAAATTATGAACAGTCACCCTATGCGGCCGCTGTTCTCATGCGGCTCGGGTCATGAGGATCATCTCCATGCGGCTCACGCCCATGCAGCCTTGACACATGGCAAGTCCTATGCGGCTCAAAAAAACCCTTCGATAGCCCCTTGCGGCTCAGGCGAGAATCACGTGACCCTATGCAGCTTTACAGTTGGCTATGAAGCGACTGCTCCCATTAAATGCTCTGACATAAAGTAATAACTCTGTCTGAAATGATGAACTTCGATGTGACGGCGTATTCCTCAGGAAACAGAGAAAATATCCTCTACAGCTGGCACGATCCACCAACTACAAGGCCCCCTATGCGGCTGCCACCAACCCATGCGGCTGATGCGCGCATGCGGCTCGGAGAGGGAAGACCCTTGTCATACGGCTCAAATTATGAACAGTCACCCTATGCGGCCGCTGTTCTCATGCGGCTCGGGTCATGAGGATCATCTACATGCGGCTCACGCCCATGCAGCCTTGACACGTGGCAAGTCCTATGCGGCTCAATTGGAAACCACCCCTATGTGGCTCAAATTGTGAGAAGTCACCTATGCGGCTGCCACCTTCATGCAGTCCAAAACCTAAGAAGTTACCCTCATGCGGCTTTGACACATGGCAGAAAATCAGTTGCCCACGTGGCACTAAATCAATCAAGAGTCATCAACAAATTCCAACAACCTGATTTAGTACAATCATCATAATTACCCGAATCAAAGCAGATTTATTGCAATCGCGACACGTGGCAGGAGATCCGAGCTTCCAAAGATTCATGACAATTAATATTAAATACCCGTACGGATTTGACACAATCAGCATTAATTGGCCAGATTCACTGCAATCAAGATTAGTGGTCCAGATTAATTGCCAACAAAATATGATCAAGGAAAATGGCAATTAAATCGCCAAGCCACCGACTTTTTAGGGTAACCATTGCAAACCCTAATGAGGACACCCCACTCCTATAAATAGCAAGGTGTCATTCCCTTGCAAAAGATATATCTCAGATCCCCGATCCAAAACCAGAAAAAAATATAGCAATGTGCTATTCCCTCGCGAAAGAGATCCCCTTCACCCGACTGGACACACAGAGGGACAAAGGCGTGCATAGAAGAGTCTTCCCATCTTGAGAGCAGTTCTTCACCGGAGCCAAGGCTACGTCTGATCGTCCAAGGAGTAAGGCAGAGCGGTCGTCGCTTTTCCGAGCCTCTATCGTCGTCCCCCAAAATCAAAAATAAACAATTGTACCTAGATAGCTGTACCTAGGTTTTCGTCCCTAGGCTTTCTTTGTACGAGCAAGTTTGTATTGTGACTCTAAGTTCAGTCCTCCTATATAATTGTTCTGTACTTTTACAATCAATGGCAAACATGATGGCGACTCTGCTGGGGACTAACTTCTCCACGGCTGAGGAGTTGGTGACGCAATCAGACGCAGCCAAACTTGGCTCCACTCAACAAATACTGGTCGCCCGGTTCGACCAACAAGCGTTTGAAGAAATGCTCTCCGACGGGAGCGCTGGCCCGGTCCAGCGGCGAGCCAGCACGAAGAAGGCCCGCAGGGAATGGAGACCCAAAAATTTTGCTCCTCTCCAAGCTCTCGAAGAAGTACTCTCTGTTGCCCGAGACAGCGTAGAAGTCTCGCTTTCGGCCCCACTTCAGACCACAGAGGATTCTGCTGTCCCCAAGTCCGGCAGAAGAAAACACTATGATGCTGGACTTGCAGGGGTAAAGAGGAACTCTGTACAACCCGAGCCGCATAAGGGCGCCAGCCGCATGGGAAAAGCTCATGCGGCCGCAACTGTCAACCGCATAGAGAAAATTTATACGGCCACAAGAGTTAGCCGCATGCAGACAGCCTGCACGGCCATGACATCTAGTCGCATACAGAAAGTTCATGCAGCCAGAAAGAATAGCCACATGCCGACAGCCTGTACGGCCACGACTCCTAGCCGCATACAGAAAGGTCATGCGGCCACGCATATCTGCCGCATGCAGACTGTCCGTACGGCCACCGATCCTAGCCTCATACTATCTACTCCTTGCGGCTCACGGTCAGTCATTGACCGTCTCTCATACGGTCCTGACCACGAAGGCTCTCTTGAGCATATGCCAGACTCTGTTGTGACCAGCTTGGACTCTTCCTACTACGCACTCTCAGGTGCTAGAAGGAAGAAGTCTCGGGCAGCGCGGGCTCGACGAGCTCAGCCGGCTGTCCCAACTTCTGACTACCAGGGCGTCCCGATGACTATTACTCAGGCCCATGATGGGAAGTTGTACAGAACTACCCGTGTCCAGCCCCCGGCGGCCAACGAACGGGATAGTTATCAAGAATCTCCTAACAAGGATTAGGGGCGAGTACTCACGCCACCCCCACATCAGGGAGCAGGCAGGAGGCCAATGCACTTATCAGCCTACAAAGCAAGTGACTCACGCAACGTGATTCTTCATAAGCGCAAGGAAAGAGACGAAGACTTGGCGTGCAAAGAGTCCTGTCAAGGACATCAATGCACCCAAGTCATCGTCAACTGTTGCTGCAACAAGCCAGCAGCACAAAAAGATCGGCGGTCCGTCTTCCAAAGGCTGCAACACCCAAACTCAGAAGACGAGGCGCTTCTCGTCGCCTCTTGTAATTCTGCTCTGAAGATTCCGGGCAGCGAAAGAGGGAAGAAAACAAATGTCTCCATCCCGAAAATTTCAGCCGGCGTAACCAAGAAAATTTCTTCTAAACGGTTGTCTACCACCGTTGCAGGAGGAGTTTACCAAGGTACCCGCTCAAAGACAAAATCTGCCACACTGGAGGATTCGTCCACATCTATGGGAGATACTGGAGCCGGTGGTAGCATTCCTCCAAATATCTATAACAATCCGGTGTTCCAAGAAGATAGACCGGGGGAAGTGGTTCACCCAACAGATGCAGCAGATCTCGACGTCCCCGAGGACATCCACAATTCTCAAGACGAGGCAAGCTCTGAAGACGGAGGTACCACCCTTTCTGAGTCTGAACCAGAGGAGAACATTCCCACATACCCTGACGACTTCTCTGTACGGGGGTACGACTCAGAGGGCACGTCTTCTACCGTTCCTTCCATTTCTCATCATATAAGGACGGTATTTATGACGGACAGCAACCAAGAGGGTCCCAGTGATCGCCACCGCATCGACACTCTGGAGGCCATACTGTAGGAACGAAATAGTAAAGCGTAATACTCTAGAGGGAGGTGAATAGAGTTGGCAGCGAAATAATGCTAATTAAAAATATTAGCAGCACAATCACAGAATATTAATCACAACTGAAATAAAGTAAAGACAGAGTTAAGAGAGCAAACGCAAAGACAGCGATGTATACTGGTATCCCTCTGTTGAGGACTAATCCAGTCGGTAGAACTCGTGCTACCAGTTTAATCCACTATTGGAAAAACCGTAAGTTTTCTTACGAAGTCCTTGCAACTTCTACAACGCGAGCTTTGATACGAAGAACTCGTCCAACTTCAAATGTGAAGAGGTATTCTTCAATCAAGCCTTCTGATTACAATCTCTCAGAAACTTCTAGACCGTACCGCACTGGCAAATTGACTAGAGGATTGTAACTGGCTTGGGATCTGAAATTGAAAGCTCTAGAAAACTCTTTGGAAGACTGAAAGAATTAGATAGAGAGAAGATTGAAAGTGAATGAGTGAATTGAAATGATCAAAATCCTTCTCTATTTATAGGAGTTCCAAAGGCAGACTTCTGACAGAATTCGGGCAGAACTCTATGAGCAAATCTCGGTCAAATCCGCAACTACAGGAGGACCAAGTTCCAAGGATTCAAAATCACAACGGCCACCAACCGAACTCTGGCCGAACTCTGGCCGAACTCGATCCGAGTTTTGTCAGGGTTAAGTCAGGGTTTAGTTAGGGTTTTTGAAAAAGCTTTTGGTGATTTTTGAAAACCTTTTTGAAAACCTTTTTGTAAACCTTTTTGAGAGGTCATTTTAAAAACATTTTGACCTCATTTAAGGGATAGCCTATTTGCCAGTACGACTCGGTGTACAACATATTCCTAGACTCAAATAAAATGAAAAATACATTGCATAAGGAATTTACAGACTCAAGTAGGAAAACAGATCTTCGATCTTGAATTCAGTGGATAGCCAATCTTGATCATGTCCAAGAATCCGAGATGTTCCGACTAGCTTCGTATATCCAGACAGAGTTTGATCAATTATTAAAATCAGGTTGACCATATGACCAATGGGCCAACAATCTCCCCCATTTTGATAATTGACAAACTATGAATGATATAACATTAAGCTTGTTCAAAAATATCAAAAAGTAGAAGTAGAATTGTTCATATCCTGTATTCTCAAAAAAATGTTAGATCTTTAATTTTCTCCCCCTTTGTCACTTAGCAAAATAATTGCAAAAGAAAAGGCTCCCCCGCAATCAATGCATAAGTAACAAATAGTGAGAAAACATATAAAAGAAATAAGGCATAAAAATTAGAGAAATATCATTACAGGCATGTATTGTTTCAAAAACATAAAAAAATCTTAGGCATGCTATTTCACAGACAGTTTGTAATGAAGAAGCAGTATAAAGAGATAGTGCTAAAACTGAAACAAAGTGCTGAAATAAACTGAAATGCCATAACTGAAACACCATAAACATGTCCATAAATGAAAATAGTACTGAAGCAAACTAGAAAGTACTGCTAAAAAAAATCAAATAGTACTGATAAAAACTTGGAATGTTGGAGCATTTCCAAGTGTACAATAAAATGTCACAAAAAAAAATCAAATCACATCTCCTCATCACTATCCTCGTCATCATCAACATCAGCTCGACCAGCATGTCCTGAAGGACCAGCACCAGAAGTACCAGCGCCAGAAGGATGAGTAGGGGCGCCAGCATAGAACTCACCAACGTAATCACGAGGTACACGATACCAATCATAGGCGTTACCTGGCTGGAAGTAGGCATGGATAGCCTCATCCTCACAACGGTAACCTGAAAAAGCTGGATCTCGAGGGATGGAACCGACTGAATGACCAGTCTGAGCGAAACGAAGATCAGCCAAGGAGTTTGCCATCGCCTGATAACGGGTGACGTCGCGGAACTCACGCTCGCGAGCCATGTCCGTCATCGAGACGTGCAAAGCAGATAAATGCTGATGTATGCCCTCAAATGTCATGGCATACTGATGAGGTGGTAGAGGAGGTGCAGTAGGAGTAGCACGAGGTAGAGCTATAGCAGTCATGCTACGACGAGATAACTGAAGAAACTTGGGCTCAGGGTCCTGAGTACAAGTCGACAGATCGATATCGAAGCGCTGAAAGATGCGTGGGAGAATCATCGCGTAAGAGAGATTTCTATCTCTTGCACGACAACGACCCATCATCTGAATCATGGTCTTAGGGGCAGAAAATAGAATCCCCTTAAGAATGTGGTACATGGCGGACAGCTCAAGAGAAGTCACATCATCCTTTGAAGTAGATTTTGGAAGGATAGTGGAATAGATGATGCGATGCAATTCATAGTTGAACAAATTCAGGTTGTTAGACTTGAACTTTCCAGAGCGTACTCTATCAGGTGCACAGAGTTCCGCTTTGAAACTTCCGAGTGTTGTGCCTTCGGGAAAATCAAAATCAGTGATATCGACTAGCGGTTCACCTTCGTTAGGGATACCAAGGATCTCCGCTAAGAGGCTATCATCAAAATTGATATCAATACCTCCAACACGAGTGCTCACATCAAAAGTGTCTAACATGAGATTGCAATAAAATAATCTAATGGCATTAGTTGCTATAGGGAAGCAGATTTTGACAAAAAGATGTAACCCTAATGCCTCAAATAAATGACGATGATCAGGAAATACAGTCCATTTGACTGGAGCGCCTGTGCATATGGATCGCATAGAAAAATCACCATACCACAGTAGGGCTTGGTCGAGGGTTTGAAAGAAAAATCCGTCGAACGCACCGTCGCTCGTTTGGACCGACAAGAAGAGGGAATCCGTATGCGGATGCGAAGATGACCCTTCCTCACTAGGGGTCGTCTTCTTCCTCTTAGATGGATTGAATTTAGGTGCCATATGTGCAAATTGGACTAAAAATGCACTAATAGAAATGTGGAGAGAGATGGAGTTATACCTCACGAAATCAAGATATGTCGTAGAGAACGACGATCTCCGCACGATTCCAAATTTTGGAGAGATTTCACCACTTGGATTGGATGGAATAGGGTGGTGAAGAACTAGGGTTTTGGTGCTCGGGTCGGCTGCTGCTGCTGTTTGAAATAATTTGGAAGCAATAAAGAAGAAGGGCTGCTCGGGTTCTGTATATATAACCAGACACCCTCAACCGAACTCGGGCCGAATTCGGTCAGAGCTCTGGCCGAATTCGCCTAGGGTTCTTCATAGTTGATTTTTGCCATTCTTTTTCATTGTCTCATTTCAAATATTTAATTCAAAGATTAGTTATTTTATCCTTCAATTAACATAATTAATATTATTTTATGAATTAAATTTCGTTACACAGCGACTGTCTCAGATTAGCTGTAGGAGTACTGTCCCAGCTGGCGGAGGTTCACCGGGGAACTCTTAAGTACCGCTTCGCTTCAACCGTAGTTGTGGTGACAGACAGACTCTTTATTGGCTTGTCTCTAACACAGTTTTTGCATAATGATATATAATCATAAACCAAAATTAATTAATATTATTGACGTCCAAAATTCCTAATTCTCGACGTAAATAATTGAAACGATCTTCCGCTAGAGGTTTAGTGAAGATGTCAGCTAGTTGATTTTCAGTATCTATGTACACAAGATTTATATCTCCATTTTGATGATGATCTCTAAGAAAATGATGTCTAATCTCGATATGTTTAGTACGAGAGTGACATACTGGATTCTTAGTCAAATTAATAGTGCTCGTGTTATCACAAAAAATAGGAATTTGTGTGTAAAATAGATCATAGTCTTCTAGGGTTTGTTTCATCCACAAAATCTGAGCACAACAACGTCCTGCGACGATGTACTCAGCCTCTGTTGTTGATAGGGCTACAGAATTTTGCATTTTACTAAACCATGAGACTAAAGCCTTGCCTAAGAAATGACAAGTACCGCTGGTACTTTTTCTATCAACTTTGCATCCAGCAAAATCTGTATCCGAATAACCAATAAGGTCAAAGGACATAGTTTTGGGATACCACAAGCCAACAGAAGAAGTGCTTTTAAGGTATCGAAAGATACGCTTAACTGCAGACAAATGTGATTCCTTTGGGTTAGCTTGAAAACATGCACACAGGCAAACACTAAACATTATATCTGGATGACTAGCAGTTAAATAAAGTAAACTACCAATCATACCTCGATACTTACGTGTGTCGACTGGCTTGCCTTGTTCATCTGAATCAAGCTTTGTTGAAGTTGCCATTAGAGTGCCAATAGGTTTGACATTGTCCAAATCGAACTTCTTTAGCAAGTCTTTTGTGTACTTGGCTTGATTTATGAATGTTCCATTATCAGTTTGTTTGATTTGCAATCCGAGAAAGAATTTTAGCTCTCCCATCATGCTCATCTCAAACTCATTCTGCATACACTTAGAAAATTCTTGACACAGAGATTCATCAGTAGATCCAAATATAATATCATCAACATAGATTTGAATTAAAAGAAGTTTGCCATTAAAAGACTTAATAAACAGTGTAGTGTCAATCTTGCCTTTTGAAAAGCCGTTGTCAAGTAGAAAAGAGCTTAGACGATCATACCAAGCACGAGGGGCTTGTTTTAAACCGTATAGAGCTTTCTTCAACTTGAAAACATGATCAGGATTTTTGAAATCTGTGAAACTTGGAGGTTATGCTACAAAAATTTCTTCTTTTATAAAGCCATTTAGAAAAGCACTCTTGACATCCATTTGAAAAAGTTTGAAATCATGAAAACATGCAAATGCACATAACATGCGAATGGATTCTAATCTCGCAACTGGGGCATAAGTTTCATCGTAGTCGATACCTTCTTCTTGATTGTATTCTTGAGCTACGAGTCGAGCCTTGTTACGAGTCACTAAACCATTCTTATTTAGTTTATTTCGGAATACCTAACGGGTGCCAATGACCGGATGATCAATAGGCTTGGGAACAAGTTCCCAAACTTGATTCCGTTCAAATTGGTTTAATTCCTCTTGCATAGCATCTATCCAAAAATATCACTACATGCTTCATCAATAGTTTTGGGTTCTAGCTGTGAAATAAATGCAACACTAGAAACAATATCTCTACAGGATGTCGAGTACTTACTCCTTTGGTAATATCACCAATTACCAAATCTTTTGGATGATCAGCTGTAAATTTCAACCTTTTTGGAAGATTCTGAAGATAGCTGGTTCCTGGATCTTCTCTAGGAGGTTCAGCTAGTACAGAGCTTAGTTGAGGATCAGCTGATGTTGAGCTTGGTACAGTTGGATCTTCGTCATTGTCATCGATCGTCATCTGATTTAGTTCATCAAATGTGACATTGATTGACTCTTCGATGATCATGGTTCTTTTGTTGAAGACTCTGTATCCTTTGCTCTTGGCCGCATAACCTAAAAATATACCTTCATCGGCCTTTTCATCAAATTTTCTCAAATTGTCTTTTGTATTAAGAATAAAACATTTACAGCCAAATATTCTAAAGTAAGAAACTGAAGGAATTCTATCAAACCATAACTCAAATGGAGTCTTCTTCGATTTGGGTCGAATTAGAACTCTATTGAGAACAAAGCAAGTTGTATTGACAGCTTCAGCCCAGAAATATTTGGGTAGACTGAATTGGTTTAACATCACTCTGGCCATTTCAGTTAGAGTTCTGTTCTTACGTTCCACAACTCCATTTTGTTGTGGAGTCCTAGGGCAGGAGAATTCGTGTATAAAATCGTGTGTGTCACAAAATTGCTCAAAATCAGCATTCTCGAATTCGCCACCATGATCGCTTCTAATGCGAGTGATCATGTAACCTTTTTCATTCTGAACTTTCTTGGAAAAGGCGACAAATTCGGATAATGCATCATTTTTGCGTGTCAAGAAATATATCCACATGTATCTAGAGAAATCATCTACAATTACGAAAGCATAAAGTTTACCTCCGAGGCTAGCAACTCTGCTAGGACCAAATAAGTCCATATGAAGCAATTATAGAGGTCTAGTAGTACATACTGCATTTACTGACTTGAATGTGGATCTGGTAGCTTTGTTCCTTTCACATTGGCTGCATACCGAATCCTTTTTGAATGTAATGTCCGGTAAACCGCGTACTAGCTTCTTTGTGGATAATCTTGATATTGTATCCATATTAGCGTGACCGAGTCTCATATGCCACAGATGACTCTCATCACTTTTGGCCATTAAGCATCTACCTAAAATGTTAGTTTCTTCTAACAAATAGAAAACATATATATTGTCTTCCCTGATACCTTCAAAGATAGTACTACCAGTTGAGCTATCAACTATAGTACATTTGTCTTTGCCAAAGTTGATGCCATAACCATGATCAGCTAGATGACTTATGCTGAGTAGATTCTGTTTCAACTCGGTAACCAGACAGACATCCTTAATTACAGGATAGGGAGACTTACCAACATCACCGATACCAATAATATATCCTTTCAAGTTATTACCGAAGGAGACATAGCCTTCCTTCTTTTTCTTCGACAGTGTTGCAAATAGGGTAGCGTCACCGATCATATGCCGTGAGCAACCGCTGTCGAGGATCCATTTGCTTCTAGCATGTGAAGGGTGTTTCACCTACAAACAGTTTGCAGATGAAACTTTTGGTACCCATTTCTTGTAGGGTCCTGAATTGTTAGCTTTTGGTATCCAGGCATAAATATTTAAATCTACAAGCTTTCTTATTCTACATGCAGATGAAATATGACCAATGAAGCCACAATAATGACATTGTGCATGTCGAGTGTTGAAAGCTGTGTGGTGTGCATGGTTGGTAGGTTTGGGTTTTCTAGTATAGAAGAAAGCATACCTATAATCTTGTTTGGGCTTAACCTTTTGGGGTAAAGGTTTTATAGGGTTAGGTCTGACAGTGTTTGGTTTGGGAATGTTCCGATTTTTTGGTAAGTGACACGTGTTAGGGTAGAAAGCAGCAGGCTCAGGCTGTTTTCCTAACCTAATTTCCAATCTTTTGGAAGTGTCATACAACTTAGTATAATCAGAAGTGAGTGATTCCATTCTGATTTGTGCACATCGAAGACTTTTCTTCTCTATAGAAAGTTCTTCCTTGAGTTGGTCAATAATTTTGTCTTTCTCTTCAGATGACTTGGTAGTCTCGTGTAATAAGAGCTTTATTGAAGAAAGCTCACCAGACTCACTAACATTATTTCTAACCTCAGCTAGTAGGTCGGTAAGTCTACCTATTTCACCTTTGTACTCTTTGAGTACCTTCTTAGAGGTCTGATAATTGCTACGCAGTTTCCTGTAATCAGTCATCAGGTCACTGAAGGCATCTCCTAATTGTTCAAAGGTGAAGTCATCATAAGTATCAACTACAGGTTCAGTAGGTACCTGATCGGATGCCATAAAGCATACATTTGCAGCGTCTTCTGATTGTTCGTCTTCTGAGTCGCTGGCTTCACTTTCATGCCTTATGCTAGTGTTGGCATACTTCCGTGATGTTGATCTTTTCAGGTTCTCTTTTTCATACCTGTTGCTCTTCTTGTTTGATGATGAGTTTGTGGGACAATCCTTCTTCATGTGTCCCTTCTTCTTGCAACCATAGTAGACAGCATCTTCTTGGTACCAGTTGTTGCTGTTGTTCTCTTTGACTCTCTTCTCATGTCTCATGATTCTTTTGAACTTTCTTGCTAGGAGTGCTTGATCTTCAGCGTCAGATCCACTGCTGTCTGAGTCATCTTCAGCAGCTTTTCTGTGCTGAGCCTTGAGAGCGATCGTCTTCTCCTTTGGTGCAGGCTCTTCAAAATCTTGTAGCTCCAGTTCATGAGTGAGTAGCTTACCCATGAGCACTTCGAGGGACATAGTTGTGAGGTCGTTCCCTTCAATGATTGCAGTAGCCTTTGGAATCCAGTTCTTGGTGAGAGCTCGCAGGAGTTTGCGAATCTTTTCATGGTTACTGTAATGTTTGCCTAGGGAGGACAAAGGATTTACAATATCTAAGAACCTCTCGAACATTTGTGTAACTATTTCGTTGGGCTTCATCTTGAACGCCTCGTACTCTTGAGTAAGTCTGCTGACTTTAGATTCTTTTACTTGAGTCATGCCTTCATGTGTGACTTCAAGTAGCTTCCACACTTCATTAGCCGTTGTGCAGATAGACACCCTGTTAAATTCAGTTCTGTCTAAAGCACAAAAAAGAGCATTAATGGCACGTGCGTCAAGACTGGCCCTTTTCTTTTCTTCCTCTGTATATCTACTATGGGTTTTTTCAACTAAAACTCCATCAACATTTATACGAGGTGGCTTTTGATAGCCATCAAGAACAATGGACCATAAATCAAAGTCAAGAGATTTCAAGAAGAAACTCATCCGTATTTTCCAATATGTATAATTCGTACCATCAAACAGTGGAGGTCTGTTTGTGGCCTGGCCTTCACTTGTGAATTTCACAGTTGCCATGTGTTGTGCTATGATCTATATAACAGTTAATTAAAATGAATAAATAATTGTACTGTTACCTTTGTTTTACCTGTAACACCCGCTCTGATACCAATTGTAGGAACGAAATAGTAAAGCGTAATACTCTAGAGGGGGGGTGAATAGAGTTGGCAGCAGAATAATGTTAATTAAAAATGTTAGCAGCACAATCACAGAATATTAATCACAACTGAAATAAAGTAAAGACAGAGTTAAGAGAGCAAACGCAAAGACAGCGATGTATACTGGTATCCCTCTGTTGAGGACTAATCCAGTCGGTAGAACTCTTGCTACCAGTTGAATCCACTATTAAAAAAACCGCAAGTTTTCTCACGAAGTCCTTGCAACTTCTACAACGCGAGCTTTGATACGAAGAACTCGTCCAACTTCAAATGTGAAGAGGTATTCTTCAATCAAGCCTTCTGATTACAATCTCTCAGAAACTTCTAGACCGTACCGCACTGGCAAATTGACTAGAGGATTGTAACTGGCTTGGGATCTGAAATTGAAAGCTCTAGAAAACTCTTTGGAAGACTGAAAGCTTTAGATAGAGAGAAGATTGAAAGTGAATGAGTGAATTGAAATGATCGAAATCCTTCTCTATTTATAGGAGTTCCAAAGGCAGACTTCTGACAGAATTCGGGCAGAACTCTATGAGCAAATCTCGGTCAAATTCGCAACTACAGGAGGACCAAGTTCCAAGGATTCAAAATCACAACGGCCACCAACCGAACTCTGGCCGAACTCTGGCCGAACTCGGTCCGAGTTCTGTCAGGGTTAAGTCAGGGTTTAGTTAGGGTTTTTGAAAAAGCTTTTGGTGATTTTTGAAAACCTTTTTGAAAACCTTTTTGTAAACCTTTTTGAGAGGTCATTTTAAAAATATTTTGAACTCATTTAAGGGATAGCCTATTTGCCAGTACGACTCGGTGTACAACATATTCCTAGACTCAAATAAAATGAAAAATACATTGCATAAGGAATTTACAGACTCAAGTAGGCAAACAGATCTTCGGTCTTGAATTCAGTGGATAGCCAATCTTGATCATGTCCAAGAATCCGAGATGTTTCGACTAGCTTCGTATATCCAGACAGAGTTTGATCAATTATTAAAATCAGGTTGACCATATGACCAATGGGCCAACACATACTACATGCTTTGGTTAAGTCTGTAGACGAGATTAAAGCGGCCCTTCCAACTCTGCAAGGAAGAACACCTGGCCAAACAAGCTTGGGTCCCGCGGTCAATGCGGACTTGAACTCAGCTGCACCAAACCCGGGCGATAGTCCTCCTGAAATATCGGCTCTTTCCGCTGCAAACGAGGCCAGGAAGGCAAAAAGAGAGGTCCAGGAGCTCCGGGCCATGTTCCATGCCCAAGAAAACTGCCAAGACCTCAGGATAAGACAACCGTATCCCACTGCGTAGAGAGATGTTCCCTTGCCACCAAAATATAAACTATTCCACATCAATCCATATGATGGGAAGACATCTGCAAGCAGGTACGTCTCCTACTTCGAAGTTACAACCGACCATCTGCCTCATGACGACGCCATCCTTACGCGGTTGTTCATCGGAGCCTTGGAAGGGGTTGCCTTCGACTGGTACCACAACTTACCGGACAATTGCGTCCACTCCTTCACCGGCTTCAAACGCATGTTCCTAGAGAGGTTCTATGAAGTAGGACAAGACATGATAATGTCCACTCTCATGGACGTTGTTCATGGAGAAAATGAGCTAACAAGAAATTATATCGAGCGGTTTTGCCAAACCGCGATGAAGCTGCCTTCTGGCAACCCTGATTCCTCCTTGATTGAAATTTGCCAAAAGAGACTGCTTCCCACAATCAGCCTCTGGATGGGCGAGTGTCAATTCAAAGATTGGAAGACGTTCATCATCAGTGCCACTAGCACAGAAGACAAGGTGAAGAAAGCCCGCCAACTGGGATTGCACATCTCGGAAGGGGAAGACAAGGGCAAATGCCCTAACGTCAACAACAACAATGGCGATAATTCCTCCAGCAATCGAGACAACAAGGGCAAGCAGGCTATGGTGACCGACACAGCCCCAAAGCCCGAATCAACGCCGGCAGAAAAGCAGTGGCCTCAGATGACCTACTCCTTCGAGGATGTCCATATTAAACCCATCCTAGACATGCTCATCCAAGGAGGATGAATTCAGCTTCCTCCTTCCAGGCGAGAGCCTCGTCCTGCAGATATGGAGAACCCCAAGTACTGCCATTACCATCGCTATGTTCACCATGCTACACATGATTGCTACCAGCTGAAGCGATACATCCAATATCTCATCGATTCTAAGGCCCTGGCCATTGATTTCGAAAAAGTGACCGTGGCAGCCAATATGGTGTCAGAACAATTTGGCAACTTCTCTCCAACAAGGACTCAAGACGGAGTAGTACCTGTCCCCCGAGCAAGGATGGAGGTCGGCAACCTTCTACCTCCCTGAGACCAAGCTGCTAGTCTAGTGCCCCTTACCACATCACGAAGAGAGATCATGTGGGTCCATCCGGACTTGGTACCTGAGGTGACTTAGTCTGCGCCTCCCTCTACCAGCAAGAAGAAGAATGGGAAAGTCAAATCATGCCGCACGATCTCGACAGAGGTCGAAGAAGCTACTGCTGTTGTTACCCGCTCTGGCGCACAAACCTAATCTCTACCGGGTAACTCAGCTGAGGACCATCAGCCGATAGCTGCTGATGCTCCCGGACCTTTGCAGCCTTCGACGACCGATAAGCCTAGGCCGAAGGAGACCCGCTTCGATAAACCACTCCGAAGAGAGATGTCTCATAGGCTAGAGAGGCCATACAACTTCGATATCCTGGCACAATTGGCCAACACACCGGCCAAATTGTCGCTATATGAGCTCCTTAGACTCTCCAAGGATGTCCGCATTGCACTAAGCGAAGCACTCCAGAATGCCGACGCATACCTGGCTCAGTCCAATCTCACTGGGGAGGATTCTCCGGCAGACCTCCAGGACAGCGCTTGCACAGGTTCAATGCCAAACATTGTCTTCACTCTGCAGGACATGCTTATCAAAACTAACCTGCACAATCGCCCTCTGTATTATACTGGGTACATTGGCGATATCAAGGTCGATCGGATGCATATTGACCCCGGGTCCTCCATAAGCATCATTCCGAAGAGCCTACTACACCATCTGTGCATCCCGATGCATCGCCTGACGCCGACAAGCACCGCCATCAGTAGTTTCAATTCGGGCAGGAGCTACCCGATCGGGAGGATTCGCCTAAAGTACCAAATCGGCGACGTTCAATCAGAAGTAACTTGTTATGTCATAGATGCAGACACTTCCTACAATATTCTCCTGGGGCGCCCTTGGATACACGATTATATGATCGTGCCCTCCACACTGCACCAGTGCTTCAAGTACGTCGATAAGTACGACTTCGTAAGAACAGAGTTTGCCGACATCGATCCCTTCAAAGGGGTCGAATCCTACTACTCAGACTCATGCTTGTACGAGAAGTCGAAAAAGCATCTCGCCGAAGGAGATACCCAAGCTCAAACTGAGACAGCATCTGGATCAGAAGAAACTATGACAATCTACCTCCAAGCCCGCAAGCCTGGCATAACTGCACCCCTTACAGCCACTCTGCGTAAGGACGCATTCAGCCTCTCTGCACAGGACGAACAGATGGAAATTCGACTACCAAGGTCTGGCCAAGTGCCAAGACCCACGACAGAACCACTGACGATCAGGCTGTCTAAAGCTAACCAGCAACAAGCAGAGAGGCCCAATCCATCTGTCAAGCCCATGACGATTTGTCTCCCCAGAGCGAATCGGCAGCCGAGCGCTAAGCCGAGGACTACTAGCCAGCCAATAACTCCCCGTGCAGCACCGAGCACCAATTTGGGGGTAGCTAGTATGCCAACAACTCTACGTTCTGCTCCATCCATGGAGCCCCTGATAATCAAGTTGTCCAAGTCATCCTCTCAGTCTGCATTTACACAGGGGGTGGCTGAAGAAGAGGCAGAGCTGGCCAAGTATGTGGCTGCTTACACTGATGTTCCATCCGCAGACGATGTAATCCTACTGGAAAAGATACCTTATTTTATCAATAAAGGGCTATCTTTGAATTACCTCGAGCTCAATAAGCTTTGTACAATGTATGCTATGGAACACGGTATAGGCGCTCACTTGCACACACAAGTGACAAATGTCTACACCGCAAACCAACTTACCCCAGTAGAAGACGCTTACCGCATAATCGAGGGAGGGCATCACCCAATCATCTTCGGCCGGAAGAACGATCCACGGCCCTACAAGATAGAAGAAGTTGAGCTCGAACCCGACACCGGGAGGTTGCCCCTTTATCTGTATACTTCCCAATCCAAGTACCTCATGCAAAAACAAGGGTATGATCTGGAAACTATACCAGGCTTGAACTACGACACCGGACGGCGATACCCTTACAATCGTCGGTCCCGGCTGGAAAACCACAAGACGACTACAACAAAACCAGATGCGGGTTGGGTTATGTCACACCGGCAACAACCCATGAAAGCTCAGACGAGGAATGTGACTGGCATTCACACACAACCGGATCACCCACTTTCGATTCAGATGTCAGCATCGAAGACATGCTCAGGCAAGTCTGGTCCGTCAATATGGCGTTTTTCGACGCCTACAAAAAAGATGTAGACATTCCCGAACTGCTTGAGCTAGAGCCATGGGTGCAACAGCTAGATGCGCAGTGGGAGAAGCAGTTCAAACAAAGAGAGCCTCCTACCGAGGATGAGGTTGTACAAGTCGATCTCGGTGATGAATCCGCTCCAAAGCCCATCTTCGTCAGTAAGAATCTAACCGACGAAGAACGAGAATCACTACTACAACTCGTCAGAGAATACATCGACGTGTTCGCCTGGAGCTACGAAGATATGCCAGGACTGAACCCCGAGGTTGCACTTCACAAGCTCAACATCCGTTCCGACGCAAAACCAGTCAAACAACAGCAACGTCGGTTCCGTCCTGACATCATGAATGCCATTGAAGCCGAGATAAACAAACTGATAGTCAGTGGCTTCATTCGTGAAGAACAGCATCCTGACTGGGTCGCCAACATAGTTCCAGTCCTCAAAAAGAGTGAAAAGATTTGAATCTGCATCGACTTTTGCAATCTGAACGAGGCGTGTCCTAAAGATGAGTTCCCGCTCCCTATCACGGACATTATGATTGACAACACCTGCGGCTTCGAGCGCATGTCATTCATGGATGGTTTTTCGGGATATAACCAAATCAAGATGTCTCTCGACGACGAGAAGCACACATCATTCCGAATACCAATTGGCACATACTGCTACACAGTTATGCCTTTCGGTTTAAAGAACGTTGGTGCCACCTATCAAAGAGCTATGAACATTATTTTTAGAGACCACTTGCACAAGATAGTGGAATGCTACGTCGACGACATCGTCATCAAAAGCCGCTCTAAGGAAGATCATCTGCATGATCTGAGGACAATATTCGACCTAATGCGAGCGCACAATTTGAAAATGAACCCCATAAAATCCTTCTTGGGCGTATCCATCGGGAAGTTCTTAGGTTTCATCATCACCTCCCAGGGTATCCACGTAGACCCTGAGAAGACGAAGGCAATCAGGGAGATGGGTCCCCCGAGAAATCTCCGTGAACTCCGAGGCCTTCAAGGGAGGCTAGCCTACATCAGAAGGTTTATCTCCAACCTCTCCGGACGATGTCAGCCATTCACTCACCTCATGAAGAAGGGCGTCTCATTCGTATGGGATGAAGAATGCCAACGTGCCTTCGACAGCATAAAAGAATATCTGACGAACCCTCCAGTTCTGGTAGCCCCGATTGCAGGAAGACCATTCTTGCTCAATGTACGAGCGATTGGACATTCTTTCGGTGCTCTACTAGCGCAAAACAATGATGCAGGCCACAAACAAGCTATATATTACCTCAGTAGAATGATGATGGGGCCAGAATATCGATACACTGCCGTAGAAAAAGAGTGCCTAGCTCTGGCTTTTGCCATTCAGAAGACGCGACACTACGTCACAGGACAAACCATCTACGTCATATCAAGAGTCAACCCCCTCAGGGTCCTCATGACTAAGCCAGGGGCACTCAGCTCTTGCCTCGCCACCTGGGCGATATTATTGTCCCCCTACCATATGATCTTCGTCCCACAGAAGGCTGTTAAAGGTCAAGCTCTGGCAGACTTTGTAGCAGCTCATCCAGGTTCGGAGTCAACCAAAATAGACGAGGAGATTCCAGACGAGGTCGCTAATTCAAATACGGTCTCCCACAATGCCATCTGGGGAATGTTCTTCGACGGCGCTTCAAGAACTGGGCCTAAAGGCAACATCGTCGCTGGAGTCGGAGTGGTGCTAATTTTTCCCTCCGGGCTGGTGATCAATCGAGCCTATTCCCTCACGGAGCCCTGTTCAAACAATGTGGCCGAATACAATGCTTTGGTCATAGGCCTCCGACTTGCAAAAGTGCTGGGGGTAGAACATCTTAAAGCATACGGCGATTCACAGTTACTCGTCAATCAGATTCGGGGTTCATACGAGGTTCGCCATGAGGACATGATCCCCTACCACCAAATAGCAATCGACATCATCTCGTCCCTGGAAGGGTTCTTCATAGAGCACGTTCCCAGGCTCCAAAACATTGAAGCCGATGCCCTAGCAGGTCTTGTCGCTTCCTTAGCAGTTCCGAATCAAGCTCATCATCTGGTTGACATCATAGGCCGCGAGTTGGTCTGTCCCATGAATAATGTGCAGTGTGCCGAGAGCCACTCCGCTCTGACAGTCGACGAGGCACCAGACTGGAGACAACCGTTCATTGACTTCGTAGTCTACGACATCCTGCCGGAGAGTCCGAAGGAAGCCACTTCTATTAGAAGACGTTCCCTCAGATTCTTCTACGATACAGAGACAAAAATGCTATATCGACGATCATACGATGGATTACTACTTCGATGCCTGTCAAATACAGAAACCAAAGAAGCCGTGCGTGAAGCTCATGATGGCATCTGTGGGGCCCATCAGCCTGGCCCAAAACTATAAGATTGCCTCCGTCGAATGGGTTACTACTGGCCCACAATGGTGGCAGACGCAATAGACTATGCATGAAAATGCAAAGCCTGTCAAGTCCACGCAGATTTCATCCACCAGCCATCCGAGTTTCTACACCCGACGGTGGCATCCTGGCCTTTCGAAGCATGGGGAATGGACATCATCGGTCCAATCATGCCGTCTTCGTCCCGAGGACATCGCTTCATACACGCAATTACAGATTACTTCTCCAAATGGGCGAAGGTTGTTCCGCTGGCAGAAGTGAAGACTTCAAACGTGATCAGCTTCCTCAAGTATCACGTCATCTATCGCTTTGGACTGCCCCGAAGGATCATCAATGATAATGGTCCGTAATTCGCAAGCCACGTCTTCTATCGGTTTTGCAATAAAAACCGCATCCAGAATATTGCTTCAACACCATACAACCCAGCGGCTAATGGTCTGGCTGAAGCATTCAACAAAACAATCATCAAGCTTCTCAAGAAGTTCGTGTCATCAAACAAATGCGATTGGAAAGAAAAGCTCGTTGAGTGCTTATGGGCGTACCGTACCACAGTACGGACTGCCACCAGGAATACACCATTCTCTCTGGTATACGAAAGTGAGGCAATTCTCCCACTGGAGACTCAAATCCCCTCGCTCCATGTCGCTCTCACATACAGATTGACAACAAATGATAATCACCACCGTCGACTACAAGAGTTGGAGGCCCTAGATAAGAAGCGCCTATTAGCTCAATAACGAATCGAGCTGTACCAGGCACGCATCTCCGGGGCCTTCAACAAGAAGGTTAAAATCAGAATATTCCAAGTGGACAACCTCGTTCTGGCAGTTCGGAGGCCGATGGTTATGACTCACAAAGTCGCCGGCAAGTTTCAGCCAAAGTGGGAAGGCTCATTCATCAATGATGCTGTATTCTCCAATGGAGCTTACCGCCTCACAAAACAAAACGGAGACTTGCTCATGTTTTCCATCAACGGCAAGTTCCTAAAGAAGTATTACGTCTGAAATGACATCCTCCAGGGTGACGAGTCATGTACTCTCTCGTACCGTTGAACTCACACCCCGCCTACAAATTTCTAAGATGACGAGTCATGTACACTCTCGTACCGCTGAACTCACATCCCGTCTGCAAATCTTCCGGAAGGATGAGTCATGTACTCTCTCGTACCGCTGAACTCACATTCCGACTACAAATCCTCCAGATTGTCGAGTTACGTACATACAGGTACCACTGAACTTACATTCTGATCCCAAATCTCCAAATTGTTGGGTTATGTACCCCTTGTACCGCTGAACTCACATTCTGGTCACTACAGATAAATCTATATCGCCTTTCTTAGGTAGTAAGTCATGTATGATCATATCTCTGAACTTTTCTCCTAAAAGAGCTCCCTCCTTATGGTCCAATACCCGTACCCTAAGTGCACAAAAAGGGTAACAGATCCACAAAATTTTTGAAACAACCACGTCGATGTTACCTCTGAGTTGTTTTCCTTCCATCGAAAACAAACCGCCCCTCACATAGAACCTCCATGTCCTCATTACCTCTGAGTTGTTCTATATTCCCTTCATGGAGCCCACTCCTGCCATGTCTTCATTACCTCTGAGTGGGAAGGCTCCATCGAAGAAACCCTCATATTTGCCAAGTCTTCATTACCTCTGAGTAAGTATGTTGGTTCTCTCTCGACCTATTATTCGTACCAAAAAAAAACCAGGGTACGCCAAGGATAATAGGCCCACAAATGTCCTCTGCTGACCACAAATGTCCACTGTTGACCACAAATGCTGTACTAAGTTTTCTAGTACATGCCCCTCACTTCTCATCATGCCCCGGGGGCCCAGCTGCCCCACGGCATTCTTTCTCCCGATACCAGGAACGTCCATAGCCACCTTACCGTGGAGTTGTTCCAAATATCCCCACCAACTTATTATCTGTACCTAAAACTAAGGTACGCCAAGGGTAACAAGTCCACAAACAGCTCCCCAGTGGGGCAAATACCATAACACCACAAACACAATAAGCTGTACAAATAAAGGGTAAAATAAAACATACTCTTTTATTTGAAAGTCAAAGGTGCTACATGTTATGGGACCACGTCCCTCTCAAGAAAGGAAAAGATCAAAAACAAAAAAAGATGGAAAAAAGCCGACTATTGTTCGGCGATACATAATGCCCTGAGACGGTCCCTCAACAAGGCAGTCGACCGCTCAAATCGCTGTTTGGCCCGACGCTAGGCCTCCTGAGTTAGTAGCGTCGCATCTTCCAAGGGCGCATGAGCCCGCCAGCCCTCCTCAAACTTCTTCAGAGCGCGTTCCAGGTTAGCAGAAGCTCTGGAACCCTTTCGGCATCCTGAATAATCAGCTCTTTGTTCGCACGGAAAGCTTCAAGCTCAGACTCCAAGAAGGCCAGTTTCTTCTGAAGCTCGAGAATCTGCTCCCTTGTATCGTTACTCCCTGGGAGGCGGCCGCTTCCTGAGCCCTGCAAACCTCACTCCGGTGGCTCAGCTGGTCGTAAAAGAGAGACAGGTCGCCAAGGTCTTTTATTATAACCGGCTTAGATGTATCCCGCGTGAGCCTTATCTTCTCCAAGGTAGTGGTGAGGAACCCCCGCTCCTGATCAATTGTTGTGGATAGATCAGCTTGTCGCAACACTTGAAACTGGGCCACAAGCTGATCAGCCTCCAACAGTTTGGGCTCCAGAAGCACAGCTATCCCCTCCCTTCCAGGAAGGGTTTTAAGAATATCAATTTGCCCATGAGCATATTGTTGGGTCAGGGCAAAATGAGTCCCCCGCTCGACAGTAGCATCGACTCCTCTTTTCAAATGATGATAGAAGCTGTCAACCACATCCTGTGACACCTCATCCAAAACTTCCGTAGAGGATGGCGTCAAATAAAGTGTGGCTGGCAATGTCAAAGAAGACACAACAGAACTTGCTGCCCCTGCCACAAGAGAGACAAATTCTGAGCAAAAGGATGCTTGAGCATCGGCCAATTCTTCCTTCGCGGCCCGAACAATCTGGATACTTGGTAAAGCTGAGAGGTCAACCCCCAAAGTCATGCGAGCAGAAGGGACCATTGCTCCCTGTCCAGGCTAGGCCGCCATAGGACCTTCCGAACTCGATCCTATGGAAGGCCCCTCATGATAAGTCGGACGAGGAGGGGGCACGCTCCCTTCCACCAAATCCCCGCTAGCAGAGCCTACCTTAACAATGTCCGTCATCGACACTGAAAGGGCAGGACCTGTATGTCCAGAGCAACCATCAATCAACGTAACCCGAAGGTTATGATGATAGAGCGAATGGGCCTCCTCACTAGTCAAAATTTGGCTTATCTTACCAGGGGAGGGTTGTGGAGGCTGAGATTCGCTCACAACCGCCGTAGTCCCCTCACCGGTAACCCCCAAGCTGAATCCGACTGGGTCTTCTACCCCAGCCGCCTCAGAAGGAGGTACGACTGGATCAATGCCACCTTGATGAAATTCAGCAGTTTCGGGGACAGGATCATCGGAGCCCCCGTCATCTCGAGTCGGACCTCAGCACCGTGAGATCCCTCAGCCGCAATAGAGAGAGCCTCGGCAGAAATAATCCCAGCACGCATGTCATTGATCAAGGTGTTCAGGGCTGGATCGACTTCAGAAACAGTAGCCAGTTTGCGAGATTCCTCTTCTTCTGACGCCTACGAGAGGAAAGGAAAATGATTAAGGTCAAAGTTCAGGAGAAAAGGAGAACTGAATAAAGAAAATAGTAGCCCGATTTACCTCTGAAGCGGGGTCGATGTCCTTGCTTCTCTCCTTTATAGTTAACTTGCGACGTCTGGTCGTAGTCCGTTTCCGGGAGTAAGGAATACCGCCAACAGGGGACATTTGCCTGTTACGTTTCCGTATAAGACCAGGTGCAACAGACGGCTGATCCTCCACCATCTCATCTGACATAATAGGCGGCTGATCCGCCCCAACGTCTTCCACCAGAAGGTAAGAGTTATCTGCATCATGTTCATAATTCTCTTCGTCCGCAGTGGTGGACTCCGAGTCAGGTACGGGAACTGTGTTCGCCTTCCTCTTCCTTTTCCTAGACCCCTGGGGCTTCTCCTCCAAGCCAGTACCCACGATAAAACTGGTACTCGGATCGAAACTGACGGAAGGCTTGTTCGTTGTAACATGATATAAGGTCGCCATAATAAAATCTCCCCTGGTACCTCGCCATCAGGGACTGAAAAGGTGGTTCGAGTATGAACCGTATCATAATAATGCCATGCCCTGATACCGTCCAAGACGCTACCTTCAAAGCTCAGGCAAGAGCTGGGACTGTCTAAAAATAGTTGGCTATACCCGAACTGGCGGGAAAACCTGCTAGGCAAGTAGGGCTCCAAGTAGACGTTGTTGCGATTACGATATACCAGGTGCACTGGGCGGATATTACGCAGCCAAAGGAGCATTTTTTCAGATAAGAGGATAGGGGGTTCGGTACCATCAATATGTGCGCTTCTCACCTCTTCAGAGGTAAAACGAGGTACGGACACAAAAAAGTCGTATCCATCCACTCTCGCCAGCACTGTCCGACAGGCTGGCATAGTGTTGTACTCCCAGGGCTGATGGTGGAATCGGAAAATGAAAGCGTCATCAGCCGTAACGCCGTCTTCTCCTCCAGGCCTCATCAGAAATCGATAGTGCATTAGAAGCCACCCCATTAAATAATGGTATGGCAGTTCTATGCGCTCAAAATCCATCGTTGTGTCACGAGCGATGACGTTGGACGAAAAGGCGCGAAGGCCATGGTGTATGCTGCACACCATGGCCGAAAGAATGGCCAATTTGACCCTAAAAACCATCTTGACGGCGAGAAGGATAAAGTGGCGACTGATCCTCTCAATAGAACCCGCCCCTCCGGAGACTACGCAGTTCCGCAGCCACACCATCAGAAATCCCGCAAGGAGCACCTTCTCCTACAATCGCTGAGTACCATGATAAAAATAACTAAAGGAGTCAGTCTTACACCCAAAGGTGTCGCCCGTAGACCTGGATCTCTTGGCAGTCGACACCAAGTATTGTGCCTCCTCATGAGTCTGAGGATCTTGGGAGGAAACCTGGCCTGAGGCACCGAGTGTGAAAAGATATGTGACCCAAGTGGTGGTGTGAGGGGCGCTCCCTTCCGAGCTACCGTCTTTCCTGATAGCCGTCTGATGACAAGTACTGTGGTGACATAACAATTCCCGATACACGACAACAAAGCCCGGGAACTGTCGTTCCAAATCCTCGAGTTCTTCGCTCGTAGGGGTGTACACTTCAAAGACTTCCTCGCCCCAGGGCAACTTAGAGACAACGAATATCTCATGGAGAGCGAGTCCCAGCTCCCCTCCGGGCGTGAAGAAGGTACCCGTCCTCCGGTTGAACATCTCCAGGAGAGCCATAAACAACGGTTTATTTATGGGCAGACCATGACAGGTGCCCCGAATGGCGTGATAAAGGCCGATCTCACGCAGGAAAGCCTCATACTTTTGCAGAATCCACGTGGTCAAGTTGGCCCACGAAGGGATAGGGTTTATCCAGTTCACCAATGCCAACCGGCCGACGGGATAAGACCCTTTTCGAGCAAGCTGGTACAAGAAGGTATCAGCTTGGGTGAACGTGAAATTAGGATCCGTTACGTTTATAAAGGTACCCGGAGCAAGTCCTATCACGTACCGACTGACTGGTTCCTTTCCCAGATACGCCGACCCCAAATTCCTATTGTAATAGTTGTTTCCCACAAACATCCCCGACTTGCTGGGAGTCAATGAGTCTATCATCTTTCTGTCTAACGGTAGCATATTGAACCAAGACAGAGAAAATTGACGCTCTATCGGAGGGATATGGATCTCCACCTCATCAAGAGTGAAGTCCCAGCTCTCGGATATATCCAGCGCCCGGGTGTTCTTCACAGACAAAGCATCCCCAAAGAGGAACGCAGGCTTCAGGTATTCTCCGTCCAATTGCCCTAAGTTTATCATGGCGCAGAGAAAGTGAAAGGACTGCTTCTTGATAGCATTTAGCCTCCCCAAAGGCTCTTTTGGAAGCTGGTTCGTCATATACTTGACTATATGATCGTACCTATAGCCCATAGCAGATTGGGCGCACCCCACCAGAAGTTCTCCAGCAGCATTCACTGGCAGATTCACTAAAGAAGGAAAGAAAGAAACAAATCAAAAGATGGCTAAAACGAAACTACTAAGTGCTTTGGCTTACATAAGTGTATACGGCTTTATTTAGAGACGAGCTTATGCGGCACCGAGTAGCGTAAGCCTATGCGGCTCTGCTTAGCGTGGGCTTATGCGGTTCTACTTAGCGTAGCATTATGCGGCTCATTTCAATGGAGCTCATGCGGCTCGATGCAGCACAGCCTCATGCGGCCCAATTCAGACGAACTTATGCGGTCCTATTTGGGAGGAACTCATACGGCTCTGTTTGAAGGGTCATCATACGGTCCAGTTTGTGAAGCATCTGGGCGGCCACTAGACAACACCCATGCGGCTCGGATGTGGGATATGCCCTATGCAGCTCGGACGTGGGACGCACATGTGGCCCATACAAAACGAACAGATTCAACGAGAGCGAGGAACGCATTAAAGGCTTGTGCATAAAGCATGCAACAGAGCCGTCTTTGTTTCAAAAGATACGATCTGACCTAGACCCTTACCAGCAATGGGGGGATGAACGTCGGGGTGGACTTCAGGCGCCGTGGCTGACGAAGAAGCCACACCCTTTCCCTTCGCAGCGGCTGTGGAAGCTTTCGGGGCCATTGTCGATGATGATCGGAGAAGGAAGGACAACAGCAGCTTAGGGCAAGGGAGAAGGAAGACAAAAGAAAGCAAAGGAGTTTCTCTGTCCTAAACAGCATCCTATTTATAGGCAGACATAGGAGGGGGGGCACGTGGACCGATAAACCGCCTCGGGTCGTGTGCTGCAGGCAAAACCGACTCCTCGAATTTTGCCCCCTCTCTCTCATACAGAAGATTCATCAAAGCACGAAATCCAAATATTTAATGAATCGACTCTTAGGATTCCCCCAAAAGACAGCTCCAAGTCATAATGGATCAAGAGTAATTAATGCCGCCTACATGGAAGAAAGAACAGCATGCAGCCAGAAGCGATCCATGCGGCCAGAGCAGTTCATACGGCTAGACAAGCCATACGGCCAGACAAGCCATACGACCAGATAAGCCATACGGCCAGACAAGCCATGCGGCCAAGAACATCCTATGCGGCCAGCGGAGCTCATATAGCCATGCTTCTTATTCAAAGTATTCCAATTTTTCAAATTGAAAACTTTGAAGGGGGTCTTGTAGAAGCATCGAAAGGAACAAGAGAAGCCCATACGGCTCAAAATAGAAGAAGCCCTTGCGGCTTAAAGCAGAAGGAGCCTCATGCGGCTCAGGAATTTATCAGAGCCTCATGCGGCTCAAAAAAAAACCCTTCGATAGCGCCATGCGGCTCAGGCGAGAATCACGTGACCCTATGTAGCTTTACAGTTGGCTATGAAGCGACTGCTCCATTAAATGCTCTGACATAAAGTAATAACTCTGACTAAAATGATGAACTTCGATGTGACGGCATATTCCTCGGGAAACAGAGAAAATCTCCTCTGCAGCTGGCATGATCCACCAACTACAAGGCCCCCTATGCGGCTGCCACCAACCCATGCGGCTGATGCGCGCATGTGGCTCGGAGCGGAAAGACCCTTGTCATGTGGCTCAAATTATGAACAGTCACCCTATGCGGCCGCTGTTCTCATGCGGCTCGGGTCATGAGGATCATCTCCATGCGATTCACGCCCATGCAGCCTTGACACGTGGCTAGTCCTATGCGGCTCAAAAAAAACCCTTCGATAGCCCCATACGGCTCAGGCAAGAATCACGTGACCCTATACAGCTTTACAGTTGGCTATGAAGCGACTGCTCCCATTAAATGCTCTGACATAAAGTAATAACTCTGACTGAAATGATGAATCTAGGACTTCATCTGGGATTTCATCATAGAGTTTTGAATTTTCTAGAATCGAATGAGCAGCCAGAAAATCAGCTAGAGCTTGTCCTTTGACTGACTTCTGAAGAATATAATGCATATCATACTGAGCAAGTAAGATTCCCCAGTTAGCCAATCGAGAATTCAAAATACTAGGTTTCTTCATCATGACCCATATAGGATTGATCCTGGAAATGACATGAATAGTCTGGCCAATGATATAATGTCGTGTCTTTTGAACCGCGAACATCAAGGCTAGACATTCTTTTTCGACCGGTGAATATCGAGGTTCAGCTCCGGTCATAGTACGACTGAGATAGTAAATGGCTTGTTCATGACCATTTTTATTCTTTTGAGCAAGCAATGCATCCAATGAATGACTCATTGCTCGGGTATATAGGAGGAACGGTATTCTTGAGACGGGAGGTACCAATACTGGAGGGCTCATCAGATACTATTTTATATCATCGAATGCTTTCTGACATTCATCATTCCAGACGAAAGAAACACCTTTCTTCATGAGTTTATTGAATGGTCTGCAGCGTCCTAAAAGATTAGAGATGAATCTCCTAATATAAGCGATCCTTCCTTGAAATCCTCGTAGCTCTTTTAAGGTGCGTGGAGGACGCATCTCTTGGATGGCTTTGATCTTCTCGGGATCCACGTGTATACCTTTAGAGGTAATGACGAAGCCGAGAAATTTACCACTAGAGACGCCTAAGAAGGACTTAGTAGGGTTCATTTTTAATTGATGCTTACGCATTAGATCAAATATAGTCTTCAAATCTTGGATGTGATCCTCCTTTTGTCGACTTTTGACTGCAATATCATCAACGTAGCATTCGACTGTTTTTCGCAAATGTTCACGAAATATAGTGCTCATAGCTCGTTGATAAGTTGCTCCTGCATTCTTGAGACCAAATGGCATAACTGTATAACAGTATGTACCAATCGGCGTTCTGAAAGAAGTGTGCTTCTCATCATCTGAAAACATTTCAATCTGATTGTACCCAGAATACCCATCCATGAATGACACCCGTTCAAACCCACAGGTATTATCGATCATGACACCAGTGATTGGTAGAGGGAATTCGTCTTTAGGACATGCCGCATTGAGATCGCGGAAGTCTATGCAAACTCTGATCTTGCCAGTCTTTTTAAGAACAGGAACTATGTTAGCCACCCAATCGGGATATTGTTTCTCTCGAATAAACCCAGAGGCCATGAGTTTATTAACTTCAGCTTCAATTGTATCCATAATATCTGGACGAAAGCGTCGCTGTTGTTGTTTGACCGGTTTAGCATTCGGCAAGATATTGAGCTTGTGAGTTGCGATTTGTGGATCAAGTCCTGGCATATCTTCATAACTCCAAGCGAAGATGTCGATATAATCATGAATGAGTTTAATCATGTCTTGCTTATCAGTTTCTGAAAGACTTTAACTGATGAATATTGGTTTGGGAGATTCCTCTTCACCAACATCTATTTGAACAAGTTTGTCTTCAGTCGGAGGTTCTTTTTGCTCAAATCGGAACTCCCATTGATTATATAACCTTTGGGCCCATTGTTCTGATTCAGGTGAGATTTCAAAATCTTCTTCGTCTTCATCACTTTCTTCAGAACGGTCAATGGTGACCATGATGGAAGACAGAATGTTGCAGTAGAAATCACCGATACTCGTATCGGAATCCCAAGAGGTAGTACTAGAAGAATCAGATCTCTTATCTTCGTCAGATTCGGGATCTTCATGAACAATATTGATAAAAAGAGTAGGAGCAGTATAGCCCAATCCGCATTTCGTTCTCCCATATTTCAGAGGAGGAATACGAACAGGCATTTTTCTCCCTTTTCTACTGTTGAGGCCAGTTCTGAAGTCATAGACCATATTTTTAATGATGTCTTTGGATTGCTGACTATAACGACGTAGTTGTAATCTTCCAGTATCATCGTTTTTGTCTTCATCTTTGAAATCAGAAGGATTTTGGGGCCCTTTGTAGAAGAATATTGGAATGTCTCCTGGCTTTCTGCTGGGAACTAGAAAGTATGAAGATTGTACTGATTCTAGGGATACATCTGTATGAACAGTCTGTACAACTTCTATGGTTATTGTGCTCAAGTCATCTAAAAAATGTAAGTAACTATGAACATAATTACACACATCAATATACTGCAAAGATGGAGACTTTTTATTAAATTTAAAAGCAGCAGTATTTACATTGGAAGAAGGCTGAGCCTTAGAGATCTTAGCCAAATCAATGACTAAAGGGGAAGAAGATGAACGAGAAGAAGCTTTGTTTCGATTAAGATCGATAACAAACGGCTCAGAAGAGGTGAGCTCCCTTGAAGTCTGAGATGGAAGAGTAGTCTGCCCTCCAACTGGGATTAGCAGAGTATTCTGTTTTATATGTGAAGATACAGGAACTGTAGTATACCCACTGACAGGAATGATCAGTGTATCTTGAGTAGACGACTGAAGTAATGGAGAAATCCGTCCACTCACTGGAATGATGAAATAACCTTCTCCGGAGGGTTTGGGAGATTGTTGCTGAGTATTTCGATCTTTAACAGGGATTATTAAAGTCTCACTTTGTGAATCTTCTTTCTCCATAGCTTGTATCACCCTTGTATACTCTTCTTTGTACATCCGGGAATCATTGAAATAGGCTTCAACTCCATGGAAGGGATTTATATCAGCAACTTCTTTTTGTACTCTTCCATTGATATCAATGTATTTGAAACACTGATGAAGAGTAGAAGGCACCACATTATTTTCATGAAGAAATGGTCTCCCCAAAAGAAGATTGTAAGATCCCACGATCTCGATCACATAGAAAGTGACTTTGGATCTGAAATCACCTATCTGAAGTTTCAGATGAATCTTCCCCAAAGGCTCACTTCGGCTTTGATTGAATCCCAGGATAGTGGTAACCGTCTTGGAAAGCTTGTGAAGAGGGATTTTTAGTTCATCTAACAGACTTTTTGGCATTATGCTTATAGCAGACCCTGGATCAATGAGGATACGATCTATCTTCATTGTATCGATATAACCGGTATAGTAGAGAGGCCGATCATGTCGATTATCTTCCAGTAGCATATCATCTTATGTAAAAGTAATATTTGGGATAATCTCCAGCACACTGTTGCAATGTAAGCAAGTGGCAGGTTCTGCACCTGGCTTCTTTAACTGTGCAAGACAAGAGTCAGCTTGAAGAAGTGCTTCACTTAACGTCTTCCGAGTCTCTTTGGAGAGACGTAGAAGTTCAAAGAGGGACATTCTAGCTGGAGTATTAGCAAGTTGAGCTAAAATGTCGAAGTTATAAGGCTTCTGAAGCCCAAGAGGAGAAGACTTCTTGATTGGCTTATCAAATCGAGCCTGTTGTTTGCCTTTCTCAAGAGCTGTAGGCTTGGAAGGAGCAGGTTCAACTGGTGCAGTGGAAGGAATAGGTACAGTGGATGATTCTTCTTCAAGAGGAACATTAGGAGCATCTTTACCAGTAGGAGGGATATCAGGAGTATCCTCAGGATTCTTGGAATAATCCTTTAAATAAGATTTTCCTGTTCGAGTAGCACCAGCAAGTGCTTCTTCTTTGTCTTTTGGCTCTGTGTCAGGATCAGATCCGAGAGAAGTCATATGACATGACTTAATCTTTCCAGCCTTCTTGGACTTTCGAGAAGTAGTCTTTTGAAGAGAAGGAGATTCAAAATCTGCCACTAGATCAGGATGAATCCACATGATTTCTCCTGCTTCCATAGTAATTGGCACCAATCCTTCAGATTGTGGAGTAGGAATATTCACTATATCAAGAGTCGCCTTGGGAATAGGAACGATCCCACTTTCCAGGAGTTGAGGAGGAAAATCTCCAAATTGCATAGAGACGACGTTGGAGGTGACGGTTTTCTCTTTTGGAGTAAGAGAGATAGCTCCAGATTTAATCATTTCTTGGATCTTTCCTTTCAGTATATAACATGTACGAATTGTATGACCCAGCATTCTGTGGTATAGACAGTATTTAGGATGATCCGTCTTTCCAGCTTCATCAGGTTTCTTGATTTCAGGTAATTGTATTTTATTACCTTTCAACAGACATTCAAAGATACCAAGGACATCGTCGTCATCAAAAGAGTATTCTTCTTTGGGGCGAGGTGCTCTTGGTTGTTGAGTTGTAGAGGTAGGAAAAGTTTGAACATTTGATGCATCATTGCTCTGAAGATTAACTTCAAGGGTTTCTTTTCCCTTGCGAGCATTAGATTTAGCATTATTGTTAGTACCTTGACCTATTTCTTTGGGAGTCATCTGCACTCCTAAACCTTTAAAGGTTTCAGCACTAATTTCTGCGGCCTTGGCACTAACTATGAAGGAAGGCCAGTCTTGAAATTGAGTAGATCCTGTCCACATGCTGATGATGGGTAACAAATTTGATTTGCATGTGTCGATGGTGACAGCATCAGGAGTTCCAAGAGGCATCTTCAGAGCTTCTCTTCGAAACCGTTCAATGAAATCCTCTGTAGTTTCATTATTTTTCTGCTTGATTCTAATAAGAGCAGACATAGTCATGTCATTGAGCCCTTCATAGAACCGTTCAAGAAACATCTGTTTGAAACCGGCAAATGAGGTAATACACCCATCTGGGAGACTTCTATACCATTCATAAGCAGTTCCCTTGAGACATCCAACAAACACCCGAGTAAGGAGGGCGTCGCTTGGTTGTAATTGATCAGTCATCACTTCAAAGTGATTAATAAACTGACTTGGAGAAGTGGTTCCATCATAGAAGGAGATAGTAGGAGGCTTGTATTTAGGAGGATATGATACTTGCTTCCATTCTATCGGATAAGGTTGTTTGATGCCTAACCTTTGTAAACCATCTTTCTGTTTAAATACCTCAAATTGAGTTTTGAGATTCTTCAATTCTTCAGAGACAACTCCGGAAGATTGTGGAGTTGTAGCTTGTAGAGAATAGTTGGGAAGAGGAATAGCATTGTAAGCACTACCCCCAGCTCCAGAGAGACAAGGATTTGGTTGAGCTGGTCCAGGAGTATTGGATTGTACTGCTGGAGGAACTTGTACTGGACTGACACCAGCGTCAATTGGTATAGCATCTGGTACAGTCTGTCGATTTTGCATCTGAGTTTCCATGAGTTCATACATCGACTTCATAGTATCAGCCATGGATTTCATTTGCTGTTCCAAGGAAGCAATTCTTTGTTCTTGAGGAGTCAAGGAAGAAGAAGGTTCATCAGTATTCCCATCAACCATATAAGTCGTGACTGTACGAGGGATTATTGATGAACTGGTGGATGTCGTTTGTTCTGAATCATTGCTTTGTGCATCAAAGTCAATTATAGGAGAACTACCCCCAGTAGGAAGAGGTGGGAAGTTAGATTCTCCGAGAAATTCAGAATCATCTTCAGAAATCAAAGTCCTTTGACTAGAAGCCCTTGCTCTTGTGCCTCTATATACTCCATCTGGACTATCATCTCTACCCCCAGTATTCCGAGAGGTCATGTTGACAAAAGCAAACAAAGGCTCATCTTCATCAAGCATAGGTTCACACTGAATCCGATTGAAGACAGATTGTCATTTTGTTTGACATCTGCATTGTATTGTGATTCTCGGCTGGAAATCACATTCATGATCAACATAGTCCTGAACCATTGATTGACATCTGCATTGAATTTTGACTCTTGGCTGGAAGTCACATTCAGCATGATCCATTGTCATAGAATTATTCCTTCTATTCTGTTGAAGGTATTCTCGTAAATCTGTCTGTGACGACTGAGGTACATCAGAGAACAATCTTTGTGTATTTTTAGGAATATATTTCTGGTTCTTGAATTTTGATGGCTCTTGATTATATAGAGAGTGATTAATATGAGCCACATAATTTCTAGCATACTCTGCATCCGGATCTTTTATCTTCATTTCCGATTGGTGTAGTTTCTTAACACCAGAAGTGCTTCCCAAACGGGTTTGATTAAGTTTTGTTCTTAGATCAGTTGAAAGTAATACATTGGTTTTTGAAACTTGGAGTTTTCCTTCCACTGATCTGGATACTTACAGAGAAGGAAGAGTTGAACCATCCCCTTGATTAGGAGTTGGTAACAGACCCTCTTTTATAGACAAATTCTGTGCCCAATTCGAAGAAGTCGTAGAAGAAGACATTAAGGAATGTTTCTTCTTAGACTTATTCAAGTTTGGAGACATAGAATGTCCAGAAGGAAGAGTAGTCAAAAGACCATCTCCTTTTCTTTGACTAACAAAATTGTCAGTCAAAGCTGTTCCTGAAGTAAAGACTACAGGAGCAGAAGAAACAACTAAAGAGTTATTTCTTTTCGAAGGGACTTTGTGTGGAAGACCACCCCCTGTTCTAGTAGAACTTGGCAAAGAAGAAGAAATAGCTAAAGAGCTATTCTTCTTAGATGAAATACACGCTGAAACAGACTTGGTTAAAGAACCAGTGCTGTTAGCGTGACTTTTGATTTTAGAAATATACGCTGGAACAGATTTGGCTAAGGAGCCAGTACTGTCAGCATGATTTTTGACTTTGGAAATACACGCTGGAACAGATTTGGCTAAGGAGCCAGTACTGTCAGCGTGACTTTTGAATGTGAGACTGCACGCTGGAACAGGTTTGGCTAAAGAGCCAGTACTGTCAGAGTAACTTTTGACTGTGAGATTGTACGCTGGAACAGACTTGGCTAAGGAGCCAGTACTGTCAGCATGACTTTTGAATGTTGTCGTCTTTGAGCGCACAAGAGTGTGCGTGCTTGCAGTAAAGTCTTTGCCAGTGTTAGGAGTAGACACTGTGGCAGAGACTTCACCATTGGCTACCAACTGATTCTTAGGGACATAGACAGAGCGTCCCTTCGACTTGGCAGTGGTAATGGAGGCTGAAGTGGGCTTGCCACCCTTAGCCCGCTGCATTTCTTCGTAGGCGAGTTGATCGAATTGGATCGATATCACCTTCTTCGTCGAGCCGACTGACGAAGTATCGCATTGAGTTGTTGCCATCTCAGAAGAGGAGATGGTTTTCCCCAGCAGAGTCGCCAATTTGTTTTCCATAAATAAATTCACTTTATTTATTGTGTATCTGGGAAAATTACAACTGTAGTTATCCGATCTAGAAGACGATCGCTTTATCCCTTGGACTATGCGAAGAAGAAAAGCTCTCAAAATTTTGACAGTAAGTTAGATAACTATGTATCTGTACAATGAATGAGAAAAAGAACTCTATTTATAGAGTCAAAAATAACTGAAAGGATAACTGTCTTCACAACCTGTGCCTAGTTGAAAATCACGCAGGATTTAACATACGCAAGGTTGTGAGCAGTTACTGGACGTGGCCTGTAACTGTTGGACACATGGCAATCATGCATGAGTCGTATGCAAGTTACAGGACACGCAGGCGAGAGATCGGTGGCATGGCTGCCACGTACTCCAATTTGATGAAATCCACGCAGACTTGTTGAAGACGAAATCCACGCAGACTTGGGTCAGAAAGCTTCAAAATCCACGCAAACTTGGGGCAAGAAGCTTCAGAATCCACGCAGACTTGGGACAAAAAGCTTCAGAATCCACGCAGACTTGGGGTAGAAAGCTTCAAAATCCACGCAGATGTGGGGCAAGAAACTTCAGAATCCACGCAGACTTGGGGTAGAAAGCTTCAAAATCCACGCAATATTGAGGCAGAACTGCCAGCTGTCTTGATTCGACGTGCCTCGACTGACACAAAATCTCTGACAGTGATTGCCTTTGTCAGTCGCATTAAATGACAAGAAGCTCTTTTGGTACGCCAACTTGGTGAAGGCTGAGTCTTGCTGAAGAAGATTTCAAAAGTCACGCAATAGTCGGCTGTGATCTCTCGAGTTCCGTGCATACGTGGCATATGAGGAGACATTCTTCGACTGTCGTACTGTCAGTCATAATGACACTCTGACAAAATGATGAACTGTCTCCCAGCGTAATTTTTTAAATATTGTCCTGATCAACTCAGCGTGACTTTGAGACTTTGTCCTGATCAACTCAGCGTGACTTTCATTTTTAAGGCCTACAGTGAAGTCCTTCAGAAGACTGAGATGTGCCTAGTGGACTGTCTGTGTTCGTGCACTTCATCAACTGTGTGCCTTGATGTTGTTTACTAGATGAGCCCCAGGGTTTGGGTTGATTGCCAACCCACACTCTGTCGAAGCGCCCGTACATTGATTCACTCTGACTATGCATGGTGTTCCGTATATGCACGTTGACAATGAAGTAATTTGCTCTGACGATACACGGTGTTTCATGTTCGTGCACTTCATTAGAAGACTGAGATGTGCCGAGTGGACTGTCCGTGTTCGTGCACTTCATCGACTGTGTGCCATGATGTTGGTTACTGGGTTCGGGATCGTCGCGGCCCAGTTTTTATTATGCTGGAAGAACCACAGGCTGTCGAAGGTGCCTATTGCATCCAAAGATTGGGGTCGTACGATGGAGTGATTTGCTCTGACGATCTTACGCCTACGCACGTTAACAACAAAGTAATTGCCAACCCACACTATGTCGAAGCTGTAGCTTTTAGGCTTTTTTCTTGGCAGTAGGATTTTATGTAGTAGTTCAGACTTTCATATGTAAATAAAAGTCAAACTTTTTGTAGTTTTGACACGAAGAATGGCCATCCTCCGTGGTTTTAACAATGTAAATGTAATTCAAAAATTATTTTATTATAAAAGACAGAGCAGACCAGACGTTACAAAAGACGCAAAAGAATAAAATACAAACAGATGATTTAGAAAGAAGTTCCTTGCCCAATTTGTAAGTCCCCTGAATTTAGGGCTTTTTTTCAATTTTATAAATCAATTAGTTTGAATAAATATTATTATTTGATTATTATTTGATTTAATGTACTTTTTCGTGACTTTGACTTCTGGAGCGTCAGGGATGCCAATCTCTGGAAACTCTCTTCATCAGTGTGTAGTAGACAAGATTACCTTCATATTGATATATCATGTCCCGCCCAAACTTGTTCCCTTGTACTCTTTTTGCTTCACACAACTTCGGGTCAATCTAGACCATTTGATCATTAATTAATTATTAATTGGTTTTCCCACTTTTATCTTTGATCATCATATGTACGTTACCGTGACTTTTAATTTAGGAGCACATGGCTAGTCATTTTCTTGAAACCAACTCCTCATGCATGATCTACTCGAGACGCCCTACACCCACGACCTTCTTGTCCCACTCAGACACACCATCTTGTGCTTCATTTGCTTCGCACAACTTTCGGGTCAATTTAGGCCAATTAATTATCCACCATAGAATGTGACCTGGCTTCCAATTTAATTTCGGGACCCGACATCGATCCAACCTAGTCGACCCAAAATATGGACATGGCCCACATGAAGCCAACTACCCGTCTGACACTTGTGTCCCATTTATTTGAGTCCCCACATGTTACTTATTTATACATGATCATAAACACCCAAAATTAATTCATATACTGTACCCAGTCTATTTTAGCCCGACCCGGCTCAACCAAACCCAGTCCAGTCTTCATGTTACCCTCCCTCATGACACCCTCACTCTCATTGCCTTTAAAAAATATTAAATACCTAGTCTACCCATTCAAATATTCAAGAACAACCCCCTTTAATTAAATCCCTAGAGAAATCCCCTTTTAAATCCTAGCCTTTGGTTTCTATCCATCAATCCTAACCCTCCATCTCACACTTGGCAGTCACCCCCAAAAACCCCTCTCTATGGCCGGCCCTAACAATTAGAGAACCCCCTGTCTCTCTCTCTATTTTTCCCTCTCTTATTTATTATTCCTACATACACCTATTTTCTCTCTCCTCCTTAAGAACCAACAACACAATCACCCCCCATGTTGGCCAAACAACACCAGCCTCCTCCCGAGCTCAGCCCCAAGCACCACCACCAACATCCAAACTCCAGCCTCCTTCCTCCTCTTTCTCTTCTTCTTCTTCTTCTTCAATATCTCCTCCACCATCATCACCCTCTCCATCAACACCACTCCACACCATCACCACCATCACCATTAACATTATTCATCACCATCACCATCAACCGCGCGCCACCTCACCTCTGCCAGCCACCACCACTCCCTCTCCTCCGATCGCTGCTCGTCGCACCACCTCTCCTCATTCTTCTCCTCTCCTTTTCGCGTGCCGTCGTCGGCCTCGCCGCCCCGCCGCCACGCCACTGCAGCCAGCAGCAGCAGCAAGAACCAACAGCAGCAGCGGCTGCATCTGCCGCGTGTGGCGGCGCCACAGCATAACGCGCGGCCAACCGCCGCCGCTACGATGCCCCATTGGCTTCTGCGAACTGGGTGCACCTTCCCGTGGCGGCCACCGTCCTCCGGGATGCGCCGTCTAGGCGATTCGTGCATTTCACACGAAATTTCGTCGACGCGAGCTCGAAAACGAACTCAGAATAGCGTCTCGAAGCAGCAATTTCACGCACGTTTTTCGAGAAATCCGACCGTTGGATCGACGATTTCTTTGCTCCTCTCAATTTTGGTATATCCCTCTTCACTCTCCTCAATTTTTGTCTGTTAATTTTGTCGTTTGATACATCAAAATCGGCCACGAAGTTGACGCTTTAAATTGTGTAATTTTTGGACAATTTTGTGGAGCAAACTTCGTCGGTTTGTATCTCCTCCATCGCAGCTCCCTCTGGTGTGCCACTGGTTCCTATACGCAGTTGGTATAACCCTCTTCCTACCCCTTAAGTTTTGTTTCATTGTGATCACGTTTGATTGGTTGAATTCGACGCCAAAGTTGGCCGTCCGAATTCGTAATTTCCAACTTGTTAAATTCCATTTTTGAACCGGGGACTCCGGATTTCAATTTTGACACCAATAGTACACTGGTGGCATCGTTCTAGCACGTTTTCATATAAATTTTGTTAGATATGGAGGACGTGAGCCCTGACACGCATTTCGGTACAAAGCGAGCCCCACAGTCTGGGTCAATGGGACTTTTTGACGCCGGCTCATCGGAATCCAATTTCGGATATACCATTGAGTTCGTATCGTTATTTTGTACTCGTTGATATATAATTTGCTAGGTTTTAGTGGACATTGGTTCCGGTACGCATTTCGGTGCAAGTCGGATACCAATATCCGGGTTAACGGGTCATTTTGAGATCGGCTCATCGGAATTCAATTCTGGACATACCGTTGAGTTCGTATCGTCATTCTGGACTCGTTGACATAAAATTTGCTGAGTTTTGAGGACATTGGCTCCAACACGCTTTTTCGTACAAATCGGAATTTCAATATCCTGGTCAACGGACCAATTTGAGATCGGGTCAACGGAATCCAATTCTGGATATACCGTTGGGTTCGTATCGTCATTCTGGATTCGTGGACATATAATTTGTTAGGTTTAGTGGACTAGTATTCTTGCACATTTTTCGGTACAAAGCGGGTCCGACACGGACACCGTTTGACCCAAAATTACCTTTTTGCCCCTGTGTCCAAATTTGACTTATGGATAGGCTATCCTAGCTGATTTGACCATTCTGGACACGTTGGTGATGTTTGTTTCATCATCCGACAATGTTTGTAGATATTTTTTCTGTGTATTACCTTTTATTATAATTAATTCTTATTAAGTTCGTATTTCGGAATTAGTACAACGAAACTGAGATCAGTCGATTCCAGTGATCTCACATCGCTGAAATTGGCAAGATGATCATGTGGATCACTATGATAAGATTATTAATTCTACCGTTGATTATCTTATCTCGATTTGCGTGTCGTAGGTTTCGATGTACGAATAACGAGGTACAACTTGATATTTTAATTCTTAAATTAGAGTTTATCCTGTTTGACCATGATACATGATATCTTGGTAGGTAAATATTAGGAATAGTATGCTTAGGCTAGTTTTGACCTCGGTTGACCAAGTTTGACTGCTTTGACCAAAAGTCAACTATTAGTCAACACTTGGCCTAAAAATATCTAGAACTTGACCAGAGTTGACCAGTTGACCAAAAGTCAACTGTTAGTCAACATTAGCCTAGTTTGACCTAGAGCTGACCAGTTTATCAAAAGTCAACTGTAAGTCAATCTTTGACCCAGTTTGACCTAGTTTGACTTGGTTTGACTTCATGTGGCCTAGTTTGACCTAGTGTGACTCAGTGTGACCTAGTTTGACTTAGTTGGACTGAGATTGACCTACATTACATAGCTTATACTATATAATCCTGCCTAACACTGTTGAACCCTAATTAGCTTATATATATCTCATCTTTAGGTTTGTGGCATCACTCTGAGCATCGACCCCATTTAACAGCTCAGGACCGCAGGCGAGTACATTCACTGATAGTTTTTATTGTCTTGATATCTGCTATATCCGATTCAGTTGTAGTATCTTACTTGATTTCCAGACATGATGGTTCACGGACTAGTATATGTTGGATCATGACATGAGATGTTTGTCACGCCCCAGAACCAGAATACTGGAGAGCGGAGGCAGACATAGCCAGCTACGTATAATAAAATGGGATCCACTCCACTATACGGTCACGGCTGTCTAGATATATGAGGGTTTATCTACAAGCCAACAGTCTCTAAAGGTCAATAACAAGCCTAGTGTCTCAATCACAAGCAAATAAGTGAATATTACAAGATGTAAGATCACCAAATATACAATAGTAAGGCGTCCCAAACATTACATATTCAGCTGATCATGAAGCTAGTCGTTACAAAATGTGAGGACTAGCAAGAGTTTAGTCATACATGATCAACCCTAGGTTGCCAATCATGTTACAGCCCGTAGGCAGACAGTAAGTAAAAATGTATACGAGCTAACACTTGCTCGGCGGCTAAACGCCTCAAAAGAATAATTTTATAATAGAGTGGGAGAGCAAAAATAAATCCACTCGTTGCCCTGGTTACGCCTGGTGTTCACCATCGGGCTGGATAACCGGTAGATCCTCTGGAGCTGCTCTGGTATCTGACCATACAAAACCAGCTGGGTCAGATCCCAGAAAGAGCAAGTGCCACAAAGGAGGCTTCACTTAGGAACTAAAACCAGCAAATTAGCACAAGAGTACAATATATAATAAAAGACAACAATTAAAGAAAACAGGACAGGTGATATACGATGGGGTAACCATGGGACTATTCAGATAACCAGGTTACAACCCGTAAACCAAACAAGGACCGGAGTTGTAACCCTTCGTCTGAACAGAACTTGGATTCTCCCACCATTTATCGGCAGGATAAACTAAGAAATCAGGAAATGTAACAATCTTGTACAGGATCAAGACGAGACTAGACAGGGTTAGACTTCATTCAAACAATCACGGCCAAGCAATAAGTACGGCTTGATACTTTAACTAACTAGGGTTGTCACAAGCCTAATTACTAACAAGATGCAGTGAGATTATTCCACAGCCACAAGCCCTGCAGACCATCCAGGCTATCCGGACGCAATTAGAATTGAATTCAAGTGGGTACATCGTCCAGGAAACGCATGTACCCTTAGGTGACTTAGAGGGTGCAACACATGACAGTGTGCTGGAAATGTGCCCTACTTGACGGCAGGCTACAGATCCCAAGTGGGGCGCCCAGATAACGGGATTGCCTGTAGCTGGGAAATCTCTTCATGACTACTGGATTTATTCTAGTTTTTAGCCTTAGTCGATTTTAGTGGGTATCCCTGACCGTGGTGCTCAGGGGTCCCCATCCTAGACATGATGTAGGACAAGACGGGTTCATTTGTACAAGCACAATTGTCCACGGTGTCCAAGTTATTCAATCTTGTCATGTCGTGTTAGCCGTCGCAACAGCATTTCGAGAAATATCATGCCAGGTCTATCATGTCAAGAGTGCGCCACGACGGGCCACTATCATGTCAAGTATATCATGTCAAGTTCACTGTCAAGTTATCATGTCAAGTTCATTGTCAAGTGTGCACCACTACGGGTCACTGTCAAGTCATTCTAATTTATAAAAGAGGGGAGAAACAGACACAATTAAATAATAATAAATATATAATATATATATACTTGAAGCCAAAGAGAAACTCTACAACTTTTATGTTAGGAGTGGGAAGAAATTCGGACCACAAATCGCGCAAATAAGATATTTAAACAATCAAGTGGGACCCATGCGGTCCAAAAGTGGGAGAACAATCATGCGGTCAAAGAGAGTGGGAGGCCACCCATGCGGCTCCGAAATTATTTAAATGAAATCAGTCAAACATTTAAGGCCAGCAAGCCATATGCGGCTAGCATACAATTGTGCATGCGGCCAAGAGTGGGAGGGACCCCATGCGGCCAAGAAAGTAGAAGACCATCCATGCGGCCAGGAAACAATAAATAGGCCATAAAATCGAATAAGACAAAAGACAGTGGGATCCTCATTAAATGCAACTCCCACTTCAGCAAGCAAGTCAACTAAAGGAAGCTAAGTGGGACCCCCCACAATTAATGCAATAAGAAAAGGTTTACGTGAGCTACCTAATTAATGGTTCACGTGGCCAAAATATTAGATAGTGGGGGAAGGGAGCCTATGCGGCTCACCTTAGATTTCATGCAAATAATAATATTAAATGGCCAAGGCCATGCGGCTCACAAGTGCATTAGCATATGCGGCTGAGCTATACACAAGCATGCAAGCTAAAGTATGTATGCAAATTAAATATGCATAGAATATATGCATTAGAATATAAGCATTAAAATATATATTATAATGCATTATAAAGGAGTAACCTGCAGCATTCATTAATGTATGCATTATAATATAGAATATAATGCATAGAATATAGTAGCATGCAACGTCCATTAATGTATGCATTTTAATATGGGTTAGCATGCGTTCATATAATGCACTACAGTGCATAGGATATAGATTTAGCATGCGGCTGGCAAAACATTACTTATGCGGCCAAGCGTTGCGCATTTCATGCTTGCTATGCGGCTCACTTTAACAAAATGCATTAAAAAAGTGCATTCAAGTAATGATTGTCCCATGCGGCTAGTTGGAAAAATGCTAGAAAATGCATTCAATGCATTCTGACACAAGCAATTATTTAATATGTTATCAAAAGTGCATTTAATGCCATTTCTGAAGCAAAACATTATCTAATGCTTTTGCATTATGGAAACAAGCAGTACATTTAATGCTTTAGGAAAGCATGCGGCTAGTGTTCAACAATACATTAAATGCAAATTCTCATGCGACTAGCTCTCAACAATACATTAAAGGCAAATTCTCATGCGGCTGGCTTATAAATGCCATCATGTCAGGAAGCAATTAATGCTGCCACGTTCATGTGGCTAAGCAAGACTCCTATGGCTAAAACAAATGCAAGCTAGCAACAATTTGTTGCCAACTGAGAAGAGGTTCATGGAAATTACCATGGCTTCTCCACACCACCCAATTTTCCACAGGAGTCCAAATTTGGACTTCCATAGGTCAAAATGGGGTAAAACGAAATTCTCTACAACATGGAACCATCAACTAGCAAAAATATGCAAGTTTGATGGATCAAAATCCTGGAAACCGAAAATACCACAAAACTAGATTTATAAAATTTAACCATAGAAATGAAAAATGCCAAGTACTAAAGTGGGTTAGAAACACATGAGGAAGACAATAGAACAATAAAAATGGACTTTCTCTATAAAGCAAGATGCACTTGCCTAAGCTCTCCCTCTCTTCTGGTAGGTGGAGAAGTAAAGATGGAGAAGAAGAAAATGAGTAATGAGTAATAATAGAAGAGAGAGAGTGGGATAGCTATTTATGGTGGGAGTGGTGGTAGGTGGGAGTGGTTCTCCACATAAAACCAAACCAAGCCAAACCCACTAAACCGAACCAAACCAAGCCAATGCAATGCCATGATGAACCATGCTAATGCAACATGCAAAATAAAACCCAAGGCTAACTAATTATGATAAACCAAAAAAATACGAGCCCGAAATACGTATACGTACTCCCAATACGTAATATGAACCACGGGCATTACAATGTTGTTCCTGGATTTTCTTGGTATATTGGTACATTTCCTGTATTGTTCCATGTACTTGTATAGACACTGATTCCTGAGAGGGAGTAGCTACCCTCTTAGGGAATCCCGTGTCATGACGTGTCATGTCCAGATCTATTATACTATTCAGGGATGGAGAATTATTAGGGGCTATGTGATCAAAGCTACCCTGTCACTATATTCTTGTGCTTGCGCCACTCTCACCTCACGTAGGGTGTAGCGAGATCCTATTCCTTGTGCTTGTTATCCAGGTTGGCCGGCATGACCCTTTCCAGAAATTTTCTTGTGATTGTCGGGCCAAGTGGATAGCCTGTCCCGTAACTTTTCCAAAGTCGATCACATAACGCTCTAATAATTCAAGGCACATTTTATATTTATTTTATCATATCGTATATCCTGCTCAGTTCTACATTCGGTACTTTTTCACCATGCTATGATATTCATTACTCACATGTTCTACATGCTCTTATGCTATACCTTGATTGGAGGCTAAGTTCTGTTCGAGAGAAGGGTTACAACCCCGGTCCTTGTTTGGTTTACGGGTTGTAACTTGGCTTCCGAATAGCTCCCAAGTCATCCTATATCTTTGTCTACACTGTCCCTTATAGAATTTGTCAATTCATATGGAACTGCTGTTAGTGTTTGTACTTGCTCATTTTTCTGACAGGATAACCGTTGATGTTTACAGAGTACATGTTAGCTGATTGCTCTACCTTTTACGGGTATGGCCAGGATAGGGTTTGATGAGACATTACCCCTGGAGCCCGTAGATGATATAGCCCTTGTTTAGACTGTTAGATAGGTTTGCCTGGACTGCGATCCAGCTAGTATTTTTAGACTGTAGTTTTTATATTGTATTTTGAGTTCCTGTGATGTGTTTATATCTCTGAGCTTGTGTTGGATCTTGAACACCTTTCCAGTTTTCCTTTCTATCATATTTCTATTTCGTGTTATCTATCCTAGTTAGTCTTGTGATTGAGTTATGCCATATTATACCTCCGTGCGGAGATGGCAGGTACCCTTATATTTTGTCTAGTTGTAGTATTTATAGACGACCTATACAGCGTTCTACCACCGATTCTGCGGCGTAGGCTGGACGTAACCACGTACTCGTACCCCTAATCAGGGTGCGGGTCGTGACACAATTACATTGTTGTTTTACAATGTCATTGCTAGGTTGGTAGTGTTACATATTCGCTTGAAAGTAACTTCTTAGCCCATCCCAACCTCATCATTGTAATCTTCTGGTGAGTGTCATCGTCATTTCCTCTCAGTATTTCGAAGGGAGTAGTTATCAAGCTCTTCATATAATATGTCATGTACAAGAGGCAATTGGGTGCCTGTTGTTGTGGGCATCGTGGAAAATAATTCAGCACTGTGCTCTCATACTCCATCTTCGCCGGACATCTCTCCCTCATCATATCAACTTTTCTCCTGATGATAGGCTCCAAAGTCTTCTTCATTAATTCTGCATCCACCTTGCCCTTTTCGTATGTGGTTTGCCTCAAGGAGTTGTAGTGTGTCAAGTCGTAGGAGATAAAGTTGAATGTGAGCAGCGTATAGCGTTTGATGGATACATTAAAGAGTGGGATGAATAGCAACTCTATGTCGTCCTCTAAACCCATGACGAAGTCTTCTACATCTGTTTTGAAAGTGCCAAGGAAGCCGACATTTGCTTCTGGTTCAATGGCACGTTCAACGATATTTTATTTCCCAAAAACAAAACACAATATTATGAATAATTTTTATGTCATTTTTCATCGGTGTACACATGAATATAGATTTTTCTGTTTGGATTCTTACCAATGTGTGGGGCATCAAGAATGCAGAAAACTTATGTTGTACGTCCTTTGAACTTGACTGGGCATACCTTCTTGTATAGCCTTGAATTTCTCTCAGCTTCCTTATTATTAGGTTGAGTATGCCAGCCTCCATGTCTTCATAGTTGAGTATGTCTTGCATGTCTATTGCCGACAGCTAGATTTCAACTTCATTTTCACCCTCTTTAGGCACACTCAAGTATACAATATCACTGTACATAAATTTAGTTTAGATTAAATTAATAGAGATTCTCAGGACATAATTGTGAAAAAAGTCTAGAAAGGAAAAGAAGAAAAAAAAGGTTATTCGCCGTCCAACAAACACGGAGAATGATAATTCGTCGTCCAACTGACACGGAGAATGATCATTCTCCGGACAATTGTCACGGATAATGGTTGTTCTCCGTTATGAATTGGACAGAGATTGGTCGAGTTCAGAATACATACTTTGGACTCATCTTTCTGGGGAATACGATGTCGATGTAAAGCTTCTTCAGCTCTTCATCCGTATCCATCCAAAGTACGAGTTCATCGCATTCCCTTAGTATGACACCCTTCCTCTTTAGTTCAGCCATTTTGGCGTCTTCTCCGGATTTCGGAGCGGCATTCATCTTCCGCTTTTTATTAGCCTCTTTAAATGTATTCTTTTTCAAGGGAGTAACATCTTCATCGGCTAATGCTGCTGATGGTTTTTTGGACCTCTTTCCCTCCATCCTCCTCTTCTTTTGACTTCTTTTGGAGCAGCAAGTTTAGCAGCTGCTTGAGTCTCCTCATGCTACAGTGCTACAATAATGGCTTCGAGATCAGCAATTTTCGTATCCTTTTTAATGGCTTCAATATTCAACGATTAAACTTTATTTTGAAGCTTCCTTTTCTCATTAACGAGCCTTTTATTTGTTTCTGAGCTGCTCGATTATTTGTACTGAAATAAAACAAACAACAATGAAATGTATGATGTCAATCAATATGATGTGAACCTAACACGAAGAATGACCATTCCCCGTGACCTTAAAACGGAGAATGGCCGTTCTACTACATTCTAACACAGAGAATGGCTACTCTCCTGCATTCTAAAACGAGGAATGGCCATTCTCCGTCTTATTAACACGGAGAACGGTCATTCTCCTTCCATTTAACACAGAGAATGTCCATTACCCCTTAGTTTTACTTGTAGTCCTCTTGATGCTCTCCATGACATACTCCAAGGTTAACCTTGGCCAGCATATTCTGTTGATAACTTCTATGCTGTCTACCAAGGCCAAGAATCTGTACGACAAATTTGAACCGCCAGACTTTGTGAAGAATACTGTTTGGCACAAGTGGAAGATTATTAGCTTGGCCAAATCATCTGGATTAACAACGTTATCTCCGCCACGAAGTCGTTGTAACAATTCAAAGAACTTCTCTCTCGCTTCCTTATTCGTGACTTCTGAGTGTTTGCCCTTAGAATTAGCCAGCAATCTTGTGAAGTGATCTCTACACAGGCTCAACGATGCTGGTGGTGTGGACTGCTGTTGTTTTTTCATTATCAATCTTCTGTCATTAGCATCATCCTCACTATCATCCTCACAATCAACAGTTCATAGCAGGTTAGAAAATATAATCATGCGGTAAAGTAAGATACAGGTACTGAAAGAAATACAGTATGTAAACAGAGAGAGAGAACTGTAATAGAAATATCTACTATAAATAAGGAACTAACAGTGGCTAGTGAGTCAGAGTACAATATAGACATGTAAATGGCATAGGAGATTCTGATGCTACACTATGGAAAGATTCTGATGCTACACTACTTGGATAATATTCACATGTTTACTTCTACTCCCCCGTACCCCCAATCAATACACAAGGATCCAACCAGGTTATGTTATGATTCCATGCAAAGGCCCCCGAAGGGTGATACATGGATGTCCCATAAATGGAGATTCTAGGAGACCCAATAAATAGGATAAGGATTCAAGGAAGACTCTGTGATCATGAAAGTACATGTCACAAGTGATCGATGAACCAATGAAGCAAAGTGATACGCCATGTAAGTGAAACGCACAGAACATGGAGTACCCGATGCTCCCTGAAGGGATAACATCTCAAGAAGGGATCCATATAGTACCAATCCGCGTGACCAACGTGACAGTATCAAGTAAAGTAATTTAAAGCAGGAAAATAATTCTAAACAGGATATGAACTGATCAGAGAATGTACTCGCCTGATAACCTGAACAGCTGATAAGTATAAGGGAGTCCAACTGAAGCCACAGAGTCCTATTTAAAGCAACACAGGCTACAAGGTGTTCAAGTTGTAATAAATGAATCTCTACAAGCAATCTATATTATCCTAGGTTCTTCTAAGTCAAAACAACTCTAGGTCAACTCCGGTCAACAATCTAGTCAAACTAGGTCAAGTGTTGACTTACAGTTGACTTTTGGTCAACTGGTCAACTCTGGTCAAACAGGGTCAATTCTAGTCTAATTATTAAAGATATAAAGTGTACTTCATTATTTGTACGTCGAAACTTACGACACGCAAATCGAGATAAGAAGATCAACGGTAAAGTTGATAATCTTATTACAGTGATCCACGTGTCCATCTTGTCAATTTCAGTAATGTGAGATCACTGGAATTGACTGAGCTCAGTTTCGTTGTACTAATCCCGAAATACGAACATTATAAGAATTAATTATTAATAAATTATAAAAAGGTTAAACTCAGAGAAATTATCAACAAACATTGTCGGACGATGAAATAAACATCGCCAATGTGTCCAGAATGGTCAAATTAGCTAGGATAGCCTACCCATCGGTCCAATTTGGACACAAGGGAAAAAGGTAATTTCGGGTCAAAACGGTATCCGTGTCGGAGCCATTTTACACCAAAAAACATGCAAGAAAACAAGTCTGCAAAACATAACAAATTATATGTCCACGAAACCAGAATGACGATACGAACCCAACGGTATCTCCAGAATTGGATTCCGTTGACCCGATCTCAAATTGGTCCGTTGACCAGAACATTAGAATTCTGGTTTGCACGGAAATACGTGCCAAAGCTAATGTTCTCAAAACTCAGCAAACCACATGTCAACGAGTGCAGAATGACGATACAAACTCAACGGTATATCCAGAATTGGATTTCGATGAGCCGATCTCAAAATGACCCGTTGACCCGTATATTGGTATCCGACTTGCACCGAAATGCGTGTCGGATCCAATGTCCACCAAAATCTAGCAAATTATAAGTCAACGAGTCTAGAATGATGATACTAACTCAACGGTATATCCGAAATTGGATTCCGATGAGCCGGCGTCAAAAAGTTCCGTTGACCCGGACTGTGGAACCCACTTTGCACCGAAAAATGTGCCAGAGTCCACGTCCTCCAAATCTAACAAATTTTACATGAAAACATGCCAGAACGACGCCACGAGTCTACTGGTGGTGTCAGAAATGAAATCTGGAGTCCCGTGTACAAAAATGGAATTTTACAAGTTGGAAATTACGAATTCGGACGGCCAACTTTGGCGTCGAATTCAACCAATCAAACAAGCTCACAATAAAATAAAACTAGAGGAGTAGTAAGAGGGTTATACCATCTTCGCACCGAAACTGGTAGCACGTCAAATGGAGCTGCGGTGGAGGAGGTACAAGCTGACGAAGTTGGCTCCGCAAAACTGTCCAAAATTAATACAATTTAAACTGTCAACTTGGTGGCCGGTTTTGATGTATCAAACGATAAATTTAACGGACAAAAATTGACAGGAGTGAAGGTGGATATACCGAGATTGTGACGGAGCAAAGAAATCGCCGATCCAAAGGTCGGATTTCTCAAAAATCATGCGCGAAGTCGCTGCGACGGAACGCAAATTCTGGAACGATCCTGCGCGTGTCACGACGGAACTTCGTGCGAAACGCACGAATCGCCTCGACGGTGCATCTCGAAGGTCGGTGGCTGCCATGTGAATGCTCGCCAGGGGGGGCGCATACGCGTGGGGGTCGCCGGAGCCACAGCGGCCGGCGGCGACGCTGTACGCGCGCACCATGGGTGTTTCCCGGCCGGCCTGTGCGCACAACAGCTGCTGTGCTGCTGCGGGAGGCTGCGCAGCTGCGAACAGGGCCGACCTGGCCGGGCACGGCAAAGGCGAGGTGGCACGCGGGCTGTGGAACGAAGGTGGTGGTGGCGAAATACAGTGGGGTGGTGGTGATGATTGTTTAGATGTGGTGGTGGTGGTGATTATTGATGAAAGGGGAGGAGAAGTAGGTGGCCAATGGTGGTGGTGGCCGACGGCCTAGGGGTGGCCGACAGAGCTCGGCCAGGAGGAGGGGAGGTCGGGCTCGGCTGGGAAGAGCTCGGGATGGCTGAGTGGAGTTGCTGTTGTATTAGGAAGGGAGAGAGAGAGGAATAAGTGTGTGTTAAAAGAAGGAGAGAGAGAATAGGAATTAAATGAGAGGAAGAGAGAGAGAAAAATGATCCAGTGGAGTTAGGGCCGGCTGTGTTGGGGGAAATTGTGAGAGTGTGTGCTAGGAATGAGTGGTTGGGATTGTTGGAGACAAGATCAAAGGCTAGGATTTAAATATAGGAAAATAGGTCATTCCTAGGGATTTAAATCAACAGAAATTTCCAATAAATATTAAAAATAAGTAGAATGAGTATTTAGTATTTTCAATGGTAATGAGGTTGAGGGTGATGGTGATGGAGAGTAACACGAAGCTGGGCTGGACTTGGTGGAGCCGGATTGGGTCAAAATCAGACATGGCAAAATAAACGAATTTAAATAGGTGTTGATGATCATGAGTAATTAAGTAGCACATGGGGATTCCAATAAATGGGACACAAGTGTCATGCGAGTAGTAGGCTCAATGTGGGCCATGTCCATATTTGGGGCTGACAGGTTTTGGTCGACAGGGTACCCACAAATCAAGTTGGAAAAATAAATGTGACACCGTGGGGTGAAATAAAATCGGGTCACGTGTCAGGAAAGTTGTGTGAAACAAATGGAGCACAAAATGGTGTCTGAAAGGGACACGAAGGTCATGTGTGAAGATCGTCTCGAGTAGATCATGCATGAGAAGTTGGTTTCAAGGAAATGACTGGTCTGGTGCTCCCAATTCAAAAGTCACGGTAACGTGCTAATAATGATCAAGGAAAAGAGTGGGAAAATTAATTAATAATCAAATGGTCTAAATCGACCCGAAGTTGCACGAAGTAGAAAGAGTACAAGGGAACAAGTTTGGATGGGACATTATATACCATCATGAAGGTAATCCTGTCCACTACAAAACTCGTGAAGAAGGTTTCCAGAGTTGAACATCCCTGACACTCCAAATATCAAAGGCACAAAAAAGTACACTTAAGGATAATTAAACAGAATAATTATTTATTGAAACTAAATCAATCAGAAAGTAAAATAAAAAAATTAACCCGAAATTCAGGGTGCTCACACCTAGATACGAAAATGAGCAGCGTATGGAAGAAGAGGAAGAATAGAAACTTTTTGGTTTTGAAGAGTAGGTTTCGTGTGTGTTTTGAAAAAATTTAGAAGGACAATAAGGTCATGCCGCACCCTTTTATATATTTTAGCTAATTCTGGGCACACGATAAAATATTATTTTGCAGTAGATTTTTCATAAATCTTTTATGGTTTTTAGGCATTTTATAAATTTTCTCTTGTCAATAACTTGAGAATTTTTTTCGATACATGCTTAGGCAGAAATCACTTTAGCATGAAGAGAGGGTATATCCATAGGGTCAGAGGCATAAATCACTTTAGCACGAATAGAGGGTATACCCATAGGGTCAGAGGCACAGATTAGGATATTTTAGGATTATATAGCAGCAAGATTATGAAACAAATGAACATTTTGATATCATTTTTATCCCACATTTTAAGAACATTATAACTCAACAAAACAAATGAACATAATACATTTGATAAAAGAAGAAAAAAAATTTATCGTTTTCCATATTCAATCATTTTAGTTTGGACTCCTTTCTGCTTAATTATATTATATTGTTGCGCAACTTGGATAGTTCTTCATTGTGCTCTAAAGTTGCAATCCATTCAGAAGCTTTGCGTCTTTCCATTCCCGAATCAAACTGCATATAACAAACATAACATCAAAAATATTGCTCTAAAAAGTGTAAGTTTTTTACGACATATTTTCAGACTTACATTAAGAGAACGGGAGTCCAGACTACATCCGTCTTTCATGAATATAATTACAAAAATCCCATAATCAAATATATTGCCTTAGCGGGGAACATAAGGACGGCGTTTTATGGCAAAAGTAGAAAAGTTGAACCTAGCATCTCTCAACTTCAAAATCTATTATTCGAGAAAGCGATTCAAATTTGAAATCTACAATTACCAGAATACAATATATACTAGTATATTGCGGATCTTGTATGCAATTCATAAAAATTGATGAATATGAGCTTAATATTCCTTTTATGACTGATTTGTTTTGAATCGGCTCATCTGTAGATGCAAGCGTGTCCCAAATTTCAACAATCATTGTTTTAACCATAACTCTTGCAAGAGTATAGTGGCCAGACAAAAGAATAGGTATGTATATCTGAATCAGGATTAATTAGGTAAAACAAATTAGTAAATTTTCAGAAAATTAGGATTAATATTTAAACAGAAATACATTAATACATCGTTACAAATGCTTAAAGATCCCATATAATCCTGGAAATATTTGTACTTCTTCCATATTTCATGAAGTTGTTTGTCAGATTGAGGTAACCTTGCTCTCTACATACACATCAATTAATACATTACGAAGGACAAACAAACGAGAAAATTGTTAATGCATAATTATTGAAGAATAAAATGCCCACTCACCGTTAACCTTATTGGTAAATACCATTCATTAGCTTTATTGAAAGTTCTTTTCCATTCCTCCGCGGTGAGAAGAGCAGAGACAAGGGTTACAATCTGAGTATCTCATTAAAAATATCAGCGTTGGAATCGAAGTAAACATAGATGGCATCTAAGAAAAAATATACTATCTATACATATCCCATCTTTAATTCTCATTTCTAGAGCTAAGGACTTCATCTCAACCTGAGACACATAGATTTTGTGGTAAGATGATATTATTTCACTAAGAAAAGAAACGAATAGATTAGGAAAAAAAATTGTTGGAATTAAATGAAAACTCATATTACTTACTTGTTAGGTCTATCATCCGCAAAGGTATAGTCGTAAAAACTCGAAGAAATACTAGTACACTGGCTAGGCTTTGAGGTTGAAGTTCTTGTTAAATTTTTCAAAGGTGTGACCGGATCTAAATTTCTTCACATTCTTTTCGAAGAACTGCTAAAGTCAGTTTCTTCTAGAGTATACATTTCGAGAATTCGGTCCATTGCTTTATCATGTTTCTTTAGCCGCACGTCCTCCTCATTGGAAGATTCAATGAAAACCTCCTCCACATTATTAATTACTCCAGATGAAGATGCCTTCTTCAAAGCTGAAAATTATTCCATCTTTTTCAAACGTCGAGATATATTTATTTGTTCAATTTCGATTGAACCAAGCTTAGAATTGATCGAAACAAGTTGATCTGAAATCTTCGACTGTTGTTCTTCAAACCTGCACATCATACGCGGAATGAAGGTTTTATTTGGAGCTGACATCAAATCTTCTACGTCTTCTACATATTTCATACGAGTAGACATCTTTCTCCAGTACAACAAAATGAAATAAGAAAACTATTCTATATATTTCAGAATAAATAATAGATGAAACAAGAAAACTATTGTATATATAGCAAGAGAAAAGTACAAAAAGTGAGAAAGATGGAAAGACAAATAAATTTCGAGACTAGCAAAGAATCTACAAGCCGTTTGAAGGGTAATCATGAAAGGTTATCATGATTAACAATTTGAGGAACTCTATAAAAGGTTTAATTCCGCTGGTACTCCTCGTTGTTCGAGTAGGACTCGACGAAGTCCGTCGCGAACTGAAACTTCTTCTTTTCTTTTTCACCTCTGTTTCTCCTTCCTCCTCCACCACCATAGCCTGTAGCTTTATAACCAAAATATTAAATTGTTAGATGAAACAAAAAAAATTACGAAAAGATTACTAAATCAAAATCAAACAGAACACATATTCATAGAAAATATGAGACTAAAGATGAAAATGTTACAGAAGCAATACCACAATTTTACAACAACTAAGCAAACTCTGCTAAGCAGTAACTAAAATTTGGGATTGTGTTCTCCTTGGATTTAATTTACACAAAGAAGAGATTTGAGAGAACGAGATTTTATCGGCTTCCTATCCACTACCAAAATATGTCGATTTAGCGACGGTCGGATCCGTCGCCCATCCGTCGGCAATCCATATTAGCGACCGATCACTGATGGATCTTGGTCAAAATAATCCGTCGGCAATCAGCTCGTCACTAATAAAGATCCGTCGCTAAGTAGTCGAAAAGCGACGGCATAGCGACGGATTTTCGTCGTCACAACACGATGCATTAGCGACGACTTTCCGACGGTCTTTCGTCCATTTCAAGTATCAAATACTTAACTGTGTAGACGCTAGCGATGGATAGTCCGTCGGCAAACCGTCGTAACTGTGTATCAGAGGGTATCGTTCCGTCGCTATTCTGTCGATAGCCGTCGCTAACAAAGGGCGGATTAGCGACGGAATCCTAACAAATTTTCCGTCGACCATGTTCTAAAAATGCTTGACATTTCTAGAACCCTGGCGACGGATATGTCATCGCGACTCCGTCGCTCCTCCATCGACATAGCGACTGATTAGTGGCGGATAATCTTTCGCCATGGTTCTGGAAATGTCATGTATTTCCAGAACATTGGCGACGGATGTTCCGTCGTTATTCCGTCGAACAAAGTATTTCCAAAAACTTGGCGACGGATGTTCCGACGCGAATCCGTCGACCATGGCGACGGATTTCTGACGGAATATCCGTCGCTAACATTTTGTACAGCTATATACCACCAGAACCTTGCCGACGGATATTCCGTCGACAGTTCGTCGCCATGCAAGATATGCCGTCGGCTGGCCGTCGACCACCCGTCGCTAACTGGAAACAGTTTCAAATCTCCAGTTAGCGACGGATATTCCGTCGATAAGTAGTCAGAAACTGGAAATTTTTGTCGCTAACCGGTCACTAGTCCGTCGCTAACTGAGATTTTTTTGAAAAAAAATGCAGCGCTTTTCCTATTCACAAAAATATGCATAAACCAAACCAATATATAATGCACACCAATTATCCAACAATCACATAGACCAAATATATAATGCACACCAATTATCCAAGAATCACATAGACCAAATATGCACATACGAATTTTAATGCACACTAATTATCCAAGAATCACATAGACCAAACCAAACCAATATATAATAGACACCAATTATACTGAAATCATAAACTAATATCCGTTGTTATAATCCAAAATTCCCATAAATATTCTAAAATTCCCATAAATATTCCAAATTTTCTTAATTACAATACTTCAAGGAGGAGGAGGAGTTCGATTATCCGGTGGTGGTAATCCCTCCTGTGTCCGACGAAAATACTGCTCCACTAGGTATGGCGGTAAGCCTTGGAAGACACTGCACGGAAGTTCGCGTAGCTGCTCTGGCGACATGAGATCAAGGAGTGTCTTTACAGTCATAGACGGTACCAGAGGGGCAGCAGGGTTGAAAGAAAGATGACTGACGGAAGAAGGACCGGGAGCAGCAGTCGACGGACCGACACTAGTAGAAGACGGACCGACACCAGCAGCAGACGGACCGGCAGCAGCAGACGGAGGTGGAAAGTACGTGGCAATTTGCTCCCGTAAGGACGATACCGCCTCATGCAGCTGCGTAAGCTGCGACCTAACATCATCGTCTGCCGGAGCCGCGGGAGAAGGCGGTGTCGATGGAAATCTCTGAGTTGCCATGTGCAACGGCCCTAGGGAGCCGACTCCATACAGGTGCCCTTTCTTAAAGCCGTCGACGGTATCTACGAATAAGTCATTACGAGCGGCCAAAGAAGAGGGTGTCCGGGCGGGCGTTGTTTCACCGACATCCTCGGTGTCAGTTAACTGAGCCCGACTAAGGGCCTTACGATACGCAGCCTATCAAATGAATGTGTTTATATTATAAGATTTACCTAAGTTGTAATCTAAATCCTATGTTTCACTAAGTTAAGTGTGAATCCTAAGTTTACCTAAGTTATAGTCCGATTACTTTTAGTTCTAACATAAATCTCATAAACATAAGTACTTACATCAGTCTCATTGGCCCTCTCATCGACGAAGCTCCCGTCCTTCCGTCTCTTGTGCGTATACTGGAACACGTCGTGCATGGTGACCGATTCTGGCGCCCTTCCATCCTTCACCGCCCGTTGGGTCTGTATATGAAATTTCCGTAGAACTTAATCAACTCCGTATATTAATAATACATAATTCGATAGTGAAATGAATTTACTGTATCTTACCAGATCTGCAAGCGTCGCTGCGTGGGGCCTTGATCCCCCCGTATGAAGCCCCGCGGCCCGTCGGTTCGCCTTCGCCTTCTCCGATTTCTCCTTGTACGCAGGAGTATTCATCATATCTAAGAGATCCTCATAATAGTCCTGTCGGATCCAATTCGGCCTCGTCTGCCCTATTTTCAGGTCATAAATTATATCCCGTATCTTCTTCGAGGCAGCGCTTCTGTAGGTTCTGCGGATCGCGTCCTCGCGATGGAGGGCCACCAGTACGTCGTCTAACATACAAATTCAATTATCACGTAATTTAAAAAATGGTTGATTAAAGAGTAACTAATAATTAACCAGAAGATATAGATATATACCCTTAACTCGTCGAGCCAGACGTACTTCAAGTTTGGGGGTACCGACGAAAAGTTGAGGTAGGGACCATGGAAGTTAGCCCTGATAATTTCTCCAAGAGCCCTGGCAACATTAATCGAAAAAAACCTACAAAAAAGAAACGACTGGATTATTAACTTGAATAAATGAAAAAAATTTAATAAATTATCTTAAATTTACTTACGAGGTCCCCGCGGGCCATAGCTCTCGTCGGAACTCGCCTCTCGACCTCTCTGGTGCCGTCGGAGGATCCGCGGGTCCGCGCATGTACTCTCCAGTAATCGGATGGAACCGAATATGGGGGTACTCCGGGGCCCACTGTGCAGTAACTGGGGGATCCACTGGTGGATCCGCTGGTGGGTCCGATAGCGGAACGGATCCGCTAGCAGATCCAGACTCATGCCTCGATGAAGTTATTGATCGACGGCGGGATGCGTCTGTGCCCGGGGTACTCTTCGGATCAGGCTTGCTGGATGGGGTCACATCCCGGGAAGATTGAATGCGACCACGACCACTAGCACCACTACGACCACGACTACCACCACCACCACCACCAGCACCAGCACCACGACCACCACCAGCACCACGACCACGGCCAGCCATCATGACCTGTAAATAGAACACATAAATATAATTAACAATATAAAAGTATAAATGAATATAAAATTTTAAACTAAAATATACATACCAGCAGTAGGGAGACGAGTGCCGCCGCGACGAAAAAGACTAGGAGTGCCATCTGCAATAAGTAAATAATCGAACGAAAAAAACATGAATTCACGTAATTGCTTTTATGAGGTCAAACTTAATTCACGTAATTGGAAGTATTTTTAATATACAACAATATTTAACCTAATCATCGTCTTTGTTCTCATCCTCGGCCTCGTCTTCATCATCATCCTCCTCCTCATCCTCATCCTCATCCTCATCCTTCTCTTCATCGTCGATTTCATCTGTATCCTTATCCCCATCAAATTATTATTCTTCTTCTTCTTCTTCTTCTTCTTCTTCTTCTTCTTCTTCTTCTTCTTCTTCTTCGTCTTCTTCTTCTCCTTCTTCTGCCTCAATATTTGGGACAAGACGCCTCTTTCTCCCCGGGTTGACAGCTAAGTCTTGTGTATCAACCTCTTCCTCCCCTCTATTTTCTTCAATAATATCTTCAACATCCATTGTATCCGAGTGTTGTCCTAAGTATTGGGACTTTTCGATCTGGTCCTCTTGGTATGCTGGATCTCCAACGTTGAATGTATTTCTAGATTTAATCTTGCATACTACCCACCAGTCAAATCGATCTCTACGACGCCTTGGGTAGCTTGTATAGTAGACTTGAACAGCCTGATTTGCTATCGCAAATGTATCTGACCCTCTATACCTCCTGCGATAATTTATATCGGCAAATCCAAATTATTTATCGATTCTCCAACCGATATTTGGTGTCGTATCGAACCACTCACATTTGAACATCACAATATGCATATCATATGGGCCAGTATATTATAAATCTACAACATCCCGAAGCACTCCATAATAATCAAAGTCCGATTCGTCGTCATAGATGGTGCCTCTTATGCAAACACCGGAATCCTTGGTACTGATGTCGTCATTGATAAATTTGACATTTATAGTATTCTGAGTTACCTTAAACCTGAACCCATTAACGACATAGCCTGGCCAAGTCTTTGTTTGCTTCTTCGGTCCCAATGCCAGATAACGAACACTCTCATTAGTGAGTGTTGTTTCAGGCAACAAAACCTGTAAACTAATATTTATAATCTCATTTACTTACGTATTTTATAAGAATATATAAAATCAACCTCAATTATAATCTCAGTTACTTACGTATTTGTGAAACCATGACGACAATGTACAATCAACCTCTCTTTGAAGTCCCTCATCGGTAATATCGGGTGTTCTCTTTTTGACTTCATCTCTAAATACACTATTAGAGAAAATAAGAATATATAAGTGTAGTCACTTACTTCATCAAATTAGAGATTATAACGAGTGCAAGTGTACTGACTTACTTCTCCAAATCTCTTACTTCTTGTATGTCACAGTTTAATAAGACATATCGGTAAGTAGCATCATACTCGTCGTAAGTCAACTACCATTTTTTACTAGCCCCAACAGGCTTGCTCCTTACATTGAATATACCTTCATCTTCAACGTCCTCGTCATTCCTTTGAGGTCTATTTCGATTTGTCTTAACATGAGTATTGAAATAAATGGAGCAGAAGTTTGACACCTCTTCGATAAGATATTCTTCGCATATCGAAGCCTCTATATGAGCCTTGTTGCCAACTTTCTTCTTTAGATGGTGTAGGTATCTAGCTAGAGAGACAAATTATCTTGAGAATTAAGAATGAATTTTAAAACCCACTGAAATTCAACTTAAATTATATCGATTTTTATGTACCTTTCAAATGGGTACATCCATCGATAATGAACAGATGCACCGACACGGGCTTCGTATGCTAGATGAATCGGTAGATGCTCCATGTTGTCGAAGAAGCCAGGAGGAAATATTTTCTCCAACTTACAAATTGTTAAGATAATCTTCTCCTCAAGTTCAACCATGTGTTGCACAGTCAACTTAGTTGAACAAATATCCCTAAAGAATATAGATAGTTCGGCCAACGGAACCCATACAGCAGAAGGCAACAACTCTTTCAAAGCAATGGGCAGTAATCTTTCCATAAATACGTGGCAGTCATGACTCTTCATTTCCGTTAGCTTGCGTTCATTGAGATCAACGCATCTAGACAAATTTGACACATAGCCGTCGGGAAATCTTAAAGTAGATACCCACTTGCAGATTATTAATCTATCTTCCTTCCTCAATGTGTATTGTGCTATCGGCTTACTTAATTGTCCACCAGCTCCCCTTTGTATCAAGTTCAGATAAGGACACTTGCATATCTCGGCAATGTCTTGTCTTACTTTTGGATTGTCCTTCGTCTTTCCTTTAATATCCATGACGGTATTGAAGACATTATCGAACACATTCTTTTTTATATGCATAACATCAAGATTATGCCTTATAAGATTATCTTTCCAATAAGGCAAGTCCCAGAAGATACTCCGTTTGGTCCAGTTATGCCTTTGTCCAAACCCATCGATACGATTGTTCGATGGATCTTCCATTACAGTGGACAAGTCCTTTACATCTTCCCAAATATTGTATCCCGATAATCTGGCAGACGGATGAGAAAATTCTTATTTTCCAGCTCTGAACGCGTCCTTGTTCTTTCTCCAAGGATGACTCGCGGGCAGAAATTGACGATGACAATCAAAGAAAGAAGTTTTTTCTCCATGCTTAAGGCGGAACGCCTTACTATTTTCTATGCATATCGGACAAGACATGGTGCCGTGAATACTCCATCCCGACAGCATACCGTATGCGGAAAAATCATTGATTGTCCACATCAGTGAAGCTCTCATCTGAAAGTTCTGTTTCCTGGAAATATCATAGGTTGCGACGCCAATCTCCCACGGCTGTTTCAGCTCATCCACCAACGGCTGTAAATATATATCGATATTCTTCATCGGATTTTTGGGACCCGGTATGATAGCTGTCAAGAACATATAAGGAGTCTTCATACACATCCATGGTGGCAGAATGTAAGGGGTCAGAATAACCGGCCAGCAGGAGTATTGAGATCCCAACTGCCCGAAAGGGGCGAAGCCATCAGAACATAGCCCCAGACGTATATTTCAAGGCTCTGCAGCAAAATCTGGATGACGCAAATCGAAATATTTTCACGTCTCTCTATCCGAAGGATGTGACAATTCTCCATCGTCCTTTGTGTGTTCTTCATTGTGCCACGTCATGTGTTCTGCTGTATTCTGAGACATATACATCCTCTGTAAGCGCTTCGTGATCGATAAGTAATGCATATATTTGTAAGGACGTCGTTTTCTAGTTGACTTTCCTTTTCTCCTGACTGGCTTGTAACGATCCACATTACAAAAGCTGCAACTTTCTATATCCTCGTTCTTCTTGTAGTACAACATGCATCCGTTGTGACAACAATCTATCTTCTCGTACCCAAGTTCCAGTTGTCGGACCATCATCTTCGACTTGTAGAAGTTTTTTGGAAGCTCTTTTGATTCCTTCGGTAACACCTCCTTGATTAGTTGTATAATCCGATCATAGCAAGTTTGTGGCAAGTTAAAATTGAACTTTATGTTCAACAACTGCATCGTCACTGACAGTACGGAATGTGGCTCACAACCAGGATATAAAAAAATTTCAGCATCCTGAAACATATCATAGAACTCCTTCGCCCCGGGATTAGGATCCTCCGGATCAAAATTAGGCCCTGCCGCATCGTACACCATATCTCGTGCAAGGTTCTGTAGGTCTCCATAATCAACAGAGCATTCGTTGTCTTCGACGACAAAATCTGTTACAGCATTATCATCAAAAGCATAACTAGCAGCATTCGCTATCTGTCTTTTCGCATATAGTTCACCTTGCGATGACCACAGGCCGTAATCACGTACGAAACTCTTACGGGTCAAATGATCTCTTACACTCACCACTTCTTCATAACGTCTATTGCGACAATTACGACATGGACACTTGATTTTGTTACCGTCCATATACTGAGCTTTGCTCATGGCATACTTAAGAAACACTTCCACGCCTGCCTGAAAATCGTCACTCACACCTATTCTGCTCTCGTATTGTCGTT